>OY728141.1:1198255121-1199505121 GCA_963277665.1 Viscum album | reverse complement strand
CATAAAAATGGTTAAAACATTTAAAAAATGATTAACAATTAAAACAAAATTAAACAAATTAAAATTAAATTTAAAAATGAAAAGTAAATAATATTGAAATAACTAGAAAACATTAAAAATAAAATAAAAAAAGCACTTGTTAATTATTTAATTAACTGACTAAAATTCTAGAAATTTAAAATTTAATTATTTAAAATTTTAATAAAACTCAATAAATAATTTTTTAACAAAGGGATTATTAATTAATTTCATAATTCTTAAAATAATACGTTATTTAATTAATGAACACTTTAAAATAATATAAATAATAAATTTAATAAATTTAATATTTAATTATAAAAACAAATTATTAATATAAAAATGAAAATTAAATTTTAAAAATTATATATATGAATGTACAAAATATTAATCTATTAAACAATATTATAAACATGTGTATTATAAATTTCATAAATTTTAAGAAATCTAGATTAGTAAAACTCCATATCAATATAAATATAAGGAATTTCCTACCATATAAATTAAATTATATAAAAAAAATCAATCTGATGTGGAAACAAGAACCAAATCAAGGGAACATCATATATCATGATTTTGGGGCTTGTTTCTACTCACAAATCATTTATTGACATGCTAACATGACACTAATATTACTATGGAAGTAAACCACTAGGTTTAAAAATGTGTACCTCATATTTTAATTCACTATTAATGAATAAATAATTTTAAAATTTTTAAAAAAATTATATTATCATTAGCCTATAAGAGAGAAATTATTATAGTAGCTTCATATTATGAAACCACTGACAGTGTCTTATAAAAGTACCCTGCTCCAAATTGATAGTATATCATACATATACGTCAATAATTTTTTATAGTCATCTCATATTTTATATTTATTTTATTTTACAATTGAAGCATTATTCCAATTCCATTCATCACGATGGGATTCAGTACCAACACCCAAGACTCATTCTTCTCAATTTGGTCCAATTAATACATTATTAATTCAATGAACTATTTTTTTCAACTAATATTTGATATATAATGGTTCAAAAAGACAAAACAATGAGTTAGGATCAATTGTCCTAAATTTTATCCTCATTTTTATATGCTTCCATAGATCGCTAATAATGTTTTGGAAAATTATTTTTTTACTATTCCTAAGATAAAATTAGAATGATTGATCCTCAACAAATTAAATAGATATATATTATTTTTTACCTATACATCATAAAATTTTTCATCTCATATTATAATTTCAATAGTATGTTTAAAAAAATATAATCCCAATCACATATTGATCTTTATTAAATATCTAATTGATTTAACATTGGATATTACATGAAATTAACATAAATTTAATTAATTATTCAATGGAATAATTTTTATATTATTAGTATCAGTATCCAATTTTTGGATATTCTAGGATGATTCCATCAACTCCTCAAATCTCAATGTTCTTATATTATCACCTTCTACATGGATTTAAAAATGGTTTCTAATAAAAAGAATGTGTATCAAAAAAGGATATTTTTTAATGAATATTATAAGGATAAATATATGAATTTTTTCTCAATATATAATATTTTTTATTATTAACCACACAATAATATAATTAACCATAATATATAGAGATATAACACACTTTTTCATCGCATTATTTGACATCTAAAGTGAAAAAATCTATTATTCAATCTATTCATTCAGTTTAGACAGAATGATTATCTAGATTTACTATAATATCATCATTATTACTCATAGTTCAATTTTTTTATATTATTTATTATAAATGTGAACCATTCATCTAAAAATAATGAATAAAAATGGAAAAATTATAGGGAATAAAAATTTTGTTTCACAAAACATTACATTAGTAATATAATTAATTTAATCACAAAAATTAATTATATTATTATGATTACTGTCAAATTAACTAATTATCGGACCCCATATATCTAAATTAATTCTCTCTAATGGTTCAATATATTGAATATCTAAATTATTTTAGGATAATTTAATAAAAATATCCTTTTGGAACGTTAATCAAATAGAATCTATATTAGTTTTTATAAGAGTAATTTCTAGAATGTACTCTATTTACCCAAATATATAAAACCATAGTTGGCCTAGGGAAAAAACCAAATGTTATACTAAATAACCTTGGGTTAATGACATGTTCCTTGGAATCAATGAACTAAATTTAGTATTAATTCTCAATAAAATAATTAAAAAATAGTATTGAGAATAAGATAATTTTTGGAACAATAATACAAATCAACATTAGAGGAGATGAATAAAAACAGAATATCATGATATATAATACTGATACAAAACAAAAAAAAAATCATTTTAAATGAAACTCATCCATTTTATATACAATCACCACCACACTCTCAAACCATAATAATGACAAATATTTCCACAAAACAGCTATTCCTTTCCATTACTAATATTAGGAAAATAATATACCTAAACCCAAAGGTGTATAAAATTCAAGAGAAATTCACTCCCCATAGGATCTTGACGTGTGTTTCATAAGAATATTATATAAAATTAACTAATTATGATAATTTAATAAATATAAACCCAAAAATTTCATACACATATATAATATCATAGGAAATGAATATTCATTATATTACATAATGATACAGGATATAATAATGTGGGACTAAGGCCTCTAGAAAAAACCATATATATACTATGGGTCCATTATTGAACAATGTCTTCTTCCACTATGTTCATTATAAATTACACCCCCATATACATATCATACATAATCCATTTCATTATATCATTGGGAAATAAAAAATAAGAATTGGTGAGCTCAGGTTCTCAGAAAATGGTAAACAAGGGATATATCAAAATAACATGACCATAAGGGTGTGAAATCACAAGAATTTTTTTTTTTAAACCATAACTAATATTTCATAGACCATGGACAGAATACCTAGAAAAAATATTTTATTTCTGTATGATATTAATCAAAACATAATAAAGAAAAATGTTCTCTATGAAAATAACAATATAATAAGACATATAGTTGTTGAATACACATAAAAATAAAAAATCAATTTTCACGGATTCCAAACAATACATTCATAACAAGTTGGGTTTTGGAAAACCAAATATATAAAAAAATTGTTGGTATAACCTCTTGAGTACTATTTATTAGACTTGGGATAACCTTATGTGTTCACTGATTCAAAATAAGGATAACCTCCCATTTAACCTCTTTTTGGTTTTGGATAACATCCCACTTACCAATTAATATCATATAACATTAATAATTATCAAACTCATTAGAGTGATATATTGGTTCCACCTATAATAAAATGTAAATCATACATTTATCTTCTATAAGATCATAAAAGATTCATCATATTAGAACCCATAAACAGGAATCAACTTTCATAAACATTTTATAATATAATAACCCCTTGAAATTAAATAGGTTTCATATAAATATCTTCAACTAAATCATAAACCATCCATAAAATTATTAAATATTTTACCATTGGATTATATCCCTATTAAATCATATGTAACATCAAATTATTCCATCATAGAGGGAAAATTATTTTCAAATATCACACTGAACATTTCATTGGTAAAATAACATTTCCACATTGAAAACAATTCTATAAAATATAAAATATTTACAATTATTAAAGAGAATCCCTTTATTAAAAATAACATAGGAATCATGTAAACGATTTTTTAAGTCATTTAATTATAGTTATGGTAGGAAATAACATGCATGTTCTATAACATAAAATGAATATTCTATTCGCATTTGTGGTAAAAACTCAAAAGTTCATTGTTTATAAAATGACAAGAAGATTTGTTTTCAAACCATATTATACAGTTTTAAAATAGTGAAAATCTTATTTAAAAAAATTCGAATAATTAATAATCTTTTTAAAACTCTTTCGATAAATATTTTCATGAAAGAGAAATTATTTTTGATTAAAGAGATAAATTATGTCATTATTCCTTAAAAAATTATTTTCAGAACATGGATACATATTCAGGGTAAAATAAAGGTGAAATATCAATTTTATTGTAATTAAAAGAGGCTAATAAATAAAATGATATTATTTAGAGATATATTATTGTATTTCAATGTCTTTACTTAATCTTAAACATCTGTGACAAATAATTAGTTTGTAATAAAATAACCCTACCACTTTTGTAACATTGGAATACATATTCCCATGAATGAATTAACCTTATATGGATATATTTATCCAATAATTTTCAAGATAATAATAATAAATTTTAGTCATGTTATGCATATACACTACAAAAAAGAAACATGTGATGAATATAGAATTTGTCCAATATAAATAAAAGTGATACAAAAACCTCTTACCTATAGTCTCAATATTATTCTTACACATTCAAACTTCCTGGAAAATATTTATAGGTTTATTATAAATATGTTATTCAAATATATTATGGTATATTATACCTTATATTATTTAAAAAAGTTCTTTTATTATCCATTTATTAAATATTATATGTTAAGATATCATTTCATGTATAACAGTTTCATTTTTCATATACTTTTTGGTTTGTCCATTTGGTCATTTTAAATATACTATAACTACCTAGTATTGATGTAAATGGAAATTCATCACCTTTTCAGATTACAATTTTTTTTTATCAAAATAGATTCCCAACATGTATATTAGTTTAGTTCCTTTGTAAGAATTAAACAAAAAAGTCTTCCAACTCTATGAAATATCATCATTCTTTCCAACAAATATCTTCCCCCTTATTAATTGTAATTAAAAATATTCCTTCATATAATGGGAATGAAATCATAATAAAATAGTGAGATAAAATACTCAGTAATAGTAAATATATAAGAAGGGTAAGAATAACATAAATATAAGGGCATGAGAATGTGATCATTATCATTAGAATATCATACCATGTGTATCAACGATAATAAACATGAGTAATGGCATGATTGTTTTCAGTTCATAAGACATGAATCTTATGAAACTTAATAGCATAATCAATATAAGTATAACATAAAAATATTACAGTTAATTTTTGAATAAAAATAATTATATAAAACCCCTATGTCAACACTTCCTTCTTTGACCTTTATAAGATATTAGTCTGGGTATAGCCAGCTGTGTCTTTGATTAAAACTTGGTATGACCTCCCTTGTAACCTTTTATTTTTGGATTGAGATATCTTACCATGTGCCCTCTTTCTGTGTTCATGTGATATAATAACATGTACTATTTGATATCACAAAACATTTATCATAACCCAGAGTATTGGAGTGAGATATAGGTCCCACCTATCAGGTAATAAAAACCATATATTTGAGTTCCCTATGAAAAAAAATTTCATATCTGCACCGATGGAAAAAATGGTTTTCATAAACACCATTAAATAACAACGTAACCCATGGAAAGAAATGGGTTTCACAAATGTCACTACTATATAAAAATAAAACAACTATATTAATAAGTGAGATATCATGTATTAAAAATATCCTTGTTAAATCATATGTAACATTTGAGATATGGAAGGTAAATACTTATTTAGGAAATTAACATTTCTTTAACAACATTTTCAATTTTTTTATATGATAGATAGTTTTCAATGAAAACATATTCATTGAAAATTACATTGTATGCTTATAAGTGAATCATTAAGGAATTATGAATACCTGAAAGACTAAAAATAAATTCATTCCATATATGTTAAAAACCCATCTTCTAAAACATTTTCTATAAAATTCAAAAAGTGCCATAATATGAAAATGAAAAAAATTCCTTTTAATCCATGTATTTAAAAATAAAAATATGGAAAATGAATTTAAACACCCATAGAATAACAATTAAATAGTTTCTGAGAATATTTAGAAAACATGGTAATATGAGATAAATATTTATCAATAGAGACTTAATATGACACAATCCAAAATAATCATGATATTGTAAAATAAATATTCATCACATTATAATTATTAGAATCATATTTCCTGTGAATGAAAGAAAATTATTTGGGTATGAAAATATGATGGTATTATGGACAAGAATCAAAAATGTTATTCATGGGATTTATATAAACCATGTCGAAGAAACAGGTAGGGTATATGGCATGTGTCCCAATGAAATAAAAGTTACACATAAATCCATTACATCTTTTGTAACATTATAATTATGAACTCCATAAACTAATAACATCAATTAAAGAATTTAATATCCCTAGATAAATGAAATTAATGATATGAAATGTCATAGGCCTATATATACACAACAAAAATTAACTTAGTGGTGAATACGACATATATCTCAAAAAACCATATTCATTTATTTAATAGCTTATATGATTTACTTATGACAATCTATTACTCATTTATTTAAAATTCCCAAGTTAAAGCAACATTTCAGTTAACAATTGTATTACTTATTGTATGTGTTTTGACTTACAAATATTGATCCTCTTACACAAATATTTATTTACTTATTTTAATTATTGTTAAAAAATAATATATATTATCTATATTCTGTTCAAAAACATTAATAATATTATATTAAAAAATAAATAGATTAAATGGAATACACCGTTCAAGGAGATGGTTAGTTGCACTAATGAAAGAATATTGGTTCTATTTTCTTATTAAGTTAAAAGAAAGGTATGTATATGATATATTAACATCAAAAAATCATTTTTATTTCATATAGAACACATATATTACTAAATTTTAATCCTTAATGTCAATCACGAAATATAGGTGGATAAAGAAATAACATCGTATCATGGATATTATATGCCATATGTATGCATAAGATAGGTTATAATTTTTTAAAATATTATATAGTAACAAGTTTGATATAATATAATCAATATATAATAATATTTATATCATAAATATAATATATAATATACCAAAATAGTGTTTTTATCATATTTCCCAACCCTAAAAAATTGTAATGTAAAAAAATAAAGAACAACATTCGTGAGATAGTAGTTTTATTTACACAAGAATGGTAAGTTAGTTACCCATTAGATGGAAGTGTGTCTTAGGTTATGGTTAATACTTAATTTAAAAACATTATATTATCTTTTGGATAGTAATTATACTATATAATTATGAAATAAAAATATTTTATGGGGTTCAAAAATGAAATAAAATGTAAACCTTGTTGATCATCATTATATATTCTTTGTGTATCTCCTTTCGATTTTCACCAAAGGAAAAATTTGGTTGGATTTGTGTCTAAATTATTTATACAATGAATAATATAATATTTCTTTAGGAGGCTTGGGAAGATAATACAAGAGTTAAATTGATTTAGAGGTGTGTATAAAAGATAAGGAGGTGTTCTCTTTTATAAGAGAGTGGAGGGGGAACTTTTGAAATCTCCTAAAATATGAATGTAATATAAATTATTTTATTTCAAAAATACTTTAAAGTAGTATTTATATAAGATAATATGAGTATTGTTAAAAATACTATAAAAAAATAATTTGTATACAATTATAGGTTATAGTATTACCCTTATCGTTTGACATTTACCCTTAATTAGATCATGTATCTCTTACTATGAAAACACATGTTTCTATTAATTATGGGTTTATATAGTTACTATAAAATTCCAAATAACCATAAATAAGTTAATTAAAAAAATTATTGAATTTCCTCAATTAGCTTTCGTAATACTATATTTATAAATTTTATATCATTTGATTAAAATTATTTATTTTCAAATATCAATAATCTCAATTTTGACACTATTCAATACATGGCTTTTTAAAAGACAAAAAAACATGATATCCTAATAATATATTTTATATTATCCCTAACATGTCAAATTTATCAATAAAATTACTAGTAATCAATAATTTCATTAATTTAAATTTATCTTAATTTTTTTATGACAATTTTTAAATTTTCCATTAATTAAACAATTCTTGCATCATCATTATATCATAATTTAAGGAAATTATATTATCACTAAAAAATATAAATAAATTAAAATGATTTATAAAAACAATTTAGATTTCAAAGGACTATGTAAAGTTAAATTTTAATTATATACTACATTATAATAAGAATTATACATTTATTGAGAATTTGAGTTTAAAATCCTTAACATTTCTTCAAATAAAATATAATAAATGTATTACTCTAATCCAATTTGCATTAAAGTTTATAATTTCTACCTCAGGATTATTTTTTTCAAAAAACATATTTTCAAAAAAAATAGATCAATTTTTATTGTAATTTTATTATATTTATAACATTATATTTACTTTTAATTACATGATTCATCCTTAATGATGGTAAATCAATAAATTCTAATATTATTATTCATAATATAAAAAAATAAGTGGATCATGTTATACTATAAATATAATATTCATTACAACCTTGTATGTACATTTTTTCAATTCGAATCATAGAATCGATGGAATTGTGCTTGATGTTAATCCCACTAACATGGCAACGAAGCAGGCTTATGAAGTAAAAAATAATCAAAAGATTAAAAAGTTTTCAGATCAAATTTCAATGTTATATTTTTTATAAAAACATAAATTAAATTAAATGATTAAAAATGATCTAATTTTACTTTAAAAATAATCAAATATATAATTTAACATTGTACAATATTTTGATGAATTTTATTTTCGATTAAAATTTTCAATTTTTTTACTATTAATAAAAAAATTGAATCTTATAAAAAAAATTCAACAAAAGTAAATTTTAATTCTTATTATAAATTGTATAAGTCTATTTAATCATATATAAATTTAATGTGTCAAAATAGTGTTTCAAAATTGTTTCTCTATTATCAAAGATGTAAAATTACCCTTTTAAAAAATATATGGATTTATGTATAAAATTGGGGGTGTTTTTGTCTTATGAATATGAAAACTATTAAAGGAATATAAAAAATATTTTAATGAATTTATAACATATATATTTAATTAATATCATTTACTAATTGTAATTAATTTAATTTATTATGAAAAATAACTTTGGTAGCATAAAAATGAAATTATTTCCATTATAAAAAATTGGTATATATTTTCATTTGAAATTAAATGGTTACCAATGAATTATAATGATAAAAATTATTTTCAAATGAATTAGTTAATACTATTCATAATAAGTAATTTAAATACGATATTATATCTTTTTAAATTAAATAATAACATTTTAATATCATACTATTATTTAGTAATAAATGACCATATGTTGTAATGGATCAATTTTTCTGGTTTTATTTCGAGAAAATTTTTGTAAAATTTTGAAGACTATGATCTAAGGGGACATAAAATTCCAAGGCCCAGTGTGCACGGAATGGTTTTTCAAAAACATTTATGTTTTTAAATAGTGTGGGTGAGAAGTATTCCTGAAAAAGATGAATAACAATTTAATAGATTCCTAGATAAAAAATCTTAGGTCACCTTTGTATTTAGAATGGTGGTATTACCCTATGAGAGACTTATGGTTAGTTAGTTCAAGTATCCATCATGAAAAACCAAAAATTTAATAACAATAAATAATGTTATTAAATAAAATTATATCATTTTTCAAATAATTAAAACACATGAAAGCTGACTCAAATTGAAAATCTAAGACCACTGTTGTGCTCGTGATGGTTTTCTATTCTTAGGTAGATCATATTACTGGCCGGTTCATGACAACTGTGGAATGTAGTTTTTGGGATGTGATGATAAATAAAATAATAAAATACTGTTTGTTTTACTTCCAAATACTTATAACACATAAATAGTATATCAAATCAGAAATATGAGAGTATCGTTGATCTCGTGAGGGTTAGATTTCTTTAGCCAGGGGCTATCCTCAAATATCACTGGTCAAAGGGAAATAGTTAATTTTTGAATGTTTTAATGAAATATAAAATAAACATAAGAAAGTTTATTTTATCCAAAAACGTTTTTCTGCAACATAATGTCAGGAAAGTTGTTCTATTTCATAAAAAAATTGCATAACTATGCTACACCTCAAGCATAGTAGAATTTATGCTACATTTCATAAATGATACACCCTAATTATGTGGTGACACAGTATAACAGAAACACAAAAACATATTTTCTTTATTTAACTGTTTAATAGAGATACAAGATCATTGGCACTATCATGGATTTTCTCTCAGTATATAGAGGAGTGGTGTAGTCAAGTAGCGAATGGTGACAAACCAAGAATATACACATGGTCATTCCTTACCCTTTGAAGGATCTATCGAGAATTGACAAATGATGGTGGAGAGACATTTTACTTCATTGATGAGTGATTAAATTCCAAGTTGGGGTTAAATAATAACTGAATTGATCACATCCCTATTCATTGTTTTGAGAGATGAATGCAGATCAACCGATGAATAGGTTGACCCTTGGATCAATCATGTGTTTTTTGAGATGGGATTTGACCTGTGGAAATTTTTGGGAGTTGGATTCTTGTTTATTTATTCTCTATTAAACTACTAACAAGTATTAATCATGTAGAAATGAACAAATATCATGCTATGTATTTTGTGTGTTCTTTGTGTGCCGTTCTAATTCACCATTTTCATTCATTTTTCTTGACAGGATGGAAATCACGGTCCAAGAAAGACTGTAGTAGTGGATCAACCGGGGAATGAGTCTGAGGGAGATGGTGGAACTGGGTGAATGATCGTCGATATAAGATCTGGTGATGGAAGAGGAAGATCTGCGGCCAGGCGGGCCATAGAGAAAATGGAAGGCCAGGGAACGGATGGGCACAACAACTATTCATGTCACGGATTCGAAGGTCGGTAGTGGTGAGACCCATAGTAGCCACCGTGGGTGTTGGAATAGGGATGCCAAAAGGTGGAAGCACATGGCAACGACTACATACGAGCAGTGGAACGTGCCCCAAAAACTAGTAATGGCCAGGGTGGGCAGCGGTGGGGTGATGTCACATGGTCTGTGGACCGCATGCGGGGAGGCAGTCGACCAAGAAGAATCCTGGAAACGGAAAACATGGGTTGGTCTACAGGGGGGACTAGGACGCTGGGCAGCCTAGCATGGTAGAAACTGGCAAGTGAGCATGATCTGGTCTAGAGGAAGGGGACCGGTCTAATGTGTTGTCTGGTGAGCTAGACCGTCAGCCCAATGGGCCTAGCCCTTGGGATAGGGCAGATTGGGTTTTCCCATAACATACTGTGTTGGGTATTGAAAATCTAGTTGGGTTGGGTTGGTCCGATCCGGTTGGACTGGGCCTACACCAGACCGACACCTTTTTTACTAAAAGACCCATAAAATCCAAATTTTGTGCTTGATTGAATTAGCCATTTGTTGTGTAGAGACCCCCATTACGAGAAGATCCCTTTGAAATACTCTATGTGAGTCTTAGTGGAATTTTAAAATATGACTGATGGCTTGAAAGGTATATTATCTCAGAATCAAGAACTCTATGAGTGAGAATCCTACTACGGGATGTGATGAGAATGAAGTGATGTGTGGACCTCAGTGACCCAGAAGACTTGGGTGACGTGCATACCTCAGTTGTTCAGAAGTCTTGAGTGATGTGCAAACCTCAGTGGCCCAAGATACCTCGTGACATGAGGAACTATGTGCCGCATTTAACCTTAGTGAGGAGTAGACATTAGGGGCTCAGTAGTCAATAATAACTTTTTCATCTCAGTGTCCCATCAGACCTCAGCGATGTGTAGAACTCAGTGGCCTCGCATACCTTATTGGCCCAGCAAAACTCATTGACGAACAGAACCGAGTGGCCCAACAGACCTAAGTTCATCATCAGGGATGAGTCCCTTAGTAGTACAAGTATATCAGCATTACGACTGATAGAATTTCTCTCTAAACATTATGTTATACCTATGTGAGATTACTCTAGTGTCTCCCATGACTATACTTCGTAGAGGTAAACCATCGTGTACCTCTTTGGTTGTCTTATTTGTGTATTTATTTTTGGAATTCTACTATGGTTTGGGGTCCCTACTAAGTATTTTTTTACTCACACATAAACGTATATCACCTGCACATATCGCATCTTTTCCAGACAATCAACACATTTATGGAGTCCTTGGGGGACTGGGGCTAGGTGGTTCATATAGTGACCGTAAAAGATGAGATTTTATTCTAAAAATGTAGAAGTTTGTTTCTGTACCTACCATTCTGTTAGTTTTTTCTACAGAGGAGTTCTAAATACTTGTACTTTTAAATTCATGTTTTAGTTGTGCTTGTATTTTTGTCCCATTTAAATTCTGTGTTCTACTGTCATACCTTGTTTTTGTTTACATAGTGTATTTACCTTCCAGCATATGTGTCTTAGAGTTGTGTGTGTGTGTGTGTGTATAGGTACATAAGAAAATGCCTCCATTTATTTTGATATAAGCCTACTCGGTGCTAGTTTTCATCCCCCAGCCTATGGAAGGCGAGCTTGGAGTAGTCAGGGCATGGGCCTAGGGGGGCCAGTTGTGACATAGTGGTGTCAAAGGTTGTTGGTTCATCCTTATTAACATATGTTATATGGTGTTGGTTTTGGGAAATATTGTTAAGCATTTTGAGTTGGGATTTCAGGCCATTGAATTTAGTGTTTTTGCAGCAGCCGTCATATCTATTCACCAAGACCCTAAATTATGATATTCTACTCAGTACATAAAAACACAAATTTTAGTGAAAATCAATGGTACATGCATATTATAGTAATGGGATGAGTTTATAATGTCCATCAGTAAATCACCAAGTATACTCTATTTATTATGGTATATCATATTTTATGTCAAGATGCTTCCACATATATAGTCATCTATGATTCCACCATGTGATCACGAGGATGATCTCTAAAGTTTAGAGATGGGTACAAGGGTTCATACCAGAGACAACACCACCAAGAGGTGTACCAGCTATACCACCACTTGTGGTGTAGCACATAGTACCTATAGTACCAGCATATGAGATGCATAGGCTAAGCGCACTTCATGAGTTTTAGCTATAGACCCCTTTGGTTCCAAGGAAACCATGACTCACAGTTGGAAAAGGACTTTCTTGAGGTGTTGACCAATTATTCCATCTATTCATGAAACCATTATATCATATATAGGACAATGAAGTGATCATTCTATGTCACTCAGTAGAGAGATGTCAGGGTTTGGATTAACTGAACATAATATGAGGTGACTCTTCCGTGGACAGACTTTTAGAACACCTATTAGAGAAGGGAATCTATCAATAAAGTATAAGGTTTGTACCTTCCCAAAATAATCTATATCTTTTGAAGATGACATGTCAGTATATTAGTATTCATCATGGAATAATTACCATTCTAGGTACTCGATGAATATGATATCCCCAGTGCTTCTTGGATTGATCCTTCAAGGGAGATGTTCTTAAGGACATCAAATCCATATATATTACTCTATTAATTCCAACATGTTCAAGGTTTCTAGAGAGAACCACCATTGTTTGATATCCTTTGGCTGAGTAGATACTGCATGTGGATGTCATCAGTGGAAAAGTAGGACGCCAACATCAGTTTCAGAGACCTAGACGCGTGAGATTTTCCAAGAAGAGGTCCTAAGACTAGGGATCTACAAATCATGGCCCATATGATGAGTCATGTTGGCCCAAAAAAAGGTATTTATTTAAAAAATATAGTTGGAGAAAGATCACTAGATATTTTCCATCCCGTCATGCTTATAGTTTAATGGTGGATGGGCCTCGTGGGTAGAGATAGTGACAAGAGAATATAGTTATTTAGGTCAGAAGACATGGAAGAAGAGATGGGGGGTCAGCAAGTGGTGGTATACATTTCAACATGTTATAACCACCATACCAATATGGTCCACACTAGGCTCAGAGAGATGGAAAACCAGGGATGGTTTAGCTGCATGCGGTCAAGGTATATGAACCAAGGGATCCAAAAATTATTTTATGTATGGTATGTGTCTACTCTAAGATTCCGTATTAAAATGGAAAAGTGATAATCATTCCTTCTTATCACAAATATTTTTTCAAGAAAAATACTTTCTAGTTAAAACATTGACTTCACCCTTATGTTGGGAGATACATATGGGAGGAGACTCAATAATCACACTTATTCCAATACTGTTATTTGACCCATGAATAGGGGGTTCGGATGGAACCTCATGGTGGAAGCATCGAGGCCTTACGATGTGAGTTTTGTTGTAGACTGGTAATATAAAGTTCATTCTAAGATTATCTATTTTAGGAAAAAGGATGTTGTACTTCCACAACATTGGAATGGGGTTTTCTTTGGTCGGTAAAAAAATAAAACTGAGGCAGCACATGATAATCTCATGCACAGGAGGCTGAAATCGATCACGACTGAGTCGGTTAGCCTTACCCACGTGGCTATAGATGATTTCTGATTTTATTTCCCAGTAGTAGTGGAAGTGTACAAGGAAATATTTCTAGAATATGTTTCCAGGATTACCTCCCGATAGGGAGATGGACTTCTGCATCATTGTACACCCTGAGATGGCACCTATATCAGAATCGGTATATCAGATGGCTTTCTTAGAGCTTTGAGGGCTATTGGTTTTGGTGGGGGACATAATGAAGAAGGGATTAGTAAGTTCTACTTTTCTTGGTAATGTGTATTTTAGTGGATTGTTTAGTAATTGTCCGTAGAGAACAAGTACCCACTACCAATGGCTTGATGAAAGCATCGATCAGTTGAAAGGGGTTGCCTTTTGCGTGGATGGCAAGTTTCTTGTAGGATTATCAATAGTTCATACAGTGTCTGACAAGAACCCCAAACATGAGTTTTCCGAAGGAGGTAGTCAAGTACATTGTCTTCTGGGATTTATTAGAGACCAGACTTGGTTGTGTCCAAATGTAGATGCAATCATTGATTCCCTATGGTAAAAATTATTTGAGACCACTTGGGGAGAACTATGTGATCCAGAGTCTGGAGTTCACAGCGATAGTCTTCGCATTTATGGAAGGATAACACTAATTTATGGTTTAATGGAATACCATCTCATCTAACCACAAGAGTATCAAGTATATCTTCTCTCAGAATGTTTTAATCCTAATATTTAGATGAGGGTTAGGGTTCCTCTAGAAATATGAATTCTAAGTATTCTATACTATTGGTATTGGGAATGTGGGAGTGGAATCTCTCAGAAGTAGATCTAGTTTGTAGCTACTGAATGAGGAAACCGAGCTATTGGCTTCGTTATAGTTATCCTTTATATATGGATATGATGAAGCTTAACTCCATTCCGTGGTTGTTACCCCTCTACTCTTAATTTGAGTCAGGTAGGAAAAACATGATGTTACTAACTATGGTTCTTTAAGTACTAAGTTTCCCATAGGGAATAACCCTGAGGGATATTTTAATTGTGGGGATAAATTAATTCCATTCAGAGGATTAAAATTAGTTATATGGGACACATAGATTGATGAGATGCATTGGGATATGAATGAGGTTGTCCAGGTAGACATCAGGGACGATTGAATGTGATAATATTATGCTTACCTATTGATATAAAAGATGAGTGATTTTTAAATCAGTTTAATGGTTTGTCAACACACTATGTCAATACTAGGATCTTGAAATGTGTTTCTCTTTTGTTATATGTGGTTCTAAGAAGTTAGTGAGAAAGAATATCAATGATATTTGGGATTTATTTATCATGTATTTCTTGGGGACACTCTACCATTTGGGTGATCATTGACCAAATCACCACGTCAGTCACTTCATATATTGTTTTGGAACATAGTGCAATAAAGAAAATGGGAAACCTATAAATGAAAGATATTTTTCGAATCCATAGAGTACCATCACTCATAGTCTTAGATCTAGGTGTGTGATTTTCATCTTTGTTGTGGAAGGGATTGTAGGAAGTAATTGGGACTCAGATGTTCTTGAGAACATCTTTCCACCAGAAGACATATGGCCAAATGAACCTGAATAGTCAAGTCTTATATGAAATTCTACGTGATTACATCCTCAATTTTGTCTATATTTGGAATGATCAACTACATCTGGTATAGTTTTCGTCGAACAACAGCTACCACTCAACCATCAGTTGGGCACCGTTCGAGGCCTTGTACGGGCGACCCTGTATGTTTCCACTTTGCTGGACTGATCCTGTAGATTCAACTCTCATGGGGACAAAGTTTTTTTAGGGTAATACAGCGAAGGTGTAGGTCATACAAAAGAAGACGAAGATTGCACAGTACTATTAGAAGTCCTATGCTGATAGGAAATAGATACCATTAGAGTTCGAGGTGGAAGACCATGTTTTCTTCAGGTCTCTCCTTGACGTGGGATACCATGATTTTGTCGGGGTGCCAAGTTATCTCCAAGATTAATCAAAACATTTCTATTAATGTGTAGAGTTGGCGATCTCGATTACCCCTATGCTCTACCATTGTTTTTTCAATGGGTGAATGACCACTTCCTTGTATCCTAGCAAATGAGATACGTAAAAGACCCCTCAGACATTATTGATTAGGGCAAGGTAGACATTGATGAGAGGGAAAATATTGTGTAAGCATTCAATGGGGATTGGGGAACAATAGAAGTGGATACTCCAGAGGTGATCGATTAAACTACTACGCATTTAGTGGTAACACAATAATCTCTAGGAGAGAATGTGGGAGCATGTGTCTTATGTTCATTCTAATACACTCATCTATTTAAGAATGCCTTGGTTTAGAATTAGGGTCCATAATAACATAATGAGGGTAAGATGTAATTAATTAAATTTTTCCAATTTTATTTTTATAAAATTTCTGGGAAAATTTGAGATCAGGTGCTGAGACGGCATTAGATTCTATGGCCCGATGTGCCCAAAATGGTCTATCAAAAAAGTTATGTTTTTAAATATATTTTGTTATCATTTTTTCTGAATAAGTGTAATTACACTTAAATGAGTTACCATATCAATATTATGAGGGAACTATTGTGTTTTTGATAGTAGTTTTACCCTATGAATGACTTAAGTTTATTCGGTGCGGTCTTTCACCGAGAAGAATAGATCTTGGAATAACCATTAATAAAATAATTAAATAAAATTATTTTATTTTTCAAATCCTTATAACTCACAAATGGTGACTTGTATTCAAAATCAGAGGCCACCAATGAGCTGTTAACTATGTTCTTTTCCTAGGAAAAGCCTAACATTGGCCGACACCAGGCAACTATGGAAGGTTTTATTTTGGACGTGAACATAAATAAAATAATTAAATGAATATTATTTTATTTTTAATTCATTATAACGAATAAACAGTAAATCATATTTGAAATATGATAGTATCATTGAGCTCATATAGGTGTGATTTCCATAGGAAGGGCCCAACCTTGACTGACACGAGTTGATGGTAAAAGCTAATTTTTGGGCATTTTAATGATATATAAAATAATATTTTGAATGATTATTTTATCAAAAAGACAATTCACTACAATGAAACATTGATCCAATGGTTTCATTACATAAACGTAATAGAGTAATCACATTTCAACTCAACTGTAATAGAAAAAATCTTACTTTTCATAAATTTATTATCATAACGACATGTAGAATAAATGTAATTGATAATACTGAAACCCCATTCTTCTATTTAATTGTTCAATAGTGATACAAAATTGTTGGAAGGATACTATATTTGCTTTGGGTTTTTATAGGACTCTTGTTTCCTGGACCTGGCTGGCCACTTTTCAGTTAAAGACTCATAACAACCGAACCATGTGTCTGATTGATGATTTGATTGTGGCATTGGGACCTTTGTGAGCAGTTGGTCCTTTTAACATACTCCAAGTGAGTTTTTTTAACTTTGAAATACAAATGGTTCTTTTAGTAGTAGATTATCCAATAATCAAGTTCACTATGAGTGGGAATCTCTTGACTGGTTATGTTGAGAAGGAAGTGAAAATCGGACCTTAGTGGACAAACAAAACTCATTGGCCTAGTAGACCTCATTAATGTGAGAATATCTATGGCCTTGAATACCTTAGTGACATGATAACCTCAGTGGCCTAATAGACCTCAATGGCGTGTAGACCTAGGTGTCCCATCAAACCTCAGTGACGTGCTGACCTCAGGACCCCATCAGACCTTAGTGATGTTTGGACCTCAGTGACCCAGCATACCACAGTGACATGCAGACCTAATTGGCAAAATAGACCTTAGTGATGAGTGGACCTCAGTGGCTCAGCAGACGTTAGTGACACATCGAGGATGATCCCTCCAGTAGTACAATATTATCAACATTATGAATAATATTATTTTTTATATTAATTAGGTTATACATGTGTGAGATTACTCTAGTGACTTTATTTATTTTACTTCTTAAAATATACATTTCAGGTACCTCTTTAGTAGACTTTTTTTGGATATCTTTATGGTATACCTTTGGGGTTTGGGGTCCCTACTGAGTATTGTTTTTCTCAATACATAGGGTCCAGCCACACAATCATGTCTTGTGAAGTTTATTGACTCTTGGATAGAGTCCATGGTATATTGGGGATACGTGGTGCATAGAGTGACATGATATACAAGTCGTTCTTCAGTGACTTTAGAATGATGTTTTTGTACCTACCCTTCAGCTATTTTTTATGAAGGAGTTTCAGGAACATTTACTTATACTATTATGTCTCAGTTGGGCTTATATTCTTTCCCTATTTACCTTTAGTTTTCTACTCTTATATCTTTTCACAATTTACATAGTGTATTCACCTTCTATCATTTATGTCTTGGAGTTGTGTATGTGTGTACAAGTAATTATGAAAATGCAACCCATTTTTTGGGACATGCCTACTTAGCGCTAGTCACCAACTCCTAGCCTATAGGAGGCGGGATTGGGGTTGTTACAACATGGGCCATGAGGTATGGGTCATGACATGTGTGTAATTAAAGATATCAAATGATCTAGACATTTTTTTTATCACAAGCCAGAAATTGTATTGCATATGGAACTAATATAATTATTTGGTTTTGGGTAGTAGAATCTCGAATGGGTATTTTTTATAAGGAAATATAAATATAGATTTTTCCTTATACTGAGTTCTATATAAAATATTGCTCAAAATAATAAATATAAAATATATTAAATTAATTTGAAAACATATATTTCACAAAATATCATGGTGTTTCATTCAACACCCCTTAACATAATTTTCTCCCTCAAAATTCACATTGGATATCAATAGTTCAATACATGAATGTTATGTTAATATAAACCCAGATTATAAAAACAATTACTAAAACTCCATTTTAAAATAGAAATTTAGTTTCACTACACTTAAAAAAATGATTCATAACCAGGAAAATATATAGTAGAATATAAATGATTAATAAAAACATGGACATAGAAGATAAATCTAACCCTCATGTTCTGATGGAGAGTGATAGGGAACATGGTTAGGAGAAACTTTAGAATTAAATAAATATCCATAATAGGTCTGAAAAACGTCACGATATCATCCAAAAAGTATTATTACAATATAAATATTTTTTTCAAGATCCTTTCCTGGTGTTAAAGAAATTTAACAAGGAGATCTAAATTTTGATTTCAGCACAATTTGATCCTTTTTTGTTCCTTGATCATCATACATATCATCTATTTTTCTATGAAATAAGGTTAAATTTTTAATTATAAACACATAAACAGATCATGAGATACATATATAAAATGATATGTCATTCCATATATCATTATTACAACAAAAGTCTAACAAAGTTTATCTAATATTCATACATCCACATTTTATGAGATAATACTTTAATATATAAAACCATATATGATATTTAACATAAAAAATTCAACAAGTCGTTAACCTTAAAACCCTTCTAAAAGAGAAATGTCAAAAACATTAGAATGAAGTGAACTAAATATGATTAACTTTTATACCCCATATATCATAAGATAGCTCATGGTTGTCATGTTAAATATAGGTGATTACCTTCCTCAATTATTCGTGAAACGTGTAAATAACCTAAATTACAAAAAATTATTTTTTTCAAAAAATTTGTTTCTTTTTATAATGATTATTGGATATATTACCTAAGTCCCAAAAGTTATAAACTTCAACCATTATAGTATAAATAACTATTCAACAAATTTGTAATTGGTTCAAAGGAAATCAGTAGCATGCAATTTACATTTTCATATCCAATATATATTTATTCAATCAACATTAACTTAACACAAGGTTCATGTTAATTGTTATATTCCCATAGAAAAAATGTCTCCTTTCCATTAAATCACTTTTCCATTACGTCGAAAACATTCAACATAAACTTGTAAATCCTAAGAGAAAGACATAAACTGAATAATAATACTGTTTTTCACTACACATATAACAAAATTGTTTATTACAAATATATTAAAACAATTATTATTTCACTTTATTCACATTACATAAAAATAATTCCTCATCCTATTACTTAACAAGTATTTAATTTCATATTTTATTGGTATTCTCATCATCATTGACAATATTACCATTACTCATATGATGTTGATGATTCCTTTCTTGAGAATTCCACATGGGAAATCTATTTGAATTCTAACAATTAATTACACAGTTACATAAATTAACATTTGATAATGTATTAGTGATCCTAATATTCCAATCGATTTTTTTAACTAAAACCATCATTTTTTTTCTTTGCGGTTACTTGATTTGTGTCATTCCATTTCATAATCAAAACATCTTCTTAATCACCTAATACATGACCATGGGTAATTCTTTCCAAATTCATGTCACAAAAGAAACAGAATCATCATTCTACTATAGTCACTATTACCCAAACACGAAGCGAACTCATTCCTTCTCTTCCTTGGTGAGTATGAGAGTTGGTTAAGGAACATGTATATAATCATTTTTCGTTATAAAAAATGTGAAATTATCTCAAAATCCTTAAATATGATTACCATCCCATTTAAATTATCTTATGAGAATTATCTGTCACATTCAATGTAAACACATTTCCTTCGGGTTCCATCCATTGACTAAAATTATGAAAAATTGTGTAAGAAACAAATATCATAGTGTGGAACTGCATAATCTTGAAAACTCACTTATATGATGTCTAAATTATTAAACAATACCAAATCTATGAAAATGTTGATTTATCCCTCGTTATCATATCTGAAATCCATTTAAGTCCCTCATAATGGTTCCGAATGAGTTTGTGAATTTCTAAATCATATTCCACGGGATTTTCAAACCCAGTGGGAAGTAAATCTCATTGTTGTATACCTGGTTATGCTCGAGTAAGGCGGAACACCGCTTTTCGGAGTGGTTACCCCTTGGTACATTTTTCACATAGCCACATCTACTAGTATTATCCATAAAGAAATGTTATTATAAGAAACTACTCGTTATATCCTCAAGAAAAATATCAGGAAAAGTTCCTTTACAATTCCTCATCATTAAGCATATATTTAAAGACATTCTGAGATACATACTGAGAAACATCAATAGGTACCTCAATAATGTTTTCACATCCTAGTTTCCAAACATTTACTAATAATTTACAATGATACCAACTATAACTACCTTGTATTGACATACATGGAGATTACTAAACATTTGGTGAATAATTAAAAATTAAAAAGATAGACAGCGCAAGACCATTTTAGTTTAAGGTCCTTGGAAAAATTGAATAAAAATCATCAAACTCATGTAAATATTGTCAATTTTTCACAAAAATATCTTACCCTTAGTAATTATATATAAAAGCCTTCCTTCATAACCATGGGAAGGGAATCATAAGAAAGGGGTGAGTTTAATTGATCAGTAATGGAAAATAGAGAAAAAATGTAATCATATCATGAACACAAGGTCATGAGAACATTATCATGATCTTTATAAGATAATACCATGCATATCAAAGATCATAAACATGAATCATGACATAATTATATTGTGTTCATAATACCTGAATTATAATGAAAACAATTGAATAATCACTAAAATAAACACATATTTAATAATATAGTAAATAGTGGAAGACACATATGAATATAAAAATAAAATATCATGAATACCATATAAGACCATCATAACAAGTTAGGATTGGGATAACTTACTAGGTACCTGCTTGAAGCTTAGGATTCCCTTCCTCAAGCCCTCTTGTTTTCTGAATGGGATGCCCTCCCATGTACCCTATTTTCATGGGATAAGGATTACATCTTGTGTACACATTGAGGTCATAAAACATTTTTCATTACCCTATAAATTGGTGGGAGATATAGTTCCCGCCAATCACATAATAAAAAATATATATTTGTGTTCCACAAGAACATTAATGAATATTTATATCAAATCTGATAAAGAGAAATGGGATTCAAAAATATAATTGCATCATTACATAACCCATAAAATCAAATGGGTTTCATAAATATCATTATATAGTAAATATAAAAAAATAATAAGAATAATAGATATATCATCCTTTAATAATATCTCCATTAAAACGTACGTAGCATTTGAGAGATGACATATACATTATTCATGAGGAAAATATTCTTTTTTTGAAATTGTTTTTTTATTAAAATGTTGTGTAAATTTGAAAGAAATAATTTCATTTGAAAATAAACTAGTAAAAATTTATGGTAATATTAAAGGAATATACGCCTCATGAAATAATTAAATCAATTAATTCCATTGAATTTAGAAAATAATGTATTCAATTATTGTTGCCGGAAATGTTACAAAATACCTCTTTTAGAAAACCAAAAAAAGAGTCATTTTAATCCATGAAGTAAAAAAGTAAAAAATGTGGAAAAGTAAATTAAATAACACATATAAGAATAGTAAAAAAAATTTTGAATCCATTTTTATAAAACATGGACATGGAAGATAAATATTCCCCAATAGTGACTTAAAATTAAACAATCCCAAATATTTATGAGATAGTGAAATAAATAATCATATATTTATAATTAAAATTTTTATCCCTCGTGAATTAAGTAAAATTATATGCATATATAAATACCAAAATATTTTGGATAATACTCATAAAATATATTTATGCGATGTATATAAACCATGTAGAAGAAACAAGTAGTGTATAAGGCATGTGTCCTAAATTAAATAAAAGTCATACAAAATCCCTTACTACATTAGTAACATTAAAATTATGAATCCCATGAAATAATAACCTAAATTGAAGATTTTAAAATCATTATATAAATTAAATTAATTATATATCATGTCACAGTTCTGAATATAAACCACAAAAAATGGTTGTGTTGAATATGGAATGTTTCTCACGAAAATAAAAAAGATAGATGAAATTGAATTACATTAAGTGTCGATTTCATTCAAGAGTATTAAACCCTCTTATATATTAAATATAATTTTAATATAATAAAAAATGAAAATTATTCATATATTTAATACCTCTTATGTTTTTCATATGACGTTCTATAACTCTTTTATTAACAACTCCCATGTTAATATTAGGTTTTGTTTAACAGCCATATTATTTCTTGTAGAGTTTAGAATATTCATACCTGATCATCTCATTAAAATAATTATTTACATATTTCAAAAATATAATTCATGGGTTAGATATAATATATAATAAATATATAACCACTTATAATAATTTATAAAAAATAGATATATGAAATGTAATACACCATTCCTGGAGATTATAGGATATAAATGCGTAATAAGGTTAAATCCTTTTTTATATACGGTTAAAATAAAGGAAATTATATGACATAAAATCTATATAGAATAATTTTTGGTTATTATAAAACATGTATATTAAAAAAAATCTTCCTTATTTCCATCCATGGAATATAGAACAATAGAAAATCACATCGCATTATAGAGATGGTAGGCCATATGCATGCACAAGCGATGTTACTATTTTCCCAAAATATTTGATCCTAAAATGTTATACATGATATTATCTTTATAGAAGTTCAATTATATCGTAAATATGATATATATCATATGAAAATAGATTTTCCATCATAATTCCCAACCATAATAGGTGGTAATGTAAAAAACGAACAAAATCATTTTGTGGGGCTGTAGTTTTTCATTCACAAGAAAGATATGTTCATTACCAATTAGATAGGCATGTGTGTGAGTGTATTTAGATATCATAATAAAAATCATTCTAGTATATTTAGGAAAATTATTTTTTTAGGTAATTATGAAAATAATATAATTTTAGGAGGTTAATGATGAAATAAAATATATTCATTTTTAATGAATGTTGTCTATTATTGGTGTATGTCAATTTAATTTGCACAAAAAGACATCTTTGGTTAAATTTATGACCGAATTATGGAATATTTGATTATGGTAATGATTTTGGGGGGATTAAAAGGAAGATTTTGGCTGATACAAATGGATTTAGAGGTGTGTATTGTAGAGAAGAAGATGTTCCCTTTTTTAAGAGAGGGTTGGGCACCCTGGGAATATCGTAAAATATTAAATTAATATAAATTAATTTTTAATTAAATCTCGATAAAATGTGAGTTCTGTTAAATATATGATTGGGATAAATCTAAATCCCATCGAGAAATAATATTTGTACATGTTTAGGTAATATTATTACCCTTTTCTTTGGTTTTAACCCTTAATTAATCCCTTTAATTCATACTATGACAACATATGTTATTATAAGTTATGGTCTACTATAGTTACTATAAAAAGAAAAAAAACAATACATACATAATTTATGAAATTTTAGGACTTATCCAAATTAAATGGATGTACATTTGATATTTATATATTTTAAAAAATTAATAACATTTTATTTATTTTTAAATATCAATAATGACAATTTTTTACTATTCATTACTTTTATATTTCAAAAAATAAAAACAATATAATATATTTTTAAAAAAATCCTTTCAATATTCCATAAAATTTAAAATTAATGCATAAATATATTAATGGAATTAATTATATAATATTGTGATTTAATTAATTTTTTGAGGATTAATTATTTGATTCCTCCATTTATTGAACAATTCCTTCACAGTCATTTTGTCAAAATTTAAGGTAAATATATTATAACTAAAAAATATGAATAAATTACCATGAAATATAAAAAAATTATATATTTTAAATTCATATTTACAGTCTAATTTTTATCCTTTTTATCATATATTAAAAAATATATAGTTATAGAAAATATGAGTATGAAATCTTTATATTTTCTTCAAATAAAATATAATAAATTTATTACTCTCATTCATGTGGCCTTTAAAAGATATAATTTTCTTATAAAGAATATTTAAGATGAAAACCACTATTATAATTAAAGTATCATGAGTGTTAGGATAATTTTATAATATTTAAATATTGTTTTTAATTTATTTACTCGATTTATCTATAATGATGGTATAACAAAAATTACTAATGTTACTATTAGTTAAATAAAAAAAGTTAATTTATCATATTATAATATAAATACCAAAAAAATTAAAAATATTTGGGTATTTTTTTTAAAATTCAATTCACATAATAGGAGAAATTATGTTTAATGATACTCCTGCATACATGGTATGGAAGTGAGCTTTTAATGTAAAAACGTTCAAAAGTTCAAAATGATTTTATATCCTATTTCAATTTAAAATTGATTCCAATTACCTAAATTAAATTAAATGATCAAAAAATAATCTAATTATTTTTTAAACAAAATAAAATATGTAATTTAACACTATAAATTATTTCCTTAACAAATAATCCTTAAATTAAAAATTACAATTCATTACTGCTCATCAAAAAAGAAATCTTATCAAAAAAATACCAAAACATCTACCAAAATAAATTTTGATACTCAAATTTCAAATCAAAACCATATTTTTTCATATAAAAATTATATAAGTGTTAAAAATTATATTTAAAATGGGTTCTCCATTAAGAGGTGGAAAAATTACCCTTTATAAAAATATAGGGTTTTATGCATAAAATTTGTTTTCTTCTTATACCATGACTATATAATATGATGGATCAAAATGAAACATAATTTTTCTGAATAGATAACATATATTTATCATTAATATCTTTCATTAATTTTAATTAATTTAATTAATTATGGTAGAAAAG
This sequence comes from Viscum album, assembly GCA_963277665.1. Classification (NCBI taxonomy): domain Eukaryota; kingdom Viridiplantae; phylum Streptophyta; class Magnoliopsida; order Santalales; family Viscaceae; genus Viscum; species Viscum album. The sequence goes on along the minus strand of OY728141.1, from coordinate 1,199,479,068 downwards.
CTTTGAGAGAAAAAAAAATAAAACTATTTCATTTATAATCCATCGGTATATAGATTCATTTATAATTAATTCGTATCCAATTAATTAGTTTTCAAAACCATATATTTTAACAATTTTCACTAATATTTATAACTACAAATTTAATTACTAAGTTATATCTTATTATATTACAAATATTATTTTAATAATGTATTATTGTTCGTCAAAACTCAGTGATTTGTGTAACACAAGAAATCAAAAGAGCTTGATATTTTGTGTAACACAAGACAAGAATAGTATTGAGTATAATGAAATAAAAAAATACTTCATGTCGAAAAATATAAAATTAATGTCTCATATAATTCAATCCACACATAATGTTATTCTGATAAATAATGTTATATCATGAATTGTGGGAAATGAAAAATAAGGAAATTATTAAATTAATTTGAAAAATTAATTTTAACAAAATCTAATGGTGGTAAAATTATTCTTTTTCAACTAACTAATAAATTTTAAACATTATATAAATTAAATTTATATTCATTGCACATTTATTTATAGTAATCCATTAATGTATAATAAAGAAAATAAATTACATTGTTCATGGAGATGATAGATTGTACACATACATAAATTCTATTTCCATTTCCCTAACTAATATAACCAAAGAAATGTAAATATTAATTAAACATAAATGATTCATTTTTATATCTTATATATCATATATATTTATTAAATATACCCTTATTACTATCCTTGTCAAAATAAAATTAAATGTTTGTCACATCACTACGTGGAGGTGGTAATCCACATGTACTCACGAGCGATGTTATTGTTTTCAAACGAACTTGAAGGTAAAAAGTTTGTTGTTATTTTACAATTAAATAAGGGTAATTTTTACAAAAATATAACATAAATATGTTCCTTCCATAATTATATCTAGCATTAATAGGTGGTGATGGAAAAAAATTACCTCGGTTTTCATGCCGGTACTCCACTACAGACACGATCAGTCGTTTAATTTCCCATTTTATAGAAGATGAGATGGATATAGGTTAATCTATTAACATATTAACATATAAGTATATTTTATTAAATTATATTAGTATATTATCATATTTTTTTAAATATTTTATAAATGTTGAAAAAAATGAACACCCAGTTAAAAGGGATATGTTTTCTACAGAAAACATTAATAGGTGTGAACCAAAATCCTTCAAAACTGGGTTTTATAATCAAAGTAATTCATATATTTTGAGGAAATGTAATTAGGTAATATCATTGGGTACATATTATCCGAAACCATAATATTTTTAAGTGTGATGGGGATAGTATATTGGGTTCCCATTTATATGTTGGGAGATGACACACATTGGATCTTTGAGAAGATAAAGTTACACCCACTTTTAAAAAAATCTAATTGGATAAAAATTGGTCTATTAAAAAAACCTTAGATTATATAGTTTATAAATTTCACCAAAATATAAGATATTGACTTATATTTAGGTTTTTTAATTGTAATCATTTAATTTTAACCATTGGTATTCTCGTTTTAACGATGAAAACAATAACTAATTATTATTATTTTTTACGATGAATTATAACCAAAAATTACATGTAATATATTATTTAATAATAATTATTAGAAATAAAAAATTGCATAATAATTTTCCCAAATTCAATTCATAGAAGTATAAAATTTTAAATTAAAATTACACTCATGTACATGATGAAAAACGGTTCTCACTAGAATGATTTATCATGTTTATAATATTTTTTATATGAATATTGAATAAAAATGATTTTTCCAATAACCAAAATTTTATTTTAAATAATATAACCTAATAATATTAATTTTCAACCCATTTTACAATATATTTTAAATTTAGAGTACAAAAAACTAAAAGGAATTTTTCAATAGAAATCAATATTTTTCACTATTTATTGAAAATTTATTCATTTAACTTAACAAAATAAAATTCACTGAAAGAATATTTTTAAATGATTAGTTAATAAAAAAATTATTTTTTCTAAAAAGTATTATTAAATTAGTATACATTAATTATATTATTTTCTACCAAAAAACAGAAAATCAATTTTGGGGAAAATATTGTGTGATTTAAATATATAAATTATTTATTAAAAAATATGTTTTATTATTATAAAAAGATGAAATAATTTAAAAATAATTGTACTTATTTTTATACATCCATGTTTAATATCTATTTTATAATATTTTTTATATATTTTTTATTATAACATGGGGTTGTGTGTAAGGACAACTATTAATGAAATTAAATTTATTAGAAATATATGTTTTTAAAATCATTTTTGGATTCATTATAACCCCTATAAAATTAATTTAACCTACTTATTTAGACTCTAAAATAAAAAAAATCGATGTTACATCTTCCTCACCATAACCTTCAGTTCCCATGTAGCTTCCTCAAATAATTAATTTTTCCAATAAACATTGACTGGGTGAGTGATATTATTTCGTAGATATTCTTCCTTATAGTAATTAATCACAAAATCTTGATATTCATTAGAATTATGATCATCAAGTTTTATGAACAATCATCTTATTAAATTTGAAGAATCAATTTTTACTGCCGTATGAGGGCTAGATATCATAGACAGTGGCCATGGGAGTGCATTAATGGGAGCACTAGGAAATAGGAAATAATCCCTACTCGATCAATAATATTTAGAGGGAAAATAATCCAATGGATAAAAATTACATTACTTATGTATCTCATAACCTTATTACATATATAAACTCATACTAAGTCCTTTTATACCATTATAAAAATGCATATCTCCCTTACAATTGTTTCCAAATTTTTTTTTTCTACTCTGAGCTACCTTGATGTGTTTTTGAATTAATATGAAATTCTCTATTATTTACACTGATATATCAGGTAATGATATCATTCATTCCCCAAATTTATCTTATCATGATTGTGTTTCACTTTTATTAACATATAGGCCTTTATAAGGAGCCATAATAATAATAGATTAAAATATTTTCCTTTATTAAAACCCAATAATAGTAAGGTGTTGATCCCAAAAACCATTGAAATCTAGACTATAATATCTCTAAATATCCTTTATGATTTGATTTAATCTCTTAGACTGACCACCTCTCTAGTTATTTTTTTTAGTTCTGAATCACATATTAATATATATAGCCACCTGATGACATTGAAAAAATGGTGATTTAAACCATGATTCTGTATTAAACACAATATAATAATGTACTTCATGAAACCCTAACATATAAATAATGTATATTCTAAAAAAAGATCTATATATATAACTTCTATCGAAGAAATAAATCGAGTTGACTTTTAAACGATCTTGATTACAATCCATATGCACTCTATTCATAAATTCTTTTATATTTTTTCTCTCATTTTTTTGATAATCCTCTATTTAAATAGGTTGATGGGTGACATTACATTTCCTGAAATACGATGGGATGATAGCCCAGTAAAACCCCCTTTTATATTATAAATACCAAACACATAGACCAACTCCATTACCTAGAAGATTATTGGAGATGTTATAAATCCCATTACAAAAACCAATCCTATAATAAATTCCACATAAAATATTATAATTGTATTGTACTAATGTTGAAATCAATTCCATTCCATTACTCTAATAATATTATCATTATAAATAGATGCTTCCTACTCTAGATCATCTTGTGATTTTTCCTTCAATGAGTTGAATTTTAATTCCACTAAGGAATCACATCCACTATGCCCTACTATGATTCCTTGATTTCATCATAGAAATATCTCCCCCACCACCATCCTTGAGCCATGATCCAAAACATTCACTATTAATGAACATCACAGATCCTTCCCACCATCAATGTCAGAGGACCCCACCCCCCATCTGATTTAGAAGCCACATCATTATGATGATTGTTTTCACACCATCGAATGGTATCCAAGCGAGCCTGATTGTTTCTATAGATCAAAATAAAACACTCGAGTGTGCCTCACCTGATTCCTATGTCTTCTACCACCACTGTCGAGGACGCCAACACTTTGGCCATAGCCAATGTTGCCTGGCGCTTCAGACGAAAAATTCTTCACTACCCGGAATCACACCAGGTATTATAGATGCATTATTATGGGACTATTTTACAACAAGTATCTTACATTATCTTCTTTAAATCCCAAATATTATTATTCACTTTATAATTTTTGTGGTGTCCGATGAAAAGAGCCATAGTGAGTTATTCCAATTAGCATTCCGGTATAGGAAACGGTGGTATCATCGTCCAATAAATTTGTCTCTAAACCTTAGTTGGATAACACACCAAGAACCACGTTAAAAAATGTAATATATATGTTAATTATATTCATGAATAAATAAATTTATAGGTATCTATATATCATTATACTTCCACAATGACTACATAATTAAGGACTATAATATTCCCCTAATTTAAACATCTTAAAATATACTATGGTTAGAGCACATAAAATATTACTTAACCATAACATTCTATCATAATCATGGTTTATATCAGGAATAATTATCACATATTTTGTAGTTATAAATCTTCCTCTTATGCCTCGGTATTCTTCACTAGTATATATGGAGAAACAATGATTTGGTAAAGTTAAATTTTTTCCCCTTCCATCCAGATTTTTAGATCCATCATTTTAATTTCCATAAATATTTTATCTTTTATAAAAAAATATTTTATATGGAAATATTATCCTATTAATAGATATAAATTCCACCATTTTTACTTTCTTATTGTGGTAATGTATCGAGCATTCATTATCTTTAATTAGCTCCAACCCTTTTTTCTATGGAATATTCTATTCCATCTATGTGAATATATATATAAAACATGAATGAACTATATATATTTCACAAAATTATATATAATGATTATTCATTCAAATTTTTAATAATTAATGTACCATAGAAAATATGAAATCATAAGATCGGTATTTCTATTTATGAAATTATAATTATCCTAAGGCATAATCTATTGCCATATCATTTTAGATGGATTTCTTCCCAAACACATCATTGATGTATAACTATAAATTACAATACCTTATACACTATAGTTTAATTTTAAAATAGTTTTACTAACTAACCATCTCTTAAATTCCTTGAAATGTTACTCACATTAATATATACAAAGTAACTTCACTTTCTTTCAGGTTAACATGTTTACTAGATTAGATAGTCATTATGAAATATCTCCAAACCATTATAAATATATATTAAAACTAATAATTCTCAGATTTATGTCTCAGTAGTTGGTCTAGGTCAATATTCACTAACTGTATACTTTCATTTATCCACCGATATACAATCTCTATAAATAATATGACCCAAAATGAAACTTTTTTATCCAAAATTAAAACCATATATATTTTTCATTCAACCTGTCTTCCCTCAGGGTATTCAAAACAATCCTAAAATTATATTAATTATAATACATTCTCTATTAAAATATAAGAATATAGATTTTAGACAATACTGTAAACTGATCATGGAAATCTCAAATGAATCTATTCATTAAATCAATGATGATCATAGGATAAATAGTCAGAATAAAAGGAGAAATTGTATACTAATATGGCATATTCCATGTATGGGATGTTTCCATGGGTATATAATACTTCTTGAAACATGATTTATTATTTCAATAATTATTTTAAACATTGGAAATGTATTTTTATATGTTAACTTGATCAAACTAATCAAGAATACGGTTTAGACGATACCTTTTCTTGATTCTGATCATGTTCAGTTCCGAGTAATAAATGTAGGGTCAAACCATTCTATATATTTTCTGAACAAAATTATCTAATGCACCCAATGGTGATAAAATTTCATAAATTAATCTATTTTTAGTATTTTTCTGAGGATTATTCATCAATTCCAACAACTAAAATGGCTCTTCTCATCAAAGAGTATTAGAAATTTATGTAGTACCACGTATGAGTTATAATAATAAATAAAATTCAATATCTAATGAAATACTATGAAACAATTTAAAAAATAAATCAAAAAAATAAAATAAATTTGGAAAATTAATAATTTTTTGTTTATGCCCATCCATCTAAGATAGAAATAAATTTTTAATTGGATTAAAAGCACTTACATTAGAAGATATTTCAATTGGATTTTAATTTTTTTCATCACACTGATATAAGATCAAATGTTTGTTTAGAATATCCAAAATTATTTACAATCAACTTGAGTTGACATTGGATATATATATAAATATATATATATTAAACCAATACATTCCTATGATATCTTCAAATTCAACTAGAGGTTAAATAAATAGATTTTTAGGAATAATATTACCGCAAATTTCAACTTGAGAAGACTCATAGAGTTGTGTTTTGATCAACATATAATTTTTTCTTTTTATTCCTAATTAAAACTCAAACAATTACAATTTCATTTTGGTTCCCTTATAAAATAATTCAAATATAAAATAGTGGGTGGATCCCGAAATAAATAAGAAATTTACAGTTTTAGTATTGATGATAAGAGTGCCACTCAATAAAACGTCATCATACCCCTCATCTGAAATAGTGATTTCCGAATATATCCCTTTTTTTCATGTATTAATAGGTTAATAACATTGATCATTATCATTGAGCAGTTCATAGAGTAACTAGTTTTTATAATTATTATTTTATTTATTTATTTAAAAAATTATTGTGGGAGGTTCATTCTATAGAATTTGCTCTCTATTCACATAATTATACACCTTATTCCTTTCACATGGGATTTCAGTTGATTGATAACCATCCTTTAAACACATTAAACATTTATTAGTCCCCTTAAGAAAATTTACATCATGTTTTTGTCCACATGTCAAGCTATAAGGACAAATCACCTTATCCTACCTATAATATTCAGAGATTCTTTTGCATTCTATCATCCATTTCATAACAAACAAATGATTTTTATTAGTAACACCAATATCCACATCCACCAGAATAGTACATTAAACTTTTAATTCATATATATTTAGGTCCTAAAAGGAAAACTCCATTTTATGAATTTGTTTTATTTGACATAATTAGCTAGAAACCTTACATTTAGGATGGTTGATAATAAAAAAATCATACAATTAATTTATTATAAACAAACCATTACATGTAACAGTAGATTCATTATCATTCTTCTTTATCTCATTGAATTTCTTCTAAATTATAATTTTATGATTAATGTGAATGTATTTAATAAATATTTAATATTATAAACTAATCCCACTCCATGGATTCAACTACTTATTGTTTCATTATATTCCTGATAATATCCCACCATTGATCTAGTCCACCTTCCACATCATAGATAGAAAAATGAATTTTCCATTCATTTTACATTGGAGAAAGGTAAATATATATTCAATTATATTGATCCATTGATCAGAAACTGTTGGATCGGTTGAACTACTATGATATGTTGTAAGTTGAATCATGAAGGAATCAATTAAAAATAAATTCATCCATCACTCTTTGGGATGTTCATCTTGATTCATTTCTTGAGAATGTTGTGTGAGAATATTAATTATAATTTTTTCATTTAAAATCCCATAAAATGAGGTTGCTCATAAGGAAAATCACTACATTAACTATAAAATATTGTAGTGACATTATTCTTTTTGGTTCCAAAAATGTATAAAACATAAAATCATAGTTTGTGAATCAATATTCATTGTGGGGTAACCACATAATAATGAAAAATGATTTAAAAATTATCTATTCCATGGGGCCTTATATTGAATCAATGATTCCTTAAGCTTATCATATTTTATAAAATGTAATTATTGAAATCCATTATAAATATTTATAGAGTTTTTATTAATTTAAAAAACACATTGCACAGGATTTTGAAACAAGATATACAGCAAGTCCAATTGTCATCCCTAAGGTAATGATCACATCTAATCGCAAAAAGTCATTCTCTGAGTTATTACCCATTGGTATAACTATTCATGGTTCTCATCAACTTGAATTACCCAGACTTTGTTGTAATTTCACTAAATCCAATCATTATATCCTTCATCATAACTCTAGTAATTTTTTTTTTATATTCAATTATCCCTAGGTCTGTCGATAATGTTTTTTGATCAATGATTACAAAAGATAACAAAACCATTATATTTGACCAACTATAGAAACCCTCACATATAGTACATAAATAACATATATTATAAGATAAATATTAATTATATTACATAAATATTCATTCTAGAATAAAAAAATTATATTGAATTTAGAAACATTAATATATAACTATTTTTCCATAATTAAACAAAATCATATCCCACTTCGTTATCCAAAATTACCTCCCATCATATTCATATCATACATAACACATTTCTTCAAAACCCATTGGAAGGAAACATAATAGTGGGTGACCTAAGATACTCTAAAAGGATAAAAAAGTATGTTATTAGCTTTACATGAGAACAAGGCCATTACAACATGAGAATAACATAATAAATACCATATGATGCACATCATATATAGAAAACATGAGTCGTTTCGTAAATGTTGATAGTTCATAACACATGAATAAAAATGGAATCAACGAACATGTTCTATGATTACATAATAATATTATAAGATATATATTTTTGAAATAAATAGAGTTATATAAATTTTTTTCATGGATACCCACCATGACATTCAAAACATGTTATGATTATGTGACCACCCATGTACTTGCATTGGTATTGTGATTAACTCTTCTGTATCCTCCTTTAGGAATGATAAAATATCATTTTTTCCCACACGTGGGCTTGAGAAAACCTTCCATGAACCCTACGATATCATATAAACATTAATTTTTAATTAATTTATTAGAGATGGATATAGTTATCACCCATGACATAATGAAAATCATACATTTTTTCTATGAGATCATTAAATATTTATCAAATCTTAACCGATGATCAAGAAAACATTTTCGTAATTATTTTAACTAAAAATAACACCTGGTAATGTCTAGGGGTTTAGAGAAATATCATTATCAGGAGAATAAACCATCTATAGGATTAATATTGATAGTATCATTGGATAATACTTTTAGTAAATCATATCTAACATCTAATGACTTCATCTTCAAAAACAATATCTGTATATATCACTTGGTACATTTTTCAAAGAAAATATCTTTTTATCGTGAATAATAATGATTTAAAATTTATTAATTTCAAAAATATGGAAAAAATTAGATTATTTCAAAAAAAACCGAGAAAATTGGTGACATATTTTAAAATAATTTAGTGTCTGGGATTCTTAAAAATACCATTCATTTTAAAAAATTTAATATGATGATTACTTTATCATTTTTAGTAAAAATTCAAAAGATACTTGTTAAAAAATGATAAGATGATTCCTTTTAAAATATAATGAAAAAATTAAATAATTGGACATTATTTAAAGAAATCATTGGATAATAGTAAAAACATTTTTAGAAAAAAATGATCATGGAAGAGGAATGATTTTTAACAAAACATAGAAATAAATTTGGTTTTTTCTAAAAACAATCATTTAGACCCATGATAATATAAAGGGGGAAAATAAATAGAGAACATGGTATTTACTTAAATACGTTTTGTAGGAAAAAATTCATGATCTTAATGAAAGATATTTCATATTATTTCATCATCATACTATTATCAAAAACAACCCAAAAAACAATGATGTTCTAGCACAATACTCTAAACACTTTGGTAACTTATGAATTATAATACCCATGAAAGTAATAAAATTGTTTGGATATTTATATCCCCTAATTATTATTATATTAATCATAACATTTACTAATGGTAATTATATACACCGGAAAAAAGCAACATGTGGTGAATATTTCATGGTTCCCACAAAAATAAATGTGACAAAAAAAACCTTATATCAGCTATTGACATTCTTCATACATGTTAACAAAATACTATATTGTAAATATAATTCTATTATAAATATATTATAATTACATAATCATATATATTGTACCATTTATAATTTACACTTGACTAGTTAATTCATGATTATTAAAAAGTTTATAAAATCACATTTAGTGTAATAACAACTTCTATTTTAATTTATTCATTAGTTAATTATTTTCATTGCATTTAATTTATAATGATTACCTCATATCCATAATGTAAAAATTATAACAATATACTATATATAAAGTATTCATGTATATGGACTTATCAATTAAATATATATATATATATATATTGAATTACAACATTCATGGAAAAGGTATTCCATATGTACGCTTGAACATTATTTCCATTTTCATAGAATAAGAAAAAAAAGAAATTTAAATATTTGTAAAATTTTTAATAATCATATTTTAATCATATATATAAAATATATTCATTAAATATACCATCATTATAATCTGGGTAATAGTTAAATTAAAAAGGTATCACATCGTTTCATGGATGTGGTAGTTCACATGTACTCAAAATCCACATTACTATTGACCAATGGATTTAAAGGTAAGAAGGTAGAAGTGATATTAAAATTATTTAATAAAAATTATGTTATTTTATTCTTATAAATAATTCACAAACATCAAAATATCCAAAAAAATAGAGGTGGTAATGGATAATAATAATATCAATTCACTAAGCAGTATTTTTTTGTACACACAATTAACAGTTTCGTTTCCCAATTTATGGAAGTGGAGATAGAAAAATATAATTATATTAACATAATAAAATAATATTATATGGTATATTCTATGATATTATGATTTTAAAGTTGAATTTTTTTAAATATGTGAAAAAATAAATAAATAAATAATGATCGGTTAAGGATGTTTAATCATATACAAATAACATCCTAAAGTTTTTACAAAAAGCCTTCATAAGATGGTTTCCAAATTAAAAAAATTCCACAATGATATTTTGGTGGATGTAGGGAACAGATTTGGTGAAGTATTTTTTTATCTAATTTATTTTGTGGTATGATGTTTAGGGTATAATGGGTCTATTTTTATAGGTGGGGTACATGACTCACATGACTTCTTTTGAAAATGAAAATTTGTACCCACATTTTCCACATTGAAATAGGATTTAAAATTTATCATTTTCAAACCTTTTAAAAAATAATGTAAAAATATGCTTAATATGTAGAATATGATCATGTCTTTATTTCATTTTAACACATATATTTTTTATTTTGACATTTAGGAAACTCATCTTTACTATAACCATGATAATTAATTTTTTCAACATTTTTACTATTCATTATTAAAATACTAAGTGTGAGTTATTATATTATATTAATTTTTAGGACTAATAATATGGAATCAATTTTTAAAAATTAAATCTAATGTTTAGAGTGAATTGAATTTAAAATTCAACCCATATATGCACATAAATAATTTTTTCCAAGGAATAACTTTTCCTCATTATAAGATAATTCATTTGAAAATTGAACATATAATTGATTTAAATAAACAAAATTGGATTAATAATAATATAATTATACTACTATAAATATTAAAAAATTGATATATGATAATGATTGTTATAATTAAAATGAAAATTAATCAATAACAAATTATATTATTCAATAATCATCAAAATGATAATCATTTCATAAAATTCTGAAAAACTAAATAAGGTATATTTCTGAAATTTTGAATTTAAATATTCAATTAATTCTTTAGTAAAAATTGAAGTTTCCATCCTTTAATAAATATTTAACAAGTTCATTTATAGGTACTCTTCATCCTAGTTTGGTGTATATCATGTTTTTGTTTTAACTAAAGTTAGTTTGGGTAAAAATTGGATGTTTTTATGGATATTTTGTTGTGCACGATCATTGAACTGTTTACCCAAATCATGTGTTCTGCCCAAAAAAACCATAAAGTCCCATAGATATTGGTATTTCTTGATTGGTGCTTGTTTTTTCAAATATTATGCTCTACTAGAAGAAAATGTGAACCCCCTAGAAGAGGCACATAGATTGGAAAATCATGCACCCCTGCCCAAGAGACCATGTGGATGGTTTTAATTATCCAAAAAATTAAATTAAAAACCAGATCCCTCTAAATAAACCCAAAATGAAAACTAAATACCACTTATGCTATTTCACTTTTTCTATAAGCTCATAGATGGATTTCATGCAGTTTCATGACCTCCATTATTTAGAATTCAAAGCTAGGATTGAAGATCCAAACCAATCTTTGTATGTGAATATTATTTTTTTTATTCACATACTTCTTCCTTTATTATATCATAAACTAATTGGAAAATTGTCTCTATTTTTTCAATATCGATCTAGGTTTCAGTATATATAATAAATTGGATATTGGATATAGGTTTCATATCTAAATCTGATTCTTCATCACTTTCTTGATCATTATGCATCAATTGGGGATTACTATTACTGAGCATTCAACAATGATCATGATATAGGTGGTCTAAAATTCAATCATGTAGACTTGTTATAATTAGTGTTTTGTATGTGTGAAATTTTAATTTCAATGATTGTTTAATTGCATTGACAATTGAATTGATTTGTATTAATTTTCAAGTGTTAATTATTGAGTTTAAATTGAAAAAATTAAATTAATTATTTCTGAGTTAAATAATAGGATATTGGGATTATGGAAATTTATTAACTAATTGAGGAATTATATAATTCTAATTCTCGTGATTTTGAAATTTTATATTTTTAATAATAATCAAAAAATAAATTAACATATAGTTTTGATTGATGAATTTGATTATTGATTTTGTTAAATAATGGGTTTGTGTAATTGGTCAATTTATGTGTTATGAATTAATCGACTATGGTAATTATGTTAATATTGGAATAACATTGATGGGTTTAGGGATACATTATTAAATGTTTATAGATTGAATAATTGCAATTTTACACTATTTTTTAGGTGAATAAAATATTAACTATTATATATGTTGATAATTGAAAAAGAATAAAAGGATTGTAAAATATGATGAGAGAGTTGATATTTAGTAACCATGATTGATGTTATATATGTGATATTTTGATATATGTGATACACATGTGTGAGACATGGTATAGTATATCAAAATCCAATAGTGATAAATGAGTTTGGGACATGGTATGTTACATCAATGGCCCATTATGATGAATGAGTGTGGGACATTGAATACTATTTCAAAAGAATTTTTTTGAAACTATTTGATAATAGAGTGAAAGACATAGACTGTTACTTTAGAATCCCACTTTTGTAATTTTTTGGTAAATGAGTTGTGGTCCTATTAAACTACTTAAAATACCCACATGGTCTTAGTCATGGTGATTAGGAACAAAATGTTGGCATTGTACTATGGATCCAATTCACATAATATTTTTTGAATTGAAATGGATAATTACATCCCATGTGTAATCATGATTTTTGAATTTAATAAATGATATGGTTTAGAATCCATCATGAGGGATGTTGGTATAGAGGGTTTAGGTGTCCTTAGGAACCTCTATGATTATGTAGTTAAAAAATGAGTAAGTGAATAAATTTAAACTATTTTCATCAGTTAATTTATTATATTATTTATTGAACTCCATACATATTAATTTACTAGTACTCATTTTATACACCGTTTGGGGTGTCCTACTGAATTGTACTCACACATTACTCAGGATTTTTGATCAGTACATGGAGATACGTCATATTTTTAGCACAAGATGAGAGAAAATTTCTTCTGTTAGATGGATGATTCAGGATTGATCATGGATGAGGGATCCAGAAGAGATTCATGACCTACTTTATACTTTTTTGTGTCAGTATTTATTTTGGGTTTATTATATATTCACATTACATGTACTGGAATGATATATCTACTATTTTGTATTGAATACTATATTTTGAATTTTAGTAATCATGTGATATTGGATGGGTTTAGATATTAGTAATATAATTTGGTTGTTATTATTTATTTACACTATTTTACTTGTTTTATAAAGAGGATATAGTATCCCCACAATTGAAAATTGACCCTCTCTACTAGTTGGAATCATATGGAATACATGGAGCCACACTTTATGTCATTTGAATTACCATATTGTTGAAATAGTTTGTAGCACTCGGTTCAGGATGCTATAATGTGGTATTAGAGAATTTTTTATTCCATTTAGTTTTTCATACTATTTGGGAAAGGTAGACATAATACTCGTAAAATTATTCATTGTTTAAGAACATGTCCATGAGGGTATTTATCCCATTAATTGGGGTAATATTTATGTACCTAGGGCGGGATTTCTATATTTGATATGTGTTGTGTCAATTGATGTTCTTCCACATTAAATGAGGCACTTGTTATGAGATTTTTTTCTGGGATTTTATGAGATTGGAATAATGGCCTAGTATGTTATGAGAGTTGAGATTACATTCATTAATATTTTAATTTCTGATTATTTAGGGACATGATTAAATTAGGGATGTAAATAAAAAATTAGGTTATGGGATGAGTTGTTTAAACTTATTTGATCTTTTCCTGTGAATATATTAAGGAATAATGTTCCTAAAGTGAACATGAATGTTTTAAAATTATACAAAATGTTGAGAAATAAGAGTCTAATAAGGAACTATAATAATGAAATTGATTATATGCTTTTTTAACTTTTACCTATATGTCGGATGTTTAACCACAGTGATTGTGGCATAGTTTTGACTGTGTGGTGGGAAAAGGGAATGCTTTGCCATGGATTATTGTGAATCTGTTTTTTAAAATGTGATGAAGGTTTTTTATATGTTTTATGGAATGTATTTCAAATTTTTAAGATATTACTCCATGATGATGCTTTTTGATAATAAAACAATATGTTGGGGCTATAAATGATCCACCTACTATGTATCCTAATGAAACAATAGTGTCGTGTAAGGATTTATGATAGTATCTCAAAGATACATTTTCACTCATTTTGATTATTATGGAAAGAGTCCCTATGGGGGTTTAAATTAATTATCAAAATGGAATGAAAGAATTAGTTTCATCACCCTCCAAAGTTTACTAGAGAGGGTGGACCTGAGGTGGATGTGTTTTATATTGAGTCTATCAAGACCATACTTCACCACATAGAGACTACTTCCACGAAGAGAGTCAAATTGGATACCTATCTGTTACGTGGTCATCCAAACTAATAGTGGTACATCCAGGATCCTGATGGAAAGACAGAGACTATGGGGTGGATAGAATTTCAAGATATGTTTATGGAGAAACATATCCTATGATTATCAAGAAAGAGGTAGAGTCTTTGTAAATGTGGTGAATTACGAGAGTATGATGACAATGGACTATAATATGAAGTATTTATATCTTCATTATATTGATCCATTGATTACAGTATATGAGGATGTTGAGGTAAAAGGGTTTAATGATAGAAATAAATAGGAAATTATATCTCAGCTGAAAATCATCTGGCTGAAGAAGTTTTCAAAATTGGTGAATCAATATATCATATATGTTGGTAATGAGAGGGAGGGTTCTGGTGGAGGAATTTTTTTTCTGATAGATGTATAAGAAGAATGACTATCATTTGAAGGAATAATTGGTATGATATTGTTATCCAGGGTGGTAGAAAGAGAAGTTGTAAGGGGATGGGGTTATTAATATATTACTTTTCTCAAGTGATCTATCACCAATGTGGTAGTTCATTACACTTATGTAGATAGTTCCCCTGACCACCAGTAATATGTCAGGGATTCAGGAGGATGATAAATTTATAGTGATTTTGTAGGATCCCACAATTGATTCATAGTGATGGGGAATCTAGGAAGAACCGTAGTATGTAAAGGGTCTCTTATACACCATTCTAGTCTACAAGTTAGAGTTCTACTTGCCTTAGTGGTAGAGGTAGTGAACAAAGTGATTCAAGAAAAGTGAAACCATACAAGTAGAGTGGTGTAGTTCAAGGGACTCATACTGAATTATAGGGAAGAGGGGTAGGGAACATGCATGGTGTTCAACATATTCCAGTGGATAGCGAGGATGAACCATCAATATTTAGAGGTAAAATTCTTGTATATTCTATAGGTTCTATTGTCAAATATAATATCGGTTCCTCTCATTCTTTTATATCAAACAAACATATGGATGGTTTGATCATAAAGGTGGAGTTCATGATTCAGGATATGATGATAAATAAACTGGTGATAGAATTGTCAAGAGAAATCTATTTGCACAATGGATTTTCTATCTAGTTTTGAGAGTATAATTTTATTTGGTATCTCAATATTATAATAATGTCACATGTCGACTATATTTTTGGTATGGACTAGTTAGTATCACACAAATTTTACATTGATTTTTACTGTAGGAGACTGAATTTTAATTCCATACTGGTGAAATTACAATCATTGTATTGAATGGAATTTCTAGGTGGTCTATCCAGGTATATTTTACTATCATCTTAGGGAGCTCACCACCGAGGATTCCAATTATATTATGGATGATATAGGTGTTAATCATGATTTCCTTAATCCCATAGTGGATAATGATTAGTCTATGATTCCTTTGGAATACTCAGGTATTCTACCTGAGAGTTATGTGCAATTTATAATTTATCTCAATTTGGGGGTTGAGTGATTTTATATTCCCCCAAACAATATCGAATCAACAGAGCTTCAAGAGTTCTATAATCAGTTGCATGAGTTGATGAATATCTGTTCTAATTCCCGAATATGTCACCTTTGGGTTATCCTATTTTTTCTCAAAAAATGATGACGATACTCTATGATTATGTGTTGACTATCGAAATTTGAACTGGTTGAAAATAAAGAATTTGTATCCACTTCAACATATTGATGACCTATTTGAGTAGTTTAGGGGATCGTATGTTTTCTCTATGACTGAGTTGATATTCAGGTATCTACAGTTGAGAGTTTGACCTTTTCATATATGGAGGAATACTTTCAAATGTCAGTATGAACATTTTCAGTTCATTGTGATGTCATTTTGGTTGACAATTGAACTAGAAATTTTTAATCCCTTTATTAATATAAAAATCCCTCGTATCTGCATCATTTTATGTTGATGAAATCAGGGTGCAATACAAGACTCATGATAATCATCCCCAATATCTTGAAATCTCTTTTAGTACACTGAGTTATAATTGCCTATATGCTAGTATATATGTGGTAGTTTTGGATTGATCAGTTATACTTCTTGGGTAACATCATCTCAATAGAAGGTATGTCAGTTGACCCAAATATTGTTCTAGAAGCTGATTCATGGGAGAAAACTAAGAATGATTTTGATATATGTATATTATTTGGGGGTTGTGTGCTATTATTGAAGGTTAATTTTGGACTTTTCACTTTTTGAAACACCTTTTATAGGCTTCACCAAGATAGGTGGTAATGATTGAATGGCATGAAAAATTTTAGAGAGACTTATAGGAGAAGAAGAAATATTTTAAGTTGAAGAAAATCATTGTCCTACTCAAGGAAGGTGAGTAGTACACTGTGTTTTGTGATGATTCTGAGGTAGGTCCTATTGTAGTGTTTATGTAGGGAGATCAAGTTATGGAGTATATGTACTAGTAGTTAAGGACAAATGAATGTAATCACCCTTTTCCTGAACTCATACTAGATGCATTTGTTTATGATACTATGTTTTTGGGGAATTTTATTTTGGGATAACAGTTTACTATGCATATTTATTAAAAGTTAATAATGTATATCATTTCTCAGGATGGCATTAACCATCGGCCATATAAATGGGTTGAGTATATTCATCCATTCATCATTGATCTAGAATATTCTCCCAAGGATAGAAATAGTGTTGTTGATGCTCTGTGATGGAAAACCCAGGCTCATGTGGTTCAATAGTCTAGTTCTATGTGGAAGATGTTTTCATTGATGTATGAGATAACTTTTGTGGTTCTATAGAGTCAGGAGAAGATGAATCTTATATTAGTTTAAGTGGATTATATACTTTTGAGATGGGACATGGATATAAAATGTTACTATCTTGAGTGTATGTCCTTGTGGGATATCCATAAAGGTGGGAAATCATCTTTAAAATGGAACATTGGTGAGGATGAGATCATCAGTAATAGGAATAAGTTTGTTGTACCTATGATAATGTGAGTGGATATGATGTGTGAATTTCATGCCTCAATTTGAGAAGATAATCTATGGTACAAAAAATTTACAAGGACTAATGTATGTAGTTTTGGTGTCTAGGAATGAAAAAGAGGAGAGTATGGTTTTTTACATGATGTTAAAACTATCAATAGGTGAATAACATGCATCAACAATATGATTATTTACTACAAAAATTTTCTATTACACAATGGATGTGGGAGAAACTTACCATAAATTTTGTTGTGGGTATCATGAGGATTATTTGGATGAATGAACAAATTAGTGTGTTTTTACACCTTTTGACCAAGATAGAACATTTCTTAGCAAAATAAGAGACCTTTTCTATGGAATTGTTGGGATACTTTTACATTAGGGAGGTAGTGTGTCTGCACAACAATCCATGGACTATGGTTTTGAACCATGAAAAACTCTTTAACTCATTATTCTTATTGGGTATACAAAAGTTACATAGTACACATGTTTTATTATGTATAGAATTATACCTACAAACATATTCTTAGATAGAGAATATAATAAATGTGATTCAGGCTATTCTTCATGTATCGTATACTTTGGTGGGTCCAAGGAAAACAATATATCATTTGTGGAAATCACCTATATAATAGTTATATGAAAACTATTTAGATTGAATCACATGAGGTTTTTTATGGTATGAAATTAAGATCATCTTAATATTGGATGGAGTCTAGTAAGTTAGATATGTTGAGATTGAGTCCTACATAGGAGACATTATAGTGGGATCAATTGATTCAGATGTGTAAAGATACAGATTGGGATTGATTGAAGTTAAATGTTGATACACATTGATGACACCTTATGTTTACAAAGTGTTCTAGTTTATTACATTGGGTGTTTACAAGACTGGATCATCTCTTGATATAGAGACATGGAAATTTTGTTCCTAGGTTTATTGGTAATTTAGACATTTTGGAAAGTATTAGACCACTTGTGTTCTAGTTGGATCCTCCCAGAGGTACACTACAATGAAAACTTTTTTCATGCATCTCAACTTGGTAGGAATCACCTCAACCCTTTTAATGTGATCGATATAGATGAAGTTGATCGTTATAATTATTCATCCTTTGAGGAGAATCCAATGCGTGCATCGGATTGCAGTGAAAAAGTGTTGTAGGGAAAGATATTTTAACAGTCTGAGTATTGTAAAAATTTGTCTAATTTCAAATTTAATAATTGGATAGATAAGTAAATATGCAGGATTGGGTTTTAATATTTTTGAATTAGAATATTATGGATTATTGGGAGTACATCTTGAACTTGAGTTGTCATAAGGTGAAAATATTGAAAGAACATTGAGCTCATTTCCAAGTACACTTTTCCCAAATTTTTGTTAATATAATGTGTAGTTTTTAACTAGGGAGTTTTTGGGAAATATTTGAATATTTTTCAAGGGATATTGGGTAGTGGATGATTGGATTGTGGTTTACCCAAACGATTCCCCCTACACCTGAAAAATGTCTAACCTCGAACAAAGAATAATTCCATGGTTTTTACATGAGTTTTAAAACCATTTTATGTCTAACACCAAAAAAAGAGAAATCCATGGTTTTTACATGATTTTTAAAACCATTCCACCTCTTATGAGTTACTATGCACCCCCACCCCCACCACAAAAATATGCACACAATTAAGCTACATTGTGTGGAGAACTCTGTGCCACTTCCCCAAGAAAACATGAACATGGTTTTTATTATCCCAAAAAATAAGATTAAAATTACCTGAATTGATATAAATAACCCAAAATAGACCCTAACTTGGACCTAAGAGATTCTATCATTTTTATTCATCTAGACAGATTCCACGACCTTATAACCTCCATTCATTATGATTCAAAACCATGATTAAAGATCCTCACCTATCTTGAGATGTGAACATTATCCTTTCGGTTTATCATCTTCCCCCAATATTTCTCTAATCTTGTGAAAGGACATTTTCCATAGTTGTTGAGGATATGGATCATAGTATCAAAATATCTATTAAATATGATTCTGGATCTTTATTTGTTATCTATGTTTCATTCTTCTCATGTTCTAGTTCATTCTAGTCAGTTGGGTATTTTATTTTGTGATATTTTGTCAATGGTCTTAACATAAGTGGTATAAATTTCAGTGTAATAGTCTTGAATTAAAAAAAATGGATCTCGTGACTTAAAAGATCATGCCTGGTTATTTTCAAAACCTCTCGACTGTTCCTCCCTCGGCTGGGGGTGCTCGGGCATCGACTCCATATCTGATGACCTTCGATCCCATATTCTTATCAGGCATTGCGCCCCTTGACCCTCAGGATCCACCAAGTCCCCTCCCCGGGTCTCACCAGCCTTCAAGATCCTTTTGAGATGTATTGCAGG
The DNA here is from genome assembly GCA_963277665.1 of Viscum album. Classification (NCBI taxonomy): domain Eukaryota; kingdom Viridiplantae; phylum Streptophyta; class Magnoliopsida; order Santalales; family Viscaceae; genus Viscum; species Viscum album. The sequence continues at coordinate 1,199,458,586 of OY728141.1, read as the reverse complement.
ATTTGTCTAGTGGCTCCTAGAAGATCTTATTCATGGTGATGTAGTCGGTTTTTGTGGTGGTGGCTCGAGTCGGCTCATGTGTGGTGGTAGAGGCTCACCCCAATGATGTTTCAGATGCGGTCTCCTGTCTCATGTGGACAATGGTGGCTCGTTTCTGGGTGGATAAACCTTATTTACAGTTTTTCGAGAAGTTTGTGGACTCTTGGGGTCTCATTGGATAGGCGAGGATTTCTGTGATTCGTCGGTCATCCTTTTGTGTAGTACTGGAGTAAGAGGATGACTAAGTTCACATGTGGTGAAAAGATCTCAAATCATTTGGGTGGTGGAGGTTCATCTTGGATTCCTAGTCGATGGATTCTCATAATGGTATGGAATGTTCTCGTTCTGTGGGTTGGAAAGGGCTCCCTAGTGTACCCCTACCGTTCTAAAATGGTGCTATTCTGAAGGACATAGGGGATTCACTCAGGAGACTTATGGGCATGGACGATCGTACTCTCTCCTATTAGGACATAATGGTTCTCCGCATTTGTGTGGATTTGGATCTCACCCAGTAGATTATAGAGATGGTTTCATTGAAGGCATAGGGTGTGTAAGACTGGGATCAACCCATTTGTTCCTAGTCTTTCTTAGATTATGTTCATCCTGAGGCCACCAACAGCACTCTAGTTCATTGGGTAGAAACCAGAAGAGAGGAGGCCCCTGTTTGGATATAATATCTCCCCAAGGTGGTGTATCTACTCCTCCCAGACTAGGTGCTGAGAGTATAATCAAGGTTGTGGTGCAGTATCAGAAATAGGGGATGCACTAGTCCCCTTATACGGTCTTGAGCATGGGTCTCATCTCTCTCATTCCATGTATATTTCTTCTTGAAATAATCTCGAGGACATTAGACTATGGGATCTCTTTTTGCTGGTCTCTGTCTTTTATGATTTCTGGATCATCCCTCTTATGCTTGATGTTAGGTAGTTTCGAGAAATTCCCTTAGCCTACTTTCTATCCTCTTAGGACCCTCAGGCCCCCCCTGCCTGCTCAAGATATCTACCCTATTTCTCATAAGGAGTTGGCGGATGTGGGCATGCTCATCTCTCCTTCCTATCATGATGTTTTTTTTTATGATTGGCCCCTATAAGTCTTTTGGTGTTGCTCTGGATGTCCTCACTGACACTCCTTTATCAATACCACAGGGTGTCGAAAGGGGCTAGAGCATCCTCCTCTATTATTACTCATGTTTTTTCCTGTTACTCTTTCTTCTCCGGGTTTATCTACCCATAGCCAAGGGGAGTGCACAAATTCACATTAAAGATATTTCATGTAAGGATCCTCCTCTCAGTGTAATATGAATTTTGAGTCTTGGGCCAATGTCGAGATCCTCTTTGTTTAATGTAATCTCTACTTATCTGGAACGCCCATAGTTTGGGTGCTAGAGTGAAGTATGATTTAAATGTCTATGATGATAAGAAACAAAACATTTCTATTGTGGATGTGCTCGAGCAGAAGCAAAAAACATCAAAGATCAGTGGGTTTAGTCACATGGTAAACATTCATGGCTTCATGCGAGTAGATTAGATCAACATACACATCTAGATTTTCTAGAACATTTTTGTTTATTTGGTTATTATTAACATGGTTGACCAACTTATTACGTATCAAGTCACCATGAGAATGGAGAGCTTATATTTTTTTATGGTAGCTTTGAAATTGTGGCCCATCAGTGGTTGTGGAATGATCTTAGACTATTTGATCTGAATGATTTTTCATAGTTTGTGGTGGGGGAATTCAACAAAATACTTGACCCAAGAGAGATGAACGGGAGATGTTCCTTACCCCAACATAAAGGCCTAGATATTTCACACATCATGGAGGGTAAGGGTCTTCTTGATCATGGGTACTCGGGAGCCCGATTTACTTGGTGCAACAACCCGGGACATGGAAGTCGATGCTGGATCAGAATTGATCGGTGATATTCCAACCCGTCCAGCATAATCATGTTTCCGAGTTCCAAGGTTAATCGCCTTTCCCAAGGTATATCTGATCATTGTTCCTTGTGGGTTTCTATTTCTCTTATGTAGCATTATTCGGAATCCTTTAGGTTCTGCAACCAGTGGTCTCATTGTCACGGGTATCATCATCTTTTTAGGGAACTATGGGGAGAGCCTACTTGTAGAAAAACTTGGGTGGCCCTCTATAACAGAATCTTGTGGCCGAAGTACCCATATGAATATTCAAGAGGGAACCCCCCCCCCCCCTCGATCAGGATATGGAAAACATGAAGCAGAGAATTTAAAACAAGGAATCCAGTCTTGAGGAAGGTTTGGAGAGATTCGGTGTTTAGGGATTTAGTTAGAAATAAAGCTTTATTTGCGTAGTTGATTCTTAAATAAGAGCATCCTTTTCTGGAGAGGTCTTAGGGGACAAAAACACAAAATTTTCCAGGCCTACATCAATGAACAATGGTGCAAGATAAAAAAACATTCTTCTTGAGGATGGGATGTACATAGAGGATGAATAGAATATAGGGGTAATGTCACATAGATTGTTTATGAAGCTTATAGCTAGTCCTAACCTGAGGATGGCCAGTGGTTATCCCAATGATCATGCACATTTCTAGGAGAAGATTCCATTGTTGGTGTCTTTCTAGGATAATGTTAGCATAGAGAAGATCCTTGATGAGGATGAAATTTATAAGGCGATGATGAATATCAACTCTGATTGGTTACTTGGACAAGATAGTTTTTCATGCTCTTTTTATAGAGGGGTGTAGGTGTGGTTAAAGTGGACATCTAGGAAGTGATTCAAGACTATTTCTGTGGAGGGATATTGCCTTGAGTTGCATGTTGTACCACCATGTGCCTCATTCTAAATATTAATATCCCTTTTTTCTTATCTCACTACATGTAGTGAGTTTATGAAACTTCCCATATAATATTCTAGCAAGTGAGATTAATCATAGATTGTCTTCCTTCCTACCAAGGTGTATCTCAATTGTGCATCATGGGTTCTTAAGGGGCCACTCCATATAGGATGGTACTTATATGGTGCGGGAGTTGATGAGATAAATACATTTTAAGACCCACACCTAGAACATTGTGATCAAATTTGACATGATCAAATCATATGATCGGAGGGAATAGAGTTTTATTAATGTAGCCTTAGTGTCTATGGGGTTCTTGGATAAGGTTGTGGACCTCCTTTTTAAGAGCTTCATCTCATCGTGGTTGGTAGTTTCCATCTTGGGGAAGAATCGGGGATTTTTTATAGCGACTAGGGGCCTTCGACTGTGAGACCCAATCTCTCCTTGTATCTTCATCCTGGCATAGAACATTCTATGTCATCTTATCAACTGAGGCCTCTTCTATGGAGACTTCTGGCCTTATAAAATGAAGATGAGTCTCCCCCTGATAACCCACAAAATATTTGAGGATGACATAGTCATATTTAGGAATGTAGGTATGGACTCCGTTCGAGGAATAAAAACTATCATGGAGGCGTAATTCTACTGGAGTGGGAAATTATCAGCAATATAAAAAGTAACATTTTCATGACTCAATGGTGTGATCCCAAATACATTTCGTCCATCTGCAATCTTCTCAGCATGCAACACGGCTCCCAACCCATGGAGTACCTGGGCACACCCATCTCCTCGATAAGGATTTGTGTTCTCAACATCGACTAGATTGTTATAAAGATAATGAGAGGTGTTCTCAAACAGAACAACTGTTTCCTCTCTTTCGGTGGCCACATTTCATTGGTTAACAATGTGTTGTCCGAGATTTCTATTCGTGCACTGGATTCCATCTATCTTCCATGAGGAGTTATAAACAAAATTGAAAATGCTCTCTATATTTTCATATGGATTTCTAGGTCGTAAGGAAATGTGAATTGGGGTTCAGGGGATATGCTGGAAAGACCTTTCTATGTCAGAGGGATCAATGTGAGGAGTCTATAGAGCATGCTCCACTACATAAACAAGAATCTTACGTTGGAGATTCTTGGGGATCAAAATATTTGGTTAGGTATATGTCCTTAATTTTTGGGGACATTGTGGAGGAGTTTCATGGTCATGTATCTCTCTTCTGGTCACCTATCTATCCTCTAGTTCAGTCTCTTCCACAAAAATATCTCTGGATGCTTGGCATAGAGGACAACCCCTTTTCGAGCTACAAATGGGTAGGCTCATTTCATGGATTCCTTGGAAGCCTTGTGCCTTTGATCTAGGTCAGTGAAGAGAGCCTCTATTATGGTTTTACGAATTCTGTTCTGAATGGGGAGCAACAGGACCACCACGAGGCCATCGTGTTCAATTCTGAGCCTAATAAACGCTTGTTTACTCCTTCTTCCTTGTGGTTTTTTACTACCTGAGACATTTGACAGATTTTTTATACTTATCTTACCCATGTAATCTATAATGAGGTTTTTTGGTGTTAATAGATAGCAACAATATATAATTAATTTTCTTGGCGCATTTTTAATTTGTCCACTTCCACTAATGATAATATTATGAAACATGGAATAAATATAGTGTCTCGATGCAATTGTTGTAGAAAAAGGAGGTAGGCTTGTTCTTATCATATATTCCATGATGTGGAATGGGTATAGGCAGTTTGGTCCATCATTAGTGTCCTAATATTCCTCTCTTCTCATGAAATTAGGGACACTCCGTTTCAAGTCATATGCTTCCATGGATCATCGGATGTGGGTGAAGAACAGATAGCTTAGGCAGATATCAATAAGGAAAAGTGCAAGAGTCTATGGAAGGTGAGGAACTAGGCCAGATTCAATGTCCTAGTCCCTTCAGAGAGGTCCATCATTGTGAGGACTATTTTTTTCTGGAAGATTTGGTCTTGCTCATCTCTGTTTGGCAGGGTTCCCCATCTTTGTAGTATCATCATTTTAGGACCCAATCCCCACTTCCTTTCTTTCAGAAGACATGTGAGAATTGGGTTTTTTAGAACCCTCCTTCTACAAATCCAAAATTTAATTTAGATGGGTCATATTTTATGGGTTATATGTGTAGTGGGGGTGTGGATCATTATTCCTGGGGAATTTTGGTTATGTCTTACTCTTCATTCAATGGAACTGGAACCTCACATCAGGCCAAGGCCAAATTGATGCTCCATGGGCTTAAAATTTTCATGCATTAGAACCTGGAAATCTCCCAGGTGTAAATTGATTCTACGGTACTTCATGATTCACTGTGCGGGAATGGTTCATCTCCTTGGTCCACTTCATATACTGTTCACAAATACAGAGGACTTTTTGGAAAAAACATTAGAGTCTCCCATACCTGGCGTGAGGGTAACAGGGTCATGGATCATTTGGCCTCTTTGGGGGACAAAAGTTCCATTACCACTTATATCAATTCTTTTAACAATCATAAACATGAATGTGTGAATCTGGTTTGAGAGGATACCATCAGCATGAACTATTTTAGGCCCCATTAGTTTGGGGTTTATTTTACTCTCTTTTGAAATGAAAATTTATTTTGGATGGATGCCTAGCCATAAGTTTATTACATGTATGTAATTTTTAAATTCCAATTTCCTTGATTGTGAAATTGAAATCATAACTAAATTGATTTTTTAATTTTAAGTTGTTAAAGATTTAGGTTAAATTGGGGTAATTGAATTGAGGAATTGATTTAACATATTATTTAATTAATTAATGGGATATTGGGAATGTGGAATTGGACAAATTAATTAAAGAATTAATAAATGGAAATTTTTGTGATTATGAAACTGAGGATTTGGATTATTAAATATTAATATTAATTAATTTAATTTTATCATTGAAAAATTGATTGATTAATTGAACATTGATTTTGTTAATTAATGGGTTTCTGTAATTGGTTAATTAATGTTTGATGAATTTATTTACTACAGTAATTATGAAATAATTGGATTAACCATTATGGATTAAGGGATATATGATTAAATGTTGATAAATGAATTCATGGTGATTTTTAATATTAACTCAATGTGATTAAACAATTGAAAATTGTATTTTTATAATTGAAATCAAATATCATGATGTGAAATGTTATTAGAGGGTTAATGTAGATTTACATTGATTGAGGTGATGGATGTGATAATATGAAAAACTTGATTTATATAGGTGGTACATGCCCATCTACTTCTAAACCACCTAGTGATAAACGATTTTGAGAAATTTTTTGATGCACTAAAATCCCATAAAGATGAATGAGTGTGCTACACAGACTACTGGTTCAGAATACAACTTGTGTGATTGTTTGATAAATGAGTGTGGGACACAGACTATTGTTTCAAAAGTACAATTTGTGTGGTTAATTGGTAAATGTATTATAAGTTAAAATCTACTACTTCAAATACCAATGGGGTCTTTGGCAAGGAGATCTAGGAAAAACATTATGGCATTGGACTATGATTCAAATTAACTGTAAAATTAATTAAATTTAAATGGATATTGATATCCAATATAAAATAATGATTTTTCAATTGAATGTGTGATATGTTTTAAAATCTGACATGGTTCAATTTGGGTATTAAGGGTTTGGGTCTTCTCATGAACTAGGGGGATTTATGTGGTTATGTAAAGAGTAACATAATAAATGTAAACTATTTACATTATTGCTTGTATTTTATTATTTATAAAATTTCATAAGCATTAATTTAATGGATATTATTTTAGATTTCAATGGTCGTGGCCTACTATGTATTACTAACACACTGCATGGGATTCCACATCGGTACTCAGATAGACATTATTCTTGTAGGACATTATAATGGAAAATGCTCGGTGTTAGATGTATGAGGGGGATGGATCATGGATAAGGGAATTGAATTCGATTCAGGGAATTATTAGGAGTTGTCATTGTATTTATTTATTTTGGGTTTTGAATATATTCACATATAATGTAATAGACTAATATAAACACTTTTTGGTTTTGGGTATTCTATTTTCTGTTTCAGTCATCATGTGATAGTAGATTGGTTTGATTATTGGTTATATCATTTTTTTTATTTTTATTTTTTCCTCTTTTATTCTACATTGATGATGAAGGTATAGTACCTTGATGATCAATAATGGACCCTCACTACTAGTCCAAATCCAATAGTGTGTGGGGATGAATGTGTGATGTCATGTGACACACTGGACTAGTGAATCCATGTGTTGTACCGTGGTTCGGAAATTCTAATAATTTTATACAAGTGGAATAATTTTTTTAAATTATTATATCATTGAATACCATAAACCCTTTTTCTTGAAAAAATATTTTCAAAACATAAAACAACATAACTATAAAATTTATTTTCTTTATATAAATCCATTATAATTATTTTTATAATAGGATCATTCAAATTAATACATTCATGTTAAATGAGTAGGTAAAAAAGGGTATGTTTAATTAATAATTTTATTAGTATATTTTAGTTTCTTAAAACTTAGTTTTCCTAGTATCACAAGTCATCAAAAAAAATAAATTTATTTGAATATTATATTTCATGAAATATAAAGGTGTTACATAGACAATTATGTAGAGTGGTTTGAAATGTTATACAATTGAATATAAAACCTAAAAAATTACACTTTTCAGTGTTAAAAAATTAACAATATCCTTGTTTTCAATGACATTATATATCCAATAAAAATAAAAATTTTAGTGATAAAAATATAAATCATTCACTTATGTTAACATTAATTCTTGGAAAATTATGATACTTGTACCATTATCCTGGTTTGTAGGACAACTAGTATGTCTATTACCCAAGAAGGCCATCTCATGTTGTAAGAGTTCACCCATGTGAGTGGGTCCATTCCACAATGTAGGAAATATATTAAACATATTTCATAATGTAATTGGTATAAGGAGTTAGATTTAATCCCAGAGGAGTGATCTATTCCACACGATCAAATTTAATCATGTTTACCATATTAAAATCATTAAAAGATAATTTTACATTTGAAACCAAACAAAACATTCATTGAACCCATATACTTTAAAAACCATGAGAGAAATAATTATTCATTAATGTTACCAAAAAATATATATTTCATATGTCATCCATTTTAAACCTATTTACAAATATATTTTCTATATAATGAATGAAAATATATTTTATATTTGTTTTATATATAAAATTTGAATAGTGAGGAAACATACATTGTTGAACTACTTCAATTCTTGAAACCACCGAACATAAAACACTTAAAACAAATAATATTTAACAAAAACACTATCCAGGACAAACCGAGCATCTTATAGAATAAATAAGTATCATAAATCATTAATTCCCCATCAATAATTTTAAATTTATCACTTTATCGAGTTAAGGAACAAAAAATAATTACATAACAAACCTATTTTAATAAAACACAATAATGGAATTATAGGTCAGGAAATGAACCATTAATTATATAATGGATTTAAATGAAATACAATTATATATAAGGATATAAAAAATCTAATAATTTTAATTTCCAATCTATTGGGAGAAATAAGAGGGATAAAACGATGAATGAAATTTGAGATCAAGTAGAGATAAAAATACTAAGAGTGATCCATAACATCAACTGAAATGTCAATCCTCTAACGAATTATGTATTTAAAACCTATAGTGTCCCATGAGTGTGTCCATATATTAATGGATTGATTTAGGATCTTTTGATGATTATTAAGAGGTCTAATAAGTGTTTTTATGACATAGTAAATATTATAACGCCATTACATTGTTGACCCAGATCGGTGCCACTAGTGGGTGGGTGAAATCGCACTAGTCAGCTAGTGGATATAAAAATGTCTATAAATAACACCATGTATGATATATTGTCGGTTTCCCAGATTAGTAAGCCAATAGAAAAATTAAATATCTAATAGATACGGGTGTAGTTGTAAACCCAACTATCTCACCAAGATACACCTTCCACCCATATTAAAAACTAAATCCATTAGATAACAATATTTAATTGATGTAATTAATAATAAACTGAGACATGTAAAAGGTCATAACAAAAATAATGATCGATTTTTAAAATTATCCACACAATATTTTATTTTTTCACTAGATATCTCAGCCCAAGAAAGATGATACATTATGATATGAGGTTATTTTCCCCTCATAATAGAAATGTACTCATGTATCTCATGTGACTATGAATCTTGTGGTTCAATCAATGAGATATCAAGTTCTATACAAAGGTGATACTAATTAGGAATGTGATCCAAGTAAGGGTAATATATTTTTGGTTTATATTTAGGAAAAAAAATTATACATCGAGGAAAACATTGGTGGTATGACCAACTAAAAAGAAACATTTACAAACTATTCAATTCCCTAAAATTGTCCCACATACCTCGGTGGAAGATACCATTATCTTTCAATATATCATTGAAAAAACTAGATTTAGAAATTCAATGACACTTAGGAACTAACAACAATCTCAAAAGGAAGATGATGTTGACCTTTATAATACCGTTACCGGCTCTATGACATCACCATACACAAAAAACTCATCTTTATAATGATTATTATTTCCAGAAAAATATATATATTTCATCTTGGATGATTAACTAATCTATTACCAATATAGATGATATTTTTAGAGTTAAAAATATAATAACGCAAATGTTTTCATTATTATGGATGATTGTGAACTATTAATATAACGAAATATTTCTAGGCCAATGTTTGAATCCCAATATTATCTAAAATATATTATATAGTCATGAAAAATGTATTACACAATTTTATTACCCCTTTATATCTAACTATAAATTTTTGGATTATATTTTGTGATTTTTATTAAATTCGGTACCAGTGCCTCTTAGTAGAAAATACAAATTCTTCATGTATAGAGAAAGTCATTTTGGATTAAAATGGAAAACTGAATCCCATTAAAAGTTTGATTATTTTCAAAGAAAAAAATACCTATTCATTGAGAATTAATGTTATAATGTATCTATATTAAATGAGTTAACATGGTCAACCAGTTGACCAATACCCAAAATGAATTCTTACACTAAGGATTCTGAGGTAAACAAATAATGAAATCCATTACTCTCTCGTTCTAGTTAAATGTTTTCATGGGTTGATAAGTATTTAAATAATGATTATGTTAGTTCTCATATATATATATTTTTAGCATGTGTCACATCATGATTTAATTTAAGATATTCCATGTTTCATAGCATGAAACCTAAAATGATGATTTATAATATAAAAAATCATAGTAGTTCCTGGAATAATATCCAACAAAGAATTCAAAAATCTCCAAACATAACATTCACCATTAATGATCAAATAACATACTCGTTATTTAATACAATTATACCCTCTTAGGATATAGAGAAATTAATTATAGTCTCCACGCCATATAATTAAAACCTTATACTCTGGAATATTTCGTCATATTGTTTCTCTATGAGAACAATCTAAAAGAAAGATAATGTAACAAAGAAAACTTATATGAAAACAAGACTTATCATCATATGGTCCTAATGTTCGTCATTTAATATATCCCATTTATGTCCTATTCATCCTTTTTTACCTTAAAATAATAAGAAGGAAAATTTTTATTAAGAGGGTCAACAACCACATTAACCATTCTCATTGTTTATGAAATGTAAAAGTCAAATGATAGAATGTATTGCACTCATCGTACTAAATAAAAATTAAGATATTTTATTCATATAATGATTACCCCAATCTCTTATTAATGACATAATTTACATCATATCCTAGAAAAGATATTACAAACAACATCATTGGACCTGTAAGACTACTGCATGTTTTAAATAACAAGTGGGATAATTCATCTTGAATGTTTAATGATGTAATGAGATGTAAGTCACCGAATAATATCCTTGAACATTTTTTTACCCTAGAGGATACCCAAAGAATTAAAATATATTACATATCCTCATTCAAGACCTTTTAGTGTCAATTATAATTCTTATTTCAGACATGAAATTAGTTCATCAATGGGATCCAGAAATTTTGATTCCAATTAGTACTTTTCCCCCTTAAAAGTGATGAAATTCAATGGAAATGATAGCCTTTAAAGGTCAACCATGACCTATTAATAATATCATGATACACTATAGATTCATTAATTCTCAAAGAAATCATACAGTTATGAACATGAATGTTCAACTAGACCTATTTTGGGATTCAGTATGATACTATATTCACAAATCATTTGTCCTAAGAAAATAGTTATTGAAATAAATAATTAGAATTTTCTAATCTTTCACATGTACTGGGATCCAATATGATTAATAAATATTTATCAAATGAAACATATAATCCTATTTAGTATTGGATTATTCAAGAATTTCATCCAAGAACTCAATGAAAAAGGTTTGTAGATACTGGTGGAAAATATAGTTTAGTTGTTTTATAATCACTACAAGAGGGTAAGTTAGTCCAACTAACATCACAATGTACTCATAGTGGTTATTATCACATGTGAAAATTCAATAAGGAATATTAGAGACTTTTAGTCTAATTTGGCTGAAACCAAAATAATGATCAATTTTAGAGATCAAATTTTTATAACAATACATTGAAAAAATAATAAATATGAGGTAATATATATTATATCTTAACGGTCACCTGATTTAATATATGGTAATCAATACATATGTGAAAATATCTCTGAGCCGTCATCAAAATATGTACATTGGATTCCTATGAAGACACACTTTTTCATAAAAATAACATGAATCTAATATAATAAATCCAACTTTTATATATTAAAACATAGATGGAGAAATATGGTAATATTTCATTATTATGGTCTGATTTTCTACCATAATGTAGTCCATGAATTCCACCTCCCAGTATAGTGGCAGAGCAAAAAATTCTACTAAATAAAAAATAATAAATTAATTGAATATTGTTGGAATAACATAATTTTTAGAATCCTATTCCAATTTTTTTATTAAAAAAATACAAACATAACTTTCTATGTAATACATTGTCCTTCCTAATTGGAGCTCGTATCCTAATAACCTCAATACACATGGGCTCTTCCATCAAGTTTAGTAAAATAGAACAGTCAAAGAAAAAAATAATGTTGATATTTGTGTGAATTCATCCAACTCAACATGATCATGACATCCAAATACAAAACCATAATGTCCCAAACTAGCAAAATGTGTCCAATCCTGAAATATCATGATCTAAATTTTAAGGCCTTATATTTATTCATTAATTGGGGAGTCCATGATTCCATAACCAATGACATGATTTCTATTAGATTTTTTAAAGTATCCATCATTTGTGAAAGCATGAATTTGTCAGAGGAAGTTTAATTTATTAAGAATGATTCAAGGTTATAGGAAACTCAACTAGTTATTTCAACCATTGATGCACATGAATCAACATTCATTATATACTCTTGAAATATGTGCAACTCATTCTTTTTGGAGGCCAGTGGATAGAACCCTATAATCTTTAATGGATTTTATATCAATTTAGTCCTTATATATAATGATAATATAATATATGATCACTGTGATAAAATATATAATAGAACCTATGTAATTTCCAATGACTTCAACATGACATTAAATTTTTTTGGACATATAGTACAAAAACACTTTGAATTCAAAATATGTCTACAATGATATAAATTCAGGCTTCTAACTATTTATGGTGGTAAATATAATAGATTTTTATATGAACAACCACAATTTAAAAATGAAATTAACTCCATAGTAATATCCCATTATAGGATCCATTGGAGATACCATTATAAGTAAGATGGGATGTTTTCATCCATGAAATTCACACCATGTAAATCTCCTTCAGTAGTGCCTTATACAAAACCTCATCCTTTGTGGTCTGTTTTAACATAAGGACCTATGACCGAATATTATATTAAAAAACCATTAAAATCATTTAAACCTTTATATTCGAATTAAGAAATAATTTATATAACATATATATATTGATGAAATCATTATATTACCCTTTCATTGAATGTTTAATAAGCCTAATGTTGAGAAAATATATGCATTCCACCATGGTTATATACTATGGCTATAACTTCTTACTAAAAAATTCATTGATTTCCTTAAAATTAAATCCCTCATTGTTAATGTTAAAAAAATAGTCATGTGATCCTCTAATTGGGACTTTTGGCTTGAAGGCAGTGCACCTCACCTAGATGGAATCATTAGTTCCTAAGAATTTATTTATCCCCTTGATCATTCCAGACAAATCCTCCTCCTTATAGAGATTTTTTTCATATGAAATATGGTGGTTTATTATAAATATTTTCATATTTATTTTTTAACCTCTATATATAATGGGTATTATATTTAGCCTATATAAGGATAGGTTCTATAGAATGTTCCATATATTTTTCTATGAGTATAATTTCTTCAATACGGTTCTGATCAACTGCATGATTTTCCTGTTATGATACATCTACAATAAAAAACAAATTATTCTATCTAATTCCTTAGAGGGAAAATTATTGTACAACATTTTAGAAAAAGTGACACTAAAAAAATTTGATCAATATGTAAATTATGATTTAAAATAAAATATTTCATTTAAAATGAAAATTTGATATAGGAAAAAAATAAATTATACTGAAATACAAAAAAAATCCTTAAAAAACCAAATCCATATACACCCATGGTATCTAATGGCACATAATGATGAGATATTTTTTTTACTCTCTCACAACATACCCCTTATCTCCCAAAATAAAATTTTCTTTTCTACTATGATATCCAAACATATATATTGATAACATAATTAGTCAATTCACATTATGATAATAATATTTCATGAAATAATTCTAATTACCCCTCTATTTGAAACACAAGATGGTCTACAACTCAGTATGAAGGGGGTTCCTTATTTCCACGAGCTATAGAAAAGTAGTTGGGAATCTATAGACAATCATTGGAAATGATTTACCGTAGAAGAACATGGAATAATATCACAATATTACGAATAGTATAATTTTTACAGTTCAATTAATCAATAAAATAGATAAAAAATCATGATAAGTATATTCAAAAACTAAAAAACCAAAAAAAAATCATGTAAAATAAACATTTATATACTTGTAACATATAATCACTACAAAAAATCCACACCCTATAAAAACCTTCAACTCCCAATGGATCCTTTCCCTTAAAAAATAGAAAAACTATTGTTTACACACCATAAATTTTTTTATGCAATGTCTGATAAATAAAATCAAATAATTATATAATAAAATTATTCTGATGAAAAAATATTAAAATAAACTATTAATTATCTAGTGAATAAATATCAGTCATGATCAAAAATTAAATATAGTTTCCTATAATAAAATATAATTCACCCATTTTCATATTTTAATATATTTAATAATTAACATTTTATCAAGTTGTTTCTATAATAAATCAAAGGAAAATATTTAATATACCAATAGGTAACAATTTCCAATATATTGTCATCATTTGTTGGTGACTGAAGAAAATCATAACATTTTCATAATCAGTATGTTAATGGTGTGAACATTACGCTAGATGAATAGTTCTTGTCAGTATAAGTTTACCCCTGAGAGTTCCACCATTCCATAACATAGAAAATATTGTGTATAAATTACCCTACCATAATATTTATATGGGATATAAGTTAATCCATAGGGTTATAACTCCATTTCATCATTTATATCACTTATGATTAAAATATTACATTCATTCTATATGGATTTCTTTTTTTAACAACACAAAACATTCATTTAAAATATTTCTGGTAACAATATCATGAGAAAACCCATTTCCCAAAATTCTACCAAAACCAAAAACCAACACAATTAATTAATTTTAAAACTATTTAATATTATTTTTAAAAATTAATACATAATCAATTTTTTCCATCAATTTTTTATACCAAATTCATTTATAGAAAAAAAATTTATTCTAATAAAAACCAATTTATTAAACCACATATTGTAAAACAAATCGAAAACAAACTCTTACATCGAATAATAATCCAAGATTATATTTGGATCTAAGGAATAAAGGATTCATCATAGTCCAATAATTCCTAGTAAAAATTTGCAGATTATCAATTTATGAAATGATTTAACAAAATAAATTACACACGAAAGGAATTATTGAGTAATATATGATGTTGTGTAAGGATTAACATAACAACATTAAAATAATTGATATATATAACAGGGATATAATTTTACAATCAAGTTAAATATAATCCAAATTTTCATTGTTTACCTTGTGGTTGGAACATGATAGCTAAAATAGAAATAAAATTAACAAAATAGTATTATATATTCTAGTGACACTTCAATACATGATGTAAATTATTTGGGAGAGATATTGGTTTTATAAGAGAGTATCCAAGATTAAAAGGGTTGTATTAGAATTGAGGGTGGATGAATAAGTAGTTAAATGGGAGTTTTAATGGTAGGAAATTATGATGACACAATTAATTGTCCATTAATGATCAACTCCCCTAGAGTGCCAATTGACAATATAGAAATATTGTGTCTATTGGTTTGATGCCTCGTTAGATTGATATAGCCAATGAAATATCCACTAGTATTCCTTGGTAACTCAATGAATATTTTAGGTAAAACCTATTTCATTAATTTTTAAAGGAGTAAGTTTAATCCCAACCAACTCAAAAATACACAACCAAACCAACCACTTGTAAAAACTATATCTATTTTAAACATGGTAGAAATGATGAACATTAAACGATGAAAACAATGCATATAGTTGTACATAAAAAAATTCTTCATGATACAACTAAAATCATTAAAAAGGTATCTTCTTGTGGTCATTATTATATTATTTCTTCCATAATAACAAATCCATCTATGCTATATTTAATCCTCATCTATCCTGCCAAGATAACAATATTATGAAGCATCACCCACTGATAATAAATTTAATATATTATTCTATATTTTTTTACTACTCTTAGATAATGTTTGGTTCATAACCAAGAACACATCAATTTTTTATACCACTTAATTTATATTATAACAAATATATGAATATTTAGTAGATTTTGTTCCAACATAACATCATAAAGTGTGTTTTTGGATTTTGGTTTTCTTCAAAGAAGTGGTTAAAAACACTATATATGTATACTGACCCCAATTTTATACCTATCATTTATCCTTAATTAAAAATATCAAGAAATTTTTTATTTTTAAATCCTCTATTAATTTGAGAGTACATACACTATCAATGATCCATGTACACTTTGATTTGTTTGCAATAAGTGAAACATAAAAAAGTAAATATGATTCTCTAACATCCTCTATAATCTCATGATCCATTTGAGTATTGAAAAAATAATTTTTGTAGGATGGTAAATAGATGATGTATTAATTTTAATGGGTATTGAATTGGTTGCATGTTTCATTTATTTTTCCAAAATACTAGACACATTATGTTATTTATAAAAATATGTTCAATTATATTTAGAAATTTTCTTCCTTATAAGGTTCTTAGTACCCCAAAAAATAATACAGCCTAAAAATCATATTCATATTATTATTTTTTACACAATCAAAAAAATCCTACAAATATTTCATAAATCATTATATTATAATAAAATACATATAAAGAAAATTTTATTTTTTAAGATTCTTGTTGTCTAAAATTTATAGGTTTTATTCCTTCATTCCTTAAGTCACCAATATTGTAAAAAAATTGACAAATATTATGATCTTTTAAAAATATATTCTACATAGAGTAATCTCTATATTCCTTTAATAAGTATAAAGTTCTTTTTTAGGTACTTATTGAATTTCATGATTTTTTATGATCAATAGATCAAGTGAGAATATTGTTCTTTATAACAATATTATATTTCAAATTAGGTTCAACAAACTTTTTTAAACAATTCTCAACTATAAAGGATGATGTGTTTTTGTTATAAAAAATGTCATTATTAATATAACATAATCAAATTCATAGATATGGTTATCTTTATAGGATCGAGATTTTCACTACTATTCTTCAAATTTTATAAATTAATATTTTAGAAGGTCAACATTAATTTATCTACCCTTCACCATTTATTCAACAATTATGGTTAGAGAATTATCATCATTAACAATATTATTTATTTCATCAATATTCTATATAAATTTGGATCATTCCTTTTTAATAACATATTATTCACTATAAGAATTTTGATTATCCTTCATCAAAATTTTAATTTCTATTACCAATTTTTAGTTCTTTAGTAGAATAAAAATTATTTAATTGTTATAAATAAAACTCACTTAGTATCATCTTATTACCATTTAGATTTAATTTTATTACTTGTAACTTTATGATCATATACATTTTAATTTATAATTATTTATAATATTCACCAATGGTATTTAAAAATGAGATTTAATTTTCCCTTACATCATTTATTTTAGCTAATATTGTTCTCCTTGTAAATATATAAATATTATTATTCTTCAATTTAAAATAAAACATTGATTTTTTACAATATTGAAGAAAAATATTTAATGAATTTCCTTTTTATATTAATCTCTAAATACCTATACATATTATTTTTGGATTTTTAACGAAAAAGTCACAATATCACAACATTATAAATAATATAAATGATTTCTTAGACTTTAATTTTGTTTCATTATTAACATTTTTATAAAAATAAGGCAAAATACTTTGTCAAAGTATTCTTATAATTTATAATTAGAATATATAAAAATATTCATATTCAAGGAATAACTTCTTATGTATCTTTTAAGTCTAAAATTATATAAAGAGAATATAACTTTAAAGCCCTAAAAATTCAAAAATAACGATATTGTAATTAACAGTGTGTGTGACACACAACACCAAGCGTATAAAGGAATATAAAAAACTAATTCATTATGTTATTCTTATATATAGATAAATTAAATCATTATAGTATTTTATATTACCCCAAACACTCAAAATATATTAGGTCACATGAAACATAATGATTATATTTCTCAACTTTGAACAACAAGGTTAGATTTCATTACATGTAATTAATACATTCTCCAATGGATTCCATTACACGCAGGATATAGTCTTACAGAATACTGTTAATATTTTTAGTTAAATTGAATGTTATTTACTTCTAGTTAAATTGGTTGTTTTATATGAAAAAATAAATTATGAAAATATTTGTATGAATCCAATGGTTACCAATTAAATTTAAAGGAATTTAAAAAACAAAATAAATGAGATTTTTTTTTAAAAAAATAACTATTTTTACACTCCAAAGTTGATTTATTGTAATAAAATCAAAATAGGAGGATTTTATTGATATTTATATATTATATATTATATAATATGTTATAAAATTAATCAAATTTATTTAGTATCCATAATATGAGGACAAATAAGAATTTTTTATAAGAATCCTTATTTGTCTGAAGGTGCTTTTGCTGGTTGGTAATGGTGAACCTGTTAAAACAAAATTTCAATAATTTAAAAATAAAATAAAATTTAATGTATAATGTCAAATTTAGCTTAGGGTGAATAGTTTTTATTTATTAAGAAGTACCATTTTTTGTAGAATACTGAATATATTGAATTTTGGTTGAAAACTAACGTTCAATCTAAAAATAATATAATGTAAAATTATATTTTTAATTAGATTTTATGAATAAATAGTTCAATTATAAATATATTAATCCAATTTATGTCATAATAATTATATATATATTGAATTTTGATATAAAAATAGAGTAAACACATGAATATTTTTTCATTAAAGACCTACTTTCTCGTTACATTTGTGGGATTAGTATTAAATTAAATTCGGATAGATCTATGATTGGAATTTAAAAAAGTGGAAAAATATTTGGAATAAACCCAATATATAATTAATTTTATGGTCACCATAGTTTCATTAAATATAATATTATTAAATTAAATTTAAATTAAATACGTCAATAATGGTAAAACCATGTGTATTTCATGATTAAATACATATTATAAGTTGTCAAAATGTCCCTAATATTGTTAAACACTTATTATAAGGATATATTTATACCTTAAAACTTCATGTATATAATTTTTGGTTTCACGTAATCTTCTTCGTAGGTATTTTTTTTATCACACAATTATTTTAAAAAATTACATGTGTGCCCTCTCCCCCACTTATAATAGGTATCCCCATCCCCATCCCCCCTTCTTCACACATCTCAACCCACTAATTGTCACGAACCGGATTTGGTCACCACCAATACTAGCACCAAAACCAGCCCATGACAAGGCCCGAAGGGCATTCCATATCCCCACGGGCTGAAAAAATTAACGTGTATAAAAAATATCTACTTTGGGAATGATTTACCAGAGTATGAAAGCATAAAACAGAAAAAAAACAATCAATAATAAGAATCTGATATTTTCATGCTAAACAATTTTTAACAAAACCATTTCTAAATAAATTTTTATAATGACACTACAAGTAGTCCAGATACATATAATTACAACATAAAAACAACCCCAAGGACTCCACACAACAAGGGGGTCATCACCCGCAAGCCGTCTCCACAACTCCGACCCAGCGATGGGGACTAACACCCTGAATCGCCATCACCCTGAGACTTTCCTATACTTGAGTCAAAAATAACCAATTCTACATAAACCCAAGGGGAGTATGTTGGGTTTTATCATATTACCATTAGGATAACACCCAATTATTCTAAATAGAATGCAATACAATGTGAAAAAGAATGTAGTTTTAATACGCAGAGAAAAGAAATGATAAAATCCTAGAAATGCAACTTTCAATTGATAACAGTTTTGAAGATAAAAATTTCAGAATGTTCACACATTAAAATAGTCATGTGATATATTGTAATTTACTTCCAAAAACACCCCCAATAAAAGGGTAAATACCACAATTCCAATGATCACCAAAACCGAGAACACCCCTAAGCAACCAGATAGTCTCGGGCCCTATGTACCACATACCTCGGTGTAAATTATTCAAGTCACAATCCTTTACCATTCATTAGACAATAGTAGGGAACGTACCCATAACCTAGTGGTCCTCAAATATTATCCACATAGTTTAGTTAGAGTTTTCTTTTACCCTTTTCTTAGTGAAATAGGGACACAACCCATCTAGTTCACTAGTCGTACTAGTACATATCCGCCCACCTAAGTACCTGAGATTCCCCTTTTTGTGCTCAAACAATTTCATAAAAAAAACACATTATTTTGCATATAAAACACCACTAATGTTCACAAACAAACAATACAGTATATATACACACTTTATATCATTTAAAGAACACAACAAAACATTATGATTTTCAATAAAACAACCTCTAAAAATATCCCATTGTTTTGCAGCCAAAGCTCTTTGGAATATCAACTTTGAAAACTATGTGCACACTTTTAAGTCACCAAAACAAAATGGCAGTTAAATAACCATTAATGAAAACAAAAATTCAATTTTGGGGTATCCCCATGTGAACTAAGAAGTTATATCTTTTAAAAACCCCCATTTTCACACAAACATGGCACTTAAAGCCCATTTTCTTGCAAAACACCATTTAAAAAAACATTCGTAGCAACAAACAAAAAAATAAACATTAAAAAATGATTTACAGTCGTTATACAGTTAATTAAAATTCACTAAGTAATTACTGGTCAGCCCCAAATGAACCAATAAAACATTTGTATGAAAACCGCACAATTTCACCAAAAATTGTAACTTAAAATTTATTTTCTTTATAAATGTAGTTAAAACCAATTTTTTAAGAAACATTAAAATGAAATAAACCTGAAAATACCATGAGCACAGAAAGCTAAGTCACAAAAATTTCATGCACAATGGAATCACCTACCAAATTATGTAAATCCCTTGAATCACCATGTGAAAATTAATTCACACAACCACCGCACTAATAAGAAACTAGAACAAACCTAAAACCTCAAGAATTTGAAATGAAAACCCACGGTTAAACATTAGGTTGAAACCCTACACCCTGGTCATTTAGGACTTCAATGAAGAGGGAATAAACCCTAATAAAAAAATGAAACCCTAATAAATTTTAAAGAAGAAAGAAATGGACTCACTTACTTGAAGTATCATGAAGTAATCCATCCAAAACAACAGTACCTCTTCAATTATAGCCGATTTTAGACACCCAATGAAGTTCTGCCCTAATTGTAGAATTCGAAGAGCTCCAAGGAGGGGGGAAATGAAATAGGAGCGCACTTGGGCTTCTTAGTGTCTAAAGGGAGGTGAAATCACTGAAAATTTTGTTATAATGAATATGAAATTAAAAAATTAAATAAACAATTTAAAACTACAAAATGGGCTTTCGGGTAGGCACAATTCATAAACAAAAACTCAAATACCCCATTGTTATGGATTCCAAATGTGTAAAAATTTCATTTTTGGTATTAAAAAGTATGTGTGGGATATTTTGGATGTGGAATGGGTGAAAAATATTTAAAAATGAAATAGTTATAAAATAATCAAAATCGGTTTTTAAATCTGGAAATGGGATCTCGATTTGGACCAAATCATGAAAACTCACCCTATCCTCAGAAATGAATGCGAAACCCATAAAACAAAGATTTAATGGAAATTAAATGAAATTTACCTTTAAAATAATTTATGAATGTGACAATTATCCCCACCATGAAAGACTTTCAGCCCTGGAAAGTCAACATGAATCTTGATTTAAAAAGATGAAATGATACTATTCTTAAACCCATGACTTATGCTCCCATGTCTCATGAGTATCACTTCCATGCTGCCAATGTACCCGGACCAGCAGAATGGAATTACCTCAAATAACCTTGTCTTGGGAGTCCACTATTTTCACCGGTCTCTCTACAATAGACAAGTTAGGCTCTATCTCCATTTCTTCCCAACTCAGCACATGGGATGGAATTGGGTTGAATTTCTTCAACGAGAAGACATTGAAGACGTCATGGAAAGACTTCAACTGAGAAGGTAAGGCCAAATTGTATTTTGCTTTTCCAATACGCTTGGTGATCTCAAATGGTCCCGAAATATCATGGTGTCAGCTTCCTTAGCGTCCCCAATCGAAGATGGCCCAGACCAGGGGCCACATTCAAGATTACCATATCACCTACAGAAAACACTTTTCCTCGACACATCCAGTCATCATATGATTTTTGAAACCTCTGAGATGTCAATAAACGTTACCAAATTAATTTTACCTTCTGAGATGTCTCCTACACCAGACTATGCCCCAGTAGTGAGGTCTCACCAACCTCAGCCCAACACAGGGGGGTGACAAGGCCGACTATAGAGAACCTCAAAAGGAGCCATTCGAATCGAGGATTGGTAACTATTATTATGAGAAAACTCAACCAATCCCAAATGGGTATCCCATGAACCTCAAAAGTCTAGGACACATGCACAAAGCATGTCCTCCAAAATCCGATTCGCCATCTCTATCTGAACATCCATCTAAGGATGGTATGTTGTGATCATCTTAATCTGGGACCCCAAGGACTCTTGAAGGCCTTCCCAAAATTAAGAATTGATGCGTGGGTCTCTATCTGAGATAATTGCTGATGGTACTCCATGGAGTCTCACCACTTCCTGAAGATACAAATGTCCCAACTCATCCACTTTAGTTGTATCTTTTATTGGAATGAAGTGTCCTGATTTGGTTAGACGATCAATCACCACAAGAATGGAATTCTTACCCTTAGGTGTACGAGGTAAGACAAAAATGAAGTCCCCGGCGACCTTGTCCCACTTCCAAGTAGGAATAGGTTGTGGTGGGAGCAAACCGGAGGGCCTTTGGTGCTCTGCTTTCACCTGCTGGGATGTGTAGTATCTTGACACAAATTCCGCAATGTCCCATCTCATACCAAGTCACAAAAACTTCCAATGGACATCATAATAAATCTTAGTGGCACCCGGATGGATATCCCACTAAGAATGGTGGCTATCCTACATCACTACATTCGGTAGAGATAATGGAACTACTGAACGGCCCTTGAAGAACAAGATGCCCTCAAGAGATAACGACCAATCAGAGGATGTATCCCCACCATGAAGAAACTACTTCGACCGCTGACAAAGCTCATCACTAGGTTGTTCCCGCTGAATCAACTCCAACAGAGAAGGAGTCAACTTGACGCTCGCCAAGAATTCCCCTCCACTATGCTCCCTGGCCTCCAAATGCATCTGAGAAAAGAGCCCCATCAAAGTCCACTAATCACTGAACTTCATTAAAGCCTGCACTTGAAATCTTTTGCTTAAAGCATTGGCCACCACATTACCCTTTCTTGGGGTACAGAAAATTTCAATGTCAAACCCCTGCAAGTACTCTATCCAATGATGTTGCCTCAAGTTGAGGTGCTCTTATGTGATGATATAGGCCTAGATTTTGTGATCAGTGTAGACCAAAAACCTCTCTCCAAAGAGGTATTGATGCCAAATCTTCAATGCAAGCATCACCATTTCCAACTCCAATTACTGGGTTGGGTAGTTCTTTTCGTGTAGTTGAAGCTGGCGAGAGCCATACACCACCACCTGATCATCAGGCATAAGCACACACCCATAACCCATACCTGAAGCACCATAATAGACCACATATCCCTTTACAGCCTCTTGAAAAATCAGTATGGGGGAAGAATTCAACTGCCTCTTCAGCTTCTCGAATGATGCCTGACATTCTGGACCCCATAAAAACTTCACCCCTTTTCGGGTGAGCGTTTTCATCGGTGAAGCATGTCGAGAAAAATCCCAAATTAATCACCTGTAATAACCAGCTAGGCAAAGGAATCACCTGATCTCGAACAAATTGTTTGGATTCTCCCATGACATAACTACACTAATCTTCTCGAGGTCCACTGAAACCCCCTTCTCAAAGATCACATGATGTAGAAATTTCACCTCCCAGATCTAGAATGTTCACTTTGACTACTTTGCATAGAGGCAATGATCCTGTAAAGTGCCCAAAATGATCCTCAAGTGATGTTTGTGTTCCCACTAAGAGCTACAGTATACCAGAATGTCATCCACGAACACCACAACAAAGGAATAAAGGCACTGATAGAACAACCTATTCATAAGTTCCATAAAGGCCACTAGAGCATTGGTCAATCCAAAGGGCATGACCAAATACTCAAAGTGGTCGTACCAGCTTCGGAAGGCTGTATTTGGGATATCTAACTCTTTCACCCTGAGTTGATGATACCCTGAACGTAGGTATATCTTTCAGAACCACTTTTCCCCCTTCAACTGATCAAAAAAATAAACTATTCTGGGCAAAGGGTATTTGTTTTTAATTTTTACCTTATTCAGCTTCTGGTAGTCAATGCACAACTGGAGGGATCCATTAGCCTTTTCCGCGATCAATATTGGAGCGGACCAATGAGAGATTCTCGGGTGAATCAATTCATTGGATTCTAATTCATCCAGCTGTATCTTTAATTCCCTCAGCTCGGTGGTGGCCATGCGATAAGAGGGAAGAGATATCAGGTGTGTTCCCGGTGCCAGATCAATCAAAAATCCACATCCCGCTAATGGGGAAAACCTAAAAAATCATTTGGGAATACCTCCACAAACTCATTCACTACATGAGTTAGTGAACCTTTATGGTAAATTCCTTCCTCTAGCACAAGAAAATTTAACTATAAGATAACCCTTCCCAAATCAGGTTGTGGAGGCCCTGAACGACCTGGCCGAGGATCCCATTCTCCATGAAAAACCTGATGACTCCCATCAGGTTCTGTGAAGCTCACACGCCGTCTATAGCAATCGATGTGTGCCATGAAGTGTAATAGCCAATCCATTCCAATTATTATGTCAGACAGTTCTATATCTAGAACCAGGAGGTCCCACTCCATCTCATCCCCTGACATGGAAAGCGGACACAAGGGGCACCTAAGGCCCTGCTCCTTCTTCTTTCCCAATGGTGTCACCAACTCCATCACGAAAGACATCAACTCAGTTGGAAAATTCATCATGTCTACAAAATTGTCAAAAATAAATGAAACAGAGGAACTAGTTTCAAAAATGGAAGTATCTATAAAAGATGCGATCAAAACGGTACCTCGAACTATCGACGGTCCCGCCTCTAACACTACGGGTGTGTGATCCACTGCAAGGAGATGTCCAGTATCTACATGAGGATGACCACTAGTCTATGGATGTGACCTGAACTGTATCTTCCCAGAATATTATCCAACTCTACCACTATGACCTCCAAATCGAGATCCCCCAGTCCTCGACGGCTCGGACTGTGCTGACAATCCTCTTTAAGCCACTGACCCTGCCCCACTTCGGAGTGGACGTGCCACACCGTAGAAGTGCTTCAAATACCCCACACATACACAATGGTAACAAGGCTTCAGAGGAAGTGGAAATTTTAGTCGGATATGTCGGGGCTTCCCATATAAGTGGCACATGACCGATCTCACAAAAGATGACGCAGAAGAAAACTGCCTAGAAGAGTGGCCTGAACTGCCCCCTTCATTCTTCACATGATCCTCCGGCTTCCTTTTCTTCTCTGAGGAGCTTCGACTACCCACTACTAATACTGAACCATAGAAATCATCCATGCCTTTCCTATCAATCTCCAGCATGCACGCCCGATCAACGACCTCAGCAAAGCTCCTCATTTTAAAAAAGAACACCTGGGAATATATCTCGGGTCGCATGACTTTCTCAAAACTCCGGGCCTTCTCCTTCTCATTAAAGAAAATTTTTGGAGCATACCGAAACAACTCAGTGAAATGGTTGGAATACTCCATCACAGATAGATTCCCCTGAACAAGTTCCATGAACTCTCCAGACCTAGAATAAGCCCACACCTCAGGGCAGTACTGTTCATTGAAGACATCCTTGATATCTCCCCAGCGCATCTGCTCATTCTTCCCAGCCTGAAGCACTGACTCTCACCACTTATGGCTAGGAACCTCTAACCTAACAGAGGAAAAATTCACCCTGACCTCCTCGGGTTTTTCCAAGAACTCAAAGATACGCTCGATATTCCCAAGCCATTCTTCTGCTTCTTGGGGTTCTGACCTACCTCAAGAAGTTAGGAGGCTTGTTTTTCAGAAACTCTTGATATTTATCTTTTCTAGGACAAGTATATTCTGCCCTAATAGGAATAGGAACAGGAGTTGGTCCCTATCCCAATGCTTGGATAGCCTGAACCACAACCTCCACAAACCTCTGATCAATCGGTGTGGGAGAACTCTCTCCCGCTTCCACCTGTGGGAGCATGGGAGCTTTCCGAGGAGGTATGTTGCAATAGAATGAAACAGTCACAAATAAATAGTAAATACCACAATTCTGAAAATTTTAACCAAATTCATCAAATAAAAATAAACTAAACACATTTTAGTAATAAAATAAACAACTACTCAACATCCGCTTAATGTCCACATGTGGTCTGCAGCCCACACGTCTCACCTGGAAGTGAAGTCAATCCATAAATTCCAACAGCCCATGGGGACTCATGGTCTTCCATGAAAGGTGTGGTCTAGGAACCCTACTCATAACCAAAACCACGAGCCCCTACATTCCTATCTCTTTTCTATCCTGAATCATCCCAAAATAGCAATATAACCTATAAACTTTAACCTCCTCTAATACCATTATGTCACGAACCGGATATGGTCAACACCAATTCCAGCACCAAACCCAGCCCATGACAAGACCTGAAGGTCATTCCATATCCCCACGGGCCAGAACAAGTGACCAGACATGAAAAAATATGGTTTTGGAATGATTTAATCGAGTATGAAATCATAATACATAAAAAAACAACCAATAATCAGAATCTGAAATTTTCATTCTAAACAATTTTTTACAAAACCAGATCTAAATACATTTGTTTAAAGACACTAAAAGTAGTCCAAATAAAAATAATGAAAACAGCAGGACATCCCCAAGGCCTCCACATGACAAGGGTGTCATCACCTCCAAGTCATTTCCACAAATCCGCCCCAACGATGGGGATTAACACCCTGAACCGCCATCACCCTTGGACATTCCATTACCTGAGTCAAACATAACAAAGTCTACTTACACCCAAGGGGTGTAAGTAGGGTGTTAAATTAATCACAATAGTATACCACCCAATTATTCCAAATAGAATGCAATTAAATTTAAAAAAGAAAGCAGTTTTAATACGCAAAGAAAAGCAATGATAAAATTGAAAAAATGCAACTTTCAATTGATAACAGGTTTCAAGTTTAAAATTTCAGAATGTTCAGAAATTTAAATAGACATGTGAGATATTGTAATGTATAAACAAAAACACCCCCAATAAAAGGGTAAATACCAAAAATCTAATGAGCACCAAAACCAGGAACAACTCTAGGAAACTAGATAGTCTCGGGCCCTATGTATGTCGTACCTTGGTGTAAAGTATCCAAGTCAAAATCCTTTCCCATGCACGATCCACTAGTAGGGAACATACCCATAACATAGTGGTCCCCAAATATCATCCATATAGTTTAGTTGGAGTTTTTTTCTCCATTTTCTTAGTGAAACAGGGACACAACCCATCTAGTTCACTAGTCGTACTAGTACATATCCGCCCACCTAAGTACCAGGGATTCCACTTTTTGTTCTCAAACAATTTCCGCAAACAAAACACATCCTTTTTCATTTAATACACCACTACTGGTAACAAACAAACAATACAGTATCTGTAAACACACCATTTAAAACACACGACAAAAAATTTGGATTTTCAATAAAACAACCTCTCAAAATATCACCTTGTTTTAAACCCAAAGCTCTTTGAAATATCCATTTTCCACACTATGTGAACAATTTTAAGTCACCAAAAAAATGGAATTTCAATAACCTTTAATGAAACCAACAATAAAGTTTTGGGGTTCCCCATCTGAACCATGAAGTTAGGTATTTTAAAAACCCCCCATTTTTTACACAAAAATGGTACTTAAAGCCCATTTGCTTTCCAAACACCATTTTATCAAACATTCGTAGCGACAAAAAAAAGAATAAACATTCAAAACATGATTCACAGTCCTATAATAGTTAAATAAAATCCAAATTGTAATTATTGGTCCGCCCCAAATGAACCAATAAAATATTTGTATGAAAACCACTCAATTTCACCAAAAATTGTACCTTAACATTCATTTTCATTATAAATGAAACTAAAACCAATTATTTTAGAAACATTGAAATGAAATAAACATGAAAATACCTTGAACACAGTAAGATAAGTCAAAAAAATTTCATGAACAATGGAATCACCTACCAAATTAAGGTAAACCCTTGAATCATAGTGCGAAAATTAATTCACACCACCACCGCACCAATAAGGACCTAGAACAAACCTAAAACCACAAGAATTGGAAAAGAAACCCCATGTTAAACCTTGGTTCGAAAACCTACCCAATTTTCATTTGGGACTTCATGGAAGTGGGAATAAACCCTAATAAAGAAAAATGAAACCCTATGAAATTTGAAAGTGGAAAGAAATAGACTCACTTACTTGATGTATCTTGAGGTAATCACTCCAAAACAACAATACCTCTTCAATTCTGGATGATTTGAGACACCCTATGAAGATAATCCCTAATTCTAAATTTCATAGAGCTCCATGGAGGGGGGGAAAGATATGGGAGTGCGCCTGGGCTTCTTAGGGATGAAAGGGAGGTAGAATCACGGAAAAATTCATTATAATGAATAAGATATTAAAAAATTAGACAATCTATTTAAAAATGTAAAATGGACTTTCGGGTTGGGACAATTCTTAAATAAAAACCTAAATATCCAATTGTTATGGATTATTAAGGGGTCCAAATTTCTTTTTTGGTGTTAAGAGGTCAGTGGAAGATATTTTAGAAGAGGAATGGGTGAAAAATATTTTAAAATGAAATAGATATAAAAACAAAATTGGTTTTTATATCTGGAAATTGGCTCTCGATTTGGCCCAAATCTGGGAAAACTAACCCTTTCCTAAAAATGAATGGGAAACCCATAAAACAAAGAATTAATGGAAATTAAATGAAATTTACCTTTAAAATAAGTTATGTATGTGACACTAAATTTCAACCAATACCTACCCAACTAACTACTTTACATCCATACCCAAATCATTTATTACTTATTTTGTGCAGAATGTAAGCATTTGAAGGTTTTATTTTGAACCAATGTATGATACCCTAATATGAGGTATTGTTCCTTTAAATGTGTTTTCATTTTATATACATCTTCTCATCCTTAAATTTATATAATATCATTAATATATAATAACAATATTATATTAAATATTTTTAGGGGTTTTAATGTTAATATTTAAACCTAAAATATCACACACATCAATAAAAAAGATACACAATCATCATTTGTGTATATGATGAATTACCACCTCACAAACCAATGTCAGTCATTCTTCCATTAGTACCATTCAGTAATAAGAATAATGATGGATTTGTAAATTATATATGAAATTTATTATATTAGTAATTAATTTATGTTTATATAATTATAATATAACACATAATATCATGCCTTACATTTTTTTTAATTGGATAATGTCATTTGTGTGTACAGTGGACTATCATGTCACAAACTGATGTTATTTATTCACTCATTAAATAGAATATAATATGGATTTTTATAAAAACATATATTATAAAAATGAAATAAATTTCTTAATTCAATGATAATATATGAATACAGAATTTAATGTTCTTTATTTCCAAATGACATGAAAATTGAAATAGTGTTCATGAGTACGTATGGCCTACCGTTTCTATGAATGGACGATTTCATTTTCTCTCATAATATTTTATGGATTAATATAATTAAATTTATAATAATTATATATGATATTTCCGTTATGATTTACATTTTGGATATTATTAAATCATGATCTATGTAATAGGAACAAATAATAACAAGTCAACGCATAGTGGAATACAAGGGAATTAACACCAAACCAAGAAACAAATTGTGAAAAGAAATTAATATTTTTTAAAAAAATATGATAATATTAAATTAGATAATTAAATAATATATTATGAATATTAATATGATTTTTTGAAATGTTAATAACAATCATAATATGATTTTATAGTGGGTTGAAGATATATAAACCAAAAGGGATTGTAAGGTAATCAGATTTCCAGTCTCACTTTTATTTGGATGAGACATATGCCATATTCTCCCCTCATTTATTTTGTGTTGCTTATATACTACACAAATACATGTTATAACATGAATTTAATTTTTTCATGGTATTATATTTTTTAATTTATCTTTTTCTTTCATGTCTCTCAAAATTCATGATTTACTGAACTAGTAAGGGATTTCTTCTCAATTTATATTCCATTGAGTCTTTTTTGTTATTAAAAACCAGTTGAAATTAATATAGTTTATATATTTCTTTTCTGAAATTTAATGACCTGATTAAATCATAATTCAAGTTATTTTAGGTTTTACATTTCATTATCTCATCCAAGGGGTTTGAATGGAAAATTACCAACTGGTAAGAGTTATCTTTTCAATCCCACATTTATTTGTGACTGTTATATTTCTCGAGAAACCATCACATCCTCACAATAATTTCCGTTTCAAAATGAAATTATTTAAATATAAATTATCTTATGTGATTGTTATAATTATTTCAAAATCGTATACCATATTTACATATGGTGTTTATTTTTAATTATATTTTGTTATGAGGGGAAATAATGATAAATCTATATCATTTAATCAATATAGATATATAATTAAAAGATACCTTGATTATGAATTAAATAAATTATTAGATATATATTTAATGAATTCAGTAGGAATGATACGTGTTGGGGACCGCATAATGTAACTCCCTCAAAGCATTTGTAGTATCGTGGTACAAAATCAGTTAAGAAAAAACCTATACCTTTGAAACCAGTATGTTTCAAACTGTCTGGTGAAAATTCATGATGGTAAAGGTTTCAGGAACCTAACAATCCTTGTTTCCAATAAGTAATAATTTCTTTCATAGTGAATTTATATATTATTATTATTTATAAATGATAATTTTTCTATGACATTATCTACAGATGTAGTTCATTTTCAGATTATTTATTAGATGGTATGTGTTTTAGTTACTTACCTTTCCATATGAATTTAACCATATATTTATATATATATATATATATAATATACGCTTAGTTGTTTACGTTTAAACAGTGACTATACACATTTATTTAATACTTCTTACTCTATACATAACCCTTAAAAAGTATTTGACCTCACCCTTAATTTTTTTCCATTTCCCCTCATATAAAGATGAATTTATAGAGTGATTTTCAAGGAGGACATGGTTTTAAATTTTTATTCATTATTTCCTATTACCAATGTAATATAGTAATAATGTATGTAATCTAGAACACACACAACTAAAAATTTTGGTCCTTCATGATTTGAGTATATTTAACAGTACTAAGGAAATAAAGTATGGAACTAGCTTTAGGATACTAGAGACTTTTCAATATAGTTGGTATCATAGAATTCTTAGTACAACCCTTGGTAACTATATTTTTAAAAAGATGGATTAGAGAAAATAAACCTATGATATTATTTGAGGATAATTATTGAAGAAATCCACAAAGAAACCATGTTATTGATATTGAGATAATTTCCGAAAATTTTCTAAAACTTTGATAATCATTTAACTAGTTCTATAATTAACATTATGTTATATAATGTTATTAGATATTCTAGTGTATCCCAATTTTTGTAAATGGAAAATTGAATAATGAAGGGTCATAATACTTATGGATAATTTAAGGATTTACTTACCATGCGATCCTATATAAATTCTATTAGAACTGATAATGTAATTCATATATTAAGAAATAACTAACAAGTTATACAAAGTAACCTTCCTAGATGGATAAACCTCTTCCATAATGATATTATCTAATAAATGATCACATTATGTGACAAAATTCAACAATAATTTTTGGTACTACTAATCCAATTACAACTGATAAATTTATTAAGCCTCCAAATAATATTTTAATGACCTTTTTATAATGTTATATGGAAAACATTAAAATATTTATATATTTTGTAAAAGGATACACTGATAAATGGTGCCCATTAATCCTGAATAATAGGAAGGAAGAAGAAATATAACTCAAGGAATTGAAATAATTAGGGGATATATTATTCAAAAAATATTTTTCTTGTTATCAACAAACTGATTTAAGAGGATTTTTATTAGCATAAAGAAATTGTAATATTACTGTGACTTGTTGTAAAAATAATCCATTATAAGGATATCTATTTATGATAATAATTATATACACAACTTGGAGTTAAATATTTACCATTTATTCATGGGGATAAATCTAGGACCTCAAAGGGAGGTGATATTTCGAACGTTTTCATCATAAGATGACAACGTTCAATGTGCCATCAAAATATATAACTAAATGTCTATGTAATAAATAATTAAAATAAATAATGGGAATATGATTTCATATAAAAACCATGAAATATGGAAAATGTAAAAATAAAAAAGAGAACACATAAACTTCCATCAGGTAAAAACTATGAGAAGAATCACCCTTGGAATTAATTAATGGGATTGGGTGTTTTTTATATGTTTTGATAAAATGATCACATGTTTAAATAATGAAATGGAAGGGAGAAAATCAATACTATTAAATTCTTCATATATACAATGATTGTGTACTAGGAAATCAATTTCCCAAGAATCAATGGAATATACCTATGAAGAAGAAAAATGATGAACGTTACATTTATGACAAAAATACAACCAGATTGGAATGGATAATGTTATTTTTTTGGAATAAATAATTTTTTCATTTAATTATTCTTTATGTGATTCACTAGTTATAAGAATCATAAAATATATAATAATTTTATAGTTTTATAATTTCTGAATGTTTTTGAATGAATTCATTGAATGGTTCCATGAAAAGTGATTTAGTGGATTGTTGAAATACTTTGAAATGTATGAATTATTGAAATATCACACTTAATATGTTTCAAAGTATATATAAACGATGTTTTTATAAATAGATTACATACGTGGTAAAAGTAAATTGGATTCTACAAAACACCATGTAACTGAATAATGATATGATTATTTTAGAAATTTAGTGACCTTATTTCTAATGTTTTGATTAATAATATTTGGAAATTATTGTAAGGATAACATTTTATGAAATGGGTTTTCATTAACATCAGATGATGTTTTAGAGATTAATGTATTGTGTCACTATATGATGTAACCTAGGATAATTTATGATGTATAAACAGTTCATGTCACAATGAAAGGATAATATTGTGCTATTAAAATAGAAACATATTAGGAAATTATATTTTATTATTTTATTAGAGAGTAAATCAATTCCATGAATATAGTTATTGAATCAAATAAAAATTTATCCTAAAACATATTTTTTATTGAACTAATGGTATTTTTAATCATCATATATTTATGTTTTAAACCCATAAAAATTCCATTGATAAACAACATTATTTTGATCAATGAACTCTATTATAATCCATAAATATTTGTGATTGTTTTTCTATTTTATATATTGAATTTCTGCAAATGTTCTCATCTTAATAAACATTGTTATGGGAACATCATACATTAGTTTCTCTCTTATGAATATTATATTTTCTCAAACCATCTATTAATGTGGGATTTTAATAAATGAATTTATAAATGTAAAACCATGGATTACCATGATCATTTTACAATTGTAGGGATACGTTTAATTTTACATGGGGATAATATAATGACCTGAAATTCTAAAATAATGATATTGTATTTGATAGAGTGTGTGACACGAAAAATGAATATAGAAAGGAATATAACCTAAGATATTAAGATATATTAATATTTAGATGAGTAAAATTTTTCCAATATTGTATATTACATGAAACACTTATCTTATATTTCATTATATAAATCTTTAAGTTTATCATTCTCTCAATAGAACAAAGATGACAATTTTACTTACATATAATACTTACTTTTTTAAATAGATTGTATTATGAGAAAGGCCGATTTTTAAAGAATAATATTAATATTATTAAAAAAATTATATTTTTTTTCTATATATTAAATTTTTCATTATGTATAAGATTAAATTACTTTTTAATTTATATTGTTTAATTTTTTTTGTTACAATTTAATTTGAAGTTGCTGTAAAAAGATATCGAATATAATTAAAATATTACAAAAATAATTTTTATTATCCAAATGCATTATATATTAACAAATTAAATTAGTATATGCCAGTAATGAAATTTATATGTTATATTTTTGAAAAAATATGACATTCATCATAGAGATTTTATATTCATAAGAGGTGATTAAGTCAATTTTGTTTGTATAAAAATATGTATTCTTCTAATGGCATATTAGAGGCCTTTTATTGGTGTAGTTGTTTTTAAACTAAAAAATTTCAAAGATTAAAAAATTTACGTACCAAAATAAAATTCATTTGTAAAATTAGAAATTAAAAATTATATTAACGATATTTTTTTCTATTATTTTTGAAGTTAAATTTTTAAATGATTAGTGAAAAATATGAATTTTAATTGAAACTGAATTTTCATCTAAATAATTTATAATGTAAACTTTTTTTGAATTGATATTATAATACATATATTAATACATGGTAGGTCACATTATTTATATTTATATTTAATTTTTATATAAAACCATTGTAAACTTTTTAACATTTTCACATTCAAACATGATTTCTCATTACATTTGTAAAATTAGTTTTAAATTAAATAATACCGCTTTTTATATTTAAATTTTGAAAATGGATTAAATATTTGGAATTTTAATATTTTAAAATTTATATTAATTTCATCATATTTATTCACAAAAAATATAATTGAAACACGTTAAAATTAATTACAATAATTAAGGTGAAAAGAAGTTTACGTAGTGGTTAAACGTAGAGTATAAGTTGAAAAAATTACCCTACATATATAAAAAAACCCGATTTCATGGACATATTGTTACTTTAATATCATCATATATCAAATTTTTTGTATCATGTAATATTTTATTTAGGTAAAAATCATGGGAGAACAGAATTATTTTCAAAAATGAAAAGTGTGTCATGTCCCCCACTTATAAATTTCCCCTCCACTCCACCTTTTCACTCCTATAAAAAAAATTTTCCCATTAAATTACCAATTAACTCCTCAAAATCACTCAACTCATCCTAAAATCTTTATTTTATGATGAGATACAATCATTTAGTGCTTTAGTTAAAACCTAATGAGGATACCCACAAAGTGGTCATGTTCTTATAAAATAATTTTAATTTTACATCATTCCCCTCCTCTAAAGTGGGCATAAATTATAGTAATTGATGTAAATATCAGATCCCCGCACATAAAGTGTGGTTATATTATGTTAATTTTTCATTCCATGAACTTATAATTATAATTTAATCCCTAAATGAACTACTTTATTTTAACATGGTCATAATCTTTTCTTATGATTACTATTCAGGATATCAAACAATTTTGGGGACGTCTTTCAAAAATTAATTCTACCTTATCCAAAATGATGAATATATTTTTAATATAAAATTTCTATATGTATAAGAAATTCATTTATGATATAATCAACAAATGTAGTGAAATTTTTTTCCCAGTAAAGTTTCTTTTTATTATGGTTTTTTTATCCCAAATGAAACCATGAAATATATTCCAATGAACATAATAAAATTATTAACATTATAACACAACTACATTCCCTTTGATACCATTTTATAACTAAATGTATCTTTTCAAATCATGGGAAAATATATTTTTCTATCAAAATATTTGATTTTAATTATTCATTGAAAAATGAATCTTCTAAGAAAATTAGAAAATACTCACCATTTCATAATTCTGATATGTTAGTTTAAAATTTTAATTTTATGTACTAAAATAAATTTTGTAATATAGAAGATAATTAAATAAAATATTTTCTCATAAAAGTATTAAAATATGTTTTTGATGGAAATATATTTTCGATGGGTAATTTGACATTACTAATATTTGAATGTTTATTTATTAAAAATTAATCAATAATGATTAAATAAGTAGAAATATTATATATATTTCATAATTTGGTTAATCTAATTTATAACAGATATTTCAATTGATTGATTTATAAAGGACACATTAAAATAGTACATTTTAATTTGTGTTTAAACTAGATTTTTTGTCTTGTAAAAAATGAAAATCATATTATTATTAATTTAAAATATTTGGATGTTACATTCATCCCACATTAACTAATTTTATCCTCATAGTGAGAAACTGAATTTTATAATAAATGTATTCACATTTGTAAACACCTTTTGGGAAAACCCACATCATAAAAAGTGATAATAAATGATTCTCTTTAATAGAGGAAAATGGAAATACAATGATAATTTGAAATAAAACCAAAATAGGCTTCCATATTTTAGAAAATTAGTTGTATGTAAATATATGGACCTTTAGGAGAGAGATAAATTTGGAGGACTAATGGGGAGATACAAATAACATGGTTAGGAGAAATATAACAAATAAAAAAGCATAAACCAGTGATAAGAGAAAAGACAATAAATTCAAAACAAATTAAGGAAAAATTATATCTACTAATTTCATGATCCTATTCCTAAATTTAATGTATTCCATTACTTTATATATTGTAAACACAAGGAGAAAATATTTTTTTGGTAGTCAAATTTTATCCTACAACTATTTTTTCTAATTAATGAGTGTTCATGATTAAATTTTAATGCCCTATGTACTAAAATCAACATCAAAAACCACAAAACGTTATCAATATATTTGTTATATATTTAAATATTTAGATAAAATTAATATTTACCAAAAAAATAAAAAAATTAAAAATTTATAAATCTTCATATGATTAAATAGTACATTTAGATCAGAAATTAAAAAAATAACAACAAAGGGTTTACATTGAGCATTTCAAAAATAACTATACATCTCAAATTATGTCAATAACCTTAAAATTAATGAATTATTTAACCTCAAATGACATTTCACACTATTCTAGTAAAATTCTAATTTTTTTATTCAATTATCTCTAAATAATTATTCTTGTTAGATTACATGATAATATTAAGGGTCACATGTTTCATATACCAAATAAATATCTTTCAAAATATCATTAATCAACATGATAAATCAATATATAATCATATAATTTTATGAATTTATCCACAACATCATAATGAAAATTTAGATACTAACAAAAAATTCAATGATTAGCATGACTATAAATATCAAAAAAATATCCACATATCTATTAATCCCTTTTCAACAATAAAAATTATCAATTTCCCATAATCAAATAAACCAAAATTAACATAGTAATAAAATATATACTAACTAAATGGGTTATTTAAATATCAAAATATTATTTTTCATAGACCTAGTAAAATATTTTAATAACCATAAAATCCCACAACTAAAAACATTGAAAGGGGTATTGATGCCTTTAATCTTATGATCATCCTAATACATATAAACCTATGATGGAATCCATACCTCTAAAGATATCATCACATGAATAAATATATACATCCCAATATTGACATAATAAT
Source organism: Viscum album (assembly GCA_963277665.1). Lineage (NCBI taxonomy): Eukaryota > Viridiplantae > Streptophyta > Magnoliopsida > Santalales > Viscaceae > Viscum > Viscum album. Next base: position 1,199,421,007 of record OY728141.1, on the reverse strand, counting down.
TTTCTTAAAATAACATTACAGATTATTTATGTTATTCTATAAATTAGTTAATGAATCAAAATTCATCAAATCTGATATAAATCATTTTTTATAAAATCAATAACTATCACAATAATATTATTAATATGAATCATCTTTTTATTCCCACATATAATTATCACATTCAAAATAAATAACTTTTCTTGTTCATCAATACCATTCAAATAAGGATTAAAATCATTAAAAGGTATAAATCATAATAACTCAATTAATGATAGAGTAAGTAAATTATTAATATTAGTTAAGTATTTACTTTATTTATTAAAATATAAAGTAATTTTTAATCACTAAATATATTATTTAATTAAAAACATTTATTTTATGGTTATATTTAAAAGAATAATTTCTAAATTTTTGAATTTTACATTTAAAAAAATTTTCTCCTTTTTTCAAATATTAATATCAAATGTTTCTTCGGCGGAAATTTTTTGGAAGCTTCAAATGATACTTATTTTTTAGTGAATTGTGAAAATTATAGATTTTTTTTAAAAAGTAATTTCTTATTAATAAATAAATTAATTTAAAGGCCTATGTATATTTTCAATATGTTTTAATTAAACCCTGTATTATATACTTTTATTTATTCCACACAATTACTTTTTAATAAATTTATTTTTTCTAATATATTTTTATTTTGGGTTTTTCTGGAAAAATGTAATAAAATAAATAATATTTCAGTTTTAAATTAATAAAAATAATCCCTAAGGATATAGTGTTATAATATAAATTTATATAATATATATCAGTAAATATATTTTTTACTTTAATACAATTATTATATTTAGTCATTGATTTAATATAATGTCAAAATTCACAAAAAAATACTCTTCTTCAAAACCATATACATCATAGTGACAATGAGATAATCATTAAATTAAATTATACAAAAAATTTGAATTTAATTTTAAAAAAATGGATTACATATTTTTAATTAAAATAATTTATAATAACTAAAAATTCCAAATTTATTTGTTATAAAATTTATTGGTGAAAATGATTTAAAATAATCATAGTGATTAAGTTATAAATGTTGAATAGGAAGTAACAAAACCATAATCATAATGATCCAAATGAACTTGAAACATGTGAAGAACCCATTTTATGTCCATTTTTCGACCTTAAATTTTATATTATTTATTTTTGATCATTATTGGAGCCAATTTACATTGGAAAACCAAGGGTGGAATTACATCATTTAAAATTTTACTACTTAGCCACTCACATCTCTTATAAAAGTCCTCCCTCAATACTCCAATATTCACACATCTAAAACACTATGTATCATAAAAAATGTGAAAAAATAACTTTTAAAACTTCCTCATATCACCCTATGAGCCTTAGATTCTGATTAAATTCAATCATGGAAGTCCCTTTTTGTATACTAAAATGGGTTACTCGAAGAAGAGGTAACACTCATTAACATGTTTTTTTGTTTTAATTCCTCCACATAACACTTAAATTATTTTTATAACATGATTCTATAATAACATTGTTATCATAAATATTATTATATGTTTTTATGTTAATGTAAAAACCTACACCCACACTAAATGCAATAAAATTGGTTATGAAATCATCATTTCTAGGTATGGTAGACTACCACCTTAGAAAATGATGTCATACATTTTACATTACCACTTATCATGGATTGGAATAATGTTGCACATAATATTTATATGTTAAATTTATTATATTTAAAAAAATTATATCTCTAGAAAATTATATCATATACACCATTTTTACATTTCCTATAATATGGGATACGATATCATTACATGCATGTTCAATGAACGAGGGCCTCACGAAGTGATGTGAAGTGTTTTCCACTAATGCGTTACATGGAATGTTATAAGGGTATATATAATGATTATTTATTATTTATATTACATAATTCTGATATTTATGATAAATATTTATTTCTGTTAATAAAATAAATAATTTTATTCTCACCCTTTCAGACACTAAAAAAATGATGACATCATTCATGGACATGTGGACTACAACCTACTTTCTGTGATGTCATGAATTTTATATAAAAATGATATATAAAAGAATATATAATTTAAAATCATATTATTAATGTTCTAATTATAATTATTTAAATATTAATGTTACTTAATTTATCTCCATGTTGATCAATATAAAATTGGAAACGATAATCAGCATTATGTCTGAGCTACCATCTCCATGATTATAATTTTATCTCATTTTTATTACCATATTATATAATTGGATTTAAAAGTATAACAAATATACAAATATTAGAGTAATTTTAGGATTAGTATTATACATATGATTAAATATTGACCTCATTAACCTTATTGTACATAACAAATTCAATTATGACTCATATGTTGAATATAGTAAAAAACATTCAACTGAAACTTAATTAGTTACGAAGTTGTATAGAACATCATAATAATGGATATAAAATAATAAACATTAAAAAATATCCCATGAAAATAAATAATTAACAAAAATTTACTATTCAATAAGATAAAGACACATGAGACAAGTCAGATTGATGGTAAGGGACATTATGTCATTATCTTTTCATTGAGGAATGTTTTGATTTTAAACAGCTATACTCTTTTAAAAGGTATATATAACACCCATTTAAAATTTTATATAATTAATATATCTATTATCATTATATTTAATGTTTTTTTATTTTCTTCATTAATTTTTTTTATGATTTTGGTGTTTCCATGTCATGAGGGACATTTCCTTTAAGTAAATCATCTTTTAATGTTTTCACATTAACTCTCTCTCTCCTCCATGTAGATATTTTTTTAAAAAATTATTAATTATTTTTTATGGAATGAATATATTTTTAATTTCTATGTTATGTATCTATATAATTTATTTTAATGGGTTTAAAAGAATCATTTTTCGTTTCATTCACAGAAGGTATTGAAAAATGATTAAAACAAATATTCTTTTCACAGAATTCATATCCAAAATGAATTTTAGAATTTTTTGACCCAAATTTTTTTTATAGATTACATTGATATAATTAATGATATCATAAAAAACCCCTTTCATTTTTGGGCATTTTTTATTGAAAATTTGTTTTTATAATAATTGGGTATCATGGTTTTAAAAATTTGTTTTAAAAGAAAATTGTGATTTGATATTTGAAATTGATTTTATTAAGAGTTTAAATAATTTATAAAAAATATTTTATGATAAAAAATGTAGGAATTAAAAAATTATTCATTTTATGGTATTTGTGAATTAAACAATGGGGTGACATAGATAGCGCTGTGTGATACTATTACAACATATTTGATAGGGAGACCCAGAGATCATCATGTGAGGCTATTATAGTATATACAATGGTGTGGTCCATGTTTTTTCTAGTGATCCTGTAAAATATTTCTAATGAATTGGGTAATGATATATTTTTAATTCATTTGTATATTTATTCCAATTGAAAGGTTTCTGAAAGGGTGTTATTTATATCTTTCTCTATGTCACCAAAAATTAAATTTTGTTTCAATATATAGGTTTTGAATTTTTTTCTCATAGAGAAATGGTGTGATCCTTTTTTAGGTTAAAATATTTAATTTTATATCCTCAATGGGAATTGATGACAAAGATAAAAATTATACAATTTTTCAATTTTATAACTGGACTAATAGTTTTATTTTTTATGAATCCCTTATAGTACTTTTACAATCATCCCACACTTTAAATTTATTTTCTTAGGGTTTAATGCGGGATATGTGAAAGGAAGAATTCAAGATAAATTTCCTAGACATATTCCATGAATTTAAGCAATGATTTATCGTAAAATGATTATATTATTGGATAATGGGATATTAATTTTATGTTTCCACATTCTAATTAGAAGGTTTTGTTTTGTTTGAGTTAGAACATAATTCACAAAAACTCAAAACCTAAAATGATACTCAAAGTGAATGAATTTATGTTATTTAATGAAACTATTGATTATGAAATGATTATGCACATTACTATATAATTGGTATCAATGGTTGGTTTATGTAACATTAGTGGTTAGGGAAATATAAATACCATTCCCTTGAAATAATATACAATATATATAATTTAGAATGTTATAAAATTTTAATATTACAGTCTTCATTCCCTAAAAAAATTTATTTTCTATATGTTTTTCTATAGAAGAAATAGTGAAGCTATAGTGGGAAGGAATTGAGGGAATGTTATCCTTGCAAATCAATATCACGAAATATTCAGAATTGTAATAGTACAATTTGTGGATGTAATGGATTAGTTGAAACTAGAGATAAATAGTAATTGTATACATATTATATATGAAATATATAAATTCTGAATGAATATGTAATATTTAGAATATTTTCCAAGACATCCACCCATCATTTAGTGGATCATATAACTCTATGGAATCTTAAGGATTTATGAATGCTCTAGTAAATATATTTGGTGTAATGGGATTTTCATGAGATATAAAGGTAACCCGTTCTATTTTTTAGTTTGAAGGTGGAGCAAATCAATGCTGGATTTGGTTATAAATACTAGATTGAAATATGTTATGGCTCCCTTGAATCAGAAATAATTAATTTTATTTTCATATGAAATTATTACCTATGGTTGTTTGACATTAGGTGGAAAATGTTTCCTGGAATAGAGAATGAAAGATGATTCTTATGTAGAGAAATATGAGGTAAATATCACATGATTTTCAATGTTTGTACCCGATTTTATTAAGGGAACAAATATAAAGATTAATAGATTTTATTATTGTTGAAAAACAATTATGATGATCATTGGCCTCATAAGAATATAATCATTATAATATAGTTGATCCTTGTAAAGAGAATGTTTAGATAGAGGTTTCTAACATGTATTCACCAAGATATGACAGAAGTAAGAAAAGTCCATAGTGGAATGAAATATGTAAATAACTTGCTAATAATTCATGATATAATCCCCAAAATCATTCAAATATTGTTATATGAAATTTCAAATAGTGTTTGAAAGGATTTGTGATGTGTTTGTTATGTGTTCTTTTTTTCTACATGATTCATGACTGTAATGAAAAGATCCCTAAATATCCAGAAAATGGTTATCAAATATATATAAAATGTTAAGTTTTATTAGTTTAATTTTGTTTGGTAATTATATTAATTTATGGTCAAAGATAGTTTTATTGGACAACAATCATCGTGATAAGAAATATAATTGTGTAAATTTTTTTTCTAATTATACACATGGTATTGGGAAATCATTTGAATTGGTGACATGTATTTTATTTGTGTATTTGAAATATTCTGGCACATTATTCGAATCTAGTTCATATCATTCATTCATTTTATGTACATTTCTATGTCAATTATGAATATTACATAATGAATGCAAGAGATAAATTTTGGTGAAAACAATAGGTTGAAGTATTAAATCATCTACGATTTATAATAATGTCCCAAATGTTATCAATTAGATGTTATTTCCTATAAATATTATTACACTTCCCAATGTATAATTTTATATCATTCATGGTATGGAACGTATTTTTATTTATAATTTTTGATAGAATAAAGTGCTACAAAAGTTACATTGTATGATTTTTCCCTTATGATAATAGACCAAGAATCTGATGAATTTATTAGAGACTGTAGAGAAATTTATGTAGATAATATCATTGAAAATGAAGAAACTATTTCAATTATTTATGTTTCTATAGTTTATTAATATATGGATGTTTTCCAGATTATTTTCCTCATGTAATTATTTATCGAGAAGTTGAGTTTACTATTGAATTAGTACCTAATGCAAAGCCTATTTCTGAATACCCTTATCAAATGTCTCATGTGGATATTTATAATTGAAAAGGAAATTGAAGGACTTATTAGATAAAGGTATCATTCGTCCAAAAAACATCCCCATGGGGTGATCCTATCTTGTTTGTTTAAAATGAAACATGGTATAATGATACGTTTCATTGATTATAGAACATAAAATAAAATCATTGTCAAGAAATAATATATTTTTCCATAGATCGATGACTATTTATTCATATTTAAAGGGGGTATTATTTTTCAATGTTTGACCTGAGGATAGGGTACCATCAGTTGAAAGTGAAGTATGAAAACAATCTAATGACATTATTTTGGACAGGATGTATGAACAATAAATTTTTATTTATTCCATTTGAGTTATCTAATTCCCTTGATGTATTTACAGTACCTATTAATAGAATATTTCTTGAGTTCATTCATATGTTTGTAGTTGAGTTTGTTGATGAAAATTTTTATATTATAAAAGTGAATATGACCATTAAATACAAAAAAGGTCTTTTTAATAAGTAATTAAATGAAATAGATTTGGACATTTAGAAATTAGGAATTTTTTCTGAAAATAATTTCATTCCATTATTACTTTTTTATAAAGATGTAATGATTATTGATCAACTAAAATAAATGTTGTAAAAATTGGAAACAACCCAAAAATACCTATGTGATTTTTATATTTCTTGGATTAGTGGGTTATTAATGGGAGTTTTCTAAAAACATGACTCAATTTTCATTCCCATTGATAATGTTAACTCATAAAGTTATTAATTTAATCTAGAAAAAATATGATGATAGTTTTGAGGAACTAAAATGTTGGTTTGTGAGTGATTTTATTTTGGAATTTCCTTTTAGGAAAGTTGAAATTTTCAACCATAGTGACTCTTTATTGAAATCACATGGTTTATTCCATAAAAGATAATGATATTGTAACTACATATGCTTCACATTAGTTAAAAATCCATGAGATAAGTTACCCAAAAAATAATTTTCAATTATCAACTATAGTTATTACATTGATGATTTGGATGGATAATTAGTATGTAGTAAAGTGTTAAATATATTCCCATCACAATATCATGATGTATATATCCAGATATAATGAATAGATCATGAAACAAACTTGATTGATGGAAGTAATTAATATTTATGATTTTTTGATTTATTAACTTCCAAGAATATTAAAAATTGTGGCAAATGCTTTGATTTGAAAATTCAATGCTACATTAACCATGATATATTTGAATCATTTCCCATCAGTTCATAATTTTATATATGTTTGGTATATAAGGAAAGATTATTTTGTTTCTGGTTGTAGTGTAGTCGATCTTTTCAAAAATAATTTGGAGAGATTAATAAGAGTATAAATATTTGTATGAAAAGGTACAATCCATTAACAAATGTCAATTAAATGATTTTAATATTTATGAATAATGTGTTTTAATATTCGTAAAAAGATTATGTGGGCCTTGTGATTCCCATTTTTGAATTTTTTTTTACTAAATCTCGTAGTTCCTAGTTTTCTATTCATCCATACATCACTAAAATGTATAAAGACGATATTGAGTATTAATGATTTGGTTGAATTATAATAGGTATTGTGAAATTTACAATTAAGTGGTTTATATTTTCAGTATCTTAATGCAAAAAAAATGTTACTTAAGGGGATGCTTTATCCATTTATAGTATAGAAGAGGAAATTGGAGAATATATATATGTATTTCATAGTTGTATTTCCAAATACATATCAAGGTAATATTGAAATTTGTGTTATTTTTGATCTATTACATAAATCAATATTTTTCTTATTCGAGATATAATTATTTTAGATTGGATTTCATGAATATATCTAAATAACATTATCTTATTATATAGAGTGCCTCTCCACATTTTATCAGATCATGATCCCATGTTCACATCCAATTTTCGGAAGGGGCCTCATAATTCATGAGTACAAAATTAAATATTTGTATGAATTTTCATCCTCAACTAAAGGATAGTCTGATAGAAATATTCAAACCATGTAATATATGTGTATTTCTTATTCAATTGATAACTTTGGATTTTGGGATCAACATATTTCTCTATAGATTTTCTTGAAAATAAATTTTCTCATTCTAATATTCAGATGTAACCATTTGAGGTATTATATGGAAAGGGGTGTTGAACAATTGATTTTTTTGATGAAGTATGAGAAAGAATGTTGATTTGACAAGAGTTGGTGGTGATAATCACAAAAAGGGTGTAATTAATTTAGTGACACAAGAGTACATATTAGAGTTGGAAGAATGATAATGTGGATAACCAGTGGAATTTTCTTTCGTTGGAGATAGGTTATCATGTATTTATAATTGTTTCTCAATGGAAAATGATGATTCGTTTTTGTATGAAGGGGAATATGAGTCTACATTTCACTAGACTATGTGAAATACTAATGGATGTTGAATTTTTTTTTCCTACCGAGATGATTTTCCTTTGAGTTTATCTCAAGTATATAATGTATTTCATATTTCAATGGGAATGAGATATGTGAAATTTTAAACTTATGTTTTAATCCCTCATGGATTCCATTATATGTTATCATTCGATAATTATGGGGAGATTACACTCCACTAATCTACATCAAGACCTTCCGGAAACCCCATAAAAACACAAGCCCTCACATCTTTTAGAGTTCCCAAAGAACAAAATAAATCTTTTGCGTACTCAATAAACTATAATTATTCTTACATAACAAAATCACTATAGAAACATACATTAATCGAGAGGAACACAACTCTGCCACACCACTCAGAGTCTGGGAAGTGCTAAAAACTAGAAGATACTCCATAGAAACCATTGTGTCATTTCTGGGAAGCAAATTATATAAAACACAAAAAAAATCTAATATAAATTTATATCCCAGAATAACCCAACATAACTCCTTATATAAAATATCAAACTCAAAAACCAAAATATTTCACAATGAAACCGAAATACTCTTTCAAAACTCACCTTTTCAAGTTCATTCCAAATCGAAAATTTTTGAACCACACTTAAAATTATATTTAAACATTAATGAAAACGTTTCAAAACTGAAACCAAACCCCAAATCCATTTTCTTTTTTAAAACCAATTTCCTTGAAACCATTTTATCATTTTAAAAATCAATGGAAATATTCCAAAACCATGCCAAAACACAAGTTGCACCAAAATTTTGCATTGATATACTAGTGGTCCTCACAAACTAGTGACATAGATAGTTACCCAATTCCCAAGTGATCACCAACCACAGGGATTTCCTTAAGCAGTCTACATAGGATTGACAAGGGAACTACTCTAGGTAAGTCCCCAACACAAAACTAATTCACCTTTATTGTCAATCCCCATCCACAAAACATAAAAATAAGGAATAAAATCCTAGAACACCTCTATAAACTTGATGATGATAATAATAATGGGTTTATGATATTATTCCCATACCTAAATTAGGAGTTCCAATAGTTATATTCTTTAGTCACATGACACCACAATACCAATGACCTGCTCTGATACAATTTTATCATTAATCGGGTCAAGATTCCATCCATCCTGACACATGATCAAGCTTGAGAAACATCATGAGATGCATTATTTATCCTTCAATTCTGGTGACTAGCAACGAGCATCAATGTTATTATAGTGGAAACAATTTATCCTAATACAAACTACATTTAAATATTCAAAAAAGATAATGTATAAAAACTAAAAATGATCTCCAATAAATAAATCAACATATGGCAGATACAACCCCAAATGAATGAAAAAAAATCTAAATAATTTATAAAACCAATCAACTAGGATGAATTGATCTCCACTTGATGACATGGTCACCACAATCCACAAACAAACCCAATCTAAAGGAAAATCAATCTAAAAACCTAAACCGAAAAAAATTGATTTTGTATATCGTCACTAGGGGTCAGAAGTAGGGTGTGAGAAGAAGAATCAAAATATAAAATCACCATTGAATCCACAAATTTCCCTTTCTAAAATTTCCACAAATACTTGGTCTAAATTAATTGTTTATAAAAAGGATTCATCATTTTCAATACCCAAATAAAAATTCCCAGGAAAACCCATTTTATAAACCACACATAATTCTTCTCTTTTGAAACATCTTTTCTATAACAAACAGAATTTTCAAACCCAAAAAATTGAGAATCCAAAAAAGATGAAAAAATGGGTCTATGATGAAAATATTTAAATAGAACAATCTGGTAACCATGTAGTAGAATAAAAAAAGAACATATACATAACGCTACTCAGGGTTTTGTAAACATGCCTTGATGAAATCCATTGAAAATTTTTGGTTCAGTTAATCTTATGGTAAAATTGTTATTCTCTCTAATAAATAATTAATTGGCCACTCTATACTAGATAATTTAGTGGAACATCTCACCTGGATTCTCTGCAAATCAAGGTATATCAACCCATCTATTTTGGATTGATAAGCAAGGATATCTTAAACCCCTAAATGACACCTAGGAATCCCCTAATAATATTAAATGATGAATTTGGATTTCATCACATAAATGGATCAATAAGGAACACATAACCACCATGATTTCTTATCCCAAAAACTAACACAACCTTTGTGTTGAAGCTCTCCAAATAGGGCCCACCATTGATGTGTTCATCTCACATAAAGTCACAAACATGTTATAATCAAGCATTCACATCATATTAGTATTAAAAATATTTTCTATCAACATGATATGACTCCAACCGGGCCTTAAATTTTCCAAATGTTTGAACACATTTCTAGAAGCACTATCAACACCATGAAGAAATTTCCAACACACACAATAGTTCCAACTATGCCTCTATGTCATTTTAGAATCCATCACACATCAAAAAATATAAAATAGCTTAAGCCACACAGAACACATTTATAACCAACATTAATGTCATAAGAAAAAAAGTCTCCATTAATAAGACAATGAACTTTTTGAGATGTGGAAGAGGATAATGAAAAGGATATTGTGGGAGAATCTATAGGAAAATAGGGTTTATGATGTACATTGTTTCCAAATAGAAACCATTTTTATTAAATATCTCATCCATATGTTCACCCCATGCACATTTGGATATTCCCTCATCAAATAGAACTGAATTTAAATTATAAAGCACCATTGGTTTTATTAGATAGAATTCAAATATCATAGGAACCTATTGAAATAATTCATTCTTAGGTACCCACACCCTAAAAGGCACAAAAATACATTCATAAGCCTAAATTCATAAAAAAATCAATTACCAAAACCTAGACATTGAAAAAAACTAAAACATCACATTGTTAGTTTAAATGACCAATTATTATTTTATCAAACACCCTGCACCCATATTCATATAGTCACAATTAAGAAAACCCATCAAAAAAATTCCATCAAAATTATAACATAAAAATAGTGATACAATTTATACTAATATAACACAATAATAATAATTTTTTTAATAATTATTAGTTATCATGAATCACATAACATGATTCAGGAAAAAAAATTGTGGAAACAATGACCTTAATGACATAGGTATGTGATGAAACTCTATGAGGTAGAAGAACGTGCCAAAATAGACAATCTAGATACCCTATAATAAAAGGAACACAAGAAAAAAATAATCCATATATTTTAATATTTTTCAAAAAAGAGAATAACAACATGGGATAACAAATAATAATAGGGGGAGGAACATAAGATAATAAATTACACAAAAAAATCTAGTAATAAGACACCATGGAAGATTTATAAGGCAACCATTAAGTCGGGAGGGCCAATGAGAGTGAGTTTTAGAAGCCCTAAGGTGTTCCTAGAACAAAGAATGGATGAGACATAAAATTAGGTTAAAAAAGGGGGAGGGTAGAATAATAATATCATGTCTTTAATGAACTAAGTAGGACATACAATTTGGCCAAAGGGATTGACAAATTGTGCATTAATAGTGTGCACCCTATTGGAGAGAAGGGACAATCCCACAGGTTGACCTGATGATTTGGTAAACTATGCACCAAACATGAAAAATGGTCCTGTAAAAATTGTAAAACTGATCACATGATTGTATCATGGTATAATTTAACTATGTGAAATTCATTTTCTATTTCCTTGACACTAAAAACAAGCTTCTCATTTACACCTTGTCCTAACCCAGTTTTCCTTAAATGATGCACAAGCAATGAAAGTCAGACCATTCAAGAATGAGATTGACAGGAAATGTAATCAACCTGAACAATCAATATAGTTAACCACAAATAATGAACAAAAACCATTCATAGTGTCAAAACTCAACTCAGACATATGAAACTCAAAACATTTCACTAGGAACACAGCCTAAACATCAACCAAAAGATCCAGAAACATGGAAATATTAAAATAAAAAATATCAATGTTAGGGGTGACATAAAATTTATAATTAAAATTTTATAAAATTAATATCATTGTGGAATTTATAATATCAAAATTAATATTGGGTGAAATTTTGTTATTGTTCATAAAATATTGATTTTTCAGTGAATAGTAAAAAACGCATTCTAAAAAAAAGACATTTATTTTTAATAAATAATGTAATTTAATTGTCTAAATATGGTTTTAATGTTTTGTTTTTATAAAAAAATATTATTTATTTTTATTAATCTTTCTAAATTAATTATGAATCAAAATTATATTTTTTCTAATATATATAGGTTTTTGGTTTAATGTTCAATTATTCTAAAAATAATTATAAAATGAATGATGTCTCACTTTATTAATTAATTAAAATAATACATTTTGGTGGATGATTTAAATGAAATATTTAGCATATGAAAAAAAATATTTTAGTTTCATACAATTGTTGTATTTTCTTCATTGAGTTAATATAGAAACTTCTTTTTCTAAAAAATATACTCTTCTTAAAAACATGTTGTCTCACAGTGACATAGTGATTAATATTAAATTAAATTTTCAAACAATTATTAACTGAATTTAGAAAATTTTATTCCATATTTGAAATCATAATTTTTTTATATTTATAATTAATAGAACAAATTTTTTAAGAAACAAAATTATTGAAAATGATTAAAATTTATCACACTAATTAAGGTAAAATTAAGAATTCCCATCTGACTAAACATTAAGAATACAAGTCCAAATGACCTAGAAACTTATCCATAACACAATATCTAGAAATTTTTAATTCTTATTCATTCATGGATATAGTTTTTTACCTTATTGGAGCCACATAAAAATTGAAAAAACATGTGGTAAATTCCCTATTTTAAAAATTTAAACGTCTTCCAGTCGCGTCCCTCGTAAAACAAATCCAACTCTTCACCATTCATCACACCACTAAAAACCTTTATCGTAGGAAATACCTAAAAATTAACTTATTCTCTTACATGCTATAATAATGTAATCCCTAATTTTTATTGAAATCTATCCATGGTAGTGTTTTTGTTCAATCTATGAGTAATCTCAATAATAGTCAATGTTCATCAACATTTATTTTTACATTCACCACCCTGTTAAGATTTAATTATAAAATAAGTATATAATAAAATTAGTGTAATAAAAATATATTATATTTTTTATTTAAATTTTATGGTAGGATCTCACTCACACGTATACAAAATTGTTTTTGAAATCATCATTAGTGTGTGTGGAGGATAATCGCCTCTTGAAATGATGTCATTTTTTTCATTACCAGCTCTCATGGATGGGAATAATTATTCAAATACTATTTATATGTGATATTTATGAAATTTATGACATAATAATATTTATTTAGTCATTATATCGTATACATTTTTTTTACATTTCATACCACATGGGAAAATATAACATCACTCATGTGTAAGGGGAGTTTCTATCTTGGGAGGCGATATAAATAATTTAACAATAAAATGTTATGTGGAAGGTAATAAGGATAAATATAATGAATGTAACACCCCAATATTTCATAGTACATTTTTTCATAAAAGTAATTCAATGACTTGCACTACACGCAACATTGAGTTCAAGTGTATCATGACTTACCAAACTAGCCGTTCAAAAGAGGTTATAAATAGTATTAATTGAATTTTGAACTTTATATAATCCTTGTAATTTTAGAATCCAAATTATGAGTTTGTTAGACATTATGTAAGTACAAATATATTTTTTCACATAAAAGAAGTATTTTTCAAAAATACTATTTTACCGCCTTTTAGTGGCGAAGCCTTTTTAAATCCAATTTTTGAAACATTTATATTTTAAATTTGAAAAAATAAACTTATTATTTAAAATCAGAACATAATAATAGAGTTTCAATAATGTTTTGGTGTTTTCCTGATAACTTTCGTATTTGGGTGAATAGTGAAAAATACTATATTTTAACTGAAAACAACTTTTTTAATAAAAATAATTTATAGTGTTAAATAATAAATTTTAATGGTTTTGATGTATAATTAAATTATATTTTTACCTTTTAATACAATTTTTGTCATTGTAAGTAAATTAACTTTGAAATTGGACATAAACAAATGTCAATCTTTTGATAGTTATTGTTTCTTAAAAACACGCTTTTTGTTTTTACAATGGGAATAAATTTTAAATTAATAAATGAAACTTCTATGTTTTGAATTTGGTAAAATAAACATAATTTTTGGATTTATAATATCAAAATTATCTTGGGGTAAATTTTTTGTATTTTTCTGAAAACTATTAATTTTTTATGAATAGTGAAAAACACTCAGTTATAGTTTAAAACCGAATTATTATTTAAATAATTATTTATTTTATTTAAATTTATTTTAGGTCAAAATAGATGCATAATATATATATAAGTTCAATGTAATTCATTGGAGTCAATTTATAATAATTTTAGATAAATAAAAATTTTATTGTACTTTTCACCGTCTTTTACACACCTCCTAGGAGAATTTGCAAATTCACATAAAATATAATTTTACCGCTTCAGGGAGTAGAATTTCAAAAATCTGAGAGACACGGTTAATATCAAGGATTAAAATTTGGTTCAATAAGAGGAAAATATTTTTTTATGAATAGTAACTTTTTACTTTTATTTACCGCGGTTAGAAGTAGATAGGGTAATTTATGGTAAAAATGATATTATTATTATCCTAACACTTGTACTAATTATATTGGATAAGTGTAATTCGACCAAACACCACCTTATCAATAAAATATGGATCTTTAGGTCCACATGGAATAGATTAGAACATTTATTATTATTTAAATTAAAGAAGAGGTAAAAGTGTTAAATTAAATACATTTTCACTAAACCATTTTTAATATAGGGTTATACATAGGATAAATTCGACTATAAATATTCATTAGAAAGATAAAAATATTTCCTATGTTATGGAATTTTATTTATAAATTTTAGACATAAAATAATTAAATTTATTTATGACACAATGATGATGAAGTAATTACCTTATTAATGAATGAATCAAATAAATGGTATTATAAATATTAAAATAAATTCAATTTTAAAGTTTTTATTACATAAACGAATTTTCTAGGTGATTATGACATGTTAGGGATTATTCAGTGTATCTTTCTCTAAGTAATCAAGTTGGGATGACTTTCACAGAAACAAAATATCAAATAGTGTCAAAATTGACATAAATTAATATTTAAAACAAATATTATATGATTAATTGATATTCTATTCATAGAAATATATGTATCAGACAAGGGAATTATATCATGATAGGTGAATCATTAATGGACCTCTTTAGGGACTATTGGAAGTTTATAGCAAGTTTATTAACCATATAATATAAAAATACAAAGAGACATGGTAAACGTCAAACTAATTAACTAAGGGTTAAAACTAAATGATAAGGTTAATAATGTGATCCAAACCTGTCTAAAACCTATTGGTTGAGTTAATTTCTACCCATCCCAACACTATACATTGAATATTCCACATTGGAGTAATGAGAAACCGAATATGAATTTATTATAATTTAATACTATAAGTTTTTTCTAAAGAGCCCCTTCTCCCCCTTATAAAAGGACACCACTTCTATCCAATTCTTTATACCATCAAAGCCTTTTGATTCCTCCAACCCCTACCAAAATAT
Source organism: Viscum album (assembly GCA_963277665.1). Classification (NCBI taxonomy): domain Eukaryota; kingdom Viridiplantae; phylum Streptophyta; class Magnoliopsida; order Santalales; family Viscaceae; genus Viscum; species Viscum album. Next base: position 1,199,405,086 of record OY728141.1, on the reverse strand, counting down.
TATCTCAACTATACTCACTTCAACATATTGGCCATATTTTGATCAGAATGTCAACCTAATGAGCCCTTTTGATCAAATCAAAAGGAAGAACCCGAAGAAGAGGTATTGTTTTCACCACCCTCTTTCATGTTCCTTTATTCTTCAACTTATTCATTCTTTGTTATTTCCATTCTAAAATAATAACTCATGTATATTCTATATTTTGTCATGTTATTATAAATATTGTACAACTATATTCAGTATTCTATCCATCCTTTGAATGAAATGTCCCCATACGTGCGTATGTACGACTTACCGTCTCCATGTCGTGGTGTAATTGTTATTGAAAACATTATTATTTGGATGGGTATGATAATGAAGTGTAATTCATGTAGATAATAAATATAACATGATTATGAATCTATATATATGATACACTATCCAATTATATATAATTTTAATATCAAAATAATGATAATGTCGCTCATGCATACATACGGATTACCATCTCCACGACGCGATGAGATTTATTTCAAAGTCCACCATTTATCGCCGATTATAAAAATATATTTCTAATAACTATGTAATATATGAAATAATAAGTCTAATGGAGAGATATATATATTTATATATATGTATGTATTTATGTACATTCATATATCTTATTCACTTAGTTCTGTTCATTACGATATGAAAACGGAAACAGCGTGTATGCGTACGTACGGACTACCGTCTCCATAAATGGTGTTTTCCATTGCATATATATGTATATTATAAATATTTATATTCTATATATACATGATATGTAAATCATGTTCTATATTATGGAAGTATTTAAATCATTATCTAAGTGAAACAATCATGAGTAACAAGTTAAAACACGTTCGATAAAGAAAGAGATTATTACCTGAAATGTTAATATAACATAGAAATTGTTATTAAATGGGTAGTATGAAGTCATAAATGAATAATTTATGATATCATAAATATTAATATTGTTCTAGTGTAATGTAAGAACTTTCTACGGTCTTCATAAAGGAGGTTAAACATACCCTCGACTAAAAGAAAGTTCAAGATAAGGGGTTTTCATCTCACTCTGTATTCCCAGGAGATTCATGCCATATTACCACTATTACCTTCTGTGTGGTGTATGTACTGGCCATAATTGTATTCATTATAAAATACACTTTAATTTATGTGTATTTACATATTCATTGTATGATACTTCTTTAATGGGGTGTATGTATTGTAAGTTACCAAATGGGTAAGGGTTAATTCCTCAATTTCATAATTATCCAAGATTTTTTATGTGTATGTATTAACTAGGACATTTTTAACATCCGTGTACATTTTTCATAAAAATTATTTCAAAATGAATATTTTAAGGATTTTTTTAAATGTAATCTTTTTCAAGATCATAATTTTAAATGTTTTAAGGATGTTTCTTTCTAAATCTTATTAATTAATGTCCATGTTTTCAAAACGATTTTATGGATTTATTTATATGGACATGAATGTTTTGAAATTATAATTCTTTTAAAAAGATTCAATGTATTATGGGATAATTCGATTAAAAAATATATTTCAAATTACTTCATTTATAAATTTGTGACTTATATATGATTTTACAAAAAGGATATTTCTCTCAAAATGTTTTACTCATCATTTTTGACTATGCCAGCATCCTTTACTGAATGTTATTTCTGATTGAGGTAGATTTATTATAATTCAATATTCTATACTGTATTCAATGAGTTATGATATGTTTGACTGTGGACGTTCTATTTTTATAAAATTCATGGTTTATTGTTAATGTATTGAGATTTATTATGCTAGTTCTAATACGAATGTTTATGTAATGTTTCAACATTTTCATATGAGGAATATATTAGACATTGTAAGTGATGGGTGGAACCCGCTATAGCTCCTCGATTCATCAGTAGATATCATGAGACAACTGGACGTGGAATTGGCCGAGGCCCTTTCCAAATTTGATATATGGTTTTGGCCGAGGCCTTAATCATTTTTAGACGTCTTTGCCGAGGCCTTGGAAAAATGTTTTAGAATGTATGGCAATATAAATTCCCTCATTATAAAAATAATATTGATGGTTCATGTGGTCATTATACTAGAAGAATACACATGATTATGTTTTATTATGGAATAATTTACTCAGCTCATATTCCAGCCATAAAAGTATTATTGTTTATTATTGGTAAAGGCATTGGTTTCAAATATTCACCATGCCTAATATTTATGTTATCTTCCGCTATATTGCTTACCCTTACTGAGCGTTTGAGCTCACCCCGTTCTATGATTTATTTTTCCAGGATTCCAAGAAGTGCATTTTGATTTATATGTTGGGTTAAAATAAGGGAATAATAGGGTTCATAAAGGATTACTTATGTTGTGTTGTATGTTATAAAGTGTAATGTAATATTCATGTATGTAATCTATTTTCCAAGACTGCTAAACTGATCGGTCCTTCGGTAATTGATTCCTTCTAATCCTGGAAATGTTTTAAAATAATGCACTGACTCTATGTAACTAGGGTTGGGGCATTATAGTTGGTATCAGAGGAAGTTTAGAAATAACCTTGGAAACTAGATTTATATAAACTCTAATTAAATAACATTAACATAATATAGACTTTGAGGATTAGTATCGAATAACATCCTAGAATTTTGGTAATGTAATTATTTTGGGAGTGTTTCAAGCAAATACATCCCTGTCTAGATACGAGCAGGAAGAGTCGGCTCTGGCATAGATGTACCTAGGGGTAAAACCTGAAATCACTGCTTTGAGAAAGACTCGAATGAGAACTGGTGCATGACAACGGGCCTTGTTGCACTCTTCGTTACGACACTCTTGGGGGATATGCTTAGGATAATTCTCATTTTATTTTTAAACCACTATGAAGGGTTTATGAGTATATATCTCCCCAAATAAAACATTTTTGTGATTATGGATTATATATATAAACTCTTCAATTGACGTAAGATATTTTAAATGTTTGGAATTATGAATTGTGATTCATAAACTGACCTAGTGTATGCCATTGTTTAGAAATGGCCCGAAGTAGAAGGAATGTGAACTCCAGCAATACGTATGATCTGAAGAGTAAGAAGGGTCATATCATTCATGGCATTAAGACAACATTTAGAATGGAAATATTATCCCATGTATTGTTATCATATGAATAAATAGTATCATTTGTTAATAAGATCAGTAAATAATTATCTAAATCCTATCGCTTTGAAGGGAAACCAGAGAAGAAAAGGATGGTAGAAAGAAATATTGATAAACAGAATACAGGAAAGAAGGATTTTACAATATGTGATATATGTGGAATGAATAACCTTGGTAAATTCTTGAATGGAATTGGAGTTTGTTATAAGTGCAGAGAAAAAGGACACCATGTACGTGATTTCAAGGTTAAGAAAAAAATTCAAATGTAAAATGCTTCATCTGCAAGTCATCGAGACACTACGCGAATAAATGTCTTATTCATAAGAGTATACAACAAATGATGTTATTGGATAATAATGAAGTAATGATACTACCTCAGATGAAGAATAATGACTATTGTTCTTATGTTGTTATTATAGAATTATTTCATTTCAGTGTTGTATCAACAATATAATGGTTACATGAATTATTGATATAAATATGGATTGTAATACAGTACTATATCATTGGGAATTTGAGAATATATGGTCCTGATACTATGGTAGTAATTTTGGAATAATAGATGGTTGATTATGGAAATTCAGGATGGTGTGGTGTTGTAAAAGAATACACGATGAAGGCGTTCACATGTTATTACCTGGTAAAAAAATACTGATTTTGTTTATCTTCCTTATATACTTTTGACTGAGAGTTTAGATTTATGTATTTCGGATAATTCTATATGTTGGAATGGGTTATGTTTGAAATTGTATACTATTGTTAAAGTTATTTTTGGATTGCCATAAAAAGGACAACCTAGAGGTTGGGAGACAACCCGTCACATCCGACAAGGCCACGAGACTTGAACCTGCAACCAAAGGGAGGCAAGGGTGTATCACCTATCATTGAACAACGTGATGTCCTTGATTGTATAATGTAGTTTTTATTTAAATGTTCTGATATGTGAATTATAAATTCATTATTTTTGGAACCCTATATGATTAGGGTAGATAAAATATATTTTCTGAAATCTCTTGGAGGGAAAGATGATTTTGTGGTAGGAATTAGTTAAAGTATTTAACTCTACTTGTCATGTATATAGTTTTCTTATTCACATATTCAATGAAGAAATTAATTCTTATACTTTAGTGAAAGGATATTAAAACCAAAAATGTGCTATCCTAATACCATATGTTTTGTTGAACCGATGGTATTTTAAATCATCATAGATTGATGAATTTAAGCCCTTCAATTTTACACTTGTTTGTGATTGAGGACATCAATCACTACCTATAAATATTTACATTTTTCCTCTAATTATATGTCTCTAATTGCCTCGAATTTTTTCCTAATCGAGATAATAATTTAGTGGCGACCCTTTCATTTCTTGTTTCCTCTTATTAAGACTAAATTTTATTAACCTAATTTCTGATGTGGGTTTTCCCAAAGTTATTTTCTATTTTCAACCTTTTATTTTTGAAAAATAATTTCAAATTGCGAGGAAGAAATTAATTTTCTTAGGGATGAATGTAACACCCCAAGATTTCATAGTACATTTTTTATTCAAAGTAATTCAATGACTTTCACTACACGCAACACCGAGTTTAAGCGTATCATGACTTACAAAACTAGCTGTTCAAAAGAGGTTGTGAATATTATTAACTGAATTGTGAACTTTATATAATCCTTGTAATTTTAGAATCCATATTTTGAGTTTTTTAGACATAATGTAAAAACCAATACATTTTTTTTCAGATAAAATAAATATTTTTCAAAAATGCAATTTTACCGCCTTTTAGTGGAGAATCCTTTTTAAATCCAATATTTGAAAATTTTATATATTCAATTTGACAAAATAAACTTCTTATTTAAAATCGGGACATAATAATTTAGTTTAAATAATGGTTTGGTGTTTTTCTGATATCTTTCATATTTGGGTGAATAGTGAAAAATACTATATTGTAACTGAAAAGAACTTTTTTAATCAAAATAATATATAGTGGTAAATTATTAATTTTAATGGTTTGGAAGTATAATTAGATTATATTTTTACCATTTAATCCAATTTTGATAATTGGAAGTAAATTTACTTTGAAATTGGACATAAACAAGTGTCAATCTTTTGATAGTTATTGTTTCATAAAAACACGCTTTTTGTTTTAACAATGGGAATTAATTTTAAATTAATAAATGCAACTTCTATGTTTTGAATTTGTTAAAATAGACATAATTTTTGGATTTATAATATTGAAATTACCTTGGGGTAAATTTTTTGTATTTTTCTGAAAAAATTTAATTTATGATGAATAGTGAAAAACACAGAGTTATAGTTTAAAACCGAATTTTTATTTAAATAATTTTTTATTTTATTTAAATTTATTTTAGGTCAAAATTGATACATAATACCTATATAAGTTCAATGTAATTCATTCTAGTGAGTTTATAATAATTTTAGTTATATGAAAATTTTATTGAACTTTTCAACGTCTTTTACCCACCTCCAAGGAAAATATGAAAATTCACATAAAACATTATTTTACCGCTTCTCTGAGTGAAATTTTGAAAATAAAAGAGACACGGTTAATATCATGATGTAAAATGTAGTTCAATAAGATTAAAATATTTTTTGGTGAATAGTTACTTTTACTTTTATTTACCACAATTAAAAGTAGATAGGGTAATTAAGGGTAAAATGATATTATTATTACCCTAACACAGGTCCTAATTCTATTGGATAAGTTTAATTCGACCAAAGAAGACCTTATGAATAAAATACGACCCTTTGGGTCCAATTGGATTAGATTAGGACATTTATTAGTATTTAATTTAAAGAAGAGTTAATAGTATTAAATTCAAAGTTTATTAACTAAACAATTTTTAATATTGGGTTATACATAAGATAAATTAGACTATGAATATTAATTAGAAAGATAAAAAGATTTTATAAATCATGGTATTTTATTTATAATTTTTAGACATTAAAAAATTAAATTTATTTATGAAACAATGATGATGCAGTAATTAACTTATTAATGAAAGAATGAAATAAATGGTATTATAAATATTAAAATAAATATAATTTTAAAGTTTTTATGACATCCACGAACTTTATAGTAGACTATGACATGTTATGGATTATTCAATGTATCTTTTTCTAAGTAATAAAGTTGTGATGACTTTCACAAAAACAAAATATCAAAAAGCATCAAAAATGACATTAATTAATATTTAAAACAAATATTATATGATTTATTGATATTCTATTCTTAAAAATATAAATATCAGCCAAGGTACTTATATCATGATAGTTGAATCATTAATGGACCACTTGGTGGTATCTTTTATGTTTATAGTATGTTTATTAACCATATAATATAAAAATACAAAGAGTAATCGTAAATGTCATACTAATTAACAAAGGGTTAAAACTAAAAGATAAGGTTAATAATGTGACCCAAACCTATATACAACCTATTGGTTGAGTATATTTATACCCTTACCCACATTATACTTTGAATAATCTACTTTGGATCTATTATTAACCGAATTTTAATTTATTATAAATTAATACAGTAAGTTTTTCCTAAAGAGACCATCCTCCCCCTTATAAAAGGACACCACTTCTTACCAATTCTTCATACCTTCAAAGCCTTTTGGTTCTGCCAAATCCTGCCCAACTATTCTCTCAAATATCCTCAATTAATCCTAGAGGTCTTAGTTTGATATGAAATAGAACCTAAGGATCCCTTTTGATTAAATAAAAAGGAAGAACCTGAAGAAGAGGTAATGTTTTCACCACCCTCTTTCAAGTTCCTTTCTTCTTCAACTTCTTCTTTCTTTGTTATTTCCATTCAAAAATAATAACTGAAGTATCTTCTTTATACTGTAATGTTATTATAAATATTATACAACCATATTAAGTATTCTATCGATCCTTTCAATGACATGTCGCCATATGTGCGTACGTACGGCTTACCGTCTCCACGTCGTGGTGTAATTGTTATTCAAAACATTATTTTTTGGATGGGTATGATAATGAAGTGTATCTCATGTAAATAATAAATATAACATGATTATTATTCTTTATATATGATACAAAATACAATTATATATTATTTTCATATCAAAATAATGATACTGTCGCTCGTGCGTATGTACGGATTACCGTCTCTACGACGTGATGAGATTCATTTCCAAGTCCACCATTCATCGACGATTATAAAAATATATTACTAATAAGTATGTAATATATGACATAATAATTATATTTTATATATATATATATATTTATGTACATACATATATCTTATTCACTTAGTTCTGTTCAATACGATATGAAAAATGAAACAACATTTATGCATATGTACGAACTACTTTCTCCATAAACTGTGTTTTCCATTTCATATATATGTATATTATACATATTTATATTATAAGTATAGATGATATATAAATCATGTTTTATATTCTGGATGTATTTAAATCAATATATATGTAATACAATCAGGAGTAACAAGTTAAAACATGTACAATAAAGAAAGAGATTATAACCCGAAATATTAATATAACATTGACATTGTTATTAAATGGGTAGAATAAATTCATTAATGAATAATTTATGATATCATAAATATTAATATGGTTCTTGTATAATTTAATAACATACTATGGTCTTCATACAAGAGGTTAAACATACCCTCGACTAAAAGAAAGTTCAAGGTAAGGGGGTTTCATCTCACTCCTTATTCCCGTGAGATTCATGCCATATTTCCAAAATTACCTTTTGTGTGCTGTATGTACTACCCATAATTGTATTCACTATGTAATACACTTTAATTTATGTGTATTTACGTATTCATTGTATGATAATTCTTTCATGGGGTATGTTTTTTAAGTTACCAAATTGGTAAGGATTAATTCCTCAATCTCATTATTATACGAGATTGTTTATGTGTAAGTATTTACTGGGACACTTTTATCATCCATTTCCATTTTTCATAAAAATTATTTCAAAATGAATATTTTAAGTATTTTTTGTAAAGGTACTCTTTATCAAGATCAGAATTTTAAATTTTTTAAAGATGTGTAGTTCTCAATCATTTTAATTAATGTCCATGTTTTCAAAATGATTTTAAGGATTTATTTATATTGACATGAATGTTTTGAAATGATAATTCTTTTCAAAAGTTTCAAAGTGGTATGGGAAAATTTGATTAAAAATCTCTTTAAAATTACTTCCCTTATAAATTCGTGTATTTTAAATGATTTTACAAAAAGGATATTTCTCTCAAAAAGATTTAATCATCATTTTCGACTATTTCAGCATCCTTTACTGGATACTATTTTTGATTGAAGTTGATTTATTATAATTCAATATTCCATATTTTATTGAATGAGTTATGATATGTTTGACTGTGGATGTTCTATTTTTATACTATTAATTGTTTATGGTTAAGGTATTGAAATTTTGTATGCTTGTTCTAATATGAATGTTTATATTATGTTTCAACATTTTCATATGAGGAATGTATTGGACATAGTAAGTGATGGGTAGAACCCGCTATAGCTCATAGATTTATCGGTAGATATCATGAGATAACTAGACATGGAATTGGCCGAGGCCCTTTCCCAATTTGATATATGGTTTTGACTGAGACATTAATCATTTTTAGACGTCTTGGCAGAGGCCTCGACAAAATGTTTTAGAATGTTTGGCATTATACATTCCCTCATTATGAAAATAATATTGATGGTTCATGTGGTCATTTGACTAGTAGAATACACATGAATATGTTTTATTATGAAATTATTTACTCAGCTCATATTCCTTCAATAAAAGAATTCATGTTTATTATTGGTAAATGCATTTGTTTCAATTATTCACCATGATTAATATTTATGTTATCTTCCGCTGTATTGCTTACCCTAACTGAGCATTTGAGCTCACCAATTTCAATGTTTCATTTTTCCAGGATTCCAAGAAGTTCATTTGAATTGATATGCTGGGTTAAATTAAGGTAATAATAGAGTTCATAAAGGATTACTTATTTTGTGTTGTATATTATAAAGTGTAATGTAAAATTCATGTATATAATCTATTTTCCAAGACTGATAAACTGATAGGTCCTTCAGAAATTGATTCCTTGTAATCATGCCAATGTATTAGAATAATGCACCGACTCTGGGTAACTGGGGTAAGGGAAATATAGTTCGTTTCAGAGGAAGTTTAGAAATAAACTTGGAAACTATATTTATATAAACTATTATTAAAGCACATTACTGTAAGATAGACATTGAAGATTAGTATAGATGAACTTCCTATAATTTTGATAATGTAACGATTTTGTGAGTTTTCCAAGAAATACATCCCTGTCTAGATACGAGAAAGTAGAGTCGGCTCTGGCACAGATGTACCGAGGGGTAAAAACTGAAAGAACCACTTCGAGCTAGACTCAAACGAGAACTGGTGCATGAAAACGAGCCTTACTGCACTCTTGGTTATGACAATCTTGGGGGATATGCTTACGATAATTCTCATTTTCTTTACAAACCACTGTGAAGGGTTTATGCGTATATATCTCCTCAAAGAATACCTTTTTGTGATTATGGATTATATCTATAAACTGTTCAATTTACATTAGTTATTTTATATTTTTGGAATTATGAATTGTGATTCATAAACTGACTTAGTGTATACCATTGTTTAGAAATGGCACCTAGTAGAAGGAATGAGAACTCCAGCAATACGTATGATCCAATGAGTAAGAAGGGTAATATCATTCATGGTATTAAGCCAACATTTATAAAGAAAATATTCCAACACATATTATCATCATATGAATAAATTGTATCATGTGTTAATAAGATCAGTAAAGAATTCTATAAATCCTATGGATTTGAAGGGAAGCCATAGAAGAAAAGGATGGAAGAAAGAAATATGGATAAAGGGAATAAGGGAAAGAAGGATTTTCAAATATGTGATAAATGTGGAATGAATCATCTTGGTAAATTCTTGAATGAAATGGGAAATTGTTATAAGAGTGGAGAAAAAGGACATCAAGTACGTGATTGCAATGGAAAGAAATAATTTCAAATGTAAAATGCTTCATCGGTAAGGCGTTGAGACACTATGCAAATCAATGTCCCATTCATAAGAGTATACCAAAAATGATGTAATTGAATAATCATCAAGTAATGATACTATGCCAGATGAAGAATAATGACTAGTGTTATTATATTGTTGTTATAGAATTATTTAATGTGTATGTCGTATCAATAGTATACTGGTTACATGAATTATTGAGATAAATAAGTATTGTACTGCACTATTATTTCATTGGGAATTTGAGATTATATGGACCTGATACTAAGGTAGTAATTTTGGAATAACAGATGGTTGAATATGGTAATTTAGGATGTTGCGGTGTTGTAAAAGAATACACAATGAAGGCTTCCACATGTTATTACCTGGTAAAAAGGATCCTTATTTTGTTTAACTTCCTTATAAGCTTTTGACTGAGATTTTTGATATAAGAATTTTGGATAATTCTAAAGGTTGGAATGGGTTAGGTTTGAAATTGGAAACTATTGTTAATGTTATTTTTGGATTTCCAAAAAAAGGACAACCCCGAGGTTTGGCGGCAACCCGTCACGTCCGACAAGTCCGCGAGACATGAACCTGCAACCGAAGGGAGGAAAGGGTGTATAACCTATCACTGAACCACGTGAGGTCTTGGATTGTATAATGTAGTTTTTATGTAAAATGTCTTATAGGTGATTTATAAATTCATTATTTTTGGAACCCTATATGATTAGGATAAATAAAATATTTTTATTTAAATCTTTTGGAGTGAAAGATGAATTTGTGATTGGAATTAATTATTATATGTAACTCTACTTGTCAAGTATATAGTTTTCTTCTTCCCTTATTCTATGAAGAAATTAATTCTTATACATTATTGAAAGTATATTAAAACCAAAAATGTGTTATCGTAATACCATATGTTTTGTTGAACCGATGTTATTTTAAATCATCATAGATTGATGAATTTAAGGCCCTCAATTTTGCACTTGTTTTTGATTGATGACCTCAATCACTACATATAAATATTTACTTTTTTCTTCTAATTATATGTCTATAATTTCCACCAATGTTCTCCTAATCGAGATCATAATTTATTGGTGACCCTTTCATTTCCATTTTCCTCTTATTAAGACTAAATTTTTTTAACCTAATTTCCAATGTGGGTTTTCCCAAAGGTATTTTCTATTTTCAACCTGTTATTTTCGAAAAATGATTTCAAATTGCCAGGACGCGATTTATTGAAGGAGGGAATAATATAACACCCCAGGATTTAATATTACATTATTTATTCAATATAATTCGATGAATTTCACTACACGCAACACCAAGTTTAAGCGTATCATAACTTACCAAACTAGCCGTTCAAAAGAAGTTATGAATAGTATTAATAGAATTTTGAACTTCATATAATCCTTGTAATTTTAGAATCCATATTATGAGTTTTTCAGACATAATGTAAGCACAAATACTTTTTTCAGATAAAATAAGTATTTTCCAAAAATGCTATTTTACAACCTTTTAGTGGCGAAGCATTTTTAAATTCAATATTTGAAACTTTAATATATTAAATTTTTCAAAATAAACTTCTTATTTAAAATCGGTACATAATAATATATTTTCAAAAAAGTTTTTGTGTTTTTCTGATAACATTCGTATTTGGGTGAATAGTGAAAAATACTATATTTTAACTAAAAAAAACTTTTTTAATAAAAATAATTTATAGTGTTAAATTATAAATGTTAATGGTCTGGAATTATAATAGATTATATATTTACCATCTAATCCAATATTGGTCATTGGAAGTAAATTCACTTTGAAATTGGACATAAACAAGTGTCAATCATTTGCTAGTTATTTTTTCTTAAAAACACGCTTTTTGTTTTGAAAACCGAAATTAATTTTAAATTAATAAATTCAATATCTATGTTTTATATTTGGTAAAATAGATATCATTTTTTGATTTATAATATCGAAATTATCCTAGGGTAAATTTTTGGTATTTTTTTGAAAACCTTGAATTTTTGATAAATAGTAAAAAACATTGAGTTATAGTTTAAAACCGAATTTTCTTTTAAATAATTATTTATTTTATTTAAAATTATTTTTGGTCAAAATTTATACATAATACCTATATAAGTTCAATTTAAATCATTTGTTTAGTTTATTAAAATTTTAGATATATAAAAATTTTATTGAACTTTTCAACTTCTTTTACCCACCTCCAAGGAAAATTTGCAAATTCGCATAAAACTTAATTTTACCGCTTCTCTGAGTGGAATTTCGAAAATCCGAGAGACACGGTTAATATCAAGGAGTAAAATGTGGTTCAATAAGTTGAAAATAATTGATGGTGAATAGTAACTTTTTACTTTTATTTACCACAGTTAAAAGTAGATAAGGTAATTTAGGGTAAAAATGATATTATTATTACCCTAACACATGTCGTAATTCTATTGGATAAGTGTAATTCGTCCGAAAACAACCTTAGGAATAAAATATGACCCTTTGGGTCCACTTGGATTAGATTAGGACGTTTATTATTTTTTAATTTAAAGAAGAGTTAATAGTGTTAAATTCAATGTTTATTAACTAACCCATCATTTATATCGGGTTATACATATGATAAATTCGACTATAAATATTCATTAGAATTTGAAAAATATGTCATACATCATGGTATTTTATTTATAATTTGTAGACATTAGAAAGTTAAATTTATTTATGACACAATGATGATGCAGTAATTTTCTTATTAATGAATGAATCAAATAAATGGTATTATAAATATTAAAATAATTATAATTTTAAAGTTTTTATGACATCCAAAAACATTATATGTTACTATGACATGTTAGGGATTAATGAATGTATTGTTTTCTAAGTAATCATATTGTGATGACTCTCAAAAAAACAAAATATCAAATAGTGTCAAAATTCACATAAATTAATATTTAAAACACATATTATATGATTAATCGATATTCTATTCTTAAAAATCCAAGGTTCGGCCAATGGACTTATATCATGATAGGTGAATTATTAATATACAACTTTGGGGTCTCTTTGAAGTTTATAGTATGTTTATTAACCATATAATATAAAAATACAAAGAGTAATGGTAAATTTCAAACTAATTAACTAAGGGTTAAAACTAAAAGATAAGGTTAATAATGTGACCCAAAACTGTCTAAAACCTATTGGTTGGGTATATTTCTACCCGTCCCTACCTTATACTTTTAATAATCCACATTGGAGCCATTATAAACCGAATATGAATTTATTATAAATTAATACATTAAGTTTTTTCTAAACAGCCCTTCCTCCCCCTTATAAAAGGACACCACTTCTAACAAATTCTTCATACCATCGAAGCCTTTTGGTTCGGCCAAAACCTAAACAAATATTCTTTCAACTGTCCTCAATTACACATAGAGTCCTTATTTTGATCATAAATCCATCTTAAGGATCCATTTTGATCAAATCAAAAGGAAGAACCCGAAGAAGAGGTAATGTTTTCACCACCCTCTTTCATGTTACTTTCTTCTTCAACTTCTTCTTTCTATGTTATTTCAATTCTAATATAATAACTCCAGTTTCTACTATATACTTTTTTTATTGTAAATATGGTAGAACCATATTCATTATTCTATCCATCCTTTTAATGACATGTCACCATTCATGCGTACGTAAGGCTTACCGTCTCCACGTCGTGGTGTAATTGTTATTCAAAAAATTATTATTTGGATGGGTATGATATTGAAGTTTAATTCATGTAAATAATAAATATAAAATGATGATGATTCTATATATATGATACACCATCCAATTATATATTAAATTAATATCAAAATAATGATATTGACGCTCGTGTGTACGTACGGATTAACGTCTCCACGACGTGATGAGATTCATTTCCAAGTCCACCATTCATTGACGATTATAAAAATATATTACTAATAAGTATTTAATATATGAAATAATAATGCTACTAGATATATATATATATTTATTTATTTACATACATATATCTTATTCACTTAGTTCCATTCAATACGATATGAAAACGGAAACATCATTTATGCGTACGTACAAACTACTTTCACTATAATTGGTGTTTTCCATTTCATATATATGTATATTATACATATTTATATTCTAAATATACATTATATATAAATCATGTTTTATATTTTGGATGTATTTAAATCATTATCTAGGTGATACAATCAATAGTAACAAGTAAAAACATGTACGATAAAGAAATCCATTATTACCCGAAATATTAATATAACATGGAAATTATTATTAAATGGGTAGTATAAATTCATAAATGAATAATGTATGATATAATAATTATTAATATGGTTCTGGTATAATTTAATAACATACTACGGTATTTATGCAGGAGGTTAAACATACCCTTGACTAAAAGAAAGTGCAAGGTAAGGGGGTTTCATCTCCCTCCTTATTCCCGTGAGATTCATGCCATATTTCCACTATTACCTTTTGTGAGGTGTATCTACTACCCATAATTGTATTCATTGTGTAATACACTTTAATTTATGTGTATTTATTTATTCATTGTATGATACTTCTTTCATGTGGTGTATGTTTTTTAAGTTACCAAATTGGTAAGGGTTAATTCCTCAATCTCATTATTATCCAAGATTGTTTATGTGTAAGTATTTACTGGGACATTTTTATCATCCATGTACATTTTTAATTAAAATTATTTCAAAATTAATATTTTAAGGATTTTATTTAATGGTAATCTTTATCAAGATCATAATTTTAAATGTTTTTAATTTTTATCTTTCTAAATCATTTTAATTAATGTACATGTTTTCAAAATGATTTTAAATATTTATTTATATGGACATAAATGTTTTGAAATGATAATTCTTTTCAAATGTTTCAAAGTGTTATGGGACACTTTGATTCAAAAATCCATTTTAAATTACTTCCTTTATAAATTTTTGACTTTTAAATGATTTTACAAAAATTATATTTCTCTTAAAAAGTTTTACTCATCATTTTCAAATATGTCAGCATCCATTACGAGATATTATTTTTGATTGAGGTTGAATTATTATAATACAATATTCCATATTGTATTCAATGAGTTATGATATTTTTGACTGTGGACGTTCTATTTTTATACAATTCATGGTTTATGGTTAAAGTATTGAGATTTTGTAATCTACTTCTAATATGAATGATTATGTTATGATTCATCCTTTTCATATATGGAATGTATTGGAAATAGTATGTGACAGTTGGGCCCCGATATAGCTCCAAGATGCATCGGTAGGTCTCATGAGACAACTAGATTTGGAATTGGCCGAGGCCCTTTCCCTATTTGATATATGGTTTTGGCTGAGGCCTTAATCGTTTTTAGATTTCTTGGTTGAGGCCTTGATAAAATGTTTTAGAATGTATTCCATTATACATTCCCTCATTAGGAAAATAATATTGATGGTTCATGTGGCCATTAGACTAGTATAATTCCCATGATTATGTTTTATTATGGAATTATTTACTCATCCCATATTCCTACCATAAAAATATTCATGTTTATTATTGGTAAATGCATTGGTTTTGATTATTAACCATGACTAATATTTATGTTATCTTCCGCAGTATTGCATACCCTTACTAAGCATTTGAGGTCACCCCTATCTTTATTTTATTTTTCCAGGATTCCAAGAAGTGCATTTCGATTGATATGCAGGTTTAATCTAAGGGAATAATGGAGTTCATAAAGAATTTCTTATGTTGTGTGGTATGTTATAATGTGTAATGTAACATTCATGTATGTAATCTATTTTCCAAGATTGCTAAACCGATTTGTCCTTCAGGACTTTATTCCTTGTCATCATGCCAATGTATTAAAATAATGTAGCGACTCTGGGTAACTGGGGTCAGGGAGTTACAATGAATATATAATATATACATTAAATAATAATAATTATCAGAAAATAATTATATTTCTAGAAATATAATATTTAATTTTCATCTTACATTTTCAGATATTAAAAAAAGTGATAATGTAATTCATGGACTTGTGGACTATGACATTTTCAAAATAATGTAATTCATTTTAGATCCAAATAAATATATATATTAGTTTATATAATTTAATATCATGGTATTTATGATAAAATTACTATTCTTAATATAAATGTTACTTAGTTTCTTTCAATAATGATTGTTTGAAAAAATAGGCATGTTACTCTTGTGTACGTATGACCTACCACCACAATGATAATTTTGTTATTTAATTTATCATAATTGTATTTAATTATTGGTTTTAACAATATATTTTATCAATAAATATGAAATTTATTTAATGAAAAATATTTTGGATATGTTTAAATAATTTCCACATTGACAATAGTCAACCTGCCAAAGTCGGTTTTTGACACAGAATCTTGATTCTTTAATAATATCTGACGTAATCTTCATTGATAAATTAGATATATATAACTTATTAATGAGAGAAATTAGAAAATAAACATGAAAATGATGAGAAAAATTTATATGATTAATATATATTTATTATTTAATAAAATGAAAACTTACGAGAGAAGTCAGACTCAAGGTTGGTGTCTTTATCTCAATCTCCTTTAATTGTGGGATATTATGATGCCATACACCTATAATCTTTCTCTAGATATATGTAATAACCAAATGAAATATTATATAATGAATTCATATATTTTGATGATATATTTTTTGGTTGAATTTCATTATTTAATTTTTTTATTATTAAAATTTTTCTCAAGAGATATGGGTCTTATCCTTTAATTAAATAATAATTTAAAATTTTCCCCTAAAAGATTCATTATCTTCCATGGCCATGTTTATAAATTATTTATATTAATGATTTTATAAGGATATGAAATATTTATAATATATATGTAGTTGAAATTTATATTATATTTACATGTTTTTAAAATGAATCGTTCTTCATGTCTTGCACATTACATTTTAAAAATTAATAAAAATGTATTTTCTCTTCATAACTTACACGGAACAATGAAATTTACACCACTATGACCATTATTTGATTTCAATAATACATTACATGATTCAATAATTTATTCAATGAAAACACTTTTCTTTTTTGGTTATTTCATAATTTAAAATGATATTTTAAAATAAACAAAGTGTTTTGGAATTAAAAATTTGATTTTAAAACAAATAGGTATTTTGATTTCCAAACGTTATTTTCTAACTAGTTTAAAGCAGTTTTTCAAAATTTAAAACAGTGAAAATGACAATAATAAAGAGGTTAGATTCATCAGATGGTAGAATAGAATTACATTATGGGTTGTCCCATATATAATCATGTGATCAAATTATATCTTACTTGATGGGACAACCTAGATTACATCGGGAGAGTCTATTATAGATTAGATGATAGGGTAGCCCAGATAACACTAAGTGAACTCATTATAGGTATCCAAAGTATGGGATAATAATAATTTTCAAATACATATTTATGGTTATTCCAATTTAATTATGTTTTAAAATTTTTTACTTATAAAATTCTCTATGTTACCAAAATTGAGTTTTAATTGCCTGATATGAGTTTTATTGACTTTATCTGAGAAAAATATAGTCTGATTATTTCTTATGAAATTTTTTTATTTAATTCAATTAATTAAATTTGATGATAATGGTAAATTTTATATGAGTAATTATGTTTTCACAAGACTTATGGTTTTATTTATTTGTGTATCCGTTATAAATCATTTTATAGTTATCTCACATGTTTAGTTGTCTTTTAGGATTTAAGGATGTGTAATGAAAAAAATATTTCAAGATGATATTCATTAAGATTTTAAAAAAATTACCATGTTTCAATATAAATTTTTGATATTATGAAATAATTGAGTCTAATATGATGTTTAAAAATTGTAATTTATTGTTTTATTTTGTATGTGTTATGCCTTAATTCCCTAAAACTAAAAAGATGATAATATTCTCAATGTCAAAGAATAAATATTCTTTACTAAAACTAAATATTATATAATTTTTAAGGTTGTGACATTAAAACTATTATGGAATTATAGATATAGGTTTTTGATTTAGATATCTATAATATTAGGAATATATAACTTCTATAACAAAATTATTGAATCCAAAAACATAAACCCTTCAATATTTTCAGTTCAAAAATTGGAATATAAAATTTCATTACATGGTCTATAGATTAAACCATGTATTAGGTAATTGGAAATGATAATTCACATATTCGAAACACATATTTACTTGAATGTTGAATTATACCACATGATGTACTTCACATCCCTCCATCAAACTATTTTTTTACTTGAAATTCATTTTCACTTTGTTCCTTATTTCCATATAGAATACATCTTCTCGCTCTGTTAATAAATTACTTGGATTACATATCCCCACAATCAAAATATATTTAAATACCATTAAAATATCATTATTTTTTAAAAATATCTTTTTATCTTTTATTAACATCATTTCATTTAATATTAGATAGAAAATGATTTTTAATTATAACATAGATCATTCCATGAGGATAATATCTATTACATTTTGAAAAAACTTATTTAAAATATAAAACATTATCAAACAATAAATAAGTCATTTTATATGAAAATTTAATTTGAAAAATTAAAAGGAATCACTTAAAAATATATTGTCATGATGGAGAGAAAATATCTTCCTAATTAAAATATAAAAATAAACATTATTTTAAAACATTTTGAAAAGATGGCCAAAATATACCCATTATAAAACATCAAAAAAATTATATTTGAAAACATTTCAAAATAATCTAAAATACCTTGTAAAATATCTTTAGGAAATAATTTATTTTTTGAAATAAAACTTTTTCAAAATTTTTATAAAATATGGATATGGAAAAAATAGTCAATCTAAAAGAAAATACATGATTACTAACACATACACAAGACATACATGATATGACCTTAATAATGAAAGGGTTAAATGGAAATAAAACCTGTCAAAAACATTCGTCAACATTGTAGATTAAGGACATGTGTTTCAAAAAAATTAAATGATATGATTTAAACATAATAAATCCAGAACATAAAAAAATCCTGATATAATGAATATCATGACATAAATCATTTTCAACGTTAGAAACACTTCATTCAGAAGTCCCTGGAAATAAAAAAACCATATGATTCATTGATTATCATTATACTAGGTATATAATATTATTACATATTAATGGGATAGTAGATAAACATCCTAATATAATATTTTTGTATAGGATGTCATATGTCTAAAAGAAGATAATTTTTGATGATACACCCTTATAATGATCATAATATTAATGAAAATATTAATCAATGAATAAAATATTTGTGTAATATTTAAATAATTATAGAAATTATTATAGGTAGAAAATAATATATTCATAATTAATTATAAATATACTATTTGAATTTAAAAACAAGGAATAAGTAAAATTTTAAAATGAATAGAAATTATGTCATGAAATTCGTTAACACATGGTAACATTATTGTCAAATCCCATTGAATGGAAAAATTAAAATAAAAAAAATATTTAAGAATTATTCATGATATAAATTGAATAATGGGAATTATATACACAATATACAAAAAAACTAGTTGCATAACAAAAAAATATGAATCAAGGATGTAAAATTGAATATAATCCCATACAACGATTCCAGACACTTCATGTGTGAATATTAAATACTATATAATAAATATATATCAACAATTTGATACCATAATAAGATTTTATAGGTTTAATAAATGTTAATTAAACAATGTATTTAGGATATTTTTAATATAAAATTTAAAAACATAAGCATTTTTTTCCTTGTCTGGTGTTTTGAGGATGTTCATTTCAATGTTTTAAAATAGATTCACTATGTGGACTTTTGTAAAATAGGTCATTATTTCAACAACTATAGAATAATAATAATTACATAATTGTCTTTTTTATAAATAAAATTACTTTTAAAAAAACATAAACAATATATATAAAAATAACCGTGATATAATCATGGATATGGTATGTCGTATGCATGCATGAGAAAGGTTTCCTTTTTTCAACAATCAATATTTAATGATGGTATTTTTTATTTTTCATGTCCCCCTCTCCACAACATATACCCTTCATTGAAAAAAATGTCAGAAGGGAGATGGTGACCCTGGAGTCCAACATCTAGTAGGCCTTGTGTTGGTGACTAGCACTGTGAGTATAGTAAACACACAAATGGAAAGCATTACCCTTAAAAGAACACAAAAGAAAGAGTGAGATATGATAGAAAATAAATAACTCCATCTCAGACTGAAATATAATTGAAATCCCATGTACACATATGTAATGTCATGAAAAAACTACTACAACTCAAAGAGAACTCTACAAATACCAAAATAATGTTAAAACAATATCTACCAAGAATCCCGAATAGCTCCTGCAACACCATGCTTGTAGTAACCAGACTGATCTTCACCCTTCTCAAAGTGACCTGAAAATAGTTTATATATACATACAATGAGTATAGAATTATACTCAGTAGGATCCTCCCTGGTGCCCCTCCTGAGAAATTAATGAAAGCATTCTATTGAATAGTGAAAAACAAGTGTAAAAAATCATCACCAAAATTGGTATACTATGGTCCTAGCCTCACCATGGCCACACTCACTAAGTATCACATACAAGAGTATATAATTTAATAATAAATATAAAGGGTACCCCGCCACCACTTCACCACTAGTTTTCCACTTTTCCCTAATGTCGCACGTCATAAGCATCGCTCCACAAAATGGATTGCCCACAGATACTTGGGCGTAGCACCAGAACATGCACCTCGTGAAAAAAAACCACCACGTCCACATAACCAATGTAACCAGGTAGTTTCTTGGAGCCACCACAACTCTCATAACATGTATCATATGTCGGATATTAAACTACAATCCATTATAGAATCTACACCATGTAAGGTTCCTCAAGCGATCACATCTTATACACATTACACCTATTATATTTTATAGGAATCATTATCCAGAATATATCTGTGTGAATAAACATAACCCATTACAGCCCTCTACACACATATATGGGAAAAATAACTAATGTTCCTAGCTTCATAAGTAACTCCTAAGAAAAGATATTGGGGGAAAATGGGGTAGTCAGCCATCCATCCTCTCACCACAATGTTGTGGAAAACACCCCCCATGGATTAGAATCTTGGGGTGTCAATTGACCTAACATAAATGGTGGAGTATTATATAGAAACACAAAAAGAATGGAATATACTATATCTCACATCCACATAATGGGCATATCTATGTATTAGACTTAACTACAACTAACATCTCTCAGACTCTCAGCTTCCACTACTAAAACTGCGTATCATATAAGCACACAATATTTTAATGAGATTTATTATAAAACATTATTTCATTTTTATCAGTTGAACTTTACGTTAATCAATTACATAAAAATTATTTAACCATAAAAAAATTTATATTATATTTCATTAGAATCACACCATAGACTCATGCACTCTAGGCATAACCAAACCAATTCCACAGCTTCTCATAAATATTACCTCAGCATTTCATCTTAGCAAGCTCAAACCCCACAGGATAACATCATTTATTCAATCATTTATTAATAGAATTATTAATTCCCCATATTCCCATGTATTCTTGAAAACATTCTATTCAACTAAACACAATAGGGAATGACATGGTGGGTAGTTGAACTACTCGTCATGTCTTTTACATGTATTTAAATAGTGTAGACTCATCCTCTATTGAGAACCTAAACATAGAAATCATGTGGCATACATCACATGTCTTCTCCCCTTTTTGGAATAGGGTATGAAATACCAACTTCTTGGAGTAATGGGTAGTGTAATGTAGATAAATAAACCAATAAGATGCATTAAACATCCAATCATTCACATCCAACATGTTTCATCATCTATGGTGTCCTCCCCGACACCCACATGCATAAATCGATGCATTTCTCTACCCTATGCATCAACTGTTGCCCCAACCAATGGGACACTCTTCCCCCACATATCACAAAATCAATTTAGGACCACATCGCAACACATGAAGTAGGAAAAAAAATCATATCTGAGGTGCTCTTGGCCCTTAAACTAGTCATTATTCATTCACCCACAATGAGCTCTCACGGCTCAAAGCACAAGGATATTAGCCTTTACAGGAAGGAGGGTAACTTAGAATCCAATGAGGAATTATATTTTTTTTTTAAAAACAATTCATTAATTCATCTTGTGTTATCTGGTTCATTAATAGTAGTTTTTAACTGTGGGTATTGTAAACTGAAAGAAATAAAAGATGTCACAAATAATTAAACATGATTACTGCACTAATTTGATTAACATCAAATTACAACAACAACTAGATTCATTTACATGCCTCTTTTTATATGATAAAAAATAAAACTAATTTTAGTTTCCATTCATTACATATTAATTTCATGAACGCTATTATAAATAATAGAATAATATATATAACACTATCTATGAAAAAAGAGGAAAAACATACAATCGATACCAAATTAATTTTTCCATTCAAATATTTATTCTAATAATTTCATTGTGTTAAAGTGGTTAAATCATGATAACTCTACAAACTCACATAAAATAATAGATAATCAATGAATCCCCTATATAAAATGGTTCTTTAAATTCTTTATACGAGAATGATCTACACAACAGATTACGATCTCCACTCCGGTGACAACTGCATCCAGCCAAAGATGCTGCGGAATGACCGCACCAATTGACACCCAAGAAAACTCCATTATAAGAATAGAGATCACATTCCAAAACACAGGATATATAATATGGGGGGATAAGATCGAAGAAAAACTCATGAATGGAGGTACATCATACCTTCTATCGATGATAGATTAACCCTTGCTGGATGCACCAAAATAGGGGGTGTGCATGTAGTAGGAAGATACATGATGGGAAATGGTCCAAGGATTAATTTTAAATCACACCACACCAATGGGAAGAAAGAATGGATTGAGCATCTCGAACCAGGGAAAAGGAAGTAGAACAATGGAGGAATATATCACAGCCCTTTTGAAGATATATGAAGCAGTGGTTTATGATACGCTTGATTTTCCATTAAAAGAGTATAACAATAAACCATGTGGTCGGACCAAGTAAAGGAAGAGTGAGCCATAGATAAATTAATACAGGAGTTATGGACTTTCAATAATCCTTAAATCATTTAAAACATGGCCTTAATGGAATTTTATAACATATAAAACATCAAATGGGAGAAACTGTAGGAATCTGGAAACCTTTTACACCTACCGATGTGGGAAACCCTATACACATACTGATACTAGAAATTTTTGACAGATACTGATGCTAGAAACATTGTACACCTATTGATTCTTGAAACATTGTACACCTAACGATGATGGAAACACATTACACTTACCAATGCTAGAAACATAGGACACCTACCAATGTTGGAAACACTGTGCACATACGGATGCTGGAAACACTGTACACCTACTGATGATGGAAACAATATACACATACTAATGTTGAAAACACAATATACTTACCGATGCTGAGAACATTGTACACCTACTAATGTTGGAAACACTATTCACTAAACTAGAAATTTTGCAACGTGCTGGGGATAATCCACAATGACCCCCTAAACACCTTTACTCTAGATTTCAACAAAGGAATAGACCATATAGGTCTGTACCATTACATTTGATACCTCTCAAAACATTCGCATCCTCCAAAATTGAAAAAAACCTTAAAGTAAATAGAAAAGGGGGTCCATTAAACCACCCATTGAGATACCTCATAAAATAGATCAAGTTACAAAAGGGAAAAAAATAAATTCATCTAAAACATGCATGGTCTACAACCACAAAGAGAACAGCATTACAGGAAAAGAGTTAAACATCAAAAAAAAATTCATGTACTAAGTACGTATCTACGACTCATGTTCCTAGGTACTCTCCTACATGCCAGTACGTCACCACAAGACAGAACCCAAGGGGATAGTATAGCCATGCAACACCTTCTCCTTGCAGTCCTGGATCTCCACATGCTGGTCACCAATGGCCACATCATCATCAACACAGATCTCGCCACAATCAATTTTGTGACAGTCATCATGAAGATAATGAAAAGGTTGTGACACATGAAATTGTTCGTGTATATATCTCATCTAATGGTGATTTTCTACTCGATAGGCCACGACTTCCATGTGATCCAACACCTCAAAAGTCCCATTAAACCAGGGAGACAACTTAAACTCTTGACCAATCCTTCGCTTCCCATGATGAAGATTCATTATCAGAAATATTTGATCACTAAAATAAATCTCAAATGGTCTCATCCTTCTATAATCATATGATTTCTGATGATCCTACATTGTCTTTATCCTCTCACGAATCACCTAACCCCGTTATGTCATATTCTTCACTATTTCCAGTCCAAGAATTACTATCTGTCCGACCCTATCCTAGAACAACAGAGAACAAAATGGTGTGAATGAAATGTCTTCAAACATCACCATAAAGATGGTGGAGTCAAAACTATTGGTGTAAGAGAACTCTACCAAGTTCTAGTGCCTCATCCACAAACCACGAAAATCCAAGACACAAGAGAAAAACATGTCTTCAAGAGTATAGATGGTATGATATATCTAACCATATGTTTGTGGATTGAAATAAGTGTTGAGGAATATCTGAAAACCAAAAGCTTTATAGAGACCTCTCCACATTCTAGATAGAAGACGGGGATCTCGATTGTAAATGATCGTCCATGAGACTCTATGGAGTCTCACCACCACCTCTAGATACTGCCTCAACAAAACACGAACTGAGCTCGACTCCATGATCTCTACGAAGTAGGATGATTTTTTTAAACAATATACTACTACCCAAATAGAATAATGTCCTCCATCAGCTCGAGGAAAACTAGTATCAATGTCTATTATATTTCCTCCCAATATAACTGATATATATCTAAGGGCTAGAGAAAACCACCAGAGACACAGTTCTCAGCCTCCTCCTTTTGGTAGACCAAACATCAAGATAGAAACACTGCAACTGCACACTTTAGCCCAGGTGACTAAACCTAACTCTTCAAGGATCGGTACTTCTTTTTCACGCATGGAGGTACCACTACTAATTAACTATGGAACTCTCTGGGAATCGTCTCACACATATCCAAATGAACAAGAATCATTCCTTGATACAACACTCTATGTTTTCCATCCTCATCCAACCCATTAGGGGCCTCGCCACAAACCACATGATCTTTCCAGAATGACACCTCTTGATCTTCAAAAAATGACTCTTCCACTTTATACAGTAGAGATGATTTTACTGTCACCTAAAAAAGACAACATTTCCTTCCAAATTCTCCCACATAGAGATGTAATGATCAATATTCTTCTATCACACTCCAGGAATCACCAGATTCATGCACTGCATCACTATGTGACTTTCTACTTAGTGCATCTGCCAAAACATTCCATTTCCAGGTGTATATTATATTTCAAAGTCATATTCTTTTATTAACTCTATCCACAAATGTTACGCCTGTTTAAGTCAAACTGGGGGGGGGGACATTCCTCTGGCTCTTATGATCAGTGGAAACTACAAAGCACTCACCAATGAGGTAATTTCGACCCAACTTCAGAGCAAACACCACTGCCACTATCTCATGATCATGGGTTTCATAGTTACATTAATTGGGTTGCAAATATCAAGACCCATAAGAGACAACTAATCTCTACACCGTAAGAACCCATCCTAACCCCAGATCTGAAGCATCACATAACACATCAAAATGAACACCCTCTCCTAGAAGAAAAATAAGTATAGGACTTACCAACATCTACATAAGATACTCAAAAGTGGACTTACACTAATAAGTCCACACAACCACCTGATATTTCCTTGTAAATGTGGTTATTGGAGTTGAAACCCAAGAGAAATCGTATATGAACCCCCTATTGTATCTTGTGAAACCTAGGAAGCTCTGCACCTCTTCCACATTCATGGTAGATTCCCAAGACACAACTACTTATATCATTGATGGATCGACAACTAATCCCTATTGAGACACAACATGCCCTATTAAATGAACTTCTCAAGCCCAAAAATCACACTTCGACAACTTCCCAAATAGTTGATGTTGACGAAGAACTTTCAAAATGGATTGAATATGCTCTACGTGCTCCTCCTCATACAAAAAGTACACATGGATGCCATCGATGAAAACCACCATGAAATTATCTAAGAAGTCACGAAAAATTGTTTTCATCAATCCCATGAACAACGATTCATCATCCATCACATCGAACGAAATAACAACGAACTCATAATTCCCATGATGGGAACAAAAAGCAGTCTTCAGAATATCCTCATCCTTTACATGCATCTGATGATATCCTGACTGCATGTCGTTATTTTAGAACCATAGTGTACCCTTAAGTTGATCAAATAAATCTTAAATCCAGGGAAGATGATAGAGATTCTTAATTTCCACGTTGTTTGAGTGATGATAATCGATACAAAACCGCAAAATTCCATCAACATTCTTCAGAAACTAAACTAGTGTACCCCATGGTGACACACTTGGCTGAACAAAACAACATTGTAACAGACCATGAAGGTGTATACACATCTCTTGTAACTCATAAGTTACCATCATATATGGATACATAGATATAGGAGAAGCTCTTGTAGTACATCAATCCCAAAATCAATCTCTCTTCAAGTGGAAATGTTATAAAATCTTCTGTAATGACATCATGGTACTTTTCTATGACCCTTAGAAATGATTAATACTAAACCAATGAATAACTCATCATTATCTTAGCAATCATGGATGATAAGGATGGAACATGCCTCTAACCCATCTGAGGGTCTCACTCACTAAAAAACACCATCGACTCTCCATCAACATCGAAGAAATACACCTACTTCCTAAAGCAATCCATGATATCCCATGCTAAATCCAACTAATCCATTCTGAGGATTTCATCATATGGTTTTATCTGTAAACATATGAAATATCCCCTAGTGGAGTGATATCCTAGCACTAGCTCACAGTATCTATATACTTCAAACATGTCATCTCAACATCCAATTGGCGTAGTCAATGCCAAATTCATTGGATGCCTCTCTACCTCATGTATAGAGGCATGGAAAAGGGAAGGTGATATGAAGTGGCTAATCTCCCCTAAATCAAACAGGTCATACACCCAAGTAGAAAACAAGATAATTGTACCTCGAACAATGTATGGATCGCCTGGAGCTAGCAACAATAAAGCATGAACCTGACCACAACCTCCTCCATGACCTCTCTGACCTTGCTGATGACCCCCACCATGGACACACTCTACTATCAGACAATGGGGTGAATCATGGGGTTATCCTCTACCAACACCATATGCTATCTAATGGTATAATGTTAGAGTAATGTGATGATACTTCCTCAGCTAGGAATACCTCAATAGAGGAACCTGAAGTTGACAACCTGTTCCACGATGACTGTTCTAAAAGGATGGGAACTCTGCCGGCGAATGACCTCGTCCTCCGCAAGAAAAGCAACCACCCAATCTCTTGGCATATGTCTGTGAAAACCTCCCCTGGATACACAAGATTCCAAAGGATGGGACCTACCCCTAGATGAATTGAAACTCTTCTACCCTAAAAACCAGGAACCCCATACCATAGCTCTGCTTTGGGAGCAATCATGATGACTTCCCTATCATGACGATCTAGTTCAGGACAATGTCCCTTCGATGACTCTTTCCCTTTACAGAAGCTCATGAAATGTCTTTAGTATAAATTTACTGACATGGAACTGGATCTTTGGACACAAATAATCTTCCAAATGCCTCACTTTGTCCTTCTCATCTACTAAAATGTATGAAAAATATCATAAAAGGTTCTGAAAATGTATTTGAATCTCTTACAAACTGGATCTCTCATGTCGAAGGGTAAGAATCTCTTGGTGACTAGACTCTTTCGTAGTATAAGAATGAAACATGACTCTGAACTTTTCTCGAAAAACCTCCCATGAGATCGACAATTCATCGCAATCCCCAAGGAACAAGAACCACCATTACCTCACTGCTCTATGCAACATCGTCACAACCGAAGACACTCAGGGGCCCTTCGGAGCACAGATCGAACTGAAGGCTATCTCAAAATCCACCAACTACTCTTCCATGACTACATCTAAATGGAGTATTCATACTTCTATAGACTATTAAACTGAAACTCTTAGAGTACCCTCTTCCAAGTGTAATTTTCATCAACCTATACCCTGTGGTGATCTGCTGGTGCAGCCTGCTAGACATCTTCTCCACAAACCTAATGAGGAGGTCAACTTGGATCCAATCCGGTAAAATATCTAATAGTTAGATCTCCAAAACCGGGAATATGGAAAATAAAAAATTAATTAATTAATTAATTAATTATTTAATTTTATTCATTATATGTTATCATATATTATGTTCTACCTAATCAAGCATAGGAACAATGAATAATTATGCATGATCCAGTCCTTGGTCTCTACTGTGCAACCAGTAACTCAATTAGTAGCCACATTAAACATAAAGGATATTTAATCAAACCACAAGGGTACTTAAAATCCTATGTATCATATAGTCTATATTGTTTACAACTCTTGCTAAAATTAGCTGACACCATTTCTCCACCAACCAAGGAATCCTCACCTATGCCTAACTCTAAACTCCATCCAATATCTCAACCAGACCTCTGATACAACTCTGTCACAACCCCCCTCCCGAAAAGGTGTACCCCTCTTGGTATGGAAATGTGAGAAGGGAGAAAGTGACAATAGAGTCCCACCTCTAGTAGGACATAGGTTGGTGACTAGCACCGAGGGTAGAGTAAATGTAAAGCCCTGACCCCAGCTACCCAGAGTCGGTGCATTACTTCGTAACATTGGCCTGATAACAAAGGATCAAGTCTCGAAAGACCAATTAGTTTAGTAGCCTTGGAAACACTAGATATATTCATAAATGTTACATTACATCACAAAGTGAAAAACTACAATAACCTATTCTCCAACTTCCACACTCATATCCCCTTCAGACTATCCCTGCAGGTCATTCCTATAATACTTCGTCACATCCTGGAAAAATTAAAACATTGAAAGGGGTGAGCTGAGATGCTCAGTAAGCATAACAATATAGCAGAAGCTTTCATAAATAAACATAAACATTTAAGGAAATGTACGACTAAAACAGAAGCCTTTTTAACTTGAACTTCAACATAATATGGAAAAAGTAAAATGAGATAATTCCATTTACTTATTCACTTGGATATTCTACTGGTCGAATAATCACATGCAATATCAATAACAACTTTCATAATGATGGAATGCATAATGCCAGACTATCATAACCGCATTGCCAAGGCCTCGTGCCAAGACAACAAATAAAATTTTGTCAAGGCCTCATGCCAAGACACTAGTTTGTCTCATGAGACCTACCGGTGCATCGAGGAGCTGTAGCGGGCTCCACCCGTCACTTATTTAGTCCAATGCATTCCTCATATAAATAGGTTTAAACATATCATAAACCATAACATAATCATATCACATAAAACATGCATAAAGGAAACATAAAATTTCCACATTTCAATCACAAGATATCAATACAACACATTGATGTAATAAAAACACTTTCAAAACCATTTTCAATACCAAAATGAAAGAAAATTAAAACATTGTAATTATTTTCCATTTAGAAAAAGTCATGGATTGTAGAGGAAGCCAAAACTCAAATAATGGTCATGGCGGCAGAGAAGTCGTTTTCACCGTATACTTAAGACAAAACATTCCTTTTGTCATTTAGTAAAAACACTTCATATAAAAAGAATCCTTTTTGAATAAAATTAAAAGTCAAAGGGTTTATACACCGTATAAAGGAAAGTTTTGTATAAAACAAAATATGCCTTAATGAAAGGAGATTGAGAAGAAGTCCCGTACAAAGATCATTTTTAAATAAAATAGATCTATTATGTGTATTCACTATAGTTACACCTAAATAAAGTACAAATACAAGATAGGACATAATAATATAATGACATAATTTGAAAGTAGGAGATTAACGCAAAGAATGGAAATTTGGTACTTGAGTCAACAATGAACTTCTTATAATTACAATTTGATTATGTGGTAGAATATCCATTATCTCAAAAATTATATTCATGATGTAGATATCATATATATATATCATATATATCCAGTATATACATTCATTTATAATATTACATAACATTTAGAGGTAAGAAATGAAATGCACCGTTCATGGAGACGGTAAGCCGTACGTACGCATGAACGCTACATTAATTTCGATTTCATATTTAATGGAATGAAATAATAATTATATAAAGGTATAATTACAGTATAATATCATATATAATATCATTTACTTCATCCTTTATACATCCCACATATGACATTAATGATTCACATCACTTTGAGGGAGCGGTAGTCCGCACTTCCTAAAATGAAATTATCGCGTTTACCCATAATGAAAATCATAATGTATGCCATAAATGAGATATACAGAAGCATAAAGAAAACCTCAACATATTATATATCATATATAAATATAGTGACATCTTAATGGACACCTTTCAAGGTGTTATATGAGTGTTGAACAATCATCGTTTTGTGAGGCAGAAATTCACCATCCACAGAAACAATATGTTCTTTAACCATTAGATGTAGTTGTGTGTAAGTGTAGCTCGAATACTTCTTATAAAAACATACTAGTATATTGATTATACTGGTGTTGTTACAAAAAAAATGAATAAAAAGATTTTACGGGGTGGGAGAAGCAAAATAAAACATAAGAACACAAGAGCAAACACTACCTTTAAAACGGGTAACTCTTTTTGATTTGAGCTCAAACGCATCCTTGGGAAGACTTATGCCCAGTGTGAGGCTTCTAAGAGTATGAGAGGAATTTGGAGAGAGTATTTGCGCAGATTTTGGCCGATCCAAATGGCTTGGAAGGTGTGAATGTGGTGGTAGAGGTGGGGGCCTTTTATAAGTGGAGAGGAGGGGCACTCATGGAAAGTAATAAAATGTTAATTTATTATACAATGATTTTCGGATTCCAAAGGTCCCACACTTATATAATTAGAGGATAAGGTGATAAGGGTTCGAAATATACTCACTGAATAAGTTTTTTACAAGTGTAAGCCTTGTATTTTACATTATCTTTTCATTTTATTTAAATCGTTAATTAATGAGGTAATCGCTGCATCATCATGGTGTCATAAATAATTGAATTTATTTAATGTATAAAAATTATAAAAAAATGTAATGATGTAGTAAATATTTTTAGCTTTCTAATTAATATTTATAGTAAAAAATATTACTTGTATAACCCCATTTAAAAATTGATTTAGTAAAACAACTTATGTTTGTGACATTTTTATTTTAACTTTAAATAAAAAGTTATTTATGTCATTTTCCTACCAAAGTGGCTCCATGGGGTCCCCAAGATAACCCATGTATTTTCATGGTCGGCCATGACTCATCTAATAGGTGTATGAAAAGTGTCAAGGTCTTTTCATATTTTTATAATATCATTTTTACCTTAAATTTCACTAATTACCTATAATCGTGATTAATTAAACTTAAAAGTTACTATTCACCAAAAATTATTTTAATCCCATTGAACCACATTTTACTTCTTAATGACAACCATGTATGTCGGATTTTTGAAATTCAAATCACATAAGTGGTAATATTTTATTTTAATGAAAATCAGTTATTTAACTACAACTTAGAAGTTTCACTATTCAAAAAAAATTGATGTTTTTCAAAACAATGCCAAAATTTCACCCTAAGATATAATTGATATTCTGAATTCAAAAATTATGTCTATTTTAAAAAATTCCAAAAATATAAGTTGAATTAATTAATTTTATAATTAATTCCTGCAGCCACAACAAATAGTGTGTTCTTAAGAAACTATTTATATCAAAAGATTGACAATTGTTCATGTCCAATATCAATGTTAAAATAATTCTAATGACCACCATTGGATAAAATGGTAAAAATATATTCTAATTGTACTATAAAACCACTAAATATTACAATTTATCACTATAAATTATTTTTATTAAAAAAAGTTGTTTTTAAGTATTTTTCACTATTCATAAAAAATTAGATGTTCTCAGAAAAATACCAAAAATTCAACATATGATAATTTCGATATTCCGAAACCAAAAATGAAGTCCATTTTGAAATATAAAATATATATAATTTCAAAAAGTGGGTATTACTATTCATAATAGCTATTTTGATTGGTCTCGTTGTGTTAGAATCTTGAACTTGCGTACAATAAAAGCTATTACATTATTGAAAGAGAGGCGTATCGTGGAATCTCGGGGTGTTACATTCTCCCCTCCTTCAATAAATTGCGTCCTCGCAATTTGAAATTTTTGTTTGAAAGTAAAAGGTTGAAAATAGAAAATACCTTTGTGGAAAACCCACATCGGACATAAGGTTAATAAAAATATAACATCAAAAGAAAGAAAGATACGTACAAAGGTCACCCGAGATAGCCCATACTAGGATTCTATAAAAATATGGATATGGAAGAAAAAAAACCATCAATGTCTGATGGAGTGTTATAGAAAACTAGATTAAGAGAAAGTTAACCATAATAAAATTACAAACATGTGATTGGTTAAACGGTTATTGAATCCCCAGTTGGAAAATTTTACCTGCAATGTTTTTGTTCTAAGTTATCTTTTATAATGTTGAGGAATTTATTTAGAATATTTACTAAGAATGTAGGGGAATATACATACTTGTCTTGTAGACTTTCATTCTTTAATAAATTTTACCACAAACCCATCTTTCACTCAAAATGGTAACATAACTCAAAAATATTCTATTTATCCTAATTGTATAATGATCTAAATATTACTACATACCATTTAGATTAGTAAAAATATTTTTTTAATAACTAGGGACTTACTATAGGCTAGTGGAAGGTAATAAAGGCATGTCGCACTATGGTTGTGGGTTCGATTCCTGCAGCTTTGTCCGACGCGACGGGTTATGCCCCACCCTGCAGGTTGTCCTTTTCCTAAAACTATATTATTATAATATTCCAAAAATAATCTTCATAAATGTTTTAACATTAAACAATACTATCCAAGGTTCAACTTAATCCATTCCAACCTATATAGTTATCAAAAATACCTCTGTCCAGACTTTTTCTAAAAGGTCTCTAAATTCCAAAATCAATTATAACATCAGATTCCCCAAGGAAAGTAACGTTTCTCTTATTTTTCACATACTTAAAATATGATTAGCTTCATCATATTAAAACCTTAATGAAAAAACAAGTACTGTAGTACAATCCTTATATATATCACATTATTCTTATAACCAGAATATAATCCTTGTTTCCAAAAGCACCAATACATTATTTATTCAACTTCAACTGTAGTAACAGCATAAGATTGTCCTTGATCCCTTGGACTTTTCTAAGGTATGTTTCCCTGACGCTTTGGACATTCATTTTCATAATGCCCCATTTCCTTACAATTGTAGCATTCAACATTGATAGCCTCTTTCTTTCCCTTGCAATCACGAGCCTGGTGACCTTTTTCTCCACATTTATAACAAACTCCAATTCCTTTTATGCAAGCTCCGGGGTGATTCTTCCCACAATTATCACATAATGGAAAATCCTTCTTTCCCTTGTTCCCTTTATTCGTCTCTTGTTCCACCGTTCTCTTCTTCTCTTTCTTTACTTTGTTGTCATAAGACTTAGAGAATTCCTTTTCCGTCTTGATAACACATGAGACAATATCTTCATACGACGAGAAAGTTTGTGAGACTAATGCTCTACAGATAAATGGCTTTAACCCATCAAAGAAATGATCAATATTACTTCTTGGGTTACGTATATAATCGGGTTCATGCCTCGCTAACCTTGTAAAGTTTGCCTCATACTTTGCGACATTCTCATCCTCCTTTTGTCTCAGACTCAGAAAGTGCCTTTCCATATCTGCTCGATGGTCATGTGGAAAGTATTTTTCAATGAAAAGTTCTTTGAAATATCTCCATTCTATATTTGATACTTCTTCATCTTCCTTTGTATTTTGAATCAATGACCACCATTGATCGGAATCTCCAGTGAGGCGGTAAACTACCATGATAACCTTCTCACTTTCGCTACTCCCCAAGGCATGGAATATTTTTTTCTAAGGAGTTTATCCATTGCTCAGCTACTAATGGATTTGTACCCCCATTAAATTTTTGCGGTTTTTGCCTCATGAAGTGGTCTAACATTGATCATCCACGTTGCGGATCGGGGTGTTCCATACGAGTAAGGTTATTATTCATAACCTGAGTGAGTTTTCCCTGTATGGTAATAAGTTGATCAACACCAGTTGTTTCTCCAACTCCACAATAATTATCTTGAGGAGGAGGGTAATCCCTACACGGAGTGCGTGCATTGATACAGTTTCCATTCATTCCTCTAGGTGCCATTTCTAAATAATGGCTTTAACTAGATTAGTTTACGAATCAAAATACCTAATTCCATACTTGTAAAATACTTATCATAAATTGAACTATTTATGGATATAATCCATAATCATAAAAAAAAGTTTTATTTGAGGAAGTATATACTCATAACCCTTTATAGTGGTTTTTATATAAAATGAGAATTATCCTAAGAATATCCCCCGGGAGTGTCGTAACCAAGAGTGCAGCAAGGCCCGTTGTCGTGCACCAGTTCCCATTCGAGTCTAGCTCAAAGCGGTGTTATCAGGTTATACCCCTAGGTACATCTGTGCTAGAGCCGCCTCTACCTGCTCATATCCAGACAGGGATGTATTGCTCGGAATACTCAAAAAATCTATATAATACCAAAATTCTTGGAATTTATTCTATACTAATCCTTAAAGTCTATCTTCGGGATATGTGCTCTAATCAGAGTTTATCTAAATCTAGCTTCCAAGGTTAGTACTAAATTGCCTCTGATACCAACTGTAACGCCCCGACCCCAGCTACCCAGAGTCGGTGCATTACTTCGTAACATTGGCATGATCACAAAGGATCAAGTCTCGAAAAACTGATTAGTTTAGTAGCCTTGGAAACACTAGATAAATTCATAAATGTTATATTACATCACAAAGTGAAAAACTACAATAACATAGTCTCCATTTTCCACACTCATATCCCCTTCAGACTATCCCTGTAGGTCATTCCTATAATACTTCATCACATCCTGGAAAAATTAAAACATTTAGAGGGGTGATCTTAGATGCCCAGTAAGGATAACAATATAGCGGAATCTTTCATAAATAAACATAAACATTTAAGGCAATGTACGACTAAAACAGAAGCTTTTTAAACTTGAACTTCAACATAATATGGAAAAAGTAAAATGAGATAATTCCATTTACTTATTCACATTGATATTCTACTGGTCGAATAATCACATGCAATATCAATAACCACTTTCATAATGATGGAATGCATAATTACAAACTATCATAATCACGTAGCCAAGGCCTCGTGCCAAGACCACAAATAAGATTTTGTCAAGACCTCATGCCAAGACACTAGTTTGTCTCATGAGACATTCTGGTGCATCGAGGAGCTGTAGAAGGCTCCACCCTTCACTTATTAAGTCCAATGCATTCCTCATATGAATAGGTTTAAACATATCATAATTCATAACATAATCGTATCACATAAAACATGCATAAAGGAAACATAACATTTCCGCATTTCAATCACAAGATATCTATACAACACATTGACATAATAAAAACACTTTCAAAACAATTTTCAATACCAAAATAAAAGAAAATTAAAACTTTGTAATTATTTTCCATTTAAAAAATGTCATGGCTTGTAGAGGAAGCTGAAACTCAAATAATGGTCATGGCGGCGGAGAAGTCATTGTCGCCGTATACGTAAGAAAAAACATTCCATTTTCCGTTTAGTAAAAACGCTTCGTATAAAAAGATTCATTTTTGAATAAAATTAAAAGTCAAAGGGTTTATACACCGTATAAAGGAATGTTTTGTATAAAACAAAATATGCCTCAATGAAAAGAGATTGAGAAGAAGTCCCGCACAAAGATCATTTTTAAATAAAATAGATCTATTATGTGTATTAACTATAGTTACACCTAAATAAAGTACAAATACAAGATAGGACATAATAATATAATGACATAATTTGAATGTAGGAGATTAACCCAAAGAATGGAAATTGGGTTAAGAAGTTACCTTACCTTGTGTCCGACATGACTCGACCGTTCTTTAACCTCCTGAATAATAAACTAGAGTTAATATCTACTTTATTAAAAAACATTTTCAATTTCATTATCCCTTTTATATCAATTATTACAATGTTATGAACATTATGTAATTATTTAAGTTAATAACGGTTGTTTTGTCAATCTTTGGTACTTGAGTCAACAGTGAACTTATTATAATTACAATTTGATTATGTGGTAGAATATAAATTATCTCCAGAATTATATTCATGATGTAGATATCATATATATATCATATATATCCAGTATATACATTCATTTATAATATAACATAACATTTAGAGGTAAGAAATGAAATGCACCGTTCATGGAGACGGTAAGTCGTACGTACGCATGAGCGCAACTTTCATTTCTATTTCTTATTTAATGGAATGAAATAATAATTATATAAATTTATAATTCCAGTATATATCATATATAATATCATTTACTCCATCCTTTATACATCCCACATATGGTATTAACGATTCACATCACTTTGAGGGGGCGGTAGTCCGCACTTCCTAAAATGAAATTATCGCGTTTACCCATAATGGAAATCATAAAGTATGACATAAATGAGAAATACAGAAGCATAAGGAAAACATAAACATATTATATATCATATATAAATATAGTGACATCTTAATTTCCACCTTTGAAGGTGTTTTATGAGTGTTGAACAATCATCGTTTCGTGAGGCAGTAATTCACCATCCACAGAAACAGTATGTTCTTTAACCATTAGATGTAGGTGTGTGTATGTGTAGCTCGAATACTTCTTATTACAACATCCTAGTATATTGATTATACTGGTGTTGTTAAAAAAGAAATTAATAAAAATATTTTAGGGGGTGGGAGAAGAAAAATAACACATAAGAACACAAGATAAAACACTACCTTTAAAACGGGTAACTATTTTTGATTTGAGCTCAAAGGATTCCTTGGGAAGACTTCTGCCCAATGTGAGGCCTCTAGGAGTAATAGAGGGATGTGGAGCGAGTATTTGGGCAGAGGTTGGCCGAGAAAAATGGCTTGGAAGGTTTCAATGAGGTGGTAGAGGTGGGAGCCTTTTATAGTGGAGAGGAGGGGCACTCTTGTAAAGTAATAAAATATTACTTTATTATACAATTCTTTTCGGAATACAAAGGTTCCACACTTATATAATTCGAGACTAAGGTGATAAGGGTTCAAAAATCTACTCACCCAATAAGTTTTTGACAAGTTTAGGCCTTGTATTTTACATTATCTTTTCATTTTATTTAAATTGTTAATTAATGAGGTAATCGCTGCATCATCATGGTGTCATAAATAATTTAATTTATTTAATGTCTAAAAATTATAAAAAAATGTCATGATGTAGGAAATCGTTTTATATTTCTAATTAATATTTATAGTAAAAAATATGACTTGTATAACCCCATTTAATAATTGTTTTAGTAAAACAACTTATGTTGGTGACATTTTTATTTTAACTTTAAATAAAAAGTAATTTATGTCATTTTCCTACCAAAGTGGCTTCATTGTAACGCCCCAAGATTTTATGAAAAATATTCTTTTTAATTTCATTAATGTCTTGTGTTGTACGCTACAACAAAAGAAGCTTTCACAATACGCATCCTTGACTTTCCTTCCGTTACACGCAATCGCGACCTTCCTCGATAGCGTGTGTAGTACGCAATACTGAGTTTCACGAAACAACGATATGCTATTAAAATATTATTAAAACTAGCCGTTATGAATAGTAATAACCACTTTTTGGAAATTTTGTAAATTTTATTTTTCAAAATGGAATTCATTTTTGGATTCGGAGTATCGAATTTAGCCTAAGGTGAAATTTTGGTACTTTTCGGATAACTTTCATATTCTAATGAATAGTGAAAATTACTAAATTATAATTAAAAACAAATTTTTTAATCGAAATAATTAATAGTGATAAATTATTAATTTGAGTGGTTTTAAAGTATATTTAGAATATATTTTTACAATTTAATACAATGTTGGTCATTGTTTGTAATTTCACATTTAAACCAGACATAATCAAGTGTCAATCTTTTGATAGATTTTGTTTCTTAAAAAACACGCTATTTGTTTTAACAGCGGGATTTAATTATAAAATTAATTAATTCAACTTCTATGTTATGAATTTGGTAAAATAGACTTCATTTTTGAATTCGGAATATGAAATATAGCTTAGGATGAAATTTTGGCATTTTTCTGAAAACTTT
Source organism: Viscum album (assembly GCA_963277665.1). NCBI lineage: Eukaryota > Viridiplantae > Streptophyta > Magnoliopsida > Santalales > Viscaceae > Viscum > Viscum album. Next base: position 1,199,366,255 of record OY728141.1, on the reverse strand, counting down.
CAATTTTTGATGAATAGTGAAACCACTAAGTGGTAGGTTAAAAACGGAATTTTGCATAAAACTTAATTTTACCGCTTCTGTGAATGGAATTTCGAAAATCCGAGAGACACGGTTAATATCAAGGACTAAAATGTGGTTCAATGAGATGAAAATAATTTTTTGGTGAATAATAACTTTTTACTTTTTTTACCACGGTTAATAGTAAATCGGGTAACTAAGGGTAAATATGATATTAATATTACCCTAACACATGTCCTAATTCTATTGGACAAGTGTAATTCGACCAAAAACAAACTTAGGAATAAAATATGACCATTTAGGCCCACTTGGATTAGATTAGGACATTTATTATTAATTTATTTAAAGAAGGGTTAAAATAGTTAAAATCAAAGTTTAATAAGTAAATAATTTTTAATATGGGGTTATACATAAGATAAATTCAATTGTAAATATTCATTAGAAAGCTAAAAAGATTTCCTACATGATGGTATTTTATTTGTAATTTTTAGACATCAAATAATTTAATGTATTTATGACACAAAGATGATGTAGTAATTATCTTATTAATGAAATATTGACAAAATTGATAATATAAATACCAAAATAAATGTAATTTGAGACTTTTTATGAATTCCACTAATTTTCTAGGTTACTATGATATATTAGTGTTGATTTAATCAACTTGGTTCGAATATATAATTCTGTTATGACTTTCAAAAAAATCATATATCAAATAGTGTCAAAATTGACACAAAATAGTTTTTAAATCAAATATTATATTATTAATTGTTATTTTATTCCTAAAAATCTAAGGTTCGGCCAAATGACTTAGATAAGGATATATGTATTAATAATATACAATTTGGGGTTCTTTTGGCATGTTATAGTAACTGTATTAACCATATAGTGAAAGAAAACAAAAAGACACGGTAAAAGTTAAATTATTTAACTTAGAGTTAAATCTAATTGATAAGGTTTAAAATAAGATCCAAACATGTATAAATTTGATTGGTTGATGAGATTACAACCCTATCTCATCTAAGCTTCGAATATGAGTCATTTTTGGAGGTTTTTAAGTGGGGTTATATTTATTATAAATTAATATTTTTAAGAATTCCTAAGGTGCCCCTCTCCTCCCTTATAAAAGGACACCTCCTCCCCCTCCTCCTCACACCAATTTGAGCACTCAAGCTCGGCCAACCCCTGCCAAAATCCCTTCTCCACTTCCCTAGCAACATCCTAGAGGTTCTGGTCTTCCTCAAAGACCAATTCTAGTGCCCTAAGAGGAGGTCTCAAAGAGGCACTTCAAAGAAGAGGTAATTACCGTTACCAATTCTTTCATCTTTATTTCTTCTTCCACTTCTTCTTCTTAGGTTGTTTCATTATGAAGTAATAACATCAGTATCACTCATATACTGATATGTTATTATAAGTACGAAACAACCCTATTTCACCATCTATCCATCCTACGGAAAAAGAAATCACCGCGCGTGCGTACGTACGGAATACCGTCTCCACGCCGTGGTGTAATCTATTTTCCACCACCACCTTACATGGATGGGTATAATGGTGTAAAGAATAACTATACATAGTTATTACAACATCATATTGATTCTGATATATTGTATTATCCACTCCAATTCAATTCAATATTTATAGAAATGATATCATCGCTCGTGCGTACGTACGGACTACCGTCTCCACGACGCGATGAGATTCATTCTCCATGTTAACCATTTAAGAATGATTATAATGTATATATAAGAAATAATAATGAAATATATGACATTATAGAGCTACTGGATTTATGTATATATATACATATGTATGTCATCTACTTACTTCCATTTCAAGACAATAAGGAAAGGAAAATAGCGTTCATGCGTACGTACGGACTACCGTCTCCATGAACGGTGTTTTTCATTTTATTTATCTACCTATTATATATATATATACTGAATATATATGATATATAAATAATATTTTATATTCTGGAAGTGAGTAAATCATGATATAATCAATAATGATGTCAAGAACAACAAGTCAAAACACCTAAGATAAATGAAACGATTTTACCCAAAACGCTTCTTTAACATGGAATTTACAAAAGAACGGGTAATATAATGTCATAAGTGAACCATATATGATATCATAACAATGAATATGATTCTTTAATAAGTCAATAACATGATTTAAATCATTATACAGGAGGTTCGGACACTTACAAAGCAAGTCGGACCTAAGGTAAGGGAAATATCACAATCTCAATTTTTTTTTATCCGAGATTGTTTATTCATAAGTAATTATTGGGGTGTATTTTATCATCCACATCCATGTTCCCTCAATATGTAATATTATTTCCATCCTTCTACAATAGTTTATATCCAATTTTACCCTTCGGTGAGTTTTTAGTAAAATATACAAAAGGAATCTTTTGTCGTTTTTCGTACAAGGTACTTTTTGACTTTCCCAACAAAAGTACGAAGAATGTTTTTTTTAACTTAAACGGCACGAACGGATTTTTACAGTTTTATAAAGCCTTATTTTTATGAATCTTCCTCCAAAAGATTTCATGACTATTTTTAATAAAATCTCTTTCTTTTAAAATTCCATGATGTTTTGTGAAAAGAAATTGATTTTGAAGAAGAAAGGATATTTTCCTCAAGAATTCATTTCAAGTGTTTTTTTTCAAAATTATTTTCCATCTAAGATAATAAAGGGTTCTGTTTTAATCCCTATTATTACATTGGTTTGATTATGTTGTGATGGAAATATTTTTATGAATTCCTTTATCTTATATGAATTGTTTTATGATGTCATGTTGTTTAAGAATCCCATTTTTATTACATGGGTTATGCTATGATGTTTGGTTTATGATTTTGTGGCACACATAAGAATGGTATCATTATGAGATGGGTGGGACCTATATCTCCCTCCAATGCATTGGGTAAAGATTTTATATCTCATGAGATAGACATGGCTGGAATGGTAGGTTATACCGGTTCAGTGAAACAGGACTGAAACGAGGGTTACTCGATTCAGAAAGGGACTTTGTCCACTAAGATAGTCTTGGCAATGAGTCTTGACTAACAAGAAATGATTCTCTATGATTATGTGTGAATGCCACAAAGTTTCATGTTTTATGTTATGATTATTGTGATTACATTTCACTGCCATGATTTACCCCATGTTATGAAATTATGATCTCTTTTGCAGGTTAAGATTTCCAAAAGTTATGTGCTTATGTATATGATGTGATTGATATTTATTTTGTTTACCCTTACTGAGCATTTGAGCTCACCCTTTTATGTTTTCTTTTCCCCAGGATATAAAGAATGGTTTTAGGAAAGAAAAAAAGAGAAGATCTTTATGGGAGATATTGAAGATCTTTCACCACGATTAGAAGATTATGTTCCGAGTTTCCAAAGACACTAAACTATTACGATCCTTTAGTGTGTGTTTTTGTTATGTACTAAGTATTCCGCAAATGTAATGTAATGTCCATGTACGTCAAGATACGGGTCTCTACAGTTGGTATCAGAGGAAAGGTTTAGTCAACCTTTGGAAACTAGGATGCGAGAACATTAGTGAGATCCCTAGAGATATTTCTAAGGTATGTCTAGGGATGTCTCTAAGGTTAAGTATACGTATAGGTTATAGTCCTAGAATTACGCTAACGATCTTCGAATTTAACCTAAGATGTTAGATATTGAGGGTACTAACCCTTTATTATGTTGTTTTCCCTAGCATGATTTTTGCCTCTCACACAATTCTTTTGGGGTTTTAGACGATGGCTGGAACCCGAAGGAACCGTGTTAATGCGGAATGTGATGGGCAATGCAATGATTGTACCCCTGAGCAACCAAACGATATAGGAGCTGGAATGCAAAATCTTGTAGCCATGCTCACACAACTTTCTCAAGCTATGAATCATGCAGGACTTCCAAACGAGCAAAGGAAGGAGCAACATTCTGTTGAATCCTTCATGAGGCAGTGTCCACCTTCTTTCAGTGGGTCTACTGATCCATTAGTTGCTGAACAATGGATTAGTACTACTGAAAAGATATTTTCAGTTCTTCAATGTTCTGAACATGATAAAGTCATCCTAGCAGTGTATCGTTTGGAAGGAGATGCTGATCAATGGTGGAATCTTATTAAGAATACAAGGCAAAGGGATGAAATTGAGTCTATGGAATGGGACGAGTTCAAGAACTTATTTTTCAATAAGTACTTCCCTCGTATTCTTCGAACAAAGATGGAGAAAGAGTTTCTTGAACTGAAGCAAAGGGACGATGAATCTGTTGGTACCTATGAAGCAAATTTTACAAGACTTGCAAGGTATGCTTCTGGAATTATCATCCAACCTGAAAGTAAAGTTGATCGATTTTTCAGTGGCTTAAAACCAAGTCTTCGAAGGGCATTAGCTATAAGAGACTTCAGTAGCTATGAAGAAATTGTGCGTTGTGCTATCAAGGTAGAAATGGAAGTTGGTGTTACATATCCATCTCATGGTTTTGACAAGAAACGAAAGATGGAGTTCAAGGAGAAATCTCAGAATAATGGTGAAAAGAAGATGAATGTTTCCTTATGCACAAAGTGTGGAAAGAAGCATGGTGGAGATTGTCTAAAAGGGACTAGAAAATGTTTTAAGTGTGGAAAAGAAGGTCATCGAGCAGCTGAGTGTCGAAGTAATGGAAAAAGGGGTTCTAATGATAAAGCAAACGCTGCAGAGAACGCACCGCCAACACTTCAATTCTTCAAGTGCAAGGAAATGGGGCATTATGCTAATAATTGCCATAATCCAAGGGTTAGTGATGATCAACATGAGCAACTACTGAAGGCAAAGGACAAAGGGAAATCACATGCGATCACTATTGGCAATGTTGAATATGACAACGATGTGGTGGAATGATTAAGTGTTTATGTAATGGGATTCCAAAATAATGTTGTATCATTGAGTATTGCAATATTTATTGATGTGGTATTCAAAGTGATTGAGATATTTTTTTTGGAAATAAGATGATATGCGCATAATGAAGACGAGAAAATGAAATGTTTAATAGTATTCATGAGCTCATGATTGATATAAGGACTAAGTGATATCATGGTTTGAGTATAAATAATTTTGAGGATTTTGGTATGTGTAAAGTGTTAACTTTTAACTGCATTCAAGTTTTCACTAAGGTTCAATGGGTATTCAAGAGTATACATGATTAAGGACTTTGAATGTTTGGAATGTGACCAAAAAAAAACATATCTTATGATATATGGGGATCAACGATGATATTAAATCTCTGGTAATTGTTTTCACTATGTTATGAGAGTGGACTGCAGTATTATGGATAAGCCTAAAGATTGGAATGGATTGTGTTGGACGATATTATTGATGGGATGTTATAGTAGTTTTGGAAAAAGGACAACCTGCAGGACGGGCGACAGCCCATCGCTTCGGACAAGGCTGTGGGAATCGAACCCACAACCGAAGTGCGACTGGCCTTTATCGCCTACCACTGACCTACAGGAAGTCCCTGTTTAGTAGAAACTAGTTTTATTATATTAAGCAGTATGATATATGAAGTATAAGTCCATTTTAGGAACCATATATGATTAATCTCACTATAGATCGACTTATGTATATAAGTTTTGCTAACCTTTTGTTTGAGACAGATGGAATGACCTGTCATTCTATCACATGATCTGCTAACACATCACGAATAACAAATTCAACTTCATTTATTTAAGAGATGAAGTAGAAAGTGTTCAAGGCACGAACAAAAGTGATATTTTACCAAAATAAAGTAAGTATTTATTCTAAGCAAATTTTCAACTTTAGGGAAATGATCTTGAAAACCAAAAATGTTTTCCTAGTGATCTTATACCTGATGAATCAGATGGTACCTTATATCATCACAAATCTATGGATTTGTGATTACTGGCTTTTCCATAGCCATGTTCTCTACCACTCTCCATCAGAACATGATGGTTAGATTTTTCTTCCATATCCATATTTTCACCTATGTGGAAACCCAGTGATTAGTATATTTGGGTAATCGTTACATTTCATACTTTAGTTTTTAAAGCCATGTTTTGGTATTCCTTTTTACGATGTGCGTTTCTATCAAAGAAAATTTTGAATAGTAAACCATTTATAACCCCGACGAATTTCGAGGGCGAAATTCATTTTAAGGGGGGTAGAATGTAACGCCCCAAGATTTTATGAAAAATATTCTTTTTAATTTCATTAATGTCTTGTGTTGTACGCTACAACAAAAGAAGCTTTCACAATACGCATCCTTGACTTTCCTTCCGTTACACGCAATCGCGACCTTCCTCGATAGCGTGTGTAGTACGCAATACTGAGTTTCACGAAACAACGATATGCTATTAAAATATTATTAAAACTAGCCGTTATGAATAGTAATAACCACTTTTTGGAAATTTTTTAAATTTTATTTTTCAAAATGGAATTCATTTTTGGATTCGGAGTATCGAATTTAGCCTAAGGTGAAATTTTGGTACTTTTCGGATAACTTTCATATTCTAATGAATAGTGAAAATTACTAAATTATAATTAAAAACAACTTTTTTAATCGAAATAATTAATAGTGATAAATTATTAATTTGAGTGGTTTTAAAGTATATTTAGAATATATTTTTACAATTTAATACAATGTTGGTCATTGTTTGTAATTTCACATTTAAACCAGACATAATCAAGTGTCAATCTTTTGATAGATTTTGTTTCTTAAAAAACACGCTATTTGTTTTAACAGCGGGATTTAATTATAAAATTAATTAATGCAACTTCTATGTTATGAATTTGGTAAAATAGACTTCATTTTTGAATTCGGAATATGAAATATAGCTTAGGATGAAATTTTGGCATTTTTCTGAAAACTTTCAATTTTTGATGAATAGTGAAACCACTAAGTGGTAGGTTAAAAACGGAATTTTGCATAAAACTTAATTTTACCGCTTCTGTGAATGGAATTTCGAAAATCCGAGAGACACGGTTAATATCAAGGACTAAAATGTGGTTCAATGAGATGAAAATAATTTTTTGGTGAATAGTAACTTTTTACTTTTTTTACCACGGTTAATAGTAAATCGGGTAACTAAGGGTAAATATGATATTAATATTACCCTAACACATGTCCTAATTCTATTGGACAAGTGTAATTCGACCAAAAACAAACTTAGGAATAAAATATGACCATTTAGGCCCACTTGGATTAGATTAGGACATTTATTATTAATTTATTTAAAGAAGGGTTAAAATAGTTAAAATCAAAGTTTAATAAGTAAATAATTTTTAATATGGGGTTATACATAAGATAAATTCAATTGTAAATATTCATTAGAAAGCTAAAAAGCTTTCCTACATGATGGTATTTTATTTGTAATTTTTAGACATCAAATAATTTAATGTATTTATGACACAAAGATGATGTAGTAATTATCTTATTAATGAAATATTGACAAAATTGATAATATAAATACCAAAATAAATGTAATTTGAGACTTTTTATGAATTACACTAATTTTATAGGTTACTATGATATATTAGTGTTGATTTAATCAACTTGGTTCGAATATATAATTCTGTTATGACTTTCAAAAAAATCATATATCAAATAGTGTCAAAATTGACACAAAATAGTTTTTAAATCAAATATTATATTATTAATTGTTATTTTATTCCTAAAAATCTAAGGTTCGGCCAAATGACTTAGATAAGGATATATGTATTAATAATATACAATTTGGGGTTCGTTTGGCATGTTATAGTAAGTGTATTAACCATATAGTGAAAGAAAACAAAAAGACACGGTAAAAGTTAAATTATTTAACTTAGAGTTAAATCTAATTGATAAGGTTTAAAATAAGATCCAAACATGTATAAATTTGATTGGTTGATGAGATTACAACCCTATCTCATCTAAGCTTCGAATATGAGTCATTTTTGGAGGTTTTTAAGTGGGGTTATATTTATTATAAATTAATATTTTTAAGAATTCCTAAGGTGCCCCTCTCCTCCCTTATAAAAGGACACCTCCTCCCCCTCCTCCTCACACCAATTTGAGCACTCAAGCTCGGCCAACCCCTGCCAAAATCCCTTCTCCACTTCCCTAGCAACATCCTAGAGGTTCTGGTCTTCCTCAAAGACCAATTCTAGTGCCCTAAGAGGAGGTCTCAAAGAGGCACTTCAAAGAAGAGGTAATTACCGTTACCAATTCTTTCATCTTTATTTCTTCTTCCACTTCTTCTTCTTAGGTTGTTTCATTATGAAGTAATAACATCAGTATCACTCATATACTGATATGTTATTATAAGTACGAAACAACCCTATTTCACCATCTATCCATCCTACGGAAAAAGAAATCACCGCGCGTGCGTACGTACGGAATACCGTCTCCACGCCGTGGTGTAATCTATTTTCCACCACCACCTTACATGGATGGGTATAATGGTGTAAAGAATAACTATACATAGTTATTACAACATCATATTGATTCTGATATATTGTATGATCCACTCCAATTCAATTCAATATTTATAGAAATGATATCATCGCTCGTGCGTACGTACGGACTACCGTCTCCACGACGCGATGAGATTCATTCTCCATGTTAACCATTTAAGAATGATTATAATGTATATATAAGAAATAATAATGAAATATATGAGATTATAGAGCTACTGGATTTATGTATATATATACATATGTATGTCATCTACTTACTTCCATTTCAAGACAATAAGGAAAGGAAAATAGCGTTCATGCGTACGTACGGACTACCGTCTCCATGAACGGTGTTTTTCATTTTATTTATCTACCTATTATATATATATATATACTGAATATATATGATATATAAATAATATTTTATATTCTGGAAGTGAGTAAATCATGATATAATCAATAATGATGTCAAGAACAACAAGTCAAAACACCTAAGATAAATGAAACGATTTTACCCAAAACGCTTCTTTAACATGGAATTTACAAAAGAACGGGTAATATAATGTCATAAGTGAACCATATATGATATCATAACAATGAATATGATTCTTTAATAAGTCAATAACATGATTTAAATCATTATACAGGAGGTTCGGACACTTACAAAGCAAGTCGGACCTAAGGTAAGGGAAATATCACAATCTCAATTTTTTTTTATCCGAGATTGTTTATTCATAAGTAATTATTGGGGTGTATTTTATCATCCACATCCATGTTCCCTCAATATGTAATATTATTTCCATCCTTCTACAATAGTTTATATCCAATTTTACCCTTCGGTGAGTTTTTAGTAAAATATACGAAAGGAATCTTTTGTCGTTTTTCGTACAAGGTACTTTTTGACTTTCCCAACAAAAGTACGAAGAATGTTTTTTTTAACTTAAACGGCACGAACGGATTTTTACAGTTTTATAAAGCCTTATTTTTATGAATCTTCCTCCAAAAGATTTCATGACTATTTTTAATAAAATCTCTTTCTTTTAAAATTCCATGATGTTTTGTGAAAAGAAATTGATTTTGAAGAAGAAAGGATATTTTCCTCAAGAATTCATTTCAAGTGTTTTTTTTCAAAATTATTTTCCATCTAAGATAATAAAGGGTTCTGTTTTAATCCCTATTATTACATTGGTTTGATTATGTTGTGATGGAAATATTTTTATGAATTCCTTTATCTTATATGAATTGTTTTATGATGTCATGTTGTTTAAGAATCCCATTTTTATTACATGGGTTATGCTATGATGTTTGGTTTATGATTTTGTGGAACACATAAGAATGGTATCATTATGAGATGGGTGGGACCTATATCTCCCTCCAATGCATTGGGTAAAGATTTTATATCTCATGAGATAGACATGGCTGGAATGGTAGGTTATACCGGTTCAGTGAAACAGGACTGAAACGAGGGTTACTCGATTCAGAAAGGGACTTTGTCCACTAAGATAGTCTTGGCAATGAGTCTTGACTAACAAGAAATGATTCTCTATGATTATGTGTGAATGCCACAAAGTTTCATGTTTTATGTTATGATTATTGTGATTACATTTCACTTCCATGATTTACCCCATGTTATGAAATTATGATCTCTTTTGCAGGTTAAGATTTCCAAAAGTTATGTGCTTATGTATATGATGTGATTGATATTTATTTTGTTTACCCTTACTGAGCATTTGAGCTCACCCTTTTATGTTTTCTTTTCCCCAGGATATAAAGAATGGTTTTTGGAAAAAAAAAAGAGAAGATCTTTATGGGAGATATTGAAGATCTTTCACCACGATTAGAAGATTATGTTCCGAGTTTCCAAAGACACTAAACTATTACGATCCTTGTGTGTGTGTTTTTGTTATGTACCAAGTATTCCGCAAAAGTAATGTAATGTCCATGTACGTCAAGCTTCGGGTCTCTACATTCATGGGGTCCCCAAGTTGACCCATTTATTGTCTTGGTCGGCCATGACTCAAACAATTTGTGTAGGACAAGTGTCAAGGACTTTTCAGATTTTTATAATATCATTTTTACCTTAAATTTCACTAATTACCTTTAATCGCGATTAATTAAACTTAAAAGTTACTATTCACCAAAAATTATTTTAATCCCATTGAACCAAATTTTAATTCCTAATGAAAACCATGTATGTCTGATTTTTTAAATTCAAATCACAGAAGTGGTAATATTTCATTTAAATGAAAAATCTGTTATTTAACTACCACTTAGTAGTTTCACTATTTATCAAAAATTGATGTTTTTCAGAACAATGCCAAAATTTCACCGTAAGATATAATTGATATTCAAAATTCAAAAATGATGTCTATTTTAAAAAATTCCAAACATATAAGTTGCATTAATTAATTTTATAATTAATTCCCACTGCCACAACAAATAGCGTGTTTTTAAGAAACAATTTATATCAAAAGATTGCCAATTGTTCATGTCCAATTTCAATGTTAAATTAATTATAATGACCACCATTGGATAAAATGGTAATAATATATTCTAATTATTCTTTAAAACCACTAAATAGTATAATTTATCACTATAAATTATTTTGATTAAAAAAGTTGTTTTTAAGTATTTTTCACTATTCATAAAAAATTAGATGTTCTCAGAAAAATACCAAAAATTCAACATAGGCTAATTTCGATATTCCGAATCCAAAACTTAAGTCCATTTTGAAATATAAAATATATATAATTTCAAAAAGTGGGTATTACTATTCATAATAGCTATTTTGATTGGTCTCGGTGTGTTAAAATCTCGAACTTGCGTACAATACAAGCTATTACATTGTTGAAAGAGAGGCGTATCGTGGAAGCTCGGGGTGTTACAGTAAACACAAAAATTGGAGTAATTACCCCTAAGACAACACATGTGAAATATAGTTATAATAAATACACCAAACAACTCTAACCCCGAAGGTAGTATATAATAAATCCCAAGATCACTTATGTAATTTTATACAAACAACTAAAACTGAAAGGGAAAATTTCATGTACCAAAAGAAAGTAAAAACCAAATCAACCATGATGCCCAAAAAGATCTTGCATCCTCATACCAGTAGTAACCAGCCTAATCTCCAACCATATTCTAGTGACCTGAAAAATAGTTTATATATTTGTAGGGTGAGTTTAATAGTATACATAGTAGGATCCTCCTTGGATACTCTTGTTAAAATGTAATGAAACCATGCTAATGAAAACTAAACAAATTGAAACTAAATCATCACATAAATAGGTAATATATATTTCTAGACTCATCATGGATATTATCACCATGTATCATATACATCTTTATATAATATAATAATGAATGCCAAGGTTTCCCCACCACCACATTCTTTCTGGTTTTAAACATATCTCCAAAGTCCCACAACCTAGGAAACTCTCTCCAAAAATGCTTTCCCACAGACACCTGGGTGTACCACCACAACATGTACCTCATGAAACAAAACCACCACATCCATGTAAAAAAAATTAACTAGGTAGTTTTTGGAAGCCACCACATATCAAATAACATTTATCATATGTTGGGTATTGAGCCACAAGCCATTATAGGCTATACAATAAGTAAGGATCCTCAATCGATCACAACCTATATATGTTACACCTAGAGTAGTCTATAGGAATATATATCTATAATATATGTGTGTGAATAACCACGATCCATTAAAACCCTCTACATACATATATGGTGAAAAATAACCAATGTCCCTACCAAAAAATATAACTAATAAGAGATGAGAGTGGGGACAAAATTGGTAGTCATCCATATATCCTCCCACCAGAATGTTATGGAAACACCCCCATGGAATAGAATCCCTAGGGTGCCAGTTTCCCTAACTAATGGGTTAGAGTGGAATAAAGAAACAAAAAAGGTATAGAATATACTATAACTCACAACCACACTATGGGAATAAACAATTCGTAGAATCAATTGCAGCTAACGTCTCTCGAACTCCAAACTACCACTACGATGACAAGGTATCCTATAAGAACACAACCATTTAAATAGATTTATAATATTACGTTCTTCCATTTTTATATGTTGCACATTACATAAATAAATTATTTAAACATTAACTAACCATTAAAAATTACACATTATATTCATTAGCATCACAGAACTATTTCATTCCCTCTAGGAAAAACCATTAAAATACCACAACATCTCATAAAAATTACCTCACTATTTTATCCTAGCAATCTCCAAACCCATGGGTCAACTTTTTTAATTAAATCATTTATTAGCAGCATTATTACATTCCCATATTCCCAAGCTTTCAAGGACAACATTCTAAGATACTAAACAGAAGGGGGATAAACATAGTGGGTAGATGAACTACCCATAATGTCTTTTACACAAATATCAAGAGCGTAGACCCATCTTCCCATGAGAATCTAAACACAGGATACACATAGCGTACCATGTGCATATTTACCCCTTTTTTGAAGGAGGGTAATCCAGACCAACTGACTTGAGTAGTGGGGAAAGTAATGTTGATAAAAAAACCAACACGATTTAGAAATATCCAATCATTCACATCCAAACCTTTTTATCATCTCTAGTGTCCTCCCTGACACCCACATGGATAAACTGATGCATTTCACCACTTTGGTGTCAACTGCTGCCACAACCAATGGGCCTCCATACCCCTACATATAAAAACAGAAATCTATGATCACATCACAAAACAAGTATTAGAATACAAAAATCATATCAATCGGCCTCTTTTCCCATAAACAAGACACTCTTCCTTTACACTCAATGAGATCTCAAATATCTATTCATAAGGTTGTTAGCCTTTACAAGAAATATGTTAACTTGGAACATTGCGAGGAATTATATTTTATCCGACAACTGATTCTTTAATCCATCTAGAAATAACTAGTTCATTAATATAAGTTTCAATCTATGAGAAACCTAAAAAATAAATCATTCATAGCTATGACAAATAATTATACATGATTACTAAACTAATTTGATTAAAATCAAATTACAACAACCACTGGATTAATTTACAAGCCTCTTTATCATTGAAAAAAATTAAAAGTAATTATAGTTTGCATTCTTTATCAAATTTTCACAAGAAATACATGATAAACAGGGAAAGAAAAAATACCACACTATATAACAAAACAAGATTCAATGACATATGATCAATACCAATTTATTTATCTTGTTTAAATATTTATTATGTATATTACATTGGGGTCTAGTGGGTAAATGATACTGACTCTATGAATTCATGTCAAAAATACAGAAGAAATGACTCCCCTATCTAAAATGGTTCTTGAATTCTTTATATGATAATGATCCACAAAACAGCTTATGATCTCCTCCCCCGTGACAACTTCATCATCCCGGATAAACCGTGACACGACCACACCAACCAACGCCCTAGAAATCTCCATTAGAAGCATGTAGATCACATTCCATAAGATGTAAATGAAAAAATGGGGGGAAAGGATTGAAAAAAATGTCATGAAAATAGTAGAAAATACCTTTTATCGATGATAGATCGACACTTTCTGATTGAACCATAACTGGGGGTTCGCATGCAGCAGGAAGAAACATCAATGTGAAATTCTCCAAGGATTATGGTTTTATCACACAGCTCTTATGGGATGAAAAAATGGTCTGAGAATATCTCACTAGTGAACAGGAAGGTAGAACAAGAAAGGAAGATATCTCATCCCACTAGAAGATTTATGGATTAATAGTTTAATATATGTTAGATTTTCCATTGAAATAAAATCACATTTAAAAACATGGTTTGACCTAGTAATGTCATACCGAGCCTTAGTAAAATTAAAATAGGATTTATGGTATTTTAATCTGCCTTAAATCTATTAAAACATGTCCTTGAATCCATTTTGTGTTAATGAAAACATCAAAGAGGAGAAAATATAAGAATTTGGAAATAGTGTACACCTTCCAATGCTTGAAACACATTAAATATACAAATGTTGGAAACAATATACACTTTCCAATGCTGGAAGCATTTTGAACCTACTGATGCTAGAAATAAGGTACATCAATCGATGTTGGAATCATTGTACAACTATCGATGTAGAAAACACTATAAACCTACGAATCCTGGAAACAGTGTACATGTACCGATAATAGAAACATTGTACACCAACTGATCATGGGAACAATATACTCCTACTGATGTTGGAAACAATGTACACCTACTAATGTTGGATACAATGTACCCCTATTGAGGTTGGAAACACTGTATACCTACCGATGCTGGAAACACTGTACACCTACCGATGTTGGAAACCGTGTTCACATAACTAAAAACTCAGAAAAGTGTTGAAGTTAAGACACATTGACCTCCTAGAACACCTAAGACAAAATATATTAGTAATGGAATGGACCAGATTTGTCTGAGCCATTGAATTATTTTATCATTCAAAAATGAAAACTGATACACCCAGAGATTTTAAATATATAAAATTATATTCTATAGTTTATGTTACTTGAAACACTGAGGATATATTATGTTTCACACAACGGAAAGTATATTTGAAATACTTCATTACATGCATGACTGGGTTTTATAGAACAACAATATAACATTATGATTACTATTTAATTTCATAGTTATAAACAATATGTTAAATTGGTGTGTTATATTTGTATTATCTAAATTATTAAAATATATAGTTTACAAAAAATTACTATCAATCTGTTTCTTATAAATAAAATGAGAATCACTAAAAGAAAAGAAAATTTTATCTGAAAACTAGATCTTTTTATGAAAAACTTATTAATAGTACTTGGCCGACATAATTTAAAATTAATTTTAGAAACTGTTATAAAATTTTGGTTAAAAAATAAAAAAAATTAATGTTTAACACCAAACAATTCTTATGGTGAATTTTCAGTTTTTTTTGAGGAGTTTTATTTTTCTATGAAAAGTAAAAATAATTAATTTTAATGGAAAACTACCTTTTAAATTTATTAATTTATAATGAAAAATTTATCATTAATTGGTTTTAAAACTAACGTATATCATTTTTAAAATAATTAATAAAATTTATGATCTTGTAATATTCTAAATATTAAATTATTATAATAAAACATTGTAATCTTTTGAACATATTATCTTTAAAAAGTTTCTTTCTCATCGTTTTTGTGGGATTATGTTTAAATAAAATTCTAATCCATAATTATGTTGAATTTATTGATATAGTTTACATGTCTAGAATAATAATTATTTATATTATCTAATAGTTTTTCCTGTCTAATGTCCCAGTTACAGGTACCACCCAGAGATTTCCCATACTCAGTTGGTGACATGACCTCCAACACATTTCCCTGATTGCCAGAGGATTTTGACTCGCAGTGAGGGCCTTAGGTTTGATAATGGTTAATCTAGGCCTTCATTGTTAGAGTAACATAACAGGATTAAATAGATAATAGTAGAGGAACCAGTAATACCATACAATAAGTAAACTATAGATGACTGAAAAGAAATACGCTACTACATCATATATATATATATATATATAATGATGCATGTCAAAAGAAAATAGGAAAAATATTATCCAACAAAAAACTATTGAATACTATACAAAAAAAATGTACAATGGAAAACATGTAAATTACTCCTACAAAATTTCAAGCATCAGGTTGGTCCCATGCTATCCAACTCCAAAACAGTCAAGTACGAAAAGTATAAGGGCACTTTACCTTATCTATAAGTTCAAAAATATAATCTTTTGGGGCCCAAAAGCATGACCCAAATAGGCTGTGATATGAATGCCAGTAAGTGACCAACTAAAAAACTCTGCCAAACTATCAATGAATTTATACATCGAAGAATATATGAATAATGAACTAATAGTCAAGGATGTTCACAAAAGTAACCAATATTAGAGTTCAAGTTACATTCACATACATTTATAAATTATTCAACCAATCCATCACAAGAATACATATTAGAATGATATCATAAAAGAACCGCTCTGGTTCAAACAAACATTCACATTAAACCCTATGAAAACTTCTCAAATACTAACCCCTCTAGTTCAATATAGACAATGTCTATCTAAGGAAGCACTCACCATTAATTCCCCATGTGGACTCATAACGGAAAACTAAAGACTCTATGAAATAGAAGTCAACGTCAAATCCCACCTATGGTATCACAACGTGGAACTATAGACACTCTAAAGGAGCACTCACGTCCATCCCCCCTATGGTCTCCAAATGTGAAAAAGTTTAACAGACACTCAGGGGAAGCCCTCAGTGTCCAATCCTCCTATGCTCTAACTACACTAGTTTCTCACTGCCCTTTGTAATAAAATTTTGAAAAAATTATATCCATCATCCAATGTAACTCTCAAATACTACTTTTCATAAAATCAACAATGAATATAACAATCATGTCATATAATAATCGCTCAATCCTAACATCACTAGGCATGAAACATAAATTAGCCTAACCGGAAATTATTGACCCAATGGAAAATATCAAAAAAAACATGGTCAAACACATCCATATAAAAGTAATAAACCTTAATTATAATAAAACACACTTACTTAAGAAAACAAATCATATTAAAATTTGATAGGGATAAATTTCCTAAATACGCAATACCCTAATGTAGGTAATTTGGACATTCTTGCACATATAACTCAAAGACATAGACAGAAAGGCACAAACCACCTCCCTCGATGTTGTATGATTGATATAGTTGAAAAACAGCCTTTGACCCGACTTAGAACATGGTAGATCTACAAAAATTCATGGAACGCTCAACCAAGGATATCTCATGAAAGAGGATAAATCAATAGAAGAGTATATAGAAGAAGGAAGAACTAACTGATTTGATTTCAACTCAATAAACAATGTTCAATTCAGAGCACAGATAGTCGATCAGGGTCTCAGTGAATAATCAGTGATGTTCCATTTCTCCTGGATGAGACGACGCTAGAAGAAAGAGGTTATATCCATTAAATGTGACCCTGGTCCGATTTATCAATTAAAAATAATAATACACAATGTGTTCTTTAAAAATACATTACATGTATATTCTTTTACTAGGTCATGATTTAGGTGTTCTGTAACAACCTGAATCTGGAGCCACTCAATTGGTTCCCCGTACCCGATTCACCACATGACCTCAAGCGCGTTTCCCCAAATGCCAGAGGATGCCGACTAGCAGTGAGGGCCATGGTGAGTCAGTGGGGGAAATTATGACCTCATTTGGTAAAGTATGCATTGGAAGGAAAATAATAATAAATAGAAGAAGTAGTAAACAGTAAACAATAATTGAAACCAAACTATGGAATAAATGTAAAATATAAAAAAGATGCAGCATTGTACATGTATCTGTGGAACCAGTAAACAATGCAACATGCTGAAATACAATTGAAACCCAAGTACTAAAAGGGAACCTTAAACTCCAGCAGCATTGCAAGCCTATGCTCGGACCCATGCACTCCATCTCTAACCAGCAATCAGGCACCTAAGGTAGAAGGGCCAAAATACCTTTCCACGCCTGCAACCATAAAACTTGTTTGGGCCGAAAATCAGGACCCAAACAGGGTGTGAGACTAATCCCAGTGGGCAACAACTAGAATATTTGTGCCTTACTGTCAGTGAGCAATATATCAAAAGTGATGGAAAAATAAATGCAGCATAGAAACAAGAGTATACATAGTAAACAATCTTACAAGACTCCATTCACATTTATTAATTAATTTAATTAAATCATTTTATCATCAACCAATGAATCTTGTAAAAATATATATAATCCAAAGGCATAGTAGGTAACACAACATGTATCTCAACAGACTACCTAACAACAAGCAGTACAAACCCAAGCTTGTTCTTTGTCTTGGTGGACTCATCACAACCAACCAACATTAATTTATCACACTGACCCTCTGGGTGGCTCACATGGGCAGACCCCTATGGTCAAGTATTCAAAAATGGAAATGACACTCTGAGTAAGAAGTGATCGTCAATTCCCCATATGGTCTTGCATCGATACTATAGACCTTATGAGAAAGCAGTTATGTCTAATTCCACCTTTAGACTCAATTAGGTAATTATCAGACCCTCTGAGAGAGCACAAAGTCAATCTCCCTTATGGTCTCATAGTAGTAATTATTAAGTAGGCCCTCTGAGGATGCACTCAATGTTAATTTCCCTTATGGTCTTGCTACACCAGGTTCCCGTAGCCCATAGTAAGAGTAATCGTACGTATCTGATTCATATCAGCCCTAAGTATGTTCAACAAACTACTTGGCTAATAGCTAAAATGAATAAAAAAACATATAAACTGTAGGAAACTTATGAAATTATTCATATCAAGGTAGGCAATAAGTGTATCAAGGTTTTCCTCATAGGAAACCTAAGCCAAATGGTGATAAACAACCAAAAAAGGAAAACACCCATGGGGTGATCCTACGACATGCTAACAAGTAGTCATTATTCATCTAATAGCCTCAAGAACGCAAGAAATATAAGGCAGATAATATTACATGATCAAACCTTAACCTGAGATACCCGATACATGGTATTTGGAAATTTTTCAAAAAAACTCAATGACATATAACATAAGGAATCAAACCACCTACCTTGAAGGTTTTGATGAAAACCACAACAATGAATAACGCAGAAGAATCTCATATTGATTCTCCAAGAACATGAATTATATTCCTTCTCCTAACAAGATCAAGACCCAAACTCATCAAATTTGTCATCCACACACTTAGATATACCCATTACAGGTGTAGATCTAATAACCGATGGAATAGGAGAAGTATATATAAGTAGATCTAATAAAATGATCATGAATGAATGAGAACGATCACATACATCAAGAATAAGACTTCAATTTTCCAAGAGAAGCCTTCATATCGCCTCTGTAAAACATGAGAGAAGTTTCCAACCTTCATGAGATTGTAATCCCAGCATATGGCCGCTTAGGGGCATAAATGAGGAAATTAAAGGCAAAATAGTTAGTTCCAAAATTTAAGGATCTAATTTAATTGATCGCACGGTTTACTTCCATGGTTAGACAAAATGTGCGCTGAACGTGTGGTCAGTACTGCCTTGCCAAAACTCATCGCACGGTCTCTTCACATGGTTTCCCATTACTGTGCGACAACCATGCGGTCTCCACTACCTTGAGTTCCAGCTATGCACGGTCTGGCCACACAGTTAGACAAACTGTCTACCACCCGTGCAGCTCCCTTTTTTCCTCAAAACTTCATCTTAAGTTTTCCCGACTCTCCCAAGCATCACACTCAACTTTAAAACCAATAAAAACATCAACCAAGGGGGTCACATACCCGAAAAGAAGATCCGGGTTCTTACAAAATTCCCACCCTTAAAGAAATTCTTCCCCGAATTTCCTAACGTTGCCTAAAAGAAGAAACCTAGAACAAATCTTTCCACTTCGATCGTACATCAGCCTCCCTCTCCCATGTCTCGTCATGTACTCTCCCGTGCTGCCATAGCACTCATACTAGAGGAATAGACCGTCACAGAGAACCTTGGAACTATGATCAACAATTATGATAGGATGATCCTCAAAAGATGCATCCTGATCTAACTCAACCTCCTCGGGTTGAAAAACATGAGACAGGTTTGCTAAATATCGTCAAAGATGGGAAACATGGAAGACGTCATGCATAGCCTGGTACCTCTGAGGTAACTGCAACCTGTAAGCAACCAGCCCGACTCTCTCCAGAACCTGAAACAGCCCAACGTATCCCAGTGAAAGCTTTCCCTGTCTCCTAATCCTCATATATCCCAACCTTGGGGTAACAAGAAATAAATCCTGATCTCCGACCTTGAACTCCAAATGTCGTCTCCGCTGAGCAGTATAAGATTTCTGCAGAGACTGTGCGGTATAAATCCTTTTTCGAATCAACTCCACCTAATCTGTAGTCTCCTGAACAAGATGAGGTCCAGACATAGCTGCCTCTCCTGCCTCCAGACTACACAAGGGTGATCGGCACGAACTACCGTACAAAGCCTCGTAAGGATCCATCTGAATAGTTTCTTGAAAACTATTATTATAGGAAAATTCCACTAGAGGTATATGTTTCTACCAAGAACCTCCAAAATCAAGGACACTTGCTCGCAACATTTCCGCCAGCACCTGAATCGTGCATTCGGAATGTCCATCTATCTGGGGATGGTAATCCGTACTCAAATGTACCTGTTTACCCAAAGCCCTCTGTAGCCTCTGCCAGAAATGTGAAGTAAAGTGGGTGTCCCTATCTGAAACGATAGTGTTTGGAACCCCATGAAGTCGTACCACCTAACGAATGTACAACCTCCCAAGGTCATTCACGTCGAAGGTCTCCTTGATCGGTATGAAATGGGAAACCTTCGTGATCTAGTCAACAACAACCCAAACAATGTCATTACCTCGAGGAGACCTCGGTAACCCTATCACGAAGTCTATCATGACAACATTCCATTTCCACTCAGGAATGGTTAACTACTACAAAATCCATACTGGTAGCTGATGCTCTTCATTCACCTGATGACAGGTGGAACACCGCATAACAAAACTAGCAAGATCCTTCTTCATACCAGGCCCTCAAAATTGACGATGTAAGTCTCAATACAACTATGTGACACCAGTATGAACTACCCAAGTTGAATAATGAAACTCCCATATCATCTCCTCATGAATGTCTGCTGAAACCCATACACGACCATGAATATGTAAGACCTCATCATCACCCACTGTCCTCCCCGGAGTAGGGTCTCCACCTAACACACCCTCCCGTAGGACTATGCCTTCTGAGTCTAATAACTGCCTCATTCGAACTCGATCCAGGAGAGTAGAGGTAATAGCTATAGAAGAAATAACCAACTGTCCCCATTGGTCTGGCATGTCCAAATGAATCTCAGAGAACATAGCCATAAGCTGCCACTCGCTGTTGGCCTCCTGAACTACATATAACTGAGTCCTCCTGCTCAATGTGTCTACTACAACATTGCCTTTCCCTAGCGTATAAGTAAGATCGAAGTCGAAAGATTTTAGTTACTCGACCCACCTCTATTGTCTCAGATTTACGTTACGTAGCGTAAAGATATACTTGAGGCTCTTGTGGTCAGTATATACCACAAAATGCTTTCCTAGAAGATAATGTCTCCAACAACGCAGAGCATGAACAACTACAACCTACTCCAGGTTATGCGTAGGATAGTTCTCCTCATGTGGGATCAACTGCCGAGATCCATATGCAACAACACGATCCTCCCACATAAGCACTTCTCCAAGCTCAATGCGAGATGCATCACAAGAAACTGTAGAACTCTTGCCCGGCTCTGGGAGAACTAGAATCAGTGATGAATTCAATCTCCCCCTCAGCTTCTGAAAGGCTGAATCGCAGGGTTATGAACAAACGTACTTCACCCAATTCTTAGTCAAGCCCATCAACGGTGCTTCTATGTGTGAGAAGTTCTATATAAACCGACTGTAGTAACCAGACAGTCCCAAGAAACTCCGCACCTTGAAGACATTCTTCAGATGCTCCCAGGTAACTACTGCTCTCACCTTCTCTATGTCTACTAATACATCTGCCTCTGAGAGGACATGACTGAAGAAGTGAATCTCATCCATCCAAAAGTGGAACTTTGAGAGATTAGCATATAACTCATGCTCTCTCATTGTACTCAATACGATCTCAAGATGGGAAGCATGTTCGCGTCGAGTGTGAGAGTACACAAAGATATCTCCCACGAAAACCACCACGGAGGAATCCAAGTAAGGATGGAAAACTCAATTAATTAGTGCCATGAAAATTTCTGGTGCGTTCGTGAGGCCGAACGACATCACCAAGTACCCGGACAGACCATACCATTTCTACAAGGTTATAAGAGGTATATCTGATGGTCTAACATGCAATTGATGATAGTCAGATCTCAAGTCGATATTTGAGAACTCCCTAGCCCCTCTATGCTGATAAAAAATATCATCAATCCTTGGAAAGGGATATCAGTTTTTGACTGTCAACTGGTTCAGATTCCGATAATCCACACAAAGTCATAAAGTACCATCCGCCTTCTTCGCAAATAAAACAGGTGAACCACAAGGGGAGGTACTGGGTCGGATAAAACCCGTTTCCTACAACTCCTCCAACTGCTTCTTAAGATCTTATAACTCATGCATATCCATTATATAAGGAGGTATGGATATTGCTTCTGCTCCTGGCACAAGATCAATAGAGGAAGTCTACCTCACGCTCTAGTGGAAACCCTGAAAAGTCTTCTGGAAAGTCATTCGGAAAATGATCAACCACTATAGGATAATACATCTAAGAAGTACCCTGATCATCCAGATATAAACACAAAATATTTTCTGTAACAACGCCCATCCCATGATGCTCTTGTCCGGCTCTGCTCACCTAGACATCCCATTCACCCTTGTGATGAAAAGGTTTTCCTTCGGGTGACGCAAAACTCACCCTAAAATGATAGAAATCGACAAATGCTGGAAAAGGAACTAGCCAGCCCATTCCGAGAATGAAATCATAACCTGTCATCTCTAGGACATAAAGATCCCACAAATAAGTGACACCCACCAACCTCAAGGGGGAACTCCTTGAACTAACACACACTAGAATTTCTAATTCTCAAGGGAGTGTCTAGTGTAATTATAATCTCAGAAGTGAAGATTGTAAGTCTAAGGCTCTCCACAGTGTGCACAGAAATAAAGATATTAGAAGCTCCTGTATCGAAAAGTGCAGAAGATAAAACTGATTCTATTATGATTGTACCTCACATTGTAGAAGGTCGAGGATCCTGCTCCTAATGAATCTGCTCTAGTGAAAATGTCTGGCTAGTACCGCGGCCCTGTGCAGCAGCTTGAGATCCCTGAGTTAATCCTCCCTTAGCCTGACCACTGCATCAATGGCCTCTACCCTGGCTTGAATGACCTGAAGAACTCCAGACCCCAGTCTGCTGTAGAACTAGTAATCATGCACTTGTACACGGTGGCGAAACTGATCCACCTTCACTAGAAACTTGAAGAAGAACCTTGAAAAACCGCTGCAGGTGACCCATCTTTCCATAAACTCAGCACTCCACTAGGTCCCTCAGGCACTATGGCTTCTTATGCCCGTTCATCCCAAACTGGTAGCACACAAACTTACTACTTGAAGTAACATCTCGCTTCCTCGAGTCACCTTGTGTAGACGCTCGGTGGCACTTCCTACTGTTAGTAGAAAGAGTACTTACTCTGGGTGCTGAACCGCCCTGGATCACTGCTCTAGTATCCCATAGATTAATCTCTATGATCAATGCCTAGTTGACAATCAAATAAATAGAAGTCAACTATAAGACGTTCACCTATGATCTGATGTTCGGTCTGAGTCCCTCCTAAAACTTACTCACTAAGAATAACTCATCATTCCCCAGAACGGGAGTGAATCACTACAGTTCAGTGAAGCGGGAGGAATACTCTATAACTGAAAGAGCTCCCTACTGCAAGTTCATGAACTCTCTGGCTCTATCACACTTAGCGTCACAGGGTAGAAGAAGTCATAGAAAGTACACTAAAACTTTTCCCAAGCAACTATCTATTGATTCCCTGCCTGAGAAACTACATCCCACCATCTCATGGAAGATTCTCACAGCATGTAAGTCATGAGCATCACCCTTCTATCTGGGGGTGTCTCGAGATGATCAAATATAGAAACCATAGATTGAAACCCATATTCAAAAGCCTGAGGTCCTCTATCTTTAGAGAACATAGTAGGATGCTGTTGTTGGAAGACTCGTGTAAGCTCTTCCATATACTGGGCAGGTTGCAGAGCTTCCTGAAAGGTCTGTATGAACCCCATGAATCCCTCAAAGAACTGTGTGTCCGCACCAGTATCCGGGATAACTTTCGGTGCCACATCCGACATACGATCATTATTAGACCCCTGACGTGCAACATGATGATGTCCTGGCGACATGATTCTGTAGGGTCAAGCATGCCTTTATCAATGACGAGCACAGTTGCAAACATAAATGAGTGGAAATAGAAAAGAAGAGGAAAAACTCTTAATACTGAAAAAAATGGTTACACGGCATGTAGTCTCTATACACAACATGTTCCAAAACGATTTTACTTGGGTGTGTACACCGGCCAAACTAACTGTGTAAACCCAAAGAACACGACGTTTTCTTAAATATACACAACGTGTACCGTCCTTTTTTCCTCTTTCCCGGTTACTCCTACACGACTAAGTCACACGGACTGTCACAGTTGAAGACTACACAACATGTTTTTCCACTACACAGCGTGTCCTTGAAGATTATTCTCATCCGTGTCCTTAGTCACATAGGCTGGTACAGAAGACATAACTACATGGCATGTCAACAATGTACACAGTGTGTTGTCCCTATGATTTTCCAACCCATGTATTTAACTACACATATGGATCACCCAGAAGGAAATTACATGGCGTGTAACCGCGAGAAGTAGTTATTCCCGAATAGAAGAACACATGGAACGTGTTCATAAGGCCACACGCTGTGTTATTTGGGTTTTTGGGCAGTAGGCATACAAAACTGCAGAAAACCACTGAAAAACACTGAAAACCAGCACCTATGTGTCAAATTCTGATCCCTAGGGGCCCATACTCCCTGCGAATCAAATCATGACATCATAAAAATGTATATAACAATTAAATAGTATGATAATCCCATGATCCGCCAAATTCCGATCCTCGAGGGCCCATAACACCTCTAAGACCAAAGCTTGGCATCCATGCTAAATATTCTCTATGATAAACAACACTCTATCAACATAGCATGTATCTCTATCATAACAATTATCACAACATCATTCATAATCTATCACAACATCTATCACAACATCATGCAATTTCTAATGCACCCTAGATGGCATGGTAAAATGCATCATATGTGATTTTCTTACCAGTTCCTATATGATTCATGAGATTCCATACCCTCATCTCATCGGGTTGCAACAAAATAGAACCACAATCATATAAACTGTAATAGAAAAAACAAGTGCATCACCCAACAGTGAAATATAATAAACTGTAACCCTTGCAAAAACAAAAAATTTTAATTATGGGGTAATACATCTCTTCCCTGTACACGGGTTAATTACTCACGGGCACAGTTAAGTACCAAATACCCATTCTTTCATATCCCTATCTATTGTTGCCAAACAGTAAGGAAATAGAAAATAAAGAAAATTCCTCTCATACCACTTTGTAATGACCCGAATCTGGAGCCACACAACTGGTACCCCATAACCAGTTCACCACATGACCTCAAGTGCATTTCCCCAAATTATATAGGCTACTGACTAGCAACGAGGGCCTTGGTGAGTAAGTGGGGAAACTATGCCCTCATTTGGTAAATTATGCAGTAGAAGGAAAATAATAAACAATAGCATAAGTAGTAAACAATATACAACAACTAAAACCAAACAGTAGAAGCAATGTATAATGTAAATATGATGCAACATGGTACATGTATCTATGGAAGCAGTAAACAAAGAAACATGTTGAAATAGAATAGAAACCGAAGTACTAAATGTAAACAGTAAACTCCATCAGCATCGCAAGGATAAGCTCGGTCCCATGCTCTTCATCTCTAACCAGCAATCAAGCACCTGAGGTAGAAGGGCCACAATCCATATCCACACCTTCAACCATATAACCTGTTTTGGCCTAAAAGAAAGACCCAAACAACGCGTGATACTAATCCCAGAAGGCAACCACCACAAGATCTGTGACCTACAGTCAGTGAACAATATAGAAAAAGTGATGGAAAAATAAATGCAGTAGAAAGACAAGAGTATTCTAAGTAAACAATCCTAAAAGACTCCATTCACATTTATTCATTAATTTAATTCAATCATTTAATAATCAACCTAAGAATCTAGCAAAAAGCTCTATAATCCAAAGCCATAGCATGTAACACAACATGTATCTCAACAGACTACCTAACAAAAATTAGTAAAACCCAAGCTTGTTCTTTGGCTTTGTGGGCTCATCACAACCAACCAACATTGATTTATCACACTAACCCTATGGGTGGATCACACAGGTTGACCAATATGGTGAAGTATTCAACAATGGAATAGATACTCTGAGGAAGCACTCATCATCAATTCCCCCTATGGTCTTGCCGCGATACTACAGACTCTATAGGGAATCACTTATGTCTAATTCTCCCATTAGTCTTGATTTGGTAATTATCAGACCCTATGAAAGAGCACAAAGTCAATCTATTTTATGGTCGCGTAGTGGTAACAATTAAAAAAGGCCCTCTAAGGAAGCACTCAACATCAATTACCCTTATGGTCTCACTACACTAGGTTCCAGCAGCCCTGAGTAAAATCAATCGTACGTAACCGATTCGTAGCAGCCCTAAGTATGCTTAACAAACTACTTGGCTAAAAGCTATAATAAATCAGAAAATTTAAACTGCAGGAAACACATGAAATTATTAAAATACATATAGGCAATCTGTGTTGCAAGGTTTTCCTCATAGGAAACATAAGACAAACGACGATAAACAGACAAAACAAGGAAAACACCCATGGGGTGATCCTCATTCATTCAATAAATCGATCTTTATTCATCTAACAGTCAAAAGCACACATGAAATCTAAGGAAAATAATATTAAAGGATCAAAACCTATCCCGAGATACACGATACATGGGTATCCGACACCATTTCACAAAAACTCAATGAAATTTAATGTAAGGCATCAAACCACTTACCTCGATGGTTTTGATGAAAAACCCAATAATAAATAATGCACTAGAAACCCAGGTTGATTCTCTAAGAACCCTCCTTAGATTCCTTCTCCTAACAAGATCAAGACCCAAACTTCTCAAATTTGGTATCCTCACACTTAGATCTACCCATAATAGGAGTAGATCTATGAATCTGAGGGAAGAGGCGATGTAGATCTAAGTAGATCTAAAAAATGATAAATAAGAACAAGAATGATCACATACCTCAAGAATCTGTCTTCGATTTTGGAAGAGAAGACATTGGATCACCTCCAGAACACTTGGGAGAGGTTTTCAAACCATCAAAGTAGAGTAATCCCGAGTTATGGCCACTTAGGGGCCTAAACGAGGCAATTAGAGGCAAAAAGAGGTCAATGCAGATTGGGGCTTGAATCATCGTGTGCATGTAGGTATCCTGGGTCCACGTCAATTCCTTATAATTTTTTTTGATGAAGAAGATTTGGGTAAGTCTTGGTCTAGAAAGAGGAAATCCTTCGCTGGCCTCCATTTCCACTTACCGCACTGGTCTTTTGAGCCTCACATGAACCATGACTCTACCTATATGGAGAATTGGATTCAATTGCCTAGTATTCCTCTCCCGTTCCAGAATCTTGGGTTGCTGACATCAATTGTCAACTCGATAGGCTGATTTTTATGCAGTGACCAAAGAACAACATCTCTACCACATCCCTTTTCAGCTAGAATATGTGTGGAAGTGGATCTCTCAAGATTGCAACTGGAGATTGTCTGTATTGTTGTTGAAGAGGAGTACAGGTATGCACAGTCGATTGTATATGAATCTTGGACCCCATTCTGTTCATTTTGTCATAGACAGGGTCATGAGGAATATGGTTGTCGAAGGAGGTCTCGGAGTGTCCGACCATCTGAGGTCCTTGCTGTGCCAGTGGATATTCCATTGAGGGGTGGTGTGGACACTACTAATGCTGGGCAAAGCAGTGCTCAGACACCACTCGCAGTCCTGTCTCAAGACTGTCAGGCTTCCCCTAAACCAGTTGGTGACATTGTCTCACTGGTACCGGGGGTGCCTACATGGGAAGTTGCTGATCCTTTACCAACTACTGCTCTGGAGGAGAAGAGACAGAAATCTGACATTCTGTGTATAGATTTTGGAGTTCAGGTAGGATTGAATTACGTTAGGAGGAAGGAACCCATGTCTGGAGATGTTGTGGCTACCGCTTCAGATGATTCTTAGCCGGACAATTGAGAGAATGGTAACTCTAAGGTTTTGAGCCACGATGCTGCTATAAATAGCCATGGAAGGGACATGGATGGGACCTATAATCATTAGTATATGGGCAGGGGACTTGAGCTCCAACATGACTCTGGCGAGCCTGAGATTTCAGTCCAGAACACTTCAACCAGTCTTATGAAGGAAAGGATTGATGATCCTATACCATGTTCCCCAAACCGGTTTGCTGTATTGGAAATTACAGATATTAGAGATGCTCATCAGGTGGAATAGGAGAAAACCCCTTTCCATCAATACAACGAAGGTGATCTTTTTGTTCTGCCAAGCAGTGATTATGCCCCTGAACTGATTGTTAGGCAGCTGGGTGGTGGTGAGGCTGACTCGGATGGAGTCAACATGGTTTAACTGAATCAGTCGGCTGAGGAGGTACAAATTCAAATGAACATCGTGAGTTTTAAAAAGAAGAAGGGGAAAAAAGATTACTCCTCACTCCCCCCACCTTTGGAGACCCTCTCTGCGAAGAAGCTACCGGTGTCATTGCCCAACGTGGTGAAAGAGGATCCTCAGGTTTTAACCAAGGGAAATGTCAATGAAATGGGCAGTTCTACCGGAAAGGTAAAGACCATAAAAGAACCTATCCTTTGTTCCGAGGAGGAAATGGTAGAAGAATTTTTGTATGTTGACATTCCACAGGAAGAGGCTGATATGATGGGAAGAGCTGTAAGAGTGGAGGTTGACAACGAACAGGAAAAGTGGATTGACAAACAAGATTTGATCTTAATGAGAGGCTTCAACGACAGGAAAATCAGCAAAGAAGAATATTGCTGCACTTGGGACAAAATGGATAACTGTTTGGAAGACGTTATTGGAGAAGAGTCTGAGGCTAAGGTATGGCTAATGCATTGGAATATCTACAGGGAAGAAAACAATAATAGGCTAAGGCTATGTTTTGGTAACATTTTCTTTTTCTTAGGAGGCTTCGCCCCCGGTCTAATTTGGGAAGTGTAGTCTGGACATCCTCATTGGGCCAGAGCACTCTTCCATAAACTTTGAGGGACATTTGGGATATGGTTGATTTGGATAGATGGAAACAATGGGAGGGACCATGCTTGCATGAGATCGCAGAGTGTCCCGCATAGGGATGGTGGTTGTTGTAGTTGCGTGTATGAGGTAGTTCCTGTTTCTTTCCGGTTTTTTGGGGTTGTTTGGTTTCATTGCTGGACCTTTTGGTTTCTCACTTTTTCCACAAAAGTGTTTCATTTAATAAAAATAATAATTTTTAGGAGAGGAAAAAAGAGTTAGATCCACAATTTAAGGATCTAATTTAAGTGTCTGAACGGTTTTATTGCAC
Organism: Viscum album; assembly: GCA_963277665.1. Classification (NCBI taxonomy): domain Eukaryota; kingdom Viridiplantae; phylum Streptophyta; class Magnoliopsida; order Santalales; family Viscaceae; genus Viscum; species Viscum album. Next base: position 1,199,336,417 of record OY728141.1, on the reverse strand, counting down.
GGTTAGACAAACCGTGTGCTGACCGTGCGGTCTGTACTGCTTTCCAACACTCCTCGCACTGTCTCTTCACATAGTTTACCTTAACTATGCAAAAACAGTGTGGTCGCCACTGCCTTGAGTTCCAGCTACGCACGGTCTGGCCGCATGGTTAGACAAATCGTGCACCGCCCGTGCTGCTCCCTGTTTTTCCTCAAAACATCATCTCATGCTTCCCCAACTCTTCCAAGCGTCACCCTTAACTTTGAAGCCAAGAAAAACATAAAAAAGGGGGGTAACATACCAGAAAATAAGATTTGGGTTCTTACACAGTCTCCTGGTCCCCCTACACGGCCATGTACCCAACCATTACACGGCCTATACACGGCTACCCGCGGAAATCCAGTACACGGTGCATACTTCTAAGTACAAGGTGATTACTCCTAAAATTTCCAGGAACTCCACTTTTCTCAAAAACACATAAAATAAATATTCGTACCCAAAATGATGATCCAGGTTCTTAAAAACATTTTCCATTAAAGAAATTCATCCCGGATGTACCAAACAAGGTATTGAAGAATAATAATAATCCTAGAACATCATTGGACACTTCTATTGCAAATCAATTTACCTCTCCCAAGTATCATCATGAACACGCCCTTTCTACCATAGCACCCATACCAGAGGAACATACCCACCATTGAGATCCTTCAAATTTTGATCGATGATCTAGATAGGGTAATCATCGAATGATGCACCCCCCTCCAACTCATCCTCCTTAGTATGAAAAACATGAGATGTGTCTAAGAAAAAAAGTTCTATATGAGAAACGTGGAAGACTTCGTGCATAGTCTAGTACCTCTGAGGTAACTACACCTGAAAGGAAAATGACCAGACTCTCTCCAAAACCACAAATGGCCCGATATATCTTGGTTAAATCTTACCTTGTCTTCTAATCCTTTTGTGTCCCAAACATAGTGTGACACACAAGAAAACCAGATCTCAAACATCAAACATGAGAGGTCAACTCTATTGATTAGCATAAGACTTCTACCATGACTGTGCAGTAACCAACCTCTCCTGAATCAACTCCACCAGCTCTGTGGTATCCTGGACAAGATGAAGTACCAATATAACTACCTATCCTGCATCCAGCCAACATAGGGATGATCAACATAGACTACCATACATATCCTCATAAGGGTCTATCTAAATAGTTTCTTGAAAACTATTTTTGGTGGAAAACACCACCAGAGGTATATGATTCACTGAAGAAAATCTAAAATCAAGGATACATGCTCAAAGAATGTCAACTAAGAACATGAATTATACGCTCAGAATTGACATCTTTCTGGAGATGGTAAGTTGTAAACATAAGTACATGTGTACCCAAATCAATATTTAGTACCTACTGGACCCAAGAAGTAAAACTTGCATCCCTGTCTAAAATGATGGAGTGTGGAACCCCCTGTAAACGAGCAATATCCCAGGTGTAAAATCATCTCATCTCATCAACACTGAAGGTCTCTTTAACCAGGAAGAAGTGTGAAACCTCTGTGAGTCTGTCAATAATAACCTAAACAACAACATTACCTCATGGTGACCTCGGTAAAACTATCAAAAATCCCATCAAGACATCATTCCGCTTCCTCCTGGGGATGGGTAACTATTGTAAAAGTACTTCTAGTCACAGGTTCACTTCCTTCTCTTGCTCATAGGTGGAACATATCATCACAAAACCAGCAACATCTCTCTTCATACCAGGCCACTAATACTAACGGTGTATATCTCGAAACATCATGGTGAAACCATGATGATCTTCCAAAATTGAGGAATCAAAATCCCAAAAAATCTCTTCGTGTAGGTCTGCTGACACCCACACACTCCAATGAAAATGAATGTTCTCATCCTTTCCATTGGTACATCCAAGAATAGGTTCTCCTACTAACACACCTTCATGTAAAACTGTGCCTTCATGAACTAATAACTTCCTTATCCACACTCGATTAAGTAGAGTAGATGTAAGAACGATAGAAGAAAGAAATGTAAGCCCTTGTATGTCGTGCACCTCCAAATGCATCTCAAAGAGAAAATCCAATAGTATCCACTAACTTATGTCCTCCTGAAATTCATGTATCTGAGTCCTCCTACTCAACGTATCACCCACTACGTTTCCTTTCCCATCCATGTAGGCATGCTCAATGAAAAAGGATTGAAATTACTCAATCCACCTTTTCTATCTCAAATTCAGATCGTGCTGAGTGAAGATATACGTTATAATTTTGTTGTTAGTTAAAACCATAAAATGATCTTTCAAGAGATAATGTCTCCAACAGCGTACGGCCTGAACATATCCCAGCAACTCATGATTGCATGTTGTGTAATTATTCTCATGTGGCCTCAATTAATGAGACCCATACATAATGACGCCTTCCCCCTGCATAAGCACTGCTCCCATCCTGATACCTAAGGCATCAGAGTAAATAATATAACTCTTGCCTGAATCTAGAAAAACTAGTACTGATGCTGAATTCAATCTCCCTTTTATCTTTTTAAAGGGTGAATTGCAAAAATCTATCATCAGGTACTTCACACACTTCTCAGTCAAGATATTTAGTGGTGCTGGTATGCACGAAAACTCATGTAAAAAACGTCAATAGTAACCATCCAGCCCAAGAAAACTCAGTATCTCAAAGGCATTCTTCGGATTCTCCTAAGAGACTACTACTCTCACTTTCTCTGGGGCTACTGGTACTTCTATATATGAGATAACAAGACCCAATAAGTGAATCTTGTCTATCTAAAAGTGGAATTTTGAGATATTAACATATAAATGATCCTCTCTCAGTGTATTCAATACGATATCAATTTGTGTAGAATGGTCGTGTTGAGATTGATTTTGCCACAAGATATCATCCATGAAAAAAACCACGGAGTCTATGTATGGATGGAACACTCGGTTCATTAGTTCAATGAAAACTTTATATTTGTTCTTCAGACCGATTGGAATAACCATGTACTTGTATAGATTATACCTACTCTGAATGGATGTAAGAAGTATAGACGATGGTCTAACGCTCCACCGATGATAACCGGATAACATTTCATTCTTTGAAACAACTAGGCTCCTCAGAGCTAATCAAAGAGATCATCAATCCTCACTATTGGATATCGTTTCTAGATCGTCAACTGGTTCAGCTTCCTATAATCCACAGAATGTCCAATGGTACAGTCCACCATCATTATAAAAGGATAGTAAAACCCCAAGGATATTTATTGGGTCAGATGAAACCCTTTCCTTTTAACTCTTCTAACTACTTCTTGAGCTCTTTTAGCCCTGTAATAGCCATACTATAAAGATGAATGGACATCAGTGCCACTCTTGGAACAAGGTCAAAAGAAATTTCTACCTATCTCTTCTGAGGTAATCCTGAATAGTCCTCCTAAAGGAAATCTCTAAAACAATCCACTATTAGAATAATGTGCATATGTGAATTCTCCCAGCCATCTATAAACAATCATGCAATATGGGTTGAAAATCCTCCAAATCTCTAATGCTCTGGTCCCAGTATGATCTCCGGGACATCCCTCTCACCATCATGTAGAAATATCTACCCTCTACTAATGTGAAGCTCACCCTATAGAGATAGAAATTGATAACAACCTAGAAGGGAACGAACTAGTCCATTCTGAGAATTACAGTATAGTCCATCATCTTCCAGACATTAATGTACCATAAGAAGTGACACCCACAACCGCAAAAGGGAACTCCATTCACTGATGTACACATGTTGTTATATTCCCCAACATTGTGTCTAGAAACAAGATAACAACATAGGTAAATATATAGAGCCCAAGGCTCTCCACAATAGCAACAAAAATAAAACTATGATAGGACCCTGTATCAAAATGTTTAAAACCTAAAATCGAGGAACCATGAATCACACCATTAACTGTAGAGGGTTATAGATCCCACTCTTAATGGGTATGATCTATAGCAAAATACTGACCTCTGCCGTGACCCTATAAAGATGGAAGTGATCCTTGAGTTGATCCACCCTATAGCTATCAAAAACCCACTATCTGACCACACCGGCCACAACCTCCACCTCGACCTAAACAACCAGATGAACTTCAATTCCCAAAATGTGGAAAAACTAGTTGTCATTCTCCTGAAAATGGAGCCATATCAAAACTCTTATCACCAGTTGATGGTGAGAATATCTGACAAAAACTCAGAAGATGAACCATCTTGCCGCCAGATCGGCACTCCACTGGGACTCTCGGGAAATGTGGCCTCGTATGCCTGCTCTTCCCGCACTGGTAGCACACCACCTGGCTACTTAAAGAAGCATACTTGGATCTCCATGCATAGACTCCCTACAACACTTCTTACTGTCAGTTGAGGGGGGATACCAACTCTGGATGCAACCCACCCAGGCTCAAAACTCTAGAATCCCTCAGGTTGTTCTCTTTGATCAGTGCATATTGACTATATGTGTGATGGATGTCATCCTGAATATGTTTACCAGAGATTGGATCTCATGGCTATGACGATCATCAAACATCTCCTCCAGAAATAACTCAAAACCCCCTGGAATCAGATTGAATAACTATAGATTTCTGAAGAGAGTCCATAACTAAGAGAGTGCCCTTCTAAAAATCATGAATTATTGGGCTCGATCGGCCCTCAAAGTCTTAGGGTGGAATTTATCACAGAAGGAATGTTAGAACTCATCCCAAGACATAACCTGATGGTGACTGTAACAACCCAAGATTTCATAGTGTGTTATTTCTTCAAAATAATTCAATAACTTGCACTACACGCAACACCGAGTTCAAGCGCACAATGACTTACCAAACAAGCCGTTCGAAAAAGGTTATGAATAGTATTAACTAAATTTTAAACTTTATATAATCCTTATAATTTTAGAATCCATATTATGAGTTTCTTAGACATAATGTAAGAACAAATTCATCTTCAGTATTGTAGTTTTACCAACTTTTAATAGTGAACCCTTTTTAAATAAAATATTTTAAACTTTTTGACTAAATGGGGACATCAAAAAATTTAAAATAAAACATCCCAAGCTTCCACGGTATGCTTTCCTTTGAATAAAACAGTAGCGTGTGTTGTACGCAACTTCGAGTTTTAACACACACCACAACCGATCAAACTAGCCGTTATGAATAGTAATACTTAATTTTTTGAAATTATATATATTTTATATTTCAAAATGGACTTCATTTTTTGATTCGGAATATCAAATTTAGCCTAAGGTGAAATTTTGGTACTTTTCGGATAACTTTCATATTTTGATGAATAGTAAAAATTACTAAATTTTAATTAAAAACAACTTTTTTAATCAAAATAATTAATAGTGATAAATTATGAATTTGAGTGTTTTTAAAGTATATTTAGAATATATTTTTACCATTTAATATAATTTTGGTCATTGGACATAATTTTACAATTAAACCGAACATAAACAAATGTCAATCTTTTGATAGTTATTATCTCTTAAAAACACACTTTTTGTTTTGACAGCGGGAATTAATTTTAAATTAATTTCGGCCACTTCTGTATTTTGAATTTAGAAAAATGGATTCCATATTTGGAATCAGGATGTTCAAATTGTGTAAATAGGTAACTTTTATTTTTAGACATTTTGAATAATTACTGCGGTAAATATTTTATTTACCATGGTTAAGGGTAAATCCGGTAAATAAGGGTTAAAAAATAATATTATAATAATACTAAATTACCCTAAAACGTGTCTTAACCCTATTGGTTGATACATGGTCGACCATGGGCATCTTTGTGTCAATTTTGGGACCCCATTGATCCACTTGTAAGTGATAATGACACTTTATTTTAATTAAGTAAAAATGAATACAAAAATGGCATAAGCTTACATCTTTTCAAAGAACAATTTTTACATAGGGATATACATGTTGGATTTTCGATTATAAATATTCATTAGAAAGATAAAAATATTTCCTACATAATTATATTTTATTTATAATTTTTAGACATCAAATAATTTAAATTATTAATGACACAATAATGATGCAATGTTTACCTCATTAATAAATCATTTAAATAAATAAGATTATAATGATTAAAATATTATCTAAAACCTGTCCAATTCTTATTGGTTGATGTTATTTAGAATATGAGTCATCTTATAGTCGACCTCAATGATTTTTGGACCATTATAAACCGAATATAATTATATTATAATGTAATACTTTCACTCTTTCCTAAAGAGCCCCTCCTCTCCCTTATAAAAGGAGACCACTTCTACTCATTCCTCACACCTCTCAAGCCACGTGGCTCGTCCAAACTCTGCCCAACTAAGCTCCCCACATCCCTCTCCTCCTCCTTGAAGCTTCCCCTTAGGCAGAAAGCATTTCAAGAAGTCCTTTGGTTCCAACCAAAGTGAGTTACCTAAATTAAAGGTAACATTTTCTCTTAAATTATTTTCAATTATTTTGCTTCTCCAACCCCCAAACTCTCTTTATTTCCTTTCTTTTGTAACAACACCAGTATCCACAATATACTAGGATGTTTTTATAAGAAGGATTCAAACTACACATTCACACAACTCCATCTAATGGATGATGAACATAATGTTTCTGTGGATGGAAAACTAACGCCTCACGAAACGATGATTGTTCAAATACATCTTACCGCCTCTCATGGTGGCCATTAGGATGGCACTGTAATTAAATATGATATTAATGATATATATTTTATATATAAGCTACTGTAATTCCATTTTATTTCATACAATTATTCGTTTCATGTTGTATATACATACGATAATTTCATTTGAGGAAGTGCGGGCTACCGCCCCCTTAAAATGATATGACTCGTTCATACCACACATGGAACGTATAAAGGATGGTGTTAATGAACTTAAGTAACATATATAAAATATTATATTTTACTGTAATAGTAATATACCTATGTATCATTTGGATTCGATTCTTTTAAAATAAAAATTAAATGGAAGTAGTATTCATGCGTACGTACGGACTACCGTCTCCACGAACGCGATGAGATTCATTCTCCATCGTATCCATTCAAGTATAATTATCATTTGATGATTTAAGAATGATGTTTAAGGACTTGATACCATTATGGATATGAATAATATACATCCCATTAATAACGAATATGGCTCACATAACAAAGAATGTAAAGTAAAATGAACCCGTTAACACCTGAAATGACGATAATTCTAAGATATTATTAACAAATCAATGTTAAAAGATCATATATGATATCATATTAAAGTAACTGATTCTTGTATTATTCAATAACAATTATTTCACCATTATACAGGAGGTAAACATACCATCGACCAAGGAAAATGTACAAAGTAAGGGATTCTCTTATCTCACTTTCAATTCCGTGAGATTTCCATTGTTCGCTACTAAATTATTGAAAGTGGTGTATTGTGTACTTCCATTTGATATATATTATCATGATTCACTTTATATTCATGTTATTCTGTAAATCATTTGGTGGTTATTAACTTTTGGCCATGCGACTCAGTTGATTAACGTGGTAAAGGGATTCTTGTCTCACTTTTAATTCCGTGAGAATTCCATTGATCACAACTTAATTATTGCATGTGGTGTATGTGTACTACACATGATTGTATTCATTGTGTAATATACTTTATTTTATGGGTATTTACATCATCATGGTATGACCTTTCTTTCATGGGTGTTTGTTTCTTAAGTTACCTAATCAATAAGGTAATTTGAGATTTCAATTTCCACTCATTTGGCTTTACGCATATTTCATTGATTATATTACCCCAAGATTATGTGTGGAATCACTATTCATTTGATTATGTCATAATTTCCACTCCCCTTCCTGTGGATATACTTTTGATACACATAATCACTCCATTGAAAATTCTCAAGTCATTGATATGAATTTGATAAGAGTAATTTTAACTCTTTCACCATTTTTTGAGTTAAACATCCAATTCGTTGGTGTTGTTTTTACAGGAATATGTGTGAATATACTTTGATTGTTTTACACTTAATATCCAATCATATTTAGTGTATTTATATTTTTCACACATAATTATGTTGTTGATTTATCCTTAACCTAAGGATATGGCCTTTATGAGAGATTTCATCTCAACATACATTCCATTGAGACTTCTTTGTTGATATACACCAAATCACTTTTATGTGGTGTATATAATGTACTTTGACATAGTATATCATGAATTCCATTTATTCTCATGATATTACAAAGTTTTGATTACCTCAATTATTTTCATTCAAGTGTCTCTCTTTTGGTTAGAATCTCTAACTAAAATACCATTTTTAAATGTTTTAAAGACTTATTCATCTAAATCTTTCTCATTAATGTCCATGTTTTAAAAATGGTTTTAAGGATTTATTTATATGGACATTAAAGTTTAGAAATTAAAAATCCTTTTAAAAGGTTTCAAAGTGGTATGGGACACTTTGATTCAAAAATCTATTTTTAAATGGCTTCTTGACAAATAGTGTGACTTTTAAATGTTTTCAAGAAAAGGGGGATATTTCTCTCAAATAGTTTTGATGATTATTCATTATTCATGATTGAGGTTAATGAGATACAATACAATCTTCCATATTGTATCAAATGAATTATATTTGACTGTGGATGTTCTATTTTTATACCATTCATGGTTTGTGGTTAAAGTATTGACATTTCGTATGCTAGTTTTAATACGAATGTTTATTTTATGCTTAAACCTATTCATATGAGTAATGCATTGGACATAATAAGTGATGGGTGGAGACCGCTATAGCTCCTCGATGCATCGGTAGGTCTCATGAGACAAACTAGTGTCTTGGCACAAGGCCTTGGCAAAATCTTATTTGTAGTCTTGGCACGAGGCCTTGGCTATGTGGTTATGATAGTCTGGCATTATGCATTCCATCATTATGAATGTGGTTATTGATATTGCATGTGATCATTTGACTAGTAGAATATCCATGTGAGTAAGTAAATGGCATTATTTCATTTTTCCTTTGCCATTTTATGCTGAAGTTCAAGTTTCAAAGGCTTTTGTTTTAGTTATAAATTGCCTTAAGTGTTTATGCTTATTTATGAAAGCTTCTGCTATAATGTTATCCTTACTGAGCATCTGAGCTCACCCCTTTCAATGTTTTATTTTTTTTCCTGGATTATGAAGAAGTAATTTATGAATGACCTGCCGGGATAGTATGAGGGGATATGAAGACAAGATGTTTTTTTATGATGTAATGTAAAAATTTATGGATGTATCTAGTTATTCCAAGGCTACTAAACTAATCGGTATTTCGAGACTTGATCTTTCTCATGATCATGCCAATGTTATGTAATAATGCACCGACTCTTGGTAACTAGGGTCGGGGCGTTATATTTGGTATCAGAGGAAGTTTAGTACAAACCTTGGTAGCTAGATTTAGATAAACTCTGATTAGAGCACGTAGACCTAAGATGAACTTTGAGGATTAGTATAAAAGAACTTCCTAGAATTTTGGTATTGTAGAGATTTTGTGATTTTTCCGAGCAATACATCCCTTTCTGGATACGAGCAGGTAGAGGCGGCTCTGGCACAGATGTACCTAGGGGTAAAACCCGAAAACACCGCTTTGAGCTAGACTCGAACGAGAACTGGTGCACGACAACGGGCCTTGCTGCACTCTTGGTTACGACACTCCCGGGGGATATGCTTAGGATAATTTACATTTTCTTTACAAACCAATTTAAGTAATATATACATAAGATGAGAGTAAATGACCTTGGTTAATCCTAATATGTTTCAAATTGAGAATATGGTGACATTTTAATCTCTAAATGATTTTACGACTACTATTACTCACACAATGCTTTCTGGTTTTAGTCAATGGCTGGATTCCAAGGAAGTCATAGTGACTTTGAGAATGATGTACAAGGTGGGAACGGTGGTGGAAATGAGCAACAAAATGGAATGTTGATAGGCGTAAAAGATATCGTCTTTATGCCAAATCGGTTTTCCAAAAATATGATCAACAACATATATATTAACCAACTCCCAGACTCAACAAGGAAGAGAAAGGTGATAAATGATAAGATCTCCAGCAATGGAGACCATGGAGAAAAAAACCTCAATTTTCATCATGTAGGAATTGTGGAAAGAGACACCCAGGAAAGTGTCTCAATGAGACAACGAAATGTTTTACGTGCGGGAAGGAAGGAAATAAAGTGAAGAATTGCCGAAGAAAAATGAAGAGTACTATGGAAGAAGATATAAATGGTCCCAAGAGTCTATTTACAGCCATTTGCCGTAAATGTAGGGGACCTGGCCATTACCCGAGTGAATGTCCTATTTTATAGGATATTTTCTTGCTCAAAGAAGAAGCTATGCAGAAATAAATGGTTGGAGAAAAATTTAAAAAGTATTAGCACTCCTTGTTGATGGGTTTACTTTGGAATAATTTTCTCTTGTATTTGTAACCCCTTAGTTTTCCATGTGAGAATGATATTTGAGGAATAATTGTCTCTTCTCTTATGGATATAGGTATAAATAACCATTTGGTTTTATATGATCATTGGGGTTTGAGAAAATGATAAGTTATTATAATTTGGGATGAAAATGCAAAGTATGATATAACATTTGTGGTTAAATTATGTTATTTTGAAAAATTTATCTCATTTTGGTAATATTATAGAATATAGTTTTTGAAAAAGAACAACACGTAGACCATGTGACAACCCGTCGCGTCGGACAAAGCTGTGGGAATCGAACCCACAACCAAAGTGCGATTGGGATTTATCGCCTACCACTGGACTACGTGAAGTCCCTGGTTAGTATGACTATTTTTTTTGTTAAATGATTTTATTGATCAATAATAAAATGATTTGGGTTCTTATGTCTTATCAAATGAATACCCTTGGTATAGGAAAATGATTTGGTGATTAAGTGATAAATGTTATTTTGGAAGATGTTCGTTTTTTTAGGAACACTATATGCCCAAGGAAAATAGAATACAATGAGGTTTCATTTGTAGAGTAATGGTGGATTTTTATCTACATTTTTATTGTTTATTTATAGTGATTTGGGTTATTTATGGAAATGATTAACCTATAACAGAGAATATGTGATGATGTTAATTACTTCTAAGTATGTGACTTTAAGAGTATTTGATGTCATTTGGAGATACAATGTAACATGGGAGACTACATAATCAAATTCTTCTATGTTTTGGGTTTCAATATTAGTTTGGATTATATTAAAGGATTTTAAGGACAATTGGTTATTGAATGGTATCTATTTAACTTTGGGGTATTGTTGGTTTAATTTTAGAAATTAAGATTAGTGCATATTTATCTCAATGAATATCCTTTTGGGGGATCATTAGATCATTCACTAACCATTTTGGATTTGATTAATCTTCAAAGACAATGTAAATATATGGTTTATCCTGCATGGATCATGTGATTCTATAGAAGTTTATTCTAGCTCTTCCAGTGTGACCAAGTCTTCTTGAATACTCATCGTTTAAAAAAATTGAGTTAGTGGTGGAAATTTATTAAAGAATGAAAATCTACTTAAAATTTAAGTATATCTCATAATGTTCTTAGTCAATATCATAAATGAATTCCTCTTCCTTATGTAATGTAACTTTAAAAAAAAAATTTTGTCCTAGATGGTACCTTAAATCATCACTAATTTATGGATTTGGGATTGTTGGCCTTTTCATAGCCATGTTCTCTACCACTCTCCATCAGATAATTGATGGTTAGATTTCTCCTCCATATCCATATTTTCCTACATGGAACCCTAGTTTGTATTATTTTCGTTAATCTTCATACTTTCCACTCTTTATTTTAAATAGAGGCCTCATTAATTCATTTTTCGATGTGGGATTTCAACTAAGATATTTTGAAATGTCAAAAATGTGTGATCCCAATACCCTATATTTTGTTGAACCGATGGTACTTCAAATCATCATAGATTGATGAGTTTAAGGACCTAAATTTTATAATTGTTTGTCATTGATGACCTCAACCACTACCTATAAATATTTACGTTTTTCCTCCAATTATATGTCTCTAATTTCCACCAATGTTCTCCTAATCGAGATCATAATTTGGTGGTGACCCTTTCATTTCTCTTTTCCTCATATTAAGACTAAATTTTAGTAAACCAATTTCCGATGTGGGTTTTCCCACAAATATATTTCTATTTTCAACCTTTTATTTTCGAAGAACAATTTCAAATTGCGAGGACGCAATTTATTGAAGGAGGGGAGAATGTAACACCCCAAGATTTCATAGTGTGTTATTTCTTCAAAATAATTAAATAACTTGCACTACACGCAACACCGAGTTCAAGCGCACCATGACTTACCAAACAAGCCATTCAAAAAAGGTTATGAATAGTATTAACTAAATTTTAAACTTTATATAATCCTTATAATTTTAGAATCCATATTATGAGTTTCTTAGACATAATGTAAGAACAAATTCATCTTCAGTATTGTAGTTTTACCAACTTTTAATAGTGAACCCTTTTTAAATATAATATTTTAAACTTTTTGACTAAATGGGTACATCAAAAAATTTAAAATAAAACATCCCAAGCTTCCACGGTATGCTTTCCTTTGAATAAAACAGTAGCGTGTGTTGTACGCAACTTCGAGGTTTAACACACACCACAACCGATCAAACTAGCCGTTATGAATAGTAATACATAATTTTTTGAAATTATATATATTTTATATTTCAAAATGGACTTCATTTTTGAATTCGGAATATCAAATTTAGCCTAAGGTGAAATTTTGGTACTTTTCGGATAACTTTCATATTTTGATGAATAGTAAAAATTACTAAATTTTAATTAAAAACAACTTTTTTAATCAAAATAATTAATAGTGATAAATTATGAATTTGAGTGGTTTTAAAGTATATTTTGAATAAATTTTTACCATTTAATATAATTTTGGTCATTGGACATAATTTTACAATTAAACCGAACATAAACAAATGTCAATCTTTTGATAGTTATTATCTCTTAAAAACACGCTTTTTGTTTTGACAGCGGGAATTAATTTTAAATTAATTTCTGCCACTTCTGTGTTTTGAATTTAGAAAAATGGATTCCATATTTGGAATCAGGATGTTTAAATTGTGTAAATATGTAACTTTTATTTTTAGACATTTTGAATAATTACTGCGGTAAATATTTTATTTACCATGGTTAAGGGTAAATCCGGTAAATAAGGGTTAAAAAATAATATTATAATAATACTAAATTACTCTAAAACGTGTCTTAACCCTATTGGTTGATACATGGTCGACCATGGGAATATTTGGGTCAATTTTGGGACCCCATTGATCCACTTGTAAGTGATAATGACACTTTATTTTAATTAAGTTAAAATGAATACAAAAATGGCATAAGCTTACATCTTTTAAAAGAACAATTTTTACATAGGGTTATACATGTTGGATTTTCTATTATAAATATTCATTATAAAGCTAAAAAGATTTCCTACATAATTATATTTTATTTATAATTTTTAGACATCATATAATTTAAATTAGTAATGACACAATAATGATGCAATGTTTACCTCATTAATAAATCATTTAAATAAATAAGATTATAATGATTAAAATATTATCTAAAACCTGTCCAATTCTTATTGGTTTATGTTATTTAGAATATGATTCATATTATCTTCGACCTCAATGATTTTTGGACCATTATAAACCGAATATAATTATATTATAAAGTAATACTTTCACTCTTTCCTAAAGAGCCCCTCCTCTCCCTTATAAAAGGAGACCACTTCTACTCATTCCTCACACCTCTCAAGCCACGTGGCTCGTACAAACTCTGCCCAACTAAGCTCCCCACATCCCTCTCCTCCTCCTTGAAGCATCCCCTTAGGCAGAAAGCATTTCAATAAGTCCTTTGGTTCCAACCAAAGTGAGTTACCTAAATTAAAGGTAACATTTTCTCTTAAATTATTTTCAATTATTTTGCTTCTCCAACCCCCAAACTCTCTTTATTTCCTTTCTTTTGTAACAACACCAGTATCCACAATATACTAGGATGTTGTTATAAGAAGGATTTAAACTACACATTCACACAACTCCATCTAATGGATGATGAACATAATGTTTCTGTGGATGGCAAACTAACGCCTCACGAAACGATGATTGTTCAAATACATCTTACCGCCTCTCATGGTGGCCATTAGGATGGAACTGTAATTAAATATGATATTAATGATATATATTTTATATATAAGCTTCTTTAATTCCATTTTAATTCATACAATTATTCGTTTCATGTTGTATATACATACGATAATTTCATTTGAGGAAGTGCGGGCTACCGCCCCCTTAAAATGATATGACTCGTTCATACCACACATGGAACGTATAAACGATGGTGTTAATGAACTTAAGTAACATATATAAAATATTATATTTTACTGTAATAGTAATATACCTATGTATCATTTGGATTCGATTCTTTTAAAATAAAAATTAAATGGAAGTAGTATTCGTGCGTACGTACGGACTACCGTCTCCACGAACGCGATGAGATTCATTCTCCATCGTATCCATTCTAGTATAATTATCATTTGATGATTTAAAAATGATGTTTAATGACTTGATACCATTATGGATATGAATAATATACATCCCATTAATAACGAATATGGCTCACATAACAAAGAATGTAAAGTAAAATGAACCCGTTAACACCTGAAATGACGATAATTCTAAGATATTATTAACAAATCAATGTTAAAAGATCATATATGATATCATATTAAAGTAACTGATTCTTGTATTATTCAATAACAATTATTTCACCATTATACAGGAGGTAAACCTACCATCGACCAAGGAAAAAGTACAAAGTAAGGGATTCTCTTATCTCACTTTCAATTCCGTGAGATTTCCATTGTTCGCTACTAAATTATTGAAAGTGGTGTATTGTGTAGTTCCATTTGATATATATTATCATGATTCACTTTATATTCATTTTATTCTGTAAATCATTTGGTGGTTATTAACTTTTGGCCATGCGACTCAGTTGATTAACGTGGTAAGGGGTTTCTTGTCTCACTTTTAATTCCGTGAGAATTCCATTGATCACCACTTAATTATTGCATGTGGTGTATGTGTACTACCCATGATTGTATTCATTGTGTAATATACTTTATTTTATGGGTATTTACATCATCATGGTATGATATTTCTTTCATGGGTGTTTGTTTCTTAAGTTACCTAATCAATAAGGGAATTTGAGATTTCAATTTCCACTCATTTGGCTTTACGCATATTTCATTGATTATATTACCCCAAGATTATGTGTGGAATCACTATTCATTTGATTATGTCATAATTTCCACTCCCATTCCTGTGGATATACTTTTGATACACATAATCACTCCATTGAAAATTTTCAAGTCATTGATATGAATTTGATAAGAGTAATTTTAACTCTTTCACCATTTGTTGAGTTAAACATCCAATTCGTTGGTGTTGTTTTTACAGGAATATGTGTGAATATACTTTTATTGTTTTACACTGAATATCCAATCATATTTAGTGTATTTATATTTTTCACACATAATTATGTTGTTGATTTATCCTTAACCTAAGGATATGGCCTTTATGAAAGATTTCATCTCAACTTACATTCCATTGAGACTTCTTTGTTGATATACACCAAATCACTTTTATGTGGTGTATATAATGTACTTTGACATAGTATATCATGAATTCCCTTTATTCTCATGATATTACAAAGTTTTGATTACCTCAATTATTTTCATTCAAGTGTCTCTCTTTTGGTTAGAATCTCTAACTAAAATACCATTTTTAAATGTTTTAAAGAGTTATTCATCTAAATCTTTCTCATTAA
Source organism: Viscum album (assembly GCA_963277665.1). Taxonomy (NCBI): domain Eukaryota; kingdom Viridiplantae; phylum Streptophyta; class Magnoliopsida; order Santalales; family Viscaceae; genus Viscum; species Viscum album. The sequence goes on along the minus strand of OY728141.1, from coordinate 1,199,320,503 downwards.
TGTCCATGTTTTAAAAATGGTTTTAAGGATTTATTTATATGGACATTAAAGTTTAGAAATTAAAAATCCTTTTAAAAGGCTTCAATGTGGTATGGGACACTTTGATTCAAAAATATATTTTTAAATGGCTTCTTGACAAATAGTGTGACTTTTAAATGTTTTCAAGAAAAGGGGGATATTTCACTCAAATAGTTTTGATGATTATTCATTATTCATGATTGAGGTTAATGTGATACAATACAATCTTCCATATTGTATCAAATGAATTATATTTGACTGTGGATGTTCTATTTTTATACCATTCATGTTTTGTGGTTAATGTATTGACATTTCGTATGCAAGTTTTAATAAGAATGTTTATTTTATGCTTAAACCTATTCATATGAGGAATGCATTGGACTTAATAAGTGACGGGTTGAGCCCGCTATAGCTCCTCGATGCATCAGTAGGTCTCATGAGACAAACTAGTGTCTTGGCACAAGGCCTTGGAAAAATCTTATTTGTAGTCTTGGCACGAGGCCTTGGCTATGTGGTTATGATAGTCTGGCATTATGCATTCCATCATTATGAATGTGGTTATTGATATTGCATGTGATCATTTGACTAGTAGAATATCCATGTGAGTAAGTAAATGGCATTATTTCATTTTACCTTTGCCATTTTATGCTGAAGTTCAAGTTTCAAAGGCTTTTGTTTTAGTTATAAATTGCCTTAAGTGTTTATGCTTATTTATGAAATCTTCTGCTATAATGTTATCCTTACTGAGCATCCGAGCTCACCCCTTTCAATGTTTTATTTTTTTTTCCAGGATTATGAAGAAGTAATTTATGAATGACCTGTAGGGATAGTATGAGGGGATATGAAGACAAGATGTTTTTTTTATGATGTAATGTAAAAATTTATGGATGTATCTAGTTATTCCAAGGCTACTAAACTAATCGGTCTTTCGAGACTTGATCTTTCTCATGATCATGCCAATGTTATGTAATAATGCACCGACTCTGGGTAACTAGGGTCGGGGCGTTACAGTGACCTTCATATGATATCACAACCCACCATCTCATGGAGGATTCCTAAAGCATGTACATAAAAAGCTTCACCCTCATCTTCGGTGGTGTATCCATATACTCAATGATTGATATCATGACTTCTAAGGATGACTATACAGCCTGAGGTCCTCCATCCCCTGAGAAGGTGGGAGGATGTTACTGTTGAAAGACCCGTATAAACTCTACCATTAATTGGGCGGATGCGGTGCTCCTTTGAGGACTGTATAATCCTCGTGAATCTTTCTTATAACATTGAATCATCATCTGTTTCTAGAATGATGGTTGGTGCCAGGACATGAATGACTGGAGGATCTGCTGGAAGTCCCTGATCTACCATGTATGGTGTCTGATCGTTTCCCTATATCTGGAGTAAAACTGGAGGATGTATCAGTGGAATCACTCTTGAAGGTCAAGAGAACACCATATATTATGATTATTGGGGAATAAATTTTATTATTTCACAAAGGGAACATTATAAATAAAATATTCAAGTTTTTCAAAAAAAAAAGAAACAAGGTTTGTATGACCCCTACACAGCGTGCTCCCCTAAGCCTTCACATGGGTGTGTACTTCCTCCAACACTAGTTGTGTAAACCCAGTACACACGACATGTTCTCTTTAAATACTTGGGGTTTACGTGAATTACATTCCCCTAATTGAGTCCCTCCACAGGATTAAACCTCAATATTATCCTAGAACAAGACTACACGGCGTGTTTGTGCCAAACACGGCGTGTACAACTTATGTTTCAACCACCCAGTTAATTAGTCACACTATGGGAGAAACGGTTGTCTCTACATGGCGTCTTTATTCTAGAAACAATGTGTACTAAAACGCTTTCACCAACCCATGTCGTTAGTCACACAGTCAGACACATGGTCTCTACATCAAGGCGTGTACTTCTAGTACACGGTGTGTTCCATTATTGATTTACCAACCCCATGTATCTACCCACATAGATAGTCACATTGTTAAACACTACAGTGCGTGTACATATAGTACACGTCTTGTACTTATGGAATATTGTTCCTTTCTGATCTGAAGGATATAGGGTGTGTATTCATCATTCCACACTGTTTATTATGGGTTTTTCTAGACAGTGTGCCCCAGAAAATACTCTATAATCCCAAAAAAAACATTGAAACTAACATTAAAATTCCAAATCTGGACTTGTGGGTGGAACATACTATCCGTTAATCAGTGCATGTCCTCTTATTCATGCATATCACAAGGAATAACAATTATATTCAACAAGATCCACAAAATTCTGATCCCTGAGAGCCCATAACACCTCTAGGACCAATGTTGGCGCCCATTAAAATGAAACATTAATCATTAACAATACCAAATCAAAAAGAATTTATTCTATCAATTCATCTATCAAAATATCATGCATATCTATCACAACATCTTTCATAATAACATTTAACCGGAAATGCACTATAAATGACATGAAAAGAATGCATGACATGTGACCTCTAACAGGTGTATATATGATGAATGAGAAGGAATTACCTCGTATCAATGGGTTGCAACAGAAATAGAACCTCAATAATGTCAACTATAATAGTAAAAAACATGTGAATCATCCAATGGTGAAATCAAATCAATTGAAATAATTGAAAAACAATTAAAATTGGAATAATTTAGGTAAATTAGGGTTTCATTGTACACAGGTTAGCTAATACTAGGAAAAACATATTACCAACTACATATTCATTCCTATACCTATCTACAGTCTCCAAATAGTATGTAAAGAATAATATAATCCTTTGATACCACTTTGTAACATCCTGGTTCTAAGAGCCTCCTAGAGGTGCACTGTATCCGGTTAGTCACATAACCTCAAGTCCATTTCCCTAAATTCAAATGGATGCCGACTAGTAGCCAGGGCCTTGGGTGTTATAGTGGGGAAATTATTCCCTCTCATTAAGATTAACAAAGAAGGAAAAATTAGATAATAGTATTGAAAACAGGAATACTTTACAATATGTAAACAATGTAAGACTAAAAATAAAGAAACAACTACAATATATATATGAAAATAATGATGCATGTAACATGTATCTAAGAAATTAATCAAACACATCCGAATATTGTAATATAGTACTAAACCAATGTATAAAAGAAAACAAGTAAAAAACTCTAACAATATCTGAAGCCTCAACTTGGTACCATGTTCTCCATCTTCATAGTAGTCAAGTACCTAAAGTAGAAAGGCACTTTCCCTTATCTATACCTGCAACATTATGATCTATTTGGGCCAAAATTGAATATCCAAATAGGGTTTACTAGTAATAAACCACCCAAAGATTTGTGCATAACTTTCAATGAATATATATATATATATATAATGCAATATGATAAATCATGTAATAAACAAGGAATTACTCAAAAGTAACCCATCCAACAGTTCAAGTTACATGAATTAACATTTATAAATTATTCAACTATAAAAACATAGGAAACCCTCTGAGAATGTTCTCACAGACTAACCCCACTGGTTCTACCAAACATTCAAAAGAAACCCTCTAGGAAGTTCTAAAAAACTATCCCCTCTGGTTCAACTTAGACAAAGACTCTATGAGGAAGCACTCTCTATCAATTCTCCCATATGGTCTCGTAACGATAAACTACAAACTCTCTGAGGAAGAAATAAACTTAAAATTCCACATTTGGTCTCACAACGTGGAACTATAGGAACTCTGAGGGAGCATTCACATTCATCCCCAACTATGGTCTCAGAATGCGAAAAATATAATAGAATCTCGGGGGAAGCCCTCAATGTCCACTACCCCTATCATCTAACTACACCAGGTTATCACATCCATGTGTAATAAAATCGTGATCAAATGCTAACCAACATCTACAGTAAATCTTATATAACACTTAGCTAAATAACCACAATACATATAATAAGCATGTCATATAATAATCACTCCAACTTGAAATCACTAGTCATAAAAAGAAAAACAGCCTAATAAGAAATTCTAAACCCAATGGCCAATACCAAAAAAACATGGGAAAACACATACATAGAAATGTAATAAACCATATTCATAATAAAAAACCCCTACTCAAGCCAACAAAGCCTATCATGCATTAATAGGGTCAAATTCACTAAACACAGAATACCATAAATAGGGGTATAGGACAATTTTTTTAAATTTAACTCAAAGATATCTAAAAAACACAAACCACCTATATTGACATTGTACAATCAATATAGTTGATCCTCAGCCTTCAAATCGATATAGAATGTAGTATATCTACAGAAATGTCAAGAACGCTCAACCAATGATATCTCAATATGGATGAAAAATTAAGAGATGAGGCTATAAAAGATGGAACAACTCACCATTGCGATTCCAATGGAATCGATATTGTTCAATTCAGATAATATATGGTTGATCAGGTCTTAGATAAGAAGCGGTGATCTCCAGTCTCTCCTAGAAGATATGACGCTAGAAGAAGGAGGTTCTTTCAATTAGATGGGACGCTTGTCCGATTTATCAATTAAAAATAAAAATACATGGTGTGTTAATTTATGATACATGACATGTATATGCCACTACCAAGCCCCTATTTAGGTAGTCTCCATGTCACCCACATAGCCTTGTACTCGGCCATTACACAGCCAGTACACAACTCACCACGACAACCCGGTACACAGTTTGTACTCCAATGTAAACAACGTGTACTCCAAAAATTTCTAGAAACATCGCTTTTCTAAAAAAGATAAAAAATCATGATCCATAACTAAAATGATGATATGGGTTCTTACAACCTTAAATTTTAACATAAGTATTAGTTAACACAGTTAAAAATCATTATTGTGATTAAGGTTTAAATGGGGTTTTCAGCATTACATGTGTCTGCATTGAATTTAATTTTACTCTAACATATTATTTTTATAAAATATATTGGATTTAATATTTATAATATTAAGGTCATAAATATCTAGTAAATATAATTTTAATTATGGTGTTTAATATTAAATTATCAAGGGAATATAAAATATACATGTTACCATGTTAAAAACAAAATACTTAAAATTTGGTAATCATAAAAAATATTAAATAAAATGAATTTCATTTTGTGGTGTAGTTTTTATTAAACAAAATAAAAAATATTATATATAATTATTCTATTATTGTGGCACATTAGGTATTAGATAACACCAAATAGGGAATACATTTGGGAATTTACCAGAACACAACTCCTCCTCCATTATAAAATTGAATTTACTCATCACACTTATTCACACCACTCAACCCATTTAGCTCATACATTCCTTAATATATTCACATAAAAAATTCCCAAACCTACCTTATTATCCATATTTTTGGATTACAGACAATCATTCATGAATTTTGTGCATTCTTGAGCTTGATACCCTAAGAAGAGGCAAGGTTCTTCAAGGAGAATTTTCATTTTACATCCATCTCCACCTACTTCACTTAATATTATTACATGATTGTTTAAAAAATTATTTATATACCATATAATGAAAAGTTTTTATGTTTTTTTATGAATTTAAACCTCAAAAAATTATTTTATTTGGGCTATGAAATAATTAATCATGTGTATGAAAAACTGCCTCCTCGCAAATGAATTTTATTCCTTTTTAGATTACCAACTCTCATGGTCGGGTATGATGATGGATCTTAAGATTATATATGATATTTAAAAACATAATTATAAAAATTTTATAATTATCTGATTTGTCTATTTTTCATATTTCATTCCATAAGGTATTATATTATATTTATCAAGTGTGTGGTGGACTACCGCCTCTCAAAGAGAATTGATTCTTTTTTCAATAACACGTCACTTGGATGGTAATAAGAAAAAATATTATAAATTTAATTGATATAAATTTCATTCTTATGATATTAATTACATATTTATTACTATTTAAATATAATATATTTACATTTACCCTTTCACCCAATGAAAAATCATATTTTCATATGTAGATCTATTGATAGTATCCTCCTCAAAGCGATGAGATTCGTTTGTTCATCACCACATAACCCAAATAAAACATATAATTATATATTATTAAATTATATTGTATTTATGATATTATGATCATTATTTTTGTATAAATTTTACTATTATTTTTTCCATAATGATTATAGAAAATGAAAATTTTATTCATTCATACGTATAACCTACTGTCTCTATGATCATAACATTAGATAATTTTTCATAAACATGTTTATTTATGAATTGTAAAAGTATAATTTATATATAAATATTATAAAAAAGTGATGATGATTATTTTTTATGGGATTAAATAATGTCCTTTTTGACAATGGTCAACCTAAAAAATTAATTTCAGACAAATTAACTGAATATGGTCAAAACATATGATATAAACAAAATAGATTAATTAATTGTATATAAAATGTTAATAAGTGTAATAACTTTAATAAAAAAATATCAAGGACAAAAATAATTTACAAATTTTTATTATTCATGAAGAATAAGAAATACACGACATGTTAGACTCAATGTATGAATTGTGTTCCCTCACTTTTATTAATGTGAGATATATTTCATATGCACCAACTATTTTTTCTAGTGTGTATGATTACCATTAATTTATATTGTGAATGTTATACATAATTTTATATGAGTTTACATATCAATTTTATTATCTTTGTTTCTTATGATTTAAGGTTTCACATATAACAAATCGGTATGTGATATTTGGTTTAAATTTCCTTCTTTGAAATATATGTTAGGTTATACACCTATATTATTTTATGAGGTGTATACTACCCAATTAAAAATTTATATCATGAATATTATTATATTCATGTAATTTTGAGCTTCATTTAATGTTATTTTTTAAATGGAATTATGTTCTAATGTAAAAAAATTCATAAGAGTATTTTGTTACAATCCCATCATTTATAAAGATGGTTCTTGATTAAGACTCAAATGTTGAAATATTATAATTATAATTTCTTCTATTATAAATTTTTTATTCAGGATAGTTTCATGTAATTGTAAAATTTTAAACACATTGGTACTAAATATTATTGAGTAAGTGATTTTAATAAATTTCACTTCATTTCTATTATGGGTAAGAAATATCTCTTTCCCAAAACTATGATTTCAAATACTATTATCAAAATAGTTTTTTAAATTTTCAAAATGAATTAACATAGTTAGTTTAGAAATGTTTAAAAAAAAAAAATTATTTCAATGTAATGTTGTGGTCATTTTCCATTCAAGTTACTTTTCAAAACATTTTATAATGAAAATTTTTTGTTCATTAAAAATGTATGTTATGCACAGATTTACCCACCTTTAAGACCATCATTTCATTGATGCATCCATTAAAAGTATAGATTTTTATTTTCAAAGGAAATATCTGTTATTATATTCTATAAATTCATTATTTGTAAAATAAATTTTCAAATAATGTTATTTTAAAATTTTTATATGTTTTAAAATGAGATTTTAAAATTAAAAATGATATTTTCTTCATGAATTATATTAAAGATATTTTATTATTATTTATAATAATAAATGAAAAAAACCATTTTTTTATTACTCCGGTTAGTATATGTTGTTATGATACCATCCGTCTTCTTTCTCTCGATGGATATAGATTGTTTCAAGGAGATTGGTATTGAAATCATTTCATTTACATGGTTTAATATGTTTCAATGAGATTTATATATATCCCATTTTATTTCAATGAGTTAATCATATTTAAATAAGGTTTTTATGGCACCAATTTCATATTCAATTGTTAATCATGTTTCAATGTATTTTTTGGAACCCATTTATTTTATATAGTTTAACCATGTTTCAAATAGATTTTTATGGAACCTATATATTTTACTTAGGTTTGATGAAATTTAAAAAAATTGTATATAAGTGTTCATGATGAAAAATATATTTAAATTGTTCTCTTTTTTATTTTTGGATATCATATATGATGGGAGATCCAAATATCACATGGTGAGTCTCTTATAACTTATATAATTGGAGCACCTAGTAGTGATCCAATATATTGGCTAATGATTCTCCTTTCCAAATAATTATATTAGAATTTATCAATCTGGTTATTGACATTTTTAATGTTAAAACATGGATTTTATGGGGTCTGAGAGGGTACTATTGTAGAGACCCAAAGCTTGACATACATAGACATTACATTAATTTTGTGGAATACATAATACGTAACAAAAACAAATACCAAAGGAACATAATAGTTTAGTGTCTTTGGAAATATGGAACATAATATTTTAATCATGGTGAAAGATCTTTAACATCACCCATAAAGATCTTCCATTTTTTTCTTACCTAAAACCTTTATTTATAACTTGGGGAAAAGAAAACTTATAAAGGGTGAGCTAAAATTCTCAGTAAGGTTATTCATGGAAAAAATAAAACAAACCATATATATTTTAACTTCAAAACATGAACATAAAGTTTAATCATCAAAATCATGATTTGTGAAATAAATCTTGGTAGTACGTAAGGCATAGATCGTAATGGAACACAAATCATGATAAAATATCATGGGAATAAATCATTTAATTGTGTAAAACCATTAATCACATGATATGATTTCCATAGTAGCCAAGGCATTACTTCCAAGACCATCATAGTGGACAAAGTCCCTTACTGAATCGAGTTCACTCCTCGTTCCAGTCCTGTATCACTGAACCAGATTAACTTACCATTCCAGCCATGGCTATCTCATGAGATATAAATCTTTACCCAATTCATTGGAGGGATATATAGGTCCCAACCATCTCATAATGAAATAATTCTTACATGTGCCACAAAATAAACCTAAATCATTCATCATAACCCAAAGAATAAAATGGGTTTGATAAACATCATCCCATTATAACATAATCCATATAAAACAAATGGATCTAATTTCATCATAAAAATAATAAAACTATTTGAATAAAATATACCCTATAATTGAAACATAATCATACTAAATAATGTCATCTTAGATAGAAAATAGTTTTGAAAAAAACACTTGAAATGAATTCTTGGAGAAAATATCTGTTTTTTCTTTAAAAATATTTTCTTTTTACAAAATTTCATCAAATTTTAAATGAAAATGATTTTTTTGAAAATAATCATGAAATATTTTATAGTAAACTTCAGGAAAATAAGGCATTATGAAACCGTAAAAATCTGTTCAGGCTTTATAAGTTAAAAAGAACATTCTCCTCGTACTTTTGTTGGAAAAGTCAAAAAGTTCCTCATATGGTAAACAGAAGAAATATTTCTTCCATAACATGTGGTAAAATTCAAAAATTGGTAAAAAGGACATTAAAAATACATGATTTTTTTTAGAAAACATGGACATGGATGATAAAAATAACCCTACTAAATACTTATGAATAAACAATCTCGGATAAAAACAATATTGGAAATGTTATCCCTTACCTTCTGTTCGATATGCTTCGTATGTATCCAAACCTCGTATATAATGATTTAAATAATTTCATTGAATTATTATAGAATCATATTCATTATTATGATATCATATACGGTTCACTTATGACTTTATATTACCCGTTCTTTTGTAAACTCCATGTTAAAGCAGCGTTTTGGGTAAAATCATTTCATTTATCGTACGTGTTTCGACTTGTTGTTCTTGATATTGTTAATTATATACTGATTTACTTAATTAAATAATTTAAAACATTATTTATATATAATATATATTCATAATATAAATATATATGATAGATCAATAAATGGAATGAAATACACCGTTCATGGAGATGGCAGGCCATATGTACGGATGAACGCTGTTTTCGTTTCATTATTGAATTGAATGGAATTAAGTAAATGAAAAAAATATGTAAATAAATAAATTATCATTATTATTTAATATAATTCATGTTTATTTATTATATAAACACTTTATAATCATACATGAATGGTTAATCATGGAAAATGAATCTCATCACATTCGTGGTGACGGTAGTCCGTACGTACGCACAAGCGATGATATCGTTACCATAATTATTTACTATAATTGTATTTAATGATATAATATATCAGAATCAGTATTATGTTATAATAAACTTATATATTTATTATTTACAACATTTTACCCATCCATGTAAGTTGGTGGTCAAAAAACTCATTACACCACGACGTGGAGACGGTATTACGTACGTACGCACGCGCGGTGATTTCATTTTCCATAGGACGGATAGAAGGTGAAATGGGGTTGTTTCATATTTATAATATCAAATCAGTATATGAGTGATACTGATGTTATTAATTTATAATGAAAAAAATAAATAAGAAGATGTAGAAGAAGGAAGAAACTTGAAAGAATCGGTAGAAGAGATTACCTCTTCCTCGATGTGCCTCCTTTAAACATCCATTTACGAGACTAGAGTTTGTCTTTTGAAAAGACCATAAACTCTAATATGTTTATAGGGATGTTGAGAAAGGAAATTTTTAGGGTTTGGATGATCTTGACGGCTCAAAGTTGTGTAAAGAGTAGAGGGAGGATGTTCCATTTTATAAGGGAGGGGAGGAGAACCTTTGGAAAGTGGGAAAATATTATTTTATTAAAAAATTATATTCGGTTTAAAAAGGTCCAAAAATAATTAAAGATGAATATAAGATGACTCATGGTCGAAATAAAATCATCCAATCAGAATTGAACATGTTTTGGATAATATTATAATCATTATAATCTTATTTATTGAAATCATTTATTAATGAGGTAAATAATGAATCATTATTGTGTCATAAATAATTTATTTTATTTTATGTTTAAAAATAATAAAAAAAACAATCATGTAGGAAATCATTTTATATTTCCAATTAATATTTATAGTTGAAAAGATAATTTATATAACCCCTTATAAATATTAATTACTAAAAGTTTTTTGTCAATATCAATTTTTTCTTTACATTAAATTAATTAATCCAAATTGTCATTATCAATACCAAGTGGCTCAATGGGTTCCCAAACCTGAACCAAGGATGCCCATGGTCCGAAAATACTCATCCAATAAGGCGAGGACAAGGGTTAAGGTAATTTGTAATTATTATAATATCCTTTTAACCTTGAATTACCCTATTTACCTTAAACCGTGGTAAATAAAAGTCAAAAGTTACTATTCACCAACAATTATTTTAATCTTTTTGAACCACATTTTACTTCATGATAACAACAATTTATGTCAGATTTTTGGAATTCAATTTACAAAAGTGGTAAAATATCATTTAAATGAAAGTGTCAGTTTTTTTAACTTCCACCAAGTGGTTTCACTATTAATCAAAAATTGAAATTTTCAGAAAAATACAAAAAATTCAGCCTAAGGTATATTTGATATTCTGAATTCAAATATGATGTCCATTTTTTTACATTAAAATCATAAAAGTTTCATTAATTAATTTAAAAATTAATTCCTGTAATCAAAACAAATATCATGTCTTGAAGAAATAATAACTATCAAAAGATCGACACTTCTTTATATCCAAATTCAAATTGAAATTAATTACAATGACCAACATTGGATTAAATGGTAAAAGTATATTCCAATTACACTTTAAAAACAATTAAATAGAAAATATAACCATATATATTATTGCGATGAAAAAATATGTTTTTAATTAAAATATACCATGTTTTTACTATTCATTAAAATATGAAAGTTATCAAAAAAATATGAAAAATTTATCTAAATTATATTTTCATATCATGATTCCAAGGAAGAATTTTATTTTGTCAAATTGAACTTATAAACATGCCAAAAAAAGATTTAATGTGGGTGTGCCATCAAAAGTCGGCAAAACTGCATTTTTTTTAAAAAATACTTATTTTACCCGAAAAATTTATTTTGTTCTCATACCATGTTCTAGAAAATATGTAAGATGAATAATAATGTTATAAAATTAAAAATGTAGTTGTTACTATTCATAACGGTTAGTTCATAATAATATTATTACCATATATCGTTGTTTAGTGAGACCAGGTATTGCGTACAACACACACTATCGAAGAAGGTCGCGTTTGCGTGTAATGAAAGCCAAGTCAGGGTTGCCTGTTGTGTAAGACTCCTTAGTTGTTTTGTATAATAGAATCCAACCAAATTTCATTTATTCATTGAATATATATATATATACACAATGTTGCGTTGAATAACTACTATCAAACGAACATGAAATTGTGCGTAACATGATCCAATAAGAGTGTTATGTATACTACAAGATAATACAATGTTGTGTATAGCGCAAGGTAACCTTGGTGTAGAGTACTAAAGAAGATATGAAAAAAATAATATATCTCATAAAATCTTTGGGTGTTACATTCAACCCTCCTCAAAATGAATTTTTCCCTCAAAATTAGTTGGGGTTATACATGGTTTATTACTTGAGACTTTCTTTCATAAAAACTCACATCATAAAAAGGAATACTAAAAAATAATTTTAAAAAATTAATGTTTGAAAAAAAATGGATACACAAAGTAACTCATCACTTGGGTTACCACATAGGAGATCATAGGTGAAAATATGGATATGGAAGAGAAATCTAACCATCAAGTTATGATGGAGAGTGGTAGAGAACATGGATATGAAAAATCCATTAATCGCAAATCCATAAATTTGTGATGATAGAAGGTACCATCTGATTCACCAGATATGAGAGCACAAGGGCAAAAGTTTTTGTTTTCAAGATCATTTCCCAAATGTTGATTAATTTTTGAATTAAAATAAATACTTACTTGATTTTGGTACAATATTACCATTTCTCATGCCTTGAACAATTTCCACTTCACCTCTTAACAAAATGAAGTTGAATTTGTCTTTTGAAAAGTGTTAGCAGATCATGCGATAGAATGATATGTCATTCCATCTGTCTCAAACATAAGGTTACAAAACATTATATACATAAGTCCATATTTGGTGAGATTAATCATATATGGTTCCAAAAATGGACTTATACATCATCTATCATACCGCTTAATAAAATAACACTAGTTTAGACTAACCAGGGACTTACTGTAGGGAAGAGGTAGGCAATAAAAGCCTATCGCACTTCGGTTGTGAGTTCGATTCTCACAACCTTGTTCGACGCGATGGGTTGTCACCTGTCCTGCAGGTTGAACTTTTTCTAAAACTACACTATTATAACATTCCAGAAATAATATCAAAAAAAGGTTTTATCCCTAAACAATACTATCTGATGTCTAACTTAATCTATTCCAATATTTAGGCTTACTCAAAATTATAGTATAAGAAAGAATATTGATAGAGAGGTCATCTACCAAGTATGTGAATACCATCTTTTATCCCTATATATCATAAGATATGTATTGTTGGTCACATTACAAACATTTGAATGCCTTAATCATGTATTCACTTGAAAAATGAATACACGTTGAGCCTTAGTGAAAACATAAATGTAGTTATAAGTTAACTCCTTCCACATACCAAAATCCCAAAAAATTCTATATAATCAAAACATTATATCACTTAGTCCTTATATCAATCATGAGAGAATGAATACTATCAAACATATTATTTTCTTCTTATCCATTCATTATACGCTTATCATCTTCTTTCCAAAAATATCTGAATAACCTTCAATGGTTACAATTACCATTCAACATATACATTCAAATACTTTATAAAAAATAATAGTTTAACAATCCATAGATTATTCTTTATTCCATAGTACCATTAACATAACTCTTGGTAAACATACAATCATTCCATTACCTTTTTAAACCATTGACCGAGCTTCGTCACCTTACTCCTCAACAGTTTTTTCATCTCATATATCATTTGTAGTTTCTTCATCATCAACAACATAAATACTACTCATACAATCATGCTGATTCTCTTCAAGAGATTTTCCCTTAGATAATTGGTTTTCATAATGCCCATACATTCCACATTTAAAACATTTAATCGTTGTTGATGTTGTAGAAATACCATTATTCTTGTCCATGGTGTTAACTAAACCTTTATTCTATGCACTTATTGGATTTGTGTCCTACTTTTCCACACCCAAAGCATCTTCAAGTTCCTTTGAAACATTCTCCCTGATGCCTCTTCCCACATGATCTACATGAAGGGAATTAAACTTTTTTTCCTCTACGATCATGATGAAACTCTATCTTTCTATTATTAGCTAAGTTAAGAAACATACCAAAGTTGAGATTATTGATCATGTTATGAGATTGATGATTAGGCATAATAATGATGTTTGGACTTCCAAATCTCGTTTCATTTGGTGTGTCATGAAGAATATCATTCCATTATCCATCATATCCTCTATTATTGTGAATCTTCCCATTTCCAGCCATTTTCTAAAACCCAAAAAGAATAGTGTGAGAGGAAAAAATCATGCAAGGAAAAAAACATAATAAAGGGAGAGTACCTTCAATATCTAACATCTTTGGTTTAATTCTAATATCATTATTGTAATTCTAGGACTATAACCTATACTTATACTTAACCATAGGGACATCCCTAGACATACCATAGAAATATCTCTAGGGATCTCACTATAGTTTTCGGATCCTAGAATCCAAAGGTTAACTAAACCTTTCCTCTGATACCAACTATAGATACCCAATGCATGATTTACATAGAAATTACATTATTTTTTCAGAATACATAATACATAACAAAAACAGACACCAAAGAACCATAATAGTTTAGTGTCTTTGGGAACATGGAACATAATCTTCTAATCTTGGTGAAAGATCTTCAACATCTCCCATAAAGATCATCCCTTTTTTCCCACCTAAAACCATTCTTTATATCCTGGGGAAAAGAAAACATATAAAGGGTGATCTCAAATTCTCAGTAAAGGTAAGAATGGATAAAATAAAACAAACCATATACATTTTAACTTCAAAACATCAACATAATGTTTGAACATAAAAATCTTGCTTTTTGAAATAAATCTTGGCAGTACGTAAGGCATAGATCATAATGGAAGTTTAATCATGATACAATAACATGGGAATAAAACATCTAATTATGGAAAACCATTAATCACATGATATGATTTCCATAGTAGCCAAGGCATTGCTGCCAAGACCATCTTATTGGACAAAGTCCCTTACTGAATCAAGTTCACTCCTCATTCCAGTCCTGTATCACTGAACCAGATTGAATTATCATTCCAGCCAAGTATATCTCATGAGATATAAATCATTACCCAATGCATTGAAAAAAGATATAGTTCTCACCAATCTTATAATAAAATCATTCTTACTTGTCCCAAAAAATAAACATAAATCATTCATCATAACCCAAAGAATAAAATGGGTTTCATAAACATCATCCCATCATAACATAAACCATATAAAACAAATGGATTTCTTTTCATGATAATAATAATCAAATTATTTAAATAATAGATACATTATACTTGAATCATAATCATACTAAATAATTGCATCTTAGATAGGAAATAGTTTTGAAAAAAACATTGAAATGAATTCTTGAAGAAAATATCCTTTATTCTTTAAAATTATTTTCTTTTCAATAAATGCCATTAAATTTTAAAAGAAAAGTATTTTTTCGAAAATTATAATGAAATATTGTAGAGTAATCTTCATGAAAATAAGGCATTATGAAACCGTTAAAATCAATTCATTCTGTATAAGTTAAAAAACATTCTCCTAGTACTTTTGTCAGAGATGTCAAAAAAGTTCCTTGTATAGTAAAAAAAAGAAATATTTCTTCCATAACATGTGGTAAAAGTCAAAAATGGGTACAAAGGACATTAAAATACATGAAAACATTTTAAAAAAAAAATGTACATGGGTGATAACAATAACCCCAGTAAATACTTACGAATAAACAATCTTAGATTAAAACGAGATTAGAAAAGTTATCCCTTACCTTATGTTCGATATGCTTCTTATGTATCCAAACCTCCAGTATAATGATTTAAATAATATCATTGAATTATTAAATAATCATATTCATTATTATGATTTCATATATTATTCAGTAGTGACTTTATATTACCCGTTCTTTTGTAAACTCTATGTTAAAGCAGCGCTTTTGGTAAAATAGTTTCATTTATCGTACGTGTTTCGACTTGTTGTTCTTAATATTATTACTTATATACTGATTTACATAATTCTAGAATTTAAAACATGATTTATATATAATATATATTCAGTTTATAAATATATATGATAGATCAATAAATGTAATGAAATACACCATTCATGGAGACGGTAGGCCGTACGTACGCATGAAGGCTGTTTTCGTTTCCATATTAAATTGAATGGAATTAAGTAAATGAAACATATATGTCAATAAATCCAGTTTCATTATTATGTAACATAATTCATGATTATTTATTATATATATACACTTTATAATAATACTTGAATTCTTAATCATGGAAAATCAATCTTATCGCGTTTTTGGAGACGGTAGTCTGTACGTACACACGAGCGATGATGTCGTTCCCATAATAATTTAATAGAATTGTAGTGAATGATATAATATATCAAAATCAGTAAGTTGTTATAATAACCATATATAGTATTTCTTTACACCAGTATACCCATCCAAGTAAGTTGGTGGTGGGAAAACTAATTACACCACGACGTGGAGACGGTATTCCGTACGTATGCACGCACGGTGATTTCATTTTCTATATGATGGATATAAGTTGAAATGGGGTTGTTTCATATTTCTAATATCATATCAGTATATGATTGATACTTATTTTTTTAATTTATAATGAAACAACTAAATAAGAAGATGTAGAAGAAGCAAGAAACTTGTAAGAATCGGTAGAAGAGATTACCTCTTTCTCGACATGCATTCTTTAAACGTCCACTTAAGGGACTACAGTTGGACTTTTGAGAAGACCAGAACCTCTAATAGGTTTCTAGGGATTTTTAGAAAATAAATGGTCAGGGTTTGGCCGAGCTTGAAGCCTTAATGTTGTGTAAAGAGGAGAGGGAGGAGGTGCCCTTTTATAAGGGAGGAAAGGGGCACCTTTGGAATGTGTGAAAATATTATTTTATTAAAAACTTATCTTCGATTTGAAAAGGTAAAAAAAATAATTAAAGATGAATATAAGATGACTCATGGTCGAAATAAAATAATCCAATTAGAATTGGACATGTTTTGGATAATATTTTTATCATTATAATATTATTTATTTAAATCATTTTTAATGAGGTAAATACTGCATCATTATTATGTCATAAATAATTTAATTTATTTGATCTCTAAATATTATAAAAAAATACCATCATGTAGGAAATATTTTTATATTTCAAATAAATATTTATTGTCGAAAATATAATTTATATAACCCCTTATAAAAATTAATTACTAAAAGATTTTTGTCAATGTCAATTTTGTCTTTACATTAAATTAATTAATCCAAATTGTCATTATCACTACCAAGTGTCTCAATAGGGTCTCAAAATCGACCCATGGATGAAAATGGTCGGCCAATACTTATCCAATAAGGTCAGGACAAGTGTTAAGGTAGTTTAGAATTATTTTAATATCTTTTTAACCTAGAATTACCCTATTTACCTTTAACTGTGGTAAATAAAAGTCAAAGGTTACTTTTCATCAAAAATTATTTTCATCTTATTGAACCACATTTCCTTCCTGATAACAACCATGTATGTCGTATTTTTGAAATTCAACTCACATAAGTGGTAATATTTCATTTGAATGAAAGAGTCCGTTTTTTAACTACCAATAAGTGGTTTCACTATTCATCAAAAATTGATGTTTTTCAGAAAAATTTCAAAAATTCAGCCTAATTAATATATGATATTCTGAATTCAAAAATCAAATATGTTTTTCCAAAATCAAAACATAGAAGTGGAATTAATAAATTTTAAAATTAATTCCCGTTATAAAAACAAATAGCGTGTTTTAATGAAACAATAACTATGAAAAGATCGACACTTTTTTATGTCCAAATTCAAAGTGAAATTAATTCCAATGACCAACATTGGATTAAATTGTAAAAATATATTATAATTAGACTTTAAAATAGATAAAAAATATAATCTATCCATATAAATTTTTTTGATGAGAAATGTTGTTTTTAATTAAAATATAGCGTGTTTTTACTATTCATTAAAATATAAAAGTTATCAGAATAATATGAAAATTTTATCCAAATTAAATTTTTATATCCTGATTCCAAGTTAGAATTTTATTTTTTCAAATTGAACTTATAAACATGTCAAAAACTAGATTTAATGTACGTGAAATTTCAAAAGGCGGCAAAACTGCATTTTTTTTGAAAAATACTTATTTTACCCGAAACATTTATTTTGTTATCATACCATGTTCAATAAAATATGTAAGATGAATAATAATGTTATAAAATTAAAAATATAGTAGAGAATATTCATAACAGATAGTTCATAATAATATTATAACCATATATCGTGTTTTAGTGAAACCTGGTATTGCTTACAACACATGCTACCGAGGAAGGTCGTGATTGCGTGTAATGCAAGCCATGTTAGGGTTTCTTGTTTTGCAAGACTCCTTCGTTGTTTCGTATAATATAATCCAATCATATTTCATTTATTCATTGAATATATATATATACACACTCAATTTTGCGAAGAATAGCTATTATCAAACGAACTTGAAATTGTGTGTAACATGATCAAAGAATAGTGTTGTGTATAGTGAAATCTATAGCGCAAGGTTATCTTTGTGTACGTACAACAGAATATATGAAAAAAAATATCTCATAAAATCTCAGGGTGTTACATTCTACCCCCCTTAAAGTGAATTTCGCACTCGACATTCGTCGGGGTTATAAATGGTTTATTACTTGAGAGTTCCTTTAATAGAAACCCACATCGTAAAAAAGAATACTAAAACATACTTTTAAAAATGAATGTTAGAATCAAAATGGATACCCAATGTAACTCATCACTTGGGTTTCCACATAGGAGATCATAGGAGAAAAATATGGATATGGAAGAGAAATATAACCATCAATTTTTGAGGGAGAGTGGTAGAGAACATGGCTATGAAAAAGCAAATAATCACAAAGCCATAAATTTGTGACGATATAAGGTACCATCTGAGTCATCAGATATGAGAGAAATGGGAATTTTTTTTCTGTTTTCATGATCATTTCTCAAATGTTGAATAATTTTTTAATTAAAAGAAATACATACTTGATTTTGGTACAATCATACCATTGCTCGTGCCTTGAAAAATTCCCACTTCACCTATTAAAGAAATGAAGTTGAATTTTTCTTTTTCAATGTATTAGCAGATCATTCGATAGAATGATAGGTCATTCAATATGTCTCAAACACAAGGTTATCAAAAGTTATATACATAAGTCCATCTGTGGTGAGATTAATCATATATAGTTCCCAAAATGTATTTATACATCATCTTTCATACCTCTTAATAAAATAAAACTCGTTTAGACTAACCATTGACTTCCTGTAGGCCAGAGGTAGGCGATAAAGGCTTGTCACACTTCGGTTGTGGGTTCGATTCCCACAACCTTGTTTGACGTGATGGGTGGTCACCTGTCTTGTAGGTTGTCCTTTATCTAAAACTAAACTATTATAACATTCTAGAAATAATATCGAAAAAAGGTTCAATCCTTAAGAAATACTATCTGATTTCTAACTTAATCTATTCCAATCTTTAGGCTTACCCAAACTCAGAGTATAAGGAATAATATTGATAGAGAGTTCATCTACCAAGCATGTAAATACTATATTTTATCCCCATATATCATAAGATATGTCTTGTTGGTCACATTGCAGAGATAAGAATTCCTTAATCATGTATTCTCTTGAAAAATGAATACACATTGAGCCTTAGTGAAAACATTAATGCAGTTAAAAGTTAACTCATTCCACATACCAAAATCCCAATAATTATATATACTCAAACAATGATATCACTTATTACTTATATAAATCATGAGCTCATGAATACTATCAAAAACATTATTTTCTCTTTATCCATTCATTATGCGCATATTATCTTCTTTCCAAAAATATCTGAATAACCTTTCATGGTTACTGGTACTATTCAACATATACATTAAAATACATTAGGAAAAACAATAGTTTACCAATCCTTAGATGGTTCTTTATGTCATAGTACAATTAACATAACTCTTGGTAAACATACAATAATTCCACTACCTTCTTAAACCATTGACCGAGCTTCATCATTCAATTCCTCAACACTTCTTTAATCTCATATATCGTTTGTAGTTTCATCATCACCATCAACATAAATACTACTCATATGTCTATTCTGATTCGCTTCATGAGATTTTTCCTTAGGGAATTGGTTTTCATAATGACCATAAATTCTACATTAAAAACATTTATTCATTGTTGATGTTGTAGAAATACCATTATCCTTGTCCGTGGTTTTAACTGACCATTTTTCCTTTGCACATACTGGCTTTGTGTCCTTTTTTTCCACACCCAAAGCATCTTCCAGTTCCATTGAAACATTATCCCTAATTCCTCTTCCCACATGATTTACATGAGGGGAATTTGAACATTCTTTTATCTATGATCATCATGAAACTTCATCATTCTCTTATTAGCCGAGTTAGGAAAATTACCAAAGTTGAGATTATTGATCATGTTATGAGATTGCGGATTAGGCATAATAACTATGTTTGGACTTACAAATCCCATTTCATTTGGAGTCTCATGAAGAATATCATTCAATTGTCCATCATATCATCCATTATCGTGAATCTTCCCATTTCCATCCATTTTCTAAAACCCAAAAAGAATACTGTTAGAGGAAAAATCATGCAAGGAAAACAACATTATAAAGGGGGAGTACCTTCAATATCTAACATCTTAGGTTGAATTGTAATATCTTTATAGTAACTCTAGGAAAAATAACCTATACTTATACTTATCCTTAGAGACATCCCTAGACATACCTTAGAAATATCTCTAGGGATCTCACAAAAGTTTTAACATCCTAGTTTCTAAAGGTTAACTAAACCTTTCCTCTGATACCAAATGTAGAGACCCAAACATTGACGTACATAGACATTACAATACTTTTGTAAAATACTTAATACATTACAAAAACAGACACCAAAGGACCGTAATAGTTTAGTGTCTTTAGAAACATGGAACATAATCTTCTAATCTTTGTGAAAGATCTTCAACATCTCCCATAAAGATCATCCATTTTATTTATTACCTAAAACCTTTCATTATATCATGGGGAAAAGAAAACATATAAAGGGTGAGCTCAAATTCCCAGTAAGGGTAATCATGGTAAAAATAAAACAAGCCAAATTCATATTAATTTCAAAACAAGAACATAAAGTTTAAACATCAAAATCATGATTTGTGAAATAAATCTTGGTAGTACGTAAGGAATATATCATAAAGGAACATCAATCATGATAAAATAACATGGGAATAAAAGATTTAATTGTTGAAAACCATTAAGCATATGATATGAGTTCCATAGTAGCAAAGGCACTGCTTCCAAGACCTTCTTAGTGGACAAAGTCCTTTACTGAATTGAGTTCTCTCCTCATTCCAGTCCTGTATCACTAAACCAGATTAACATATCGTTCCATCCATGGTTATCTCATGAGATATAAATATTTACCCAATTCATTGGAGAGAGATATAGGTCCCAACCACCTCATAATTAAATCATTCTTACTTATGCTACAAAATAAACATAAATCATTCATCATAACACAAAGAATAAAATGGGTTTCATAAACATCATCCCATCATAACATAATCCATATAAAAAATGGATATCATTTCATCATAAAAAGATAAAAACTCTTTAAATAATATTGAAATTATACTTGAAACATAATCATACTAAATAATATCATCTTGGATAGAAAATAGATTTGGAAAAAAACTTGAAATGAAATCTTGAGGAAAATATCGTTTCTTCCTCAAAATGATTTTCTTTTCACAAAATACCATTAATTTTTAAAATAAAAGGACTTTGTTGAAAATAATCCTGAAATATTGTAGACTAAGAATCCTGAAAATAAGGAATTATGAAACCTTAAAAATCCGTTAATTCTGTATAAGTTAAAAAAACATTCTCCTCGTACTTGTTTCCGAAAAGTCAAAAAGATCCTCATATAGTAAACAAAATATAGAATTATTCCATAACATGTTGTAAAAGTCAAAAACGGGTAAAAAGGAAATTAAACATACATGAAAACATTTTGAGAAAACATGGACATGGATGATAATAATAACCCCAGTAAATACTTACGAATAAACAATCTCGGATAAAAACGTGATTGGAAAAGTTATCCCTTACCTTATGTTTGATATGCTCCATATGTATCCAAATATACTATATAATGATTTAAATAATGTCATTGAATTATTAATGAAAAATATTCCTTATTATGATATCATATATGGTTCACTTATGAATTTATATTACCCGTTCTTTTGTAAATTCCATGTTAAAGCAGCATTCTGGGTAAAATCGTTTCATTTTTCATACGTGTTTCGACTTGTTATTCTTGATATTATTACTTATATAATGATTTATGTAATTAAAAAAATTTAAAAAATGATTTAAATTTAATATATATTCAGTATATAAATATATATGATATATGGATAAATGGAATGAAATACACTGTTCATGGAGACGGTAGGCCGTACGTACGCATGAACGAGGTTTTCTTTTCCTTATTGATTTGAATGGAATTATGTAAATGAAAAATATATATAAATAAGTCCAATAACATAATTATTTAATATCATTCATTATTATTTATTATATATACATTTTATAATCATACTTTCATGGTTAATCATGGAAAATGAATCTCATCATTTTCGTGGAGACGGTAGTCCGTACGTACGCACAAGCGATGATATCGTTCCCATAATTATATAATATAATTAGAGTGAATGATATAATATATCAGAATCATTATGATGTTATTATAACCATATATAGTTATTATTGAGACCATTATACCCATCCAAGTAAGTTGGTGGTGGAAAAACTAATTACACCACGACGTGGAGACATTATTCTGTACGTACGCACGCGCGGTGATTTTGTTTTCTATAGGATGGATAAAAGGTGAAATGGGTTTGTTAAATATTTATAATATCATATCAGTATATGAGTGATACTGATGTTATTAATTTATAATGAAACAACTAAATAATAGGAAGTAGAAGATGGAAGAAACATGAAAGAATCAGTAGAGGAGATTACCTCTTCCTCGACGTGCCTCCTTTAAACTTCCACTTATGGGACAAGATATGGGTCTTTCGAGAAGACCAGATCCTCTAATATTTTTATAGGGATGTTGAGAAGGGAAATGGTCAGGGGTTGGCCGAGCGTGAAGGCTCAATGTTTTGTAAAGAGGAGAGGGAAGAAGTGCACTTTTATAAGAGAGGAGAGGGGAACCTTTGGAAAGTGTGAAAATATTATTTTATTAAAAACATATATTCGGTTTCAAAAGGTCCAAAAATCATTAAATATTAAGATAATATGACTCATGGTCTAAATAAAATCATCCAATTAGAATTGGACATGTTTTAGATAATATTTTTATCATTATAATCCTATTTATTTAAATCATTTATTAATGAGGTTAATACTGCATCATTATTGTGTCATAAATAATTTAATTTATTTGTTGTATCAAAATTATAAAAAAATACCATCATATATAAAACATTTTTATCATTCAAATTAATATTTATAGTCAAAAAGATAATATTCATAACCCATTATAATAATTAATTACTATAAATTTTTTGTTAATGTCAATTTTTTCCTTACATTAAATTAATTAATCAAAATTGTCATTATCACTACCAAAAGGCTCAATGGGGTCCCAAAGTCGACCCAAGGATTCCCATGGTCGTCAAATAATCATAAAATAAGGTTAGTTCAAGTGTTAAGGTAATTTTGAATTATTATAATATCCATTTAACCTTGAATTACCTTATTTACCTTTAACCGCAGTAAATAAAATCAAAAATTACTACTGACCAAAAATTATTTTAATCTTATTGAACCACATTTTACTTATTTATAATAACCATGTATTACGGATTTTTGAAATTCAATTCATAGAAGTGGTAAAATAGAATTTAAATGAAAGAGTCTGTTTTTTTTAACTTCCACTAAGTGGTTTCACTATTCATCAAAAATTGAAGTTTTCAGAAAAAATCCAATAATTCTGCCTAAGCTATATTTGATATTCCAAATTCAAAAATTATTTCTATTTTTTCAAATTAAAAACATATAAATGTCAATAATTAATTTTAAAATTAATTCTCGTTATCAAAATAAATACCATGTTTTTAAGAAACAATAACTATCAAAAGATCGACATTTGTTTATGTCCAAATTCAATGTGAAATTAATTAAATTACCAACATTGGATTAAATAGTAAAAATATATTATAATTAAACAGTAATACAAATTAAAAAGATAATCTATCCTTATAAATTATTGCGATAAAAATAGTTGTTTTTAATTAAAATATAGCATGTTTTTACTATTCTTTATAATATGAAAGTTATCAGAATAATATGAAAAATTTACCCAATTTAAATTTTTATATCCTGATTCCATGTAAGAATTTTTTTTTCAAAGTGAACTTATAAACATTTAAAAACTAGATTTAATGTGGGTGTGCCATCAAAAGGCTGCAAAACTGCATTTTTTCAAAAAATAATTATTTTACCAGAACAATTTATTTTGTTCCCGTACAATGTTCCAGAAAATATGTAAGATGAAAAATAATGTTATAATACTAAAAATGTAGTTTATTCTATTCATAATGGATATTTAATAATAATATTATAACTATATATCATTGTTTAGTGAAACCTGGTATTGCGTACGACACACGTTATCGAGGAAGGTCGCGATTGAGAGAAATGCAAGACAAGTCAGGGTTGCATGTTGTGCAAGTCTCCTTAGTTGTTTCGTATAACAGAATCCAACCATGTTTCATTTGTACATTGAATATATATATATAAATACACTCCATGTTTCATAGAATAACTACTATCAAACGAACTTGAAATAGTGTGTAACATGATCCAAGAATAGTGTTGCATATAATGCATGATAATATGGTGTTGCATATAGTGCAAGGAAATATTGTTGTAGCATTCAATAGAAGATATGAAAAAAATAATATATCTCATAAAATCTCGGGGTGTTAGAACTATTAGATGATGTTCTAAGATATAAATATATTATAATATATTATTTTCATTATTTTATGATGATTTATTTGATCGTGATTGATGTCACAGGGCCCATGATTATTGATTCTTATGAATATTTTATTTATTAAATAATTATGCCTTGTTTTCATGTATGATGATTTCTGTATAAATTTTTATGAATATTCTTATGTCATACCCAATAATTTTTATTTTTATTTTCTTCATAACCGTTTTCACATAATATATTCACTAATGACATTCAATAGTTAGTTCTTATGGTTTCCCTTGATGAGAATTTGAGAACACCATTATTATTTTTACATTAATAGGTTATAAATAATGATTTTTAATTAGTTTTTTCAAAAAGTAATTTCATTTGAATGATAATATTTTCCTAATGTAAAAACATGCTGGATTAAGTGTGATAAAATCTAATTCAAATTCAGGTGAATTTATTATGATAAGGTTCTTCATAATTCTCTAAAAAATTAATGTAAAAGTTCCTTAAGGATATAATTTATCCCATTTTACTTTTTATATTTTATGGTTTTTATAGAGAAAAATTGTTTCACAATTAATGAACTCAAATCTAAAAATTTAATGTTTACAAATTCAGGAGTGCAGGTCTTGGGCTATTATATTTTGTATCAATGGATAAGTGATGATAACTTTGGATATTATGATGTTTTCATTTGATATTATCTTAAAATTTATGGATACCCTCATGGT
Organism: Viscum album; assembly: GCA_963277665.1. Taxonomy (NCBI): domain Eukaryota; kingdom Viridiplantae; phylum Streptophyta; class Magnoliopsida; order Santalales; family Viscaceae; genus Viscum; species Viscum album. Next base: position 1,199,294,497 of record OY728141.1, on the reverse strand, counting down.
ACTATAAGATTATGGTTTATCCTAAGTTATATTTCATAGACAAATTCAATTGTGTAATTTGTGTAGTAAAATATTTGGTGGCTATTATGTAATTTTTGGAATTGTTATTTTTAGAATGAGGTTTTTAACCCCTATAATCAACATCAAGTGATAATAGTGGGGGGATTTTTTTTAATGAATAAAGGAGAGATCTTATAATGGGTGAAAAGATTTCACATCTGTTTAGGTGGTGGGTCTTAAACCAATGAATGATGGATGAAAAATTATTTTGACTAGCCACTAGCATATGTGATGTCCTAGTTAGTGTGAAAAATAATTTTTTTAAATATAATATATATCTTAGAGACATATAAGATTTTATTTGAGTAATAATAGTTGATTTCTCATAGAATAATATATGATCAAATCCTTTTAATAATTGGGTTCTGATCAATGTTTGGAAATGTTTTATAAATATTAATGACATTTTTAATGGAATTAGATAGTTTCATTTTTGGGAATTAAAATTAAAATTTGGAGATTAATATATGTAGGATTATTATTTATGATAATATATTCTATCCATTTTGTTTTTCATTAATATCTAAATAGATAAGTAATATCATTTATTGATTTTAGAGATTATATGGTCCATTAAAATTGTTATTTTAGTGCTGAAATCGGTAAATATTAAACATGAATACCTAAACTTTCGAGTAAAATATGAGGTTATGGTTGAAATTGATTAAAGGGTGAAATTAAACTTATCAAGTAAGTATATTTCCATATTTTCTTAGTCTAGATGGAAATATTATTCCTTAAATCCAGAAGAAGGATCTTAAATCAAAAATATTATTTGTTTACATTTAATTCTAATTCTCCTAGGGCTTTTTAATCATCACATATTTATGGTTTTTATGGCCTTTACTTTCCATTGATCATTCAGTTTATTATGATCAACAAGTTCAATCACTCTATTAATATTTACACTTTTCTTCTATTTTTACCTATTATATATTATTTGAAATATTTTTTGTCTGTTATTCTATATGAACTAATTTATTACCTTTTATATCTCACAATAATAGGATTTTTTATTGACCATTTTATTGATGTGGGTTTACGGAAAAAGTATTTTCAAAGGTATATCCTTTGATTACTATGATATTGTTAAAACTATGAGGATTAAATTTATTTAATTGGAGGGGGGGATGAAACCCTGATTTCAAATGAATAAATTTATTTTTGATAATATATGTTAAAAATATAAATTTATATTGCATAAAACATAACAATGAGTTTCATCAAATTCTTATATTACTCACAGGACCATGTTTTATTAGACAACGATATAATATTAATATTATTTTTTAATAAAATACATATAACTTGTACATTTAATTGGTGTGTAAAAATAATATTGAATAAAATATTAAAATAGATTTTACACAGGATTATTATATAACTATTTATTATATATAAATTGGGAATCAATAAAATGAAAAACCAATTTTTCCAAGAATTATTTATTTCCCTAAAAGTTGGTATAATCATGTGTGGCATACATAATTGAAAATTAATTATTATTAATTTTACAATGTTTTATGAAAATTATAAATAATTTTGGAAATCATAATACAGAAAAAATATCTTATGGCGGATTTCTTATATTTTTTCATAGAGGTTTATTATTTTTTATGAATCATTAATAATACTGAATTATTAATGAAATAAAACATTTAATCTCAACAATTTATAATGATAATTTATTTATAAAATATTTTAATGGTAATTTTGATCAAAATTATATAAATTAATATAATTTATTTCATTTTAATATTTCTCAGAATGAGATTTTATATATTGTCATTTTAAACTGTTGAAAAGATTCAATTTAAAAATCATCATTCACATCGCATCTAAGAGATTAACTATAAATTATGTTCTCCCAATTATGTGATTAAAATTTATATAAATTAAATTAAAACATTTTAATCATAATAATATACATTTTCAAATAAGATAAAATTAATTTTTAACAATAATTATTAATGAAAATAATTACAATTATATACCACTATTAATGTAAAAATAGGGTTTTATGCATTACATGTGTTTGAATAAAAATTTATTTTACATTATAATATTATTTTTATTTAATATATTTTATTTACTAATATAAATAATCATATTTAAATTATATAATAAAAAATTTCTAATTTCATTCTTAAAGGATTAATTAAATTGCTAAATGAAATGATAAAAGTTTACATGTTATAAAGAAAAATGGTAAAAGTGAGTAAACATAATGAAAAAGGAATAATATGATAAAAAGTGTTATAATATTTTCTGGTTGGAGGTTTCTGTTGACATGATAAACCTCCCAATAAATTTATATTAAAAAAATTAGGCACATTTTTTATGGATAAATTATAATAGATATTATTTTTAGATATTTCCTATAATTCCCCTCATCCTCCATTATAAAATTTAATTCACTCCCCTTGCATCATCAGACACCACAATAAATTAAAATCTTAAAAACAAAGTAAAAAAATCCCCAATTCTATAAAATCATAATAGATACCTTATTTTTAACATAAATCCATGCATTCATGGATTTATTGAAAATAAAAGGAGGATACCCATGGAAGAGGTAATTATCTTCATCAAAATTCATTGTATTCCAACATTCTACACCTACTTCAATTAATATTATACAATGATGATTTAATTTAATCATTAGCATCCATATAAATATTTTTTTTAGGTTACTCTCTAAATTCAATCACACTTTCATCACATGGGTTATGAAATCTTCATTCTTGTGTTCGATATAATACCACCTCGTGAAATGATGGAACTCATTTTCCATTACTACCTCTCATGGTTTGGTATGATTATTGATGTAAAGTTTATATATGATATTTAAAAAAATTATAAAATATTAATAAGTATATCATATATAAAATATTTATATTCTATTTCTCAATTGATGTGATAATTTATCTCAGGTTTAAGACAGACATCCACCTTGAGAAGCATTCTGAATAGTTTTTCACTTACGTGGTTTGTGAATGTTAATAAGGATAATAATAAAATATATATGTGATATAAATGAATTGTTTTTTATATTAATTAATCATTTATAAATATAATATTTCTTTTTCTTTTTAACCATTCACTCCCTGAAAACATGATAACATTATTCGTTGACATGAGGATTATCACATCCTAAAAGAGATATTATTCCAATTTTCATCACCAAATCATAAGAACGATACATACATGTTTACAAGTTTACAAGTAATATCTCTAGAAGGGTTTATATACATACATGTTTACAAGTAATATCTTTAATATCATTGTTTTATTGATAATATATGTTCATTTTAATATTAATATTTCTTGTGGATTATGATTCAATGATAGAAAATTTGTAGGTGTCTTTTATTACAATCTCTTCTTTTAGAGGGATTGTGATTGATTAAATCTCCAATGTTGAAATCTAAAAATTCCCATGACTTATTTTCTCCTAGTTTCATTAATAACATTTAATAGTAATTGTTACAATTTATACTATTTGGTATATAATTTTTTTAGAATGTTTATTGAATAAAATCACACTCCATTTATCTATTTGGTCAGAAATATTTATTTTTTTACAGTATAATTTAAATAATAATTTAAATTTTATTAAATTCTAAAAAAAATTAAAAAAATTACCAATTTTTTATTATTTTTATTAGAAATTCAATGAAATAATATTTTAATTTTCACATCAAAAACTTTTCTATACTTATTATAGTGAAATAAGAACGTTAATATATAATATATTAATTCACACAATATAATTAAACATCATTTAGTTGAAGCTTATTTTGAAAGTTGACAGGGTTATTTTAAAATAAATTATTTTTCCTAATATTCCAAAATTTAATTGATTTTAAAAGATTCCTTTAAATAAATGGATTCTGAAAATTTCATGACTTAATAATTTATTTTCTAAATGAAAAATTTATTTTACAAAATAATTTTTTTAATAATATTTGATGGTAAATATATTAATCAATTATATTAAACTTTTTACTATTACTAAAATAGGTATATGTTATGTTGATATAAAAAGTATTCTATCACTTGATGGATTGATATTATTTATAATATATTGTTATAGAACCAATTTTATTTCCACTATTTAATCATGCTTCAATAATGTTTGTATTGGACCCAATTTTCTTCCATAGGATAATCACGTTTCATTGAGATTGTTATGGAGCCCATTTCTTTTCCATGGGTTAATAATTTTACAAAAATATGATTTTAATGAAACTATTTACACTTCCGTTGGCTAATCATGTTTCAAATATTTTTTTTTCAAAAAAAATATTTTCTATTTGTTAATCATGCTATTATATGAATAATGATGAATTTAATGATTTTATGATAAAAACTCTATGTACATTATTCATGTTTTGGGTTTTGAAATATTATATGATAGGGTGATATAGATAACACCGGGTGATCCCAATATATAATATACAATGGGTACACTAAGGTATTTCTGTAATGTATATTGTAATGATTATTCTCTATATTGAATTGTACTGGTAGTTATTCATCTTGTTATTCTTATATTCAATGGTTATGTATGGGTTCTGTAAGGGTTCATTAAGGGATCATTAAGGGTTCTATGAAGTGATGTTCTAAGATACCAATATTGTTTATCTGTTAATTCAATGGGTTTATTATGTTCTATGTGACCAAGATTTATATCACCTGAGTTATGATTATTGATTATTGTGAATATTTACTTTTCTGAGTCCTTATGCCATGTTTTCATTTTCTATGATCTAGTTAGTGATGGGAATGACTATTATGTTATAATCAGTCACTTTGATTATGTAATCATACACTTATTCTCTTAATATAATCCCCAATTACATTTGTTTTTTAATTATTATGTTTTCCCTTAGAGAGAATTTGTTCTCAACCACCACATGTTTCCTTTTACCCATGTTATAAATAATGATTCTGAATGTCATATTTCTATAAATATTTATATATATATAGTGATGGAATTATAATGTCAAAAAGAAAGGCTAAGATACATTGTAGAAATTATCATTTAAATTCATGTTAATTTTTTTATGTTGAATTTTTTCTTAATTAAATATAACATTAAATATAAAAATTTCATCATGTATGTAAGTGATTTAATTTTTCCTTTTGATGTTGTCAAGTTTCAATGGAGAAAAATTGCCCCACATTTATCAACATAAGAGATGGAAATGCAATGATTACTAAATCTTGAAGTACTTGTTCTAATATGTTATAATTATAATATCATAAATAAATTTATCCTCCATAACCTATTCTTATATTTTTATTCTATGTTAATTTATGATGAAAAAATAATGGTATCGCTTAATGGAGGTGTCAGTCCATAAGTACATAAAAACAAAAATATCATTTTATAGAGTCAGGAAAAAAGATAGTATAAATTTTATACAAATGATAACAATTTCATTATTATCAGAATTATTTAATTTATATCACATATAATATCTGACATTATCCATATTACCTTATATGAAATTAATTATTGAAAAATGTATAACATCAGATCACGAGTTGGTAATTCACCATAATCACAAGTTACATTATAACATCCGCAAAGGAATTGAATTCATGAAGTTATATTTTATATAATAATTCATGGAGTATAATTATTTTTTGAATATCGTATGTATATATATTAAATCAATAATTACAAGAATATATATGAGTAGTGATGATGTAAAACTAATTTCATTAGTTTGTGAGTTATTAGTTCTCCACACACAAGATAGATGAATTCATTTCCTATTTGACGGAATATGAGATGTATTTTAGTTTCAAAATTTACTTAATAACATTTAATTATATAGTATATCATTTTTTAATATCTTTATAATTGAATAATATTTCATGATTGTAAATGAAAAAATAAAATAAAATATATCATTTAAGAATAATACCTCTTCTTCGGACAACCTATTCATGTAAGAACGAAAATCCTTCATATGATGAATTTATGTTAATGATAGGGGATATCAGTCATGTTTATTTAATTAAGTATTTTTTTCATGGAATGACCATGAAAATTTAATTTCTGGGTTGAAGAGGAGAGGTGAGGGGTAGATGTTTGTAAGTGAGGTCAGTGTCACACTTGTAATATTTAAAAATTAAAATTTTTACCCTTATTTTTAACTTTAAAAAGGATTTAAGTAGGATATTTATTAGACATAAACGTTATATTGAATAATCATTTACATACCATAAAATTTAGATCGATTTTTATAGTAATTTACACCTATAATTTTATATTATCTAACTAGTAAACTTGTTTTTTTCCATGACAATGGTAAAATATTTTTACTTTTTCACAATTAATTATGAAAAAATATTTAACTAAAATTAATTTCTAATAATAATTATTCTCATTGACAATATTTAATCCAATTTACCAAATTAAATTTACATAAGTGGTAAAATTAAATTTAAAATTAAACTCTACGATGCAACAAAAAACTGAGTTTTAATAAGTATATTTTTCTTCAGAATGATTAATGTACGTAAAATATGTGACAACTAAAAATTATTATATAAATTTCATTTAATAATTATAGATATATAATCGATAAATATCATATATATACTTCCAAATTATGGGTTACATAAACTAAATTAAATGGTGAATCATTTTTCAGTTTATAAGAGTATTTATGAAAAACTTCATTATTAAACAAAGAAACAACATATAAAAAAATCCAATATAAAGAAGATTTAAATGTAAAAAAATCAAACTAATTAATTAATAAATTACCCAAAATCGTGTTCAAAACCTTATAAGACTATTAAAATCTTTATTTATTGAAAATTAATTAAAATTTAAAAGAACGGTATTTTTTCAACATTAACTAAATAAACAATATTTTCATAAAAATAACAAACATTTTCACAATGATAATTTTGAAAATATTATTTCAAAAATTAATATAATTTTCAGAAATTACTTATACAAAATATATAATAATTTATTATTATATTTTTCCACAAAAATAAATAATTTATTATTAGTAGAGAATATATTTTGGATGAATAAAATTACATTTCAAAAAAGTAATTGACTATTTAATATTACATTATCAAAAAATTTATATTTACTAAGAAATATATTTATATTTATCATTATGTATATAATATTATTCGAACCCACCAATTTAATATGATGGTTTTAATGATTATATATTTTTTGTTTATTTTATGATCTGTGTTGTGTGTTGAATATGATATCCCACACAATGTTCTTATTTAAAAATCACGAGGTGTTATGAATTACATTTCCATCAATTGGATAAATAAAATTATAATATTTCTCCCATGTAAAATTAATATATTATACCATTGATATTGATATAATGTATTGGAATAAATTTCTTTTTATTGGTCAACATTACCTATCTTTTTTCCATATTGCGTTGATGAATTCATCCCATAAAATAATTTTTTGTAGTTTATTATAATCCAACACAAAATTATATATTTAATACTAAATATATTCTTAAACATGTTAATATAACTAAAACATTCATCATCTCTATAAATAGATACCCAAAATTATTTAAGAAAATCCATCAACATTTTTATCATCTTCTGTCCCTGGTAAAATATCATAACTTTTCATGTTTGAATATATAAATAATTATTGGGTATAAATTTTGTATATCTTTAGATTTTTTTGGGAATAATCTATTATTTTTGTATTCTTTTTATTTTTTAAATTAAGAAACACTATAACTAATGTTACAATAATAAATCATTTATATTTTTTACTTGATTAATTTAGTGGGTTTTTATTTATTTATTTTTGATGTTAACATGGATAGAGTAATTTTTTTACAAATTTAATTATATATTTATATTTTAAGAATTTTAATTCGTTGTTATTTATGTATATGTGATATTTTATTCCTATTAAAATGTCCATTAAATAGATTTTCCATTACATATATTACATCCATACTTTGTTTGAGTCTCTTTTCTATGAAAATAACACTATATACATTACTCATATTTATTTTGATCATATTTTGTATTATATTTAATCTTAAGTAGTTTATTCTTATTTTATATGTTGTTCATTTTCAATGAAACATATGTTGTTATTAGATAGATCATACCAAGTTTATTAACATGTAATTATTCTATGTATATAGTGATACAATCATTCTTTCCACATAAACTTATGTATTTTCAAATAATATTTATATTAAATTTAATATTATATACGCAATATTTTAAAAACATCTTAATGATGTACATTTTACAATTTTATTTTCATTTTTTCCCGTTTCATGGAATATTTTTTTAATTAAAATGGTCTTTCGAAAGAAAAATGATCTTATTGTATGTTTATTCATCTAAAAAAATATGCTCATTATTTATAATATTATATTAATGGGTTTTTGTCTTATGAAATTAATTTTTTTAATTACAATTTATTATCTAATTATTAGAAACATTAAAATGATTATTATAATGAAAATCAGTTTTTTCCCTGAATACTAATTGATTACTTAAAATTATTTTTTAATATTAATGATATTGTTTATTCATAAGAAAAAAAATTTATTAACATTTTTTGAATATGGTGTACTGATTTTAATGATTTCACTATTTTAATTTCAAATGATATTATATTTTCTCATCAATGTATTATTTTTTATCTTATTTATTTTCATATTTTTATGTATATAAATTAAAACCTTAGTTCTAGTTTAACATACATGTTATTTTAGAGAAACAATGTGATTATAAATTTAATTGAAATGAACTAATGGATTTAAAAAAATTTGGAAACCACCCATGAAATAATTCATAGTCATTATTTAGGAAAAATAATAAATTGACCATTCATTATTTTTTTAAAAATAAAATACAAAGGAATAAGATGGAACATGAATTAAAAGTGACATATTTTTCTATTAAATTTATTATTAATGGTTTTCTATCACTAAAATTAGAACAATTCAGTATATTATGATCACTATATGCGATAAATCATTTAACGAACATGGGGATTCTATTAATTTTAAATAAAGCTCAACCACATTTTTTTAAATTAGATTTTATATTTTATTATTTTAATTTTACTCTATCCTTCATCATGTCGGTTTATTCTTTCAGTTATAAAATTAAAGTCATTATTTGAAATACCTCAATGGGAAATTTTATGGGTTCTATTGGTTTTACCTATACTTTGATAAATGTAGGATTGAATTTAGATTGTCACTGCTAATAAAATGTATCTTTTTTTTCAATCATAACATTAAATAAATAAGGATATGTGAGAAAAATATTTAAAAATATTTTAACTATTCTATAACATAATTTTTTATTTTTTCCATTATTTTATTTCTAACACTTTTTCACAAGAACAATACTTCCACAATCCATTATTATTTTATTGAAAATACACATTGACGGTAGGTCAGAAAATATTTAAAAATTCCTTAAGCATGAAGTCACGCCCTCAGAAAACACTCATTATATAATTTAAAATTAAAAACAATAGAATAGAACCATGTGTTGTTCCAAGAACATCCTCATGAACTCTAATTTTATGTTCAAATAAGGCCATAATCACCAAATATCCAACATATATAATGATCTAACAATGGAAACTACATAGATTGTGATGAGGAAATAAAGTCTTATATACACATCATCTCAATAATCACATTAACATTCCAACATCTTGACATCAGGTTCCACAATTTCCAACCAAAGAAACGTAACCAAAACACCATTTATGTCAATAATTTTCATCATCAGTACCGATTAATAACCGAATCAAGATTCTGGAGACAAAGGATCACCAAAATCCATTGTATCTGCTAAGGAAAACCATAATAGAACACCATAGATTCATAGAAATAAAACTGAATCCAAAAAATAAAAATAACTCAAACACCAGTAGAACCTCGAAACCATTTGAATGTTGAACCACAAATCCCAAAAACCATTTAGTTACCATTACACAATATCAAACTGGAATATTTGTATAGAATATTAGGGTTAGAGAAGGTAGAGTAGACAAGTATTTCTTCAGTACACGGCCATCTACAGGCCTATGAATCCTACTTGAAAATATACTTCATTAACACAAATGGGAACCCTCCAAGTAGGGAAAAATCTAAAGAAGAAAAAAAAATAAAAAATAGGGAAAATGACTTAAAGTTACCTGATAATGGTGAAACTGGGACTGAAACCATAAATAGAAATATTGTGAATGGAATGATCCAAATATGATGAAATATTTAACACAAAATGAGTGATAGAAATTTAGGGAAAAAACACATATAATAAAATAAAACTGAAAAAATGAATCATGATATCCATAGAATATATGGGAATAAACCTCTTAAATTGATAGCCCCAAATTACCTTTACTCTCACCAAAATAATCCCAAACCACTATAAAAACCAACTCAACCTTGTAGGATGGGGTCGTGTGTTTCAGACTAGTCCAGCAGAGTAGCAGAGGAAGAAGGTAAAGGAGGCTATTCTTGATAATGTAGATGGTGAAAACTAGGGATATTAATTTTGTTACCCTAGTGAAGAAGAGGGGAATCCAATGAGGATAGGGACTCTAGAAACGATGGGAGAAGGAAAAGGATGAAAATAACCTAAGGAATAAATCCAAAGAAGCAAGAGGAGGATGAGAGATCCAAATCTTCCATTGAGTCTCTCAAAACCTTTGAGTGGGTGATGCCGAGAGTGTTGTATGGGATATATTACCAGGTTAATAGGGAGCCATTATTTTCTAAATTATTCAGATGATTACTACACCTGTTTTTATAGTAAAATTATTATTCTAAATGGAAATTTTAATTAATATTTGGGACATTTTTTAAATTTTTTGTTCCCCCCCCATATACTATCTCATTTCTTTCATGTAACTATTAATTGGTATAAAATTATTACAATATAAGATATGGTTTTCTTCTAGTAATTTGTAATTTAATTACTTCAATAAATAGTATTTTTTTGAAATATTATTTATAAATATTTTAGTTTTGAATTCAACATATCTTTTGATTCCCCAGTGGTCACTGCAATTTTAATGTAATTACTATTCATATTAGTAAGAAAAAACTAAAGCTTACCACAATCATTTTAATATTGAATACTAGAAAATTATTGTAAAACTATATAAAAATAATGATTATAATTTGGATTTTGAAACAAAAAATGAATTGGTTAGTTTTTTTATTCTATAATGTAAAAAAAATTGTTTATATTTTGTTTGTATGATTAGTTATAATCATATTTCAACATGTAAATATACAAAAGATATATGGGAGATACAATAGGTTACACTGTATAAAAATATAAAACTAAAGATAATAATGCTTGTAATTTAGGGAGTGGAATATAATTAATTAAAAAATTTCAGATAATAATTTGTAATTAATTTTATCCACATATTATAAAAAAATAGTATAATGATGACAAATTTAGAATCCATTTGAGATAATGTCCTCCTCATATCATTATTGTAATATGAATCAAAATTGAAGAACATATCATATGATAAAACTATAAAAAAGGGAGGTTTTGCATTAAAATTTAATATTAAATTAATATCTGACTCCTCTAATTATGATATGTGGGTATTTTAAATTGAAATATCCCAACTTATAAAATATTAAAAAATATTGATGAAATTAAAAAATATAAAAAAATAATTATGAATTTTAAAAGAGTAGAAATATATTTATATGTATATTATTTAAAATTATTATAGTAATTTTTCATAACTAACTTGTTAAGAATTTACAAATAAATTTCAAATGAAGAGATGTTACCATAAAATTTATTAAAAATACGAGGTGAAAATTTATATTAAAACGTTCAATGTAGTATTTTTTGGTCCGATAGAGTTACATAAATGAATTATATTTACGCAAGGAGTATAAATGTAAATATGGTTCATTGAATCTATATTTTTAGGGTACTATAAATGACATCATAAGTTTTACCACCCTGGGATTTCAAAAGCGGAACATCATATTCAATGTGTATCTGACACGAAACACCTATCAAAAATTGATTGTAACACCCCATTATTTTATAATTTTTTGAAAAAAAAATTCTATTTGATATATTATAGTGCATTAAATCATATTTTTTTAAATTGTCACATTTTTTTATAATCTATAAAAAACACAACAACAAGATTCAATAAACCATGAAATATTAATTAAAAATTACATTTATAACATAGCTATTAAAATGGGAGGTATGAATTTTATTAACTAAAATATGAATCATATTTATATGTCTATATTACATAATCATTACAAATTCCTTGATTTTTTCTTAGGAAATAAGTACTCAATTTCCATTAATGTAATTTTATGATTCAAAAACTAGTTATATGTAAAAATTATTTTTATTGGGAAGGTATTATAATTTAATTATATAATATTTATGTAATATATATTATAAAAAATAACATTATTTAAAAATTTATAAATATATTATCTTAATGTAATATTTTTAAATTTGTCTGAAATTATTTATTTATTAGTGAATAGTTCAAAATAAATATTGTTATTGAAAATTGTATTTTTATTTTAATTATTTAAACATACATATTTTATTTTAAAATGGTTACATTGACAAATTTATTCTATAATATTATTAGCAACCCAATTATATTCATTGAAATAAATTTTAATGTTGAATTGGTATAATATATTTTTGGAAATAAAAAGGGAATTTTTATGGAAAACTGATTTTCATCACATATTTTTCATTAACATTAAATTTTATTACTCCACTCATGTGGTATAAATAATTAATAAGGAATTAGATATTTTTATTCATGATCCCTTTGTGTACTTAATATTTACTTTTTATTTTTTCTCAACATTATTTTTATCCATATATTTTTGTATGACAACGGTGATGGGTAAATTTGGAAATTAATGATAAAAATAAAATGAGAATGACTATAATACAAAAATAAAATATCCACAGTGTAATTGGATGACTAAATATTTTACATTTTAATTATATATTCTCTTATATGTAATTTTAGGGTCATTTCAATGAGATTTTGACCTATATATTATATTATTTAATGAAAACTAAAATATATCACACTCTTTTTTTATAAAGAAAGTTCTTTTAATATGGATCTGTTTTGGAATATTTTTTCTATTAATAATTTTTTAAATGATAATATATTTATCTTAATTATGGTAATATATATTTAATTTTTATTCATAAAATAATTACCTTAAATACTAAGTCATAACATACACATTTGTTATTGAATTCGTGGAAAAATAAAATAATTGAGATTTATAATAGTTCATGTAATATAATTTGAGATAAGTAATTTGATCCAAGAATATTATTTACGAAATTTAAATTTACAGGATATTATAAAATTTATATTTTTAATTATATGTATTTTTATGATATTATTAATATTCAAGTAATAAATAATTTAAAAAGATTCATTTTTGAAATATTATAATAAATAATATTTTTAAAAATTGATTTTAAATTATAAATAAATTATTCTTATAAATGATTTATATATGTTTATCTAAATATACCATGTTACAATTGTTAGTAATTTTTAATATTAGAGTAACAATAATGGCTCATAGAGAGGGGAAACTGTTAAAAGGACGGTACTTGTCAATAGGGTTATTTGGTGGTTATAACAAATAGGTAATAGTAAAAAATATAAAAAAACATGTCAACAATTTATGGGATGTTATTTTTTGGACTTATCATTACATTATCTTCAAATTAAATAATTTTTTTTCATTTTTACGTGATAAATAATTTATATCAATTTAATATTTTTAAAAATCTATGAACTCCCCTCCCCTAAATTATATAAGGGAACTCATTCCTTTACTTTTTCACCACTAAGACTTATAGCTCAACAAAATGTCACGAATTACTCTTATAGAAATCTATATTAATTTCTTTTTGGTTATTTACCTCACAAAATATAAATCATATGTCCTTTAGTAAGAGAACTGATGGGATTCTACTAATGAAAAGTTAATCATCTTTACCAACTCATTAACTTTTATTTCTTCTTCTACAAACACATATTCTGTCATACCCATTCTAAATAATAACTCTATTATCATAAAAATACATAGATTTTATTATTCTCATAGTATAACCATATTATGTCTCTTTTAAATCCTATTAAAATATATTAATCACTCACCCATACCTAGAACCTACCATTTCTACAAAGTGTTATAGTTAATTATTCATCACAAAATTACAGTAATGGTCATAAATTATGAAGTAATGAATATATAAAATATATCTGTAATAATAATTATATTTTATAGGTTAATTAATCATTAACATTAATTTGTTCCACTCATTAAAAAAGTAAAAGAATGTTTATTTGTATGTGCGGTCAACCATATCAATGAACAGTGTAATTCATTTTTTGTATCAATATTTATAGATCAATATAAAAAAATACATATTTAATTTATATTATATTTAAAAAATAAATAATATTCATTATATTATGTAATTATGATAAAATTATAAGGGCAATATATACTAAATAAAAAACATGAAATACAAAGAAGATACTAAATGAAAGAGCGATTTTATGAATAAATTGATTATAATTGCATAATAATCATATAAATAAATAATTTATTGTAGGATATATATGATTAAGGTTAAAAAAATATATGAATTATATGTTTATATTTATTATTAATGATATTAAATCATTTATATGTGAAATAAAACATGAAGGGATGTGTTTTTTCATCCTACTCTTACTTTTGTGTGAAAAATTCTATATTCACCACTTTTTTCATTTATGTGGTGTATATAGCTCACTTTTTAAATATTATAAAATTATTCAATTTTTTTTCTCATTATTTAATGTATCATTTGAGTTTATTTGGCTCACGGGGCTTCTGATTCAAATTAAATACCAGTGTTATGGTTTTATTCTACAATATAATAATTATACAAGAACATTTATTTTTATATCTTAAATGAGTAATACATCACTTCCATATGAATTTATTTTTAAAAAAAATATTTTGAACATTATAAATTATTTTAAAATCCCTTTTTTTCTATTTTTGAATTTTCCTAAATTTTTTAAAAGGAATCAACTTATCATTTTCTAAATAATATACTTGTAAATTTTCTTTCTAAAGGGGAAATGATTTTTTTAAATTTATATATAATATAAAAAATTTACTGGTGTAACTAAACCTCTATTTTTTTATATTATATAATAGGAATAAATTGTTTTTTTCAAAGATAAAAAATTCTTTATTATGGGATTTTTTTAGATTAAAAAAAAATTGTTTAAAATTTTAATTTTCCTTAAAAATTTACATGTAATATATTTAAAGTATTTTCATATATATTAACTTCCATTGTTGAATATTTCATTGATGATTTTATAAAATGGTACCAGTCATCATATTTATTTTTATGGTTTATGATAAGTTGGAATTGGGAAAGTATAAATATTTTGTATGATTACTTCTTCCAAAATAATTTTTTTTAATTTTGTTAGGTAATGATGATTATGTTGAATTATTTATTCATATAATGAATTAATTTGACATACAATGTGATATATGGGGTGTTCTATAGCTAATTTATGCATCAATAGTTCTCATAAGGCAAAATATCATCGGTTTCTTCTAAGGAATTACCAATTTATGTATATGTGAAGGCCTAGGACATGATGGTATGTTTTAAGAAATATTCTATTATTAATTACATCATTATAATATTTCTTTATCATTTTCCATGTAATAATTAAGTTATTTAAATATCCATGGATATTTTTTATGCTCAACTGATAAATTTTATTGATTTATTTTATCATAATTGGTTCCTTCTATATGATTTTTCATGTTCATGTTATGGATTTAATGTCAAGTGTTTTCATTTATTTACCATTCATATTTTTTATTACATATTTATTAATAACATTACATTGTATACATATCCTTACAATGTAATAGAGATCACTCATTTCTTATGTTTCATTTCTCATGGATTCAATGAATCATATTATGATTGATATTTATGGATATGATTAAGGAGGATTATTATGTGCTTAAATAATATAATACGATGTGTCTTATATTATCAAATATAATGAAAAATTAAAGAATATATCTAGTTTTATAAGACTACTAGGAAATTTGGAACATCAAGAGGTGATTTTGTGTATCAAGTGCCAATGCAATAATGTAACAATTGACTCTGGGCTACTATATTTGGTGTCATTATACTTGATATTAAAATCATGATTTGTTCAAAACATTGGAACAATATTTATTAATAAATAGAATATAAATCATATCACAATGAAGAAAATTTATGATATGTATATAAGAAGAACCAAATGTTTTTTTAATATTGAGATTATGATGTTTTTCCTAAATATATAATATTTTCTGGATAATACAAGATTAAAACATTCATGCATCGATGTACCTAGAGGTAATAATTCTTAAAAAGTAATGATGGCCTTGACTGGAGCATTATCTGGTATACAACAAGGTTCTTTACTACGAAAAATACATTAACACTCATATGAGATATTCATTGGATATTTTAAATTTTATTTATGAACCATCATGAATGATTTGAATAGATTATGACAGTTAATAACCTATATTAAACCTATGGTGATATTTATTAAAAATTATTTGTCAAGATTTATGCATCCTATAATTATTTTTCATGGATATTTTACTTCTAGAAATAAATAGTAATTTCAAACTATTCTTTTTGGTTTTAGTCAATTGATAGAACCATAATACAATAGGTTAACATTTAATACAATAGAGAATGATATAATGAGAAAAAATTTGATGATGATTGTAGTGGAGGATATTTTAAATATTCATAATTAGTTATCATGACATATGATTAAAAACATACAACCTAACCAAATCATTGAATCACCAAATAATATTTGCATGGACTCCACTATGAGAAATAATAGTTGATGCCATGTTGGAAGAAGTATATATTTTCTTCATGTAAGAGAGGCGGAAATAGACACCCAATAGAGTGTCATACAGGAACATTAAATTTGTTAATGTGTTAAAAATAAAGGAAAAATAAATTAATTGATAAGAAAAAATGAAAATTAAAGTTGATATAATGGATGCGAATAATGGTCTCCCTAATGGATTAATGATTGTTGGGTGTTTTAAATTTGGAGAGAATGATAATTTTGGAAAAAATATTTCATTGTCGGAATGATTATGCTGGTAATCAGAATGGATTTTTGAGTAATTTTTATATTACTAATGATAAAGATAATATAAATTACATATGAGAGGAATGAGATTTTAAATAATAAGATTATTAATTCTAGTTAATGGTTTTGGAAATAAATGGAATGAATAATGGTCATGTGATTGGATTTAATAACTATTTTAGAGGAGTATTTTATCAATGTTATTATTGTTATTATAACAATGAACAGTTTAAGGATTGTACTTTAATATTTTTTATTAAAATTTTATAGATAATATGTTGAATAAGATCGATTAATAAGAAAATTGAATCAATGGAAGGTGGATAATTTAAAAAAACATGATTGATAAAATAAAACCCCTATATGTTCTCAATTTTAAGAAAATAATGATGCATAAATTTTTATTATATTTCATTATTGACTATTATGTTTGTTAGTTATATGATGTTTTATGTTATTATTTATTGAGTTTACCAAATATTTGGATTTAAGGAATTTATTTGACAACTTGAGATATTATTGTGGAAAAAATTCATGTTTTTTGTATGGTTTCATGGTGATCTAGGTATTTATATATTTGGTTTGTCAAATTAAGAGATTAATTATGATTTTCTGGTAATATAATTTTATGTTTTATTTAAATATCCAAACCTTCCTTCTATATTTTTGAACATTTAATTTGGAAAAGCATATTTTGGATGAGATTTAGGGTTTATTACTTCTCGAATGGATTATGATAATAATTTGGTGTTGTTAGAAAACCCGTGTTAACCAATTTCTTCTTTGAACATATATAAAGACAAGACAAATGCCATATCATTATTTTATTGAGAAAATGATTTCTAAAATATTAATTTTAATGCTATGGGCATAAAAATTTACATTTTATATTCATTTAATGGACAAAGTGAAAATGTTGTAAATTACTAAAGCACATCCATTGGGTGAAATGTTTCCAATAGTAGAGAAACATGTAACTATATTTCATTTTGTTATTAGTAAAAATAATAAAGGAATTACTCAGCTATAGAAGAAGGATATTAAAAAAATAATTTTATAAAATTACCACTATATTTGATAATTCAATAGCATTTAAATCATCACCTATTAGTAGCCTTTCAGTACTTTTATTTATCATGATCAATAAACTTATTATGAGAAGTGAAATCTATCAAACTCAATCATAATTATCGTAGTACAATTTTCTTCTATATCCATAACTTTACATGCCACATATGTTACCATTATTGAAAACCCTAATATGTGGTTATTCCATAAGAAATTCTTACACACTTTTCTATTATATAAGGATGCTTTTTATTAACCCATCTCAAAATATATGATTTCATATTTTTTTTACAAATAATTTCAAATCATCTATTACTGAGATCACGATTAATTTTCGAGGAAAAAATTTATCTATGGTTCATAAAATGTACTACCTTATTTTTTAATAGAGTAAAATAGTACAATGTATATAAATAACAACACCAAGTGTATAATAGAATGTAATACCCCTTGATTTTAAGATATTTCTCAAATATTATTTAAATATAACTATTATAACCTATCCATTAAATTGGATAATATGAATAGTATTCACTTAATGATGATCTATTTATATAAAGGATATATATATAAAAAGTAATTTATTAATGATTATGAAATAATTACACAAATTTCAGTAATGTAATTTTATGATTCAGAGTAACATTTTATTAAAAAATTATTTTTATTTATAAAATATTATAATTGAATAATCTAATAAGAATAAATATTATTTTATGAAAATAATAAAATTTATTAATTTATCATATAAAATTTATGTTATGGCATAATTTTTATATTTGTTTGAAAAACATTATTTTCCAATTAATAGTGATAAAAACAGATTTCTATTGAAAACTGTAATTTTCAATCTACCTTATGAAATATTACAAAATATTTTATTAATTTAAAAATATATTTTCTAAAAAAATAATTAATTAACCTATAATATCATTTTAATGGATTCCATGGATACAATTGGTGGAAAATATTTTTATACATAAAAATATAATTCTGTGAAAAAACAATATTTATATTGTGTTTCACCAGTTTAATTTTAAACTAAATTCCTACATAACTATGTTTTGAATTTTGAATAATGAATTACATATTTAGATTTATTATATATATATTTAATAAATTTTACCCATTTATGTTTGGTCCATATGAATAGTGATCATAGTGATGATTCTTAACAATGTAAAGGACAAATTGGGTCATTAACAATAAACAATGATAAGGAAGAGGCAATCACCATAAAACAAGAATTAATATTATTTCATGATACCATTTTATTCACACTCCTCCCTTATTTGTTCATGTGTAATTTTATGTCAATTTTTATGATATTTGGACAGTTTTATTATTTGTTTCTTGAAATAGTAAATATATAACACTTTTGTTTAAATAAATAGAATATTTTTATTATGGATTTATAAAAAATAAATAATAGAATATTAATATTATTTTTTACGGTTAAATATTAATCTTAATAATTTTTTTCATTAATATTTTTTTTGAAAAAGTAGTTAATATTAATTATTACACAAGGAAGATTTGTAATTATTCAATAAATAAAAAAATATAAAAAATTCGTTTTAAAATATTAAAAATAATAAAATTTTAATAAATAATGTGATAATTTTTTTATAAAATTAAATATAATTTTTGAGATATAATAAAATGTTTGTTCAAATTATTTTTGTTATCTTGATATTATTAAAGTCACGGGAATGAATTGTTCTAAAACAGAACATTATCGATGTTTTATAATGAATTACATTTCATTAACTAATATAAAATTCCTAAAAGTATTACATTTATTGAAATTAATGGTATATAATTAATGAAATATATCATGCCCCATATATTCAACTTTTTTTCATTTTATCATATCATTATTGGCCCTTATAGAGTAAAAAAGATTTACAGCAAGGTAATTATGAAAATGGTTAATGAGGGAAAACTCATAGATAATGGTGAAAAAATAATGAAGCATTTTCTTAATATTATTTGATGAAATTATTTAAACTTATATTTAACTTATCATTAAATTATATCAATTTCTATCCTTTTGGACATGAGAATAGTTTATATTAATTTAATGTTATAAAAAAATTCATGAATTTCTTTCCCATGACTTATTAAATGGCACCCCATCCATCACATATTTACATAATGTTGAAACATATTACACCATAAAACCATTGAAATTAATCATACATAAATATTTATACATTTTCTTTAGGTTCTAGAACATCCGAAATAAAAATCCTTGGACCATTAATAAGAGATCTAAAGAGTGACCACTGAATAAGAGGTAAATATATTTACCTACTCCATAATGTATATTTATTATTCTACATCCACTTCATTATTATAACCATAAAAAAGTAACTGACGTAATATAAATAAAATAAGATTTAATTTTTATTATTAAAAACCACATTCGATCATGTTTTCATCCTGAAAAACGTGAAATCATATATCATATGTACATATAACTTATCATCTCAACATAGTTGTTTAATTTCATTATAATCACTCCATTACTTGTATAGTTATAAATATTGAAAAAATGAATATATATGATATGTATGAGTTAATAATTATTCTATATATGTTAACTAATCTTTACCTTTCTACTGTTCTATCCATCGAAAAAATAAAACATTGTTCATGAGTGCATATGGCCTATTATATCCATGAACATTGAAACTCATTTTTCCTTCTCTACCTTTTTGTATTATTATAAATTTATAATAATTTATCATATATTAAATGTCAAAAATAAATAATAGTATTTAAAAAAATTCCATTTTCCATCATTGATAATAACCATGAATCATGATTTTATTCAACTTGTGGATGCTTGATATGACATAATAGGATCACTACATTATAATTATGGGATGCATTAGATACACTCCATGGATCTAACATCACTTCTACGAACATGCATCACCATGGTTACACCCATCTGTCCAGGTTATTTATTATTTTATTTTCCTTGGATTAAATCCCAATAATTAGTTAGAATCATGTTATTTGGGAATTCCTTTGGTTATGACCATTATATTTCACTCTTATCCGCTTTAACAAGGATACACATTATTACATGTGTTTTATAATCCCCTGAGGTCAAGGATTCTTTGCTTATAAACATGTATCCCTTCAATTGTTATCATCATCATGCATTCCTTGTTATATCTTAGATCAATTATCATTATTTTCATCATTTCTTTATTTCAGTGTTGGTAATAAATCACATGACCTACATTACAAATTGGAACATAATTAATATATGAAATGGTTATATGTTTAGACAACAACTGAGGATGAAGTAGGCACTTGGGTATTTACATTACATTACTAAATTACATTTATATATTCATGATTTTATAGAGTTTCAATTTATATTATATGGAATATTTGATATAGATGCCATTTGGGGTGGCCTTTTATCGCATACCCTTTTAGGCACGACATTAGTACCTAAGTAGATTACATGTATACTAGTGTTTTCAAAGGGATGAATCCCCACCGTTGACACCTAATATTACTTTCATGCATTAAGATGGAGGTTTATATTATATGACTAGGCTGGGGCATTGGATGTTGGATTTTTTTGAATATTCATTATTATTTTATATGGAATGTATTGTATGTTTCCATGTATACCTGTATTCTAGTTTTTTAGATGCATGTAATAAATTATAATCAGTTTTTCAAAATTATTATCGGTTTCTTTATTTATATATTATTATTGTATAATTGTGATCTATCATATGTTTTCCAATAATTATATCTCTATTTACCTGATATTCCATTTTTTATATGCCACACTTTTGTAATGAGGTAATAGTCCTCCCATGTACACATCCTTGGCTATATTTTCTAGTCAGTAGCATCTAGTGTTCAGGGAGATGATCTTTATTGCATGTAGCATACAATGATTGAAGCAGTGTTCAATTGAATCTAGGCCTAGTACATCGCAATGTGTTATCAAAGAGAATAAATTCAAACTTTACTATTTGGAGATGATAGAAATAATATTAGGAACACTTTTATTCATGTTTAAAAGTCATTCCTGGGTATACATAACCCATGTTTGGGGTAATTTTTATTATCCTTGAATTACAATTTTTTTATGCTCATGCTTATTACAGTTGATATGATTTCATATTTTGGTGACACACATGTTATGTGATAGTTTTTAATATCATGATTGAGGTGTATTTTAATACTTGTCCTGATATAATAATGGATAAGAATAATCATTACATTAGTCATTATAGGAACCTATAATTCACATGACTTGCATATTCCATTCCATAAAGGTTCATTTTCGTTACACATATTTCTATTTTTCCTATTGTTGTATAGTGATCCCTGATTATATATATATTTTTGCTGCTATTTAGATATGATTTAGTGACTTTTTATTTCAATTCATCGGGTGTATGGGACCTCATTGGTTGGAATGCATAGTTTACTGAATCATGCTATAATATATTACCGATTACATTCTAATAAAAATTAAAGATGGTGTTAAAATGAAAACAAATTGTGAATTGATTTTAGTGATAAGGTCTCTAGGCCTTGATACGCTACGAATGAAAATTATTTTTATTCAAGCATTATATTAGTTTATAATAAAATGATACATAAAAAAATTGACATATTTCAAGGTTACTATACCACTACTATAACAGTACTGTAGAAGTAATATAGTATGCATTGTGCCAGGTACTGTTTGGTATTGTCGCAACCAGGACTATTCATCCATCTGGGCCTTTGGTCCACCGGTTTGGTCCTTGGGTTATGCAAGTCTTTTGGGTCACGTAAAACCTTTCAAAAATTTCTCCCTCAAGGCCTTGATACCACCATAAGGTCTTCGAGCCACCCTAAGGCCTTCTGGCATCATGAATTTGAAGATGTTCTAGTCAGACTAAAAGGGACAAGGCTATAGATGAGGATCTGAGTAGGAACATTCACCAAAGTAGAGCTAACAAGAATTGGATGAACAAGAGGGTATGAAAATTCCATTGGTGTCAGGCCTCTGTAGATCTGCACAGGATAGCTATATGACTATCCTTGCAAATGGATGTGCTGATATCATGACATGTTCTAGGAGTAGCAGTTCCATGTTGTGTTGTCTGGGTGATTTTCTATAAGATATATGGGTAATGTAATTTTTTCTAAGCCTTAACGACTTGTAATGGTTCCAACTCATCCCTTGAAGGGTGGTCTATAAATAGAATAAAAGGACTTCGGGCCATTCAGTCGATTAATGAAATAATTGGTTTCCTGTAAATGAAAAATCATGGTGCTATTTACCCATTATCTACTGGAACCCCTATAATTTAAATATTAACACTCACTAATACATGGACTCTTATGTGGGTATTTGGGGTAGTATACCTTTGCTAATGACCCCTATATATTATGTTATGTTCCTTCTAGGATATCTATATAATTATAATCTCTTGATATGATATGTTTTCTCAGATTTTTTTAAAGTAATTCCACCATGAAATCCCCATGTCATGCACCAAAAGGGTGGAAACGGCCATGCTACAGGTGTGGTGGGCCTTCAAGATCCCATTTTATTACCAAGATTTCCACTTGAGGCACCACTTATTATAAATTATCTAGGAATTGTTTCCCAGCTTTGTGAGTTTTGTCTACGTTTGATGTTGTCCATGAAATGCGATACATGTATTTCACCTACGATGGACGATCTGACATGTGATTTCCAATAGAAAAATCCTACCATATCTTTCGGAAAATGGTGGTCCAATGTTTTTTGAGCCTTGTATGGGGGACACCCTATCTATATTTTAGAATCTAGACAATTTTTCAGAGTAGAGGGATAAACTTGTTACAAATATCATTTGTGATTTGGGCAAGTGCTAGTGGTATGTATTTACATAGGCAGGTCTTCATCAGGGCATCTTGTTGGATGAATTTCTAAAAACAATCTATGATATCATATTTATATAGAATATGAGAGATAAACAATATAGAGTGTTATTGAATCTAGAGAAATTTGTGATGCTGGTTATGGAATATTCATTTTTCTTCACAAATTTTCAATGATTGACACAACTTCTAGATGGTGATGATATTTGAAATGCTAGATGATTTGAGGATGGGCTCAAGTATTCCATTCGTACTCAGATGAATATTTTCATACATTATTCATCTAACATTTTAAATCATAATGTTATAACTCATAATAAGTTGCATTATGTAAATAGTACCGAGAATAGAGGATCAGTTCAAAAGTAGGCAAGTAGTTCTTCCTATTGTATAAATAGAATACCGTGAATATTCAAATCAGATCGGTGGCAGTCAGAGTAATTGCACTAGATTATTTATGGTATTATATCAATTTTGATGGTAATAAAATCTAAATCCTCAGTGTGAAAGAGTCCTACTTTAGTTTCTTGCTTTTGGCTATATAGGGAATACCTCAAGGATTCTTTTCAAAAAAAAGTAATCTTTTTGTAGAAGTAGTTAGTCACTTATTCCAACTTCAAGAGAATGTTTTTTATACTATGTTGGGTGAGGAATTTCTGTAAAAATTTCTAGAATATCCAAGGTGGAGGTCATAGACATAGAATCCCCACTCTAGATCATTAATGCTAGAAGAGTGGTAATACTCATGGTAGTCCATCTATATAATTGGGTCATGTATCTTGCTAGTTGGATTCTTTACAACATATACCAAATGATAATAGTGTATTACTATCTAATGAATGAGTTAATATTTTAGTATCCCCCATTACTATATCTGACTAATTTTATTTGGGTGATTTACAATCCTTCATATCCTTATATATTGTGGAAATGTATTAGGAAGAAAAAATTGTATCACTGTGGTGTAATGAACCTAGATACACCAATGTGGGTATGGTCAGAGGGAATACACCTATGTAGGGACTTCCCCCTTTAGGTATAAAATTACCCATTCTTATGGGAGCTATTTTATCATGACATGGAAGCATTTGGTTTCATTGTCAGGATGGATTGGTTTTCCTTATATCATTCTTTTGTAGAGAACTATATTTATAGGGTATAGTTTACATCAATAGAGTGTGGTAGTTGTCTACTAAAGGTTGAGTTGGATGTCTAAGATAGTAGGGGTGGAGCCGAGCATCATGGTTTAGATGGAGTGACCATCCTAATTCAAATTCAATTCATAGAGGAGTAGGGAGTAACCATATTTGATTTTCCTTCCATAGTATATTACTTCTGGTAAATTTTTCTTACTATTTTTCTAGATTACCTCTTGAGAGAGAGTTTGTGTTTTTGATTAGCGTCATTCCAGGAGAAGCTCTAGTGTTCATATTTCCATATAGGGTTCCACCTACTAAGCTCTATGAGCTCAATAGATTGTTGGATGATATAGGGGTCAAAGGATTTATCATGCTGAACACATCCTCATGGGGTTCATCTGAGATTTTCAATGATAAGGTAGATGGGAAAAAATGTTTATTAATGGATTATAGATTGTTTAAATAGATTAATATCATGAACATATGTCCACTTCCTTGAATAGATGATCTTATTGACCATATATTAGAAACTTGGTCCTTATAAATGATCAACCTAATATTAGGCTATCGTAAGATGAAACTCTGGCCATCTGACATACCTCATACATCTTTTTTCAGTAGGTATGTTCTATAATAGTATCTTGTTATATTATTTTGTCTTATGAAAAAATCATATAGTTTTTATGGAATTGGTGAATAATAAAATTAATCTTTTCCAGGATTCTTTTTTCATATTTTTTTCGATAAAACATTCTTGTACTCTCACACTCTTAGAAACCATGTTACAAACCATGATATCATTTTGAATTAATGGATAAATCTTTAGATTTATTCAATGATTTATATGTTAATTTTATGGATTGATAAATTTGTCTTATTGGGTCATATTTTCTTGGAATAAAAAGTATCCATTGACCTAGAGAAGGTGACTGTTGTGGTTCCCTGGGAGTATCCTATGAACATGTTTGATATTTAGAGTATCTTGTACTTGGATGGATATTACAGTTATTTCATACATGACATATAATGCATGGAATCACCATTTATTGTTCCTAAAAATAATATTTTCATGTTCATATGATCACAATATTGTGAGATGTTCTTTTAAAAGGTGAATGGTAATAATTCCTCTAAACATATTCTGATTCATCCAGATCATGGCATAGGATATATAGTTATATATGATTCAATAGGAAGTGTATTAATATTAGTGTTTACATAAATAGATTGAATTATTGAATAAGGATCTCATTAGTTGAGGTATCATGTTTATCACCCCAATCATCCACGGTACGCTTCTCATTGAACAATATAGTAGCGTGTGTTGTACACAACTTCGAGTTCTAACACCCCACAACCAATCAAACTAGCTGTTATGAATAGTAATACCCACTTTCTGATATTTTATAAATTTTATACTTTAAAATAGACTTTATATTTGGATTTAGAATATCAAATTATCTTAGGGTGATTTTTTGGTATTTTTTTGAAATCATTCAATTTTTTTATGAATAGTGAAAAACACTAAGTTATAGGTTAAAACTGAATTTTTATTTAATTAATTATGTATTTTATTTAAATTAATTTTAGATAAAAATAGACACATAATACCTATACATGTTCAATGTAATTCATTTGATTCTTTTTCTAACAATATTATATATATATAATTGTATTGAACTGCCCACCGACTTTTGCCCACCTCATAAGAGTATTTGCAAATTTACATAAAACATAATTTTACTGCATCTCTGAGTTTAATTTCAAAAATATGAGAGACATGGTTAATATAAATTAGTAACATTTGGTTCAATAAGATAAAAATAATTTTTGGTTAATAGTAACTAATTACTTTTATTTTCCAAAGTTGAATGTAAATAGGATAAATATAGTTAATTATGATGTTATTATTACATTAACTCATGTCCTAATACTATTGGATAAGTATAATTCGACCAAAACAACCTTATTAATAAAATATGAACCTCTTTGATCCACTTGGATTAGAATAGGACATTTATTATTATTTAATTCAAAGAAGAGTTAAAAGTGTTAAATTGAATGTTTAATAACTAAAACATTTTTAATATAGGGTTACACATAAGATAAATTAGACTATAAATATTCATTAGAAAGATAAAAATATTTCCTACATAAAGGTATTTTATTTTTACTTTTTAGACTTTAAATATTTTAATTTATAAATTACACAGTGATGATGCAGTAATTACCTAATTAATGAAATATGAAAATAATTGATATTATAAATATCCATATAAATGTAATTTGAGAATTTTAATGATTTCCAAAAAATTTATAGGTTAATATGACATATTAGGGTTCGTTAGATGAATTTTTATCGAAGTAACTATGATGTTATAAATTTAGAAAAAACAACATACCAAATAGTGTCAAAATTGACATAAAAGAGTTTTTAAAAACAATATTATATTATTAATTGATATTATATTCCTAAAAATATAAATATAGGATAAAAGCATTATATAATGATAGGTGTATCATTATTTGACCACTTGAGGTTATCTTGGAAGTATATAGTATGTTTATTAACCATATATTATAAAAATACTAAGAGACAAGGAAAATATCAAACTATTTAACTAAGAGTTAAATCTAACAGATAAGGTTTATATAGTAATCCAAACCTATCTATAACCTATTGTTTGGGTGTTTTTCGACCCATAACCACCTTATCCTTTAATTAATCCAATTTTATGTCATTATAAATCAAGACTAATTTTATAATAAAACAATATTTCTTGCTTTTCCTAAGGTGCCCCTCACCCCTCTTATAAAAGGGAACTCCCCCTTCTCTCTAATTCACACTTTCAAAGACATTTGTAGCAGAAAAACTCTACCAAAATACCCTTTAAAAATTCCAAAATTCATCGTAGAGGCATTTATTTATTCAGAGAGCCTACTTATGGAGAACTTTTGATCAAATCAAAATGAATAATCTGAAGAAGTGGTAAATATTTCATCACCTCTTTCAAGTTCATTTCTTCTTACACTTCCTCTTCCATTGTTGTTTCCATTCTAAAATAACAAATCTTGTATATTCTATATAAATTGATGTAATTATAAATATGGTACAACCATATCATTATTCTATCCATCCTTTGAATGACATTTCCCCATAAGTGTGTACGTACGGCTTACCGTCTCCATGTTGTGGTGTAATTGTTTTTGAATACATTATTATTTGGATGGGTATAATAATTTTTTTATAATTGATTTAAATAATAAATATAACATGATAATGATTCTGTATATATGATATAACATCCAATTATATATTATATCAATTTAAAAATAATGATATTGTCACTCGTTCGTACGTACATATTACCGTCTCCACCAACGCGATGAGATTCATTTTACATCGTATCAATTCAAGACTAATTTTCATTAGATGATTAAAAATAATTTTTAAATATTTAATATCATTCTAAATTTGAATAAGATATATCTTATCCATAACAAACATTACTTATGTAACAAAGAACATAAGAGAAAATGAATCACTTAACCCCAGAAACAACGATAATATAAAGATATTATTAATAAAGATATGTTAAAAGATTATATATGATATCATATTAGTATATACGATTCTTGTATAATTTAATAACAATTATTTAACTGTTATACTAGAGGTTAACCAACCCTCGACCAAGGAAAAGTACAAGGTAAGGGTTAATTTCACAATCTCTTTACTATCCGAGGTTTTTTACATAAGTATCTCCTTGAACCTCTTTGTCATCCACATTCATGTTTTCTTAAAAATGTATTTCAAAACATTTTTACTATTTAATAGACAGTGGTTTAAAGTCATTTATACCCTTATTTGACCTTATATGTTTTGAATTAATTCTTTCTGTCATTTTCCAAACAAGGTACTTTATGACCTTTTCGACAAAATTATAGTAAGAATGTTTTTTAACTTATTCAACAGGTTCGACTATATTATACCGTTGTAACTACATCGAAGCTTACCTTATACGATTATAAGTATATTTTCAAATATAAATGTTTTCTTTTATAATTTCATGACCTCTATATGATTTCAAAATAGAAAGAGATATTTCTCTAAAAAAAATTTATTTCATCTATGTCAACTTAATTTGATGAATTTTAAGTTGGTTGGAAGTTGATTTATTATTATACAAAACATCCATATTGTATTGAAGGTTATGTGATATGTTTGACTGTGGATATTTTATTTCATACCATTCATGGTTTATGGATTAGTTATTGACATTCTATAAGCTAGTGTTAATACAAATTTTTATGTTATATTTTAAACAGTTCATATGAGTAATGCATTGGACATAGTAAGTGACGGGTGGAGCCCGCTATATCTTATCAATGCATCAGTAGGTCTAATGAGAAAAACTATTGTCTTGGGAAAATTCCGTGACAAAATCTTATTTGTAGTATTGGCATAAGGCCTTGACTATGTGGATATAAAAGTCTAGCATTATGCATTCCATCATTATAAAAGTGGCTATTGATATTGAATGTGATTATTAGACTAGTAGAATATCTATTTGAGTACATAAATGGCATTATTTTGATTTTAATTTTCCATATTATGATGAATTTTATATTGAAAAGGATTTTCATTTGTTTTATACATTGACTTGTATTTTTATGCTTATTTATGAATGTTTTCGCTATATTGTTGTCCTTACTGAGAATCTGATCTCACCCCTTTTTATGTTTTTTCTTTCCCAGGATGCGAAGAAGTATCTTATGACTGACCTGTCGGGATAGTTTATGGGATCTCAATTTTTTCTATGGAAACAATGTTGTTTTAGTTTTCCATTTTATGATGTGAGGTAATCCTTATAAATGTATCTAGTACTTCTAAGGCTTCTAATCTAATCTGTCTTTCGAGACATGATCTTTTGTGATCAATCCAATTTTATGTAATAGTGCATTGACTCTGGGTAACAAGGGTCGTGGCATTATAGTTGGTATCAGAGAATGTTTAGTACAAACCTTGGAATCTAGATTTATAAAAACTCTGTTTAGAGAACATTACCCTAAGATAGATATTGAGGATTAGTATGGAATAACTTCCTAGAATTATGGTATTGTAGAGATTTTGTGATGTTTCCATGAAATACATCCCGGTCTAGATACAAGCATGTAGAGGAGGCTCTGGTAAAGATGTACCTAGTGGTAAAACCCGAAAACACTACATTGAGCAATACTGGAATGGGAACTAGTGGACAACAACAGGCATTACTGCACTCTTGGTTATGACACTCCTATTGGATATGCTTAGTATAATTCTCATCTTATTTACAAACCAATATGAAGGGTTTATGAGTATATACATCCTCAATGAAAATATTTTTTATTATTATGGATTATATACAAAAAATCTTCAATTTATATTAAGTGTTTTACAATTTTGGAATTATGTGTTTCAATTCATAATAAAATCTAGTTTATGCCATAGTTTAGAAATGGATCTTAGTTGAAGGAATGGAAATCATATAAATGCATGTGCTCCATGTAGGGATTTCCCTCTTAATCAAGATAATTATAGTGGAGCTGGTGATGCAACTAGTGCTGAGCAGCTAATCACCATACTAGGACAACTCACTTAAGTTATGAATAATAACCTTACCTATATGGAGCACCCTGATCTGTAGCCTAGAGGATTATTGTTAGACCGCTTCATGAGGAAAAATTAACCAACATTCAATGGGGGTACAAATCCACTAGTATCTGAGCAATGTATGAATTCTTTATAAATATAGTATATGCCTTAGGAAGTAGCGAAAGAAAAAATGTTGTCATGGCAGCTTACAGCCTCCCTGAAGATGTTGATTAATGGTGGTCATTGATTCAAAATAAAAAGGAATATGATGATGTATCAAATATGGAATGGATATAGTTTAAAGATATTTTATTAGAAAAATACTTTATTCATAACCATCGAGCATATATGAAAAAGAAATTTTTGAGTCTGAGGAAAAAGGAGGATAAGAATGTCTCAAAGTATGAGGCTGGATTTTGAAGGTTAGTGAGGCATGCTACAAATTATATACATAACCCAAGAAGTAATATTGATCACTTCTTTGATGGTTTAAAACCATTTCTCCATCAATCATTAGTCTCACAATCCTTTTGTTGTATGAATATATTGTCTCATGTGCTATCAAGAAAGAAAAATAATTCTCTAAGTCATAAGGTTTTAAAGAAAAGCAATGGAATAAGAGATCTATTAGACACTATAGAAATTGAAATAAGGGGAATAAGGGAAAATTTGAATATCCATACTACACTAAATCTGGGAATAAACACCCAGGTACATTCTTTTATGGAATGGGAGTATGTTACATGTGTGATGAAAAAGGCCACCAATATCATGATTTCAAGGTGAAGAAAGAGGCTGGCGATGTTGAATGCTACAATTTTAGACAAAGGGGGCATTATTTGAATGATTTTCCTAAGCATTAGGGGAACATACGTTAGAAAAGTACAGGGGATCAAGGAAAAGCTTATCTTATCACTACTATTGAGGTTTAATCTCCGAAAGACGCAGTGGTGGGTAATTTAATGGTTTCCCCAAGTTTAGTAAATACTTTATTTGATTCTGGATCATCACAATGTTTTATATCATCCCTATTTTCTATGAAAATTAGATATTTCCAATTTGATTTATCAAGGGAGATTTCAGTCAAAACACCAAAGGGAATTATCATTTCTACAACGTTTTGTGAATCAGTTCCCATTAGGTAATATAAATGTTCGTTATCTACTGATATCATCGTCATTACCATGATTGAATTTGATAAAATCCTCGCTATGTATTTGGCTATCAGACCATGATGCTAAAATTTACTGTAATAATTAGGAGGTTACTATTTTTTTGACGATGATAATGAACACCTTATCTTTAGAGAAGAATAGTCACCACATAATTCTTATATAGATCCACCCCCAGTAGCTCAACTAAATTCAATTATTGGGGATGAAGAGAATGGAATAACTGTGGGTGAGTAAAAGAATGTTCAAATAGAAGATGTACCTATTGTGAAAGAATATGTTGATGTGTTTCTAGAAGATTTACCAAGACATCCTCCAGAATGATAAATTGATTTTTCCATTGATTTAATTTCTGGATCAAGGCCCATATCAAACACCCCTTATAAAATGGATACTATGAAATTAGTGGAACTAAAGAAAAAACTAGAGGAATAGAGTAATAAGTTATTTATTCTCCCTAGTGTCACTTCATGGGGACACCCTTTCCTTTTTTATAAGAAGTAAGATGGATCTATGAGGTTGTGCATTGACTATAGGGAGATCGATTCAATAACAATAATGAATAAGTACCTTCTACCTTGTATTGATTATTTATTTGACCAAATTCCTGGAGTTCAGTACTTTTCATAGATTAACCTTCGATATGGATATCATCAGTTGTGTCTGAAGAAGAAGGACAATCCAAAAACAGTATTTCATAACATGTACGAGCATTATGAGTTTACAGTAATTCCTTTTGGATTGACTAATGAACCCTCTTCTTTTATGGATCTAATGAATAGAGTTTTCAAGTAATATCTTGATTAATTTTGCAGTGGTATTTATTTATTATATCTTGGTATACTCTAAATGATAAAAAGATCATAAAAATCACTTGTGCATTTTCCTGAAGACTCTTAGAAGACATGAATTATATGGGAAGGTTAGCAACTGTGAATTCTGTCTTTCGACGATTTTTTTCTAGTCCATATTGTCTCTAACAATTGAATCTCCATTGATCCTTCTATGACTAATGCAATCCAAGAATGGCCAGCACCGACGAGTATAACAGAGGTACGTAGTTTTATTGTTTTATCGGGTTATTATAGACATTTCGTCCAGAATGCTGCTAGGTTGGCTAACCCATTAACAAAGCTCGCACGAAAAGGTGTTATATTAGTTTGTAAAAAATTGTGTGAATAATGTTTTGAATAATTGAAGTGAAAATTAGTCAATTCTTCTATATTAACTCTACCATTGGGGAATGATGGGTTTGTTATTTATAGTGATGCACCAACGAAAGGACTCGGTTGTGTCCTTATGCAGAATGATAGATAGTTTTCATATGCATCATGATAACTAAAAATTCATGATCAAAACTATCCCACTAATTATCATGTGTTATCGGATATAATATTTTCTTTGAAAATATAGATACATTATCTTTATGGTGAAAAATGTGAGATTTATACTGATCACAAGAGTTTGAAGTATATTTTTTCTCACAGAAATAAATCAAAATGAGGCAAATGAAATGTCTTGAACTACTCAAGGATTATGATTGCACAATAAACTACCACTCGAGGAAGGAAAATAAGTTGGCAGATTCTTTGAACGGAAAAGATCATTGAGTTTTGAACAAGAGGAAAATTGAAAAGGATCTTATTCCCATGGATCTAGTAATGATGGATATTGGAATAAACATGGAAGGTGGATCATCAAGACTTTTAAAATGGATGCCAAACCATCTTTATTAGAAAGGATAAAAAGTTTTTAAGGTGATGATGATGAGTTTCAAAACAAGATTAAAGGTGTGAATTATGGGAGATTGAGTTACTTTGTGTATGATGATGGAATTTTGAAATTTTGGGATGAGACTTTATGTTCCTAATATACCTGATCTAAAAAAATAATTTTTGGATGATGCTCATAGATCCAATTTTTTTGTAACCCTAGGAGCATGAAAATGAATATATATTTTAAGGAACATTTTTGGTTGGACAAAATGAAGAGGGAGAATGATGATTTTGTTTCAAGATGTATGTTTGTCAACAAGTGAAAGCTGGAAGGCAATGGCCTAGAGGATTCATGCAACCCCTTCCCATACATGAGTGAAAATGGGATAATATTACGATGGACTTTGTAATGGGACTACCAAATACTCCTTGAAGGAATGATTCAATATGGGTCATTGTTTATCATCTTACCAAGTAACAACATTTTCTTGCTACAAGAGAAGATCTACAACCTAAACGTTTAGAAAGACTATATTTTAATGGAGTTATAAGACTTCATGGAGTACCACTATCGATTGTTTCATGATCATGATCCACATTTTACATTTAGATTTTGGAAAAGTATGTAGAATGCCCGGGATACTAATCATCATTTGAGCACTGCCTACCCCCCCCAACTGATGGACAATCAGAATGGACTATGAAAACCTTAGAAGACATGTTGAGATTATGCTCACTTGACTTTATGGGTATGTGGGATCAATATTTACCTCTGGTAAAATATTTTCAAAACAATAGCTTCCATACAAGTATTCAGATGGCATCATATAAAGCGTTATACGAAAAGAGATGACACACACCAACCTGTAGGGATGATGTTGGTGATATAAAACTCGTAGGACCAGAACTTGTGGAGGAAGTGATTGGAAAGGTGAATGTAATCAAAACCCACATCAAAGCAGCTCAATGTAGACATAAGATCTATGCCGATAACCGAAGGAAGGATTTAGAATTTCAGGTAGAAGATCATGTTTTTTGAAGTTATCTCCATGGAAGGGTGTTATACGTTTCGTTAAGAAAAGAAAATTGAGTCCCAGGTACATAGGACCGCTTCTGTGAGTTGAATTTAGAAAATACAAGAGACACGGTGAATATCAAGGAGTAAAATGTCGTTTAATAAGATGGAAACTAATATTTTTGAATAGTAACTTTTTACTTTAAATTACAACATTTAAAAGTATATTGGGAAATTAAATGTAAAAATGATATTATAATTACCCTAAAAAATGTCCTAATTCTATTGGATATGTATTATTCAACCAAAAAAAACCTTAGGAATAAAATATGATCCTCATTAACCCACATGGATTAGATTAGAAAATTTATTATTATTTAATTCAAAGAAGAGTTAAAAGTGTTAAATTCAATGATTAATAATTAAATCATTTTTAATATAGGGTTAAACAGAAGATAAATTCGACTATAAATATTAATTAGAAAGACTAAAATATTTACTACATAATTTTATTTTGTTTATATTTTTTAGACTTTACATAATTTAATTTCATAATGACACAATAGTGATGTAGTAATTACCCAATTGATAAAATATAAAACTAATTCATATTATAAAATCCAAATAATTTTAATATGAGACTTTTTATGAATTAAACTAATTTTCTAGATTAATAAGACATATTAGGGTTAGTTAGATTAATTTTATTTGAAGTAATAATGGTGTTATGAATTTAGAAAAAACAGAATACCAAATACATTCAAAATTGATATAAAAATGTTTTTAAAATAGACATTATATTAATATTTGATATTCTATTATTAAAATTATATTCCCCATCGAAAATACTTATATAATGATTTTTTTATCATTAATGATCCACTTGGGGTTCTTTTGGATGTTTATAGTATGTTTATTAACCATATAATATAAAAATAAAAAGATACATGGTAAAAGTAAAACTATTTAACTAAGAGTAAAATCTAAAAGATCATGAATATATAGTGACCCAAACTTGTCTAAAACATATTTTTTGAGTGGTTTTCGACCCATACTTACCATATAAATTAAATAATACACTTTGGATCCATTATAAAGAAAAAATTATTTTATTATAAAATAATATTTCTAGCTTTTCCTAAGGTGCCCCTCACCTCTTTTATAAAAGGGAACTCCCCCTTCTCTCTAATTAACACCTTCAAATCATTTTGGCTCAGCCAAAATCTGTCCAAATACCCTCTCAATTGTCCTCCCATCATACAAGATGCCTTATTTTATTCATAAATCAAACCTAAAAATCCCTTTTGATGAAATCAAAAGGAAGAACCCGACAAAGAGGTAAATATTTCTTCACATCTTTCAAGTTCCATTCTTCTTCCACACCCTCTTTCTTTGTTGTTTCCATTAAAAATTAATAAATCTAGTATCTTTTATATAATTTTATTTTTTTTATTAATATGGTAAAACCATATTCATTATTCTATCCATCCTACGAATGACATGTCACGATACATGCGTACGTACGGCTTACTGTCTCCACGTCGTGCTGTAATTGTTAGTCAATACATTATTATTTGGATGGGTATAATAATGATGTGTAATTGATATAAATTATAAATATAAAATATTAATTATTATTTATATATGATATACCAATCAATTATATTTTGTTTTAATATCAAAATAATGATATTGTTGCTCGGGTGTACGTACGGATTACTGTCTCAACGAACGCGATGAGATTCATTCCCTATCATATCCATTCAAGACTATTTTTCATTAGATTATTAAAAATAATGTTTAAAAAGTTAATATCATTCTGAATATGAATAAGATACATCCGATCCATAACAAAAAATACATACGTAACAACGAAGATGAAGGAAAATGAATTAATTAACACACGAAACGATGATAATAATAAGATATTATTAACAAAGCAATGTTAAAAGATCATATATGATATCATATTAATATATATGATTCATGTATAATTTAATCATAGTTATTTAACCATTATACACAAGGTTAACCTACTATAAAAAAAGGAAAAGTACAAGGTAAGGGTTAATTTCACAATCTCATTATTATCCAAGGTTGTTTTTACGTAAGTATCTAATGGGACCTCTTTATCATCCACATCCATGTTTTCTTAAAAATGTTTTCCAAATTTTTTTTCATATTTAATATAAATTGGGTTAATGTAATTTATAACCTTATTTGAAATTATATGATTTGAAAGGAATCTATCTATCGTTTTCCAAACAAGGTACCTTATGACCTTTTCGACAAAATTAATGTTAGAATGTTTTTTTAACTTATTCGACGGGGGCAGCTATATTATGCCATTGTATAAATGTCGAAACATCCATTATAATATTATAAAAACCTTTTCAAATATAAATGTTTTCTTTTATAATTGTGTGACCTTTAAATGATTTCAAAATAAAAAGTGATATTTCACTAAAAACATTTTGATTTCATCTATGTGAACATCACGTGATGGATTTTACATTTGTATGAAGTTGATTAATTATGATACAAAACATCCATATCGTATTGAAGGTTTTGTGATTTGTTTTACTATGAATTTTTTATTTCATACCGTTCATGGTTTATGGATAAAGTGTTGACATTTTGTTTTCTAGTCTTAATACGAATGTTTATGTTATGTTTAAACCATTTTATATGAGGAATGAAATGGACTTAGTTAGTGAAGGGTGGAGCTTGCTATAGCTCCTCGATGCATCGTTAGGTCTCATTAGACAAACTAGTGTCTTAGAACAAGGCCTTGACAAAATCTTATTTTTAGTCTTGGCATAAGGCCTTGACTCTGTGGTTTTTAGAGTCTGGAATTATGCATTCCATCATTATGAATGTGGCTATTGATATTGCATGTTATTAATAAACTACAAGAATAATCATGTGAGTAAGTAAATGGAATTATTTTGATTTATATTTTCCATATTATGATTTTTTTATGTTGAAAAGGCATTTGTTTTATTTTTATACATTTCATTAAATGTTTATGCTTATTTATGAATGTTCCCACTATATTGTTATCCTTACTGAGAATCTGAGCTCACCCCTTTTTATTTATTATCTTTCCGAGGATGCAAAGAATTCTATTATAACTGACCTGTAGGGATAGTCTATGGGATCTCAGTGTTGTCTATGGAAACAATGTTGTGGTAGTTCTCCATTTTATGATGTAATGTAAACCTTATGAATGTATCTGGTACTTCTAAGGACACTAAACTAATCGATCTTTCGAGACTTGATATTTTGTTATCATGCCATTATTATGTAATAATGCACCAACTCTAGGTAATGAGGGTTGGGTCATTACATCATGAGTGAAACTACCCAATACATGACCTTAAGATAGAAGAAGGTGTCCATACCATATGTTATTGGGGACAATATCCATTGGTTGAGCCCTTTGTGGTGTATACAGACTACATGTTCATAATATATATATATATATATATTATCATTTTTACATAGGAAGGATAATTTGCTTCAAATATTTTTAATCCTTCGATTTTGAGGATTATTTTTGGTTTGGAAAAGGAAATGTGGTAGCAGATACACTAGGTCAGAAAACCTAGAACATGTCATACAAAAATCTAGTGTTGCATGGAAAATAATGACCCTATTTTATATCCTACATCTAGAGTATCATGAAATTCATGAATATACCAACCCACCAACCTAGACAGTTTCCTCTTCCCTTCATTAGAAGGTGAGTATCATAAAATTTTAATATACTGAAGGATTTGTTCTCTATGATTGAATTTCAGGATATGAACGACCTCTAGATTTTTCAATGGTTAGGGATGACTTCATACACATTGTAACAGCCCGAGATTTTATGAAAAATATTCTTTTTATTTCACTAATGTCTTGTGTTGTACGCTACACCAAAAGGAGCTTGCACAACACGCATCCTTGACTTGCCTTGCATACACGCAATCGCGACCTTCCTCGATAGCGTGTGTAGTACGCAATAACGAGTTTCACTAAACAACGATATGCTATTAAAATATTATTAAAACTAGCCGTTATGAATAGTAATAACCACTTTTTGAAATCCATTAAATCTTTTTTTTCAAAATGAACTTTATTTTAGGATTCGGAGTATCGAATTTAGCCTAAGGTGAAATTTTGGTACTTTTCGGATAACTTTCATATTCTGATGAATAGTGAAAATTACTAAATTATAATTAAAAACAACTTTTTTAATCGAAATAATTAATAGTGATAAATTCTTAATTTGAGTGGTTTTAAAGTATATTTAGAATATATTTTTACAATTTAATACAATGTTGGTCATTGGTTGTAATTTCACATTTAAACCTGACATAATCAAGTGTCAATCTTTTGATATATATTGTTTCCTAAAAACACGCTATTTATTTTAACAGCGGGATTTAATTATAAAATTAATTAATGCAACTTCTATGTTATGAATTTGGTAAAATAGATTTCATTTTTGAATTCGGAATATGAAATATAGCTTAGGATGAAATTTTGGCATTGTTCTGAAAAACATCAATTTTTGATGAATAGTGAAACTACTAAGTGGTAGTTAAAAAAACTGAATTTTTCATAAAACATAATTTTGCCGCTTCTGTGAATGGAATTTCAAAAATCCGAGAGACACGGTTAATATCAAGGACTAAAATGTGGTTCAATGAGATGAAAATAATTTTTTGGTGAATAGTAACTTTTTACTTTTTTACCGCGGTTAATAGTAAATAGGGTAACTAAGGGTAAATATGATACTACTATTACCCTAACACATGTCCTAATTCTATTGAACAAGTGTAATTCGACCAAAAACAAACTTAGGAATAAAATATGACCATTTAGGCCCACTTGGATTAGATTAGGACATTTATTATTAATTTATTTAAAGAAAGGTTAAAATAGTTAAAATCAAAGTTTAATAAGTAAATTATTTTTAATATGGGGTTATACATAAGATAAATTCGATTGTAAATATTCATTAGAAATCTAAAAAGATTTCCTACATGATGGTATTTTATTTGTAATTTTTAGACATAAAATAATTTAATTTATTTATGACACAACGATGATGCAGTAATTATCTTATTAATGAAATATTGACATAATTGATGTTATAAACACCAAAATAAATGTAATTTGAGACTTTTTATGAATTCCACTAATTTTATAGGTTACTATGATATATTAGTGTTGATTTAATCAACTTGGTTCGAACATATAATTCTGTTATGACTTTCACAAAAATCATATATCAAATAGTGTCAAAAATGACACAAAATAGTTTTTAAATCAAATATTATATTATTAATTGTTATTTTATTCCTAAAAATCTAAGGTTCGGCCAAAGGACTTAGATAAGGATATATATATTAATACTAAACAATTTGGGGTTCGTTTGGCATGTTATAGTAAGTTTATTAACCATATAGTGAAAGAAAACAAAAAGACACGGTAAAAGTTAAATTATTTAACATAGAGTTAAATCTAATTGATAAGGTTAAAATAAGAACCTAAACTTGTATAAATCCTATTGGTTGATAGTATTTCGACCCATCCCCACTTTATCTTCGAAATAAGACCCTTTGGAACCATTATTAACCGATTTAGACTTTAATATAAAATAATATTTTGAGATATTCCTAAGGTGCCCCTCTCCTCCCTTATAAAAGGACACCTTCTCCCCCTCCTCCTCACACCAATTTGAGCACTCAAGCTCGGCCAAACCCTGCCAAAATATCTTCTCCACTTCCCTAGCAACATCCTAGAGGTTCTGGTCTTCCTCAAAGACCAATTTTAGTTCCCTAATAGGAGGTCTCCAAAAGGCGCTTCAAAGAAGAGGTAATTACTGTTACCAATTCGTTCATCTTTATTTCTTCTTCCACTTCTTCTTCTTAGGTTTTTTCATTATGAAGTAATAACATAAGTATCACTAATATACTGATATGTTATTATAAGTATGAAACAACCCTATTTCACCATCTATCTATCCTACGGAAAAAGAAATCACCGCGCGTGCGTACGTACGGAATACCGTCTCCACGCCGTGGTGTAATCTATTTTCCACCACCACCTTACATGGATGGGTATAATGGTGTAAAGAATAACTATACATAGTTATTAAAACATCATATTGATTCTGATATATTGTATGATCCACTCCAATTCAATTCAATATTTATGGAAATGATATCATCTCTCGTGCGTACGTACGGAATACCGTCTCCACGACGCGATGAGATTCATTCTCCATGTTAACCATTTAAGAATGATTATAAAGTATATATAAGAAATAATAATGAAATATATGACATTATAAAGCTACTGGATTTATGTATATATATATATGTATGTCATCTACTTACTTCCATTCAAGACAATAGGGAAAGGAAAACAGCGTTCATGCGTACGTACGGACTACCGTCTCCATGAACGGTGTTTTTCATTTCATTTATCTATCTATTATATATATATATATACTGAATATATATGATATATAAATCATATTTTATATTCTGGAAGTAAGTAAATCATGATATAAGTAATAATAATGTCAAGAACAACAAGTCAAAACACCTACAATAAAAGAAACGATTTTACCCAAAACGCTTCTTTAACATGGAATTTACAAAAGAACGGGTAATATAATGTCATAAGTGAACCATATATGATATCATAACAATGAATATGATTCTGTAATAAGTCAATGACATTATTTAAACCATTATACAGGAGCTTCGGACACATACAAAGAAAATCGGACCTAAGGTAAGGGAAATATCACAATCTCACTTTTATCCGAGATTGTTTTTACTTTGGTAATTACTGGGGTGTATTTTATCATCCACATCAATGTTCCCTCAATATGTAATATTATTTTCATCCTTCTACAATAGTTTATATCCAATTTTACCCTTTGGTGAGTTTTTAGTAAAATATATGAAAGGAATCTTTTGTCGTTTTTCGTACGAGGTACTTTTTGACTTTTCCGAAAAAAGTACGAAGAATGTTTTTTTTAACTTATACGGCATGAATGGATTTTTAAAACATTATTTCCAAGAAGCTTCCTTTACAAGTTTTCAAGTTTATTTTTAATCAACTTATTTTATTTTAAAGTTGTATGACATGTTATGAAAGGAAAAATGTTTTTGAAGAAGAAAGGATATTTTCCTCAAGAATGGAGTTCAAGTGATTTTCAAAATTATTTTCCATCTAAGATAATAAAAGAGTTCTGTTTTTATCCCTATTGCTACATTGATATTGATTATGTTGTGATGGAAACATTTTTATGAATTCCTTTATCTTATATGAATTGTTTTATGATGTCATGTTGTTTAAGAATCCCATTTTTATTACATGGGTTATGCGATGAATTATGATTTATGATTATGTGGCACACATAAGAAAGGATTCATTATAAGATGGGTGGGACCTATATCTCCCTCCAATGCATTGGGTAAAGATTTTATATCTCATGAGATAGACAGGTCTGGAACGGTAGGTTATACCGGTTCAGTGAAACAGGACTGAAACGAGGGTTACTCGATTCAGAAAGGGACTTTGTCCACTAAGATAGTCTTGGCAATTAGTCTTGACTAACAAGAAATGATTCTCTATGATTATGGGTGTATTCCACAAAGTTTCATGTTTTAAGTTATGATTATTGGGATTACTTTTTCACTGCCATGATTTATCCCATGATTATGAAATTATGCTCTCTTTTGCACGTTATGATTTCCAAAATGTTATGTTCTTATGAATATGATGTGATTGATATTTATTTTGTTTACCCTTACTGAGCATTTGAGCTCACCCTTTTATGTTTTCTTTTCCCCAGGATATAAAGAAAGGTTTTAGGTAAAAAAAGGAAGATCTTTATGGGAGATTTTGAAGATCTTTCACCACGATTAGAAGATTATAGTCCGAGTTTCCAAAGACACTAAACTATTACGGTCCTTGTGTGTGTGTTTTTGTAATGTACTAAGTATTCCACAAAAGTAATGAAATGTCCATGTACGATAAGATTCGGGTCTCTACAGTTGGTATCAGAGGAAAGGTTTAGTCAACCTTTGGAAAATAGGATGCGAAAACGTTAGTGATATTCCTAGAGATATTTCTAAGGTATGTCTAGGGATGTCCCTAAGGATAAGTATACATATAAGATATAGTCCTAGAACTATGGTAACGATCATAGAATTTAATCTAAGAAGTTAGATATTGAGGATACTCCCCCTTTGTTATGTTGTTTTCCCTAGCATGATTTTTGCCTCTCACACTATTCTTTTTGGGTTTTAGAAAATTGCTGGAAACAAGGTGATTCACGATAATGGAGGATATGATGGACAATGGAATGATATTTTTCATGAGCAACAAAATGAAATGGGATTTGGAATTCCAAACATCATTATTATGCCGAATCAGCAATCTCATAATATGATCAATAAAGTAAAATTTGGTAAGTTTCCTGACTCGGCTAATAAGAGAAAGATGGAGTTTCATGAAGATCATAGAGGAAAGAAAGTTCAATTTCCCCTATGTAATTCATGTGGGAAGAGGCATCAAGGAGAATGTTTCAAAGGAACTAGAAGATGCTTTGGGTGTGGAAAAGAAGGACACAAAGCAAGTAAGTGCAAAGGAAAAGGTTCAATTAACACCATGGATGAGGATAATGGTATT
The DNA here is from genome assembly GCA_963277665.1 of Viscum album. Lineage (NCBI taxonomy): Eukaryota > Viridiplantae > Streptophyta > Magnoliopsida > Santalales > Viscaceae > Viscum > Viscum album. The sequence goes on along the minus strand of OY728141.1, from coordinate 1,199,250,799 downwards.
GCTACGACATCAACAATGGTAAAATGCTTTAAATGTGGAATATACGGGCATTATGAAAACCAATGCCCTAAGGGAAAGTCTCATGAAGAGAATCAGTATGGTCGTATGGGAAGTATTTATGTTGACGATGATGAAGAAACTACAAATGATATGTGAGATGAAAGAAATGTTGAAGCTCGGTCAATGGTCTAAGAATGTAGTGGAATGATTACATGTTTATCATGTGTAGTGTTGGAATAAGGAGACATCTATGGATTGTTACATTGTTGTATTTCCTTAAGTGTATGATGAATGGTACCAGTAACCATGAAAGGTTATTCAGATACTTTTGGAAAGTAGATGATAAGTGCATAATGAAAGGATAAGAAGACAATGAGATGTTTGATTGTATTCATGAGCTCATGATTGATATAAGGACTAAGTGATATCATGGTTTGAGTATATAGAATTTTGAGGATTTCGGTATGTGAGAAGTGTTAACTTTTAACTGCATTCAAGTTTTCACTATGGTTCAATGGGTATTCAAGAGAGTACAAGATTAAGACCTTTGAATGTTTGGAATGTGACCAACAAGATATATCTTATGATATATGGGGATCAACGATGGTATTAAATATCTGGTAATCGTTTTCACTATGTTATGAGAATGGACTGCAGTATTATGGATAAGCCTAAAGATTGGAATGAATTATGTTGGACATAAGTTAGTATTGTTTAAGGATAGAAATTTTTTTTTCGATATTATTGATGGGATGTTATAGTAATATAGTTTTGGAAAAAGGACAACCTGCAGGACGGGCGACAGCCCATCGCTTCGGACAAGGCTGTAGGAATCGAACCCACAACCAAAGTGCGACTGGCCTTTATCGCCTACCACTGGCCTACAGGAAGTCCCTGTTTAGTAGAAACTAGTTTTATTATATTAAGCAGTATGATATATGAATTATAAGTCCATTTTAGGAACCATATATGATTAATCTCACTATAGATCGACTTATGCATATAATTTTTACTAACCTTTTGTTTGAGACAGATGGAATGACTCGTCATTCTATCACATGATCTGCTAACACTTCACGAATAACAAATTCAACTTCATTTATTTAAGAGATGAAGTGGAAATTGTTCAAGGCACGAACAATAGTGAGATTGTACCAAAATAAAGTAAGTATTTATTCTAATTCAAAATTTCAAATTTAGGGAAATGATCTTGAAAACCAAAAATGTTTTCCTAGTGATCTTATATCTGATGAATCAGATGGTACCTTATATCATCACAAATCTATGGATTTGTGATTACTGGCTTTTCCATAGCCATGTTCTCTACCACTCTCCATCAGAACATGATGGTTAGATTTCTCTTCCATATCCATATTTTTACCTATGTGGAAACCCAGTGATTAGTTTATTTGGGTAATCGTTACATTTCATACTTTAGTTTTTAAAGCCAAGTTTTTGTATTCCTTTTTACGATGTGGGATTCTATTAAAGAATCTTTCGAATAGTAAACCATTTATAACCCCGACGAATTTCGAGGGCGAAATTCATTTTAAGGGGGGTAGAATGTAACAGCCCGAGATTTTATGAAAAATATTCTTTTTATTTCACTAATGTCTTGTGTTGTACGCTACACCAAAAGGAGCTTGCACAACACGCATCCTTGACTTGCCTTGCATACACGCAATCGCGACCTTCCTCGATAGCGTGTGTAGTACGCAATAACGAGTTTCACTAAACAACGATATGCTATTAAAATATTATTAAAACTAGCCGTTATGAATAGTAATAACCAATTTTTGAAATCCTGTAAATCTTATTTTTCAAAATGAACTTTATTTTAGGATTCGGAGTATCGAATTTAGCCTAAGGTGAAATTTTGGTACTTTTCGGATAACTTTCATATTCTGATGAATAGTGAAAATTACTAAATTATAATTAAAAACAACTTTTTAATCGAAATAATTAATAGTGATAAATTATTAATTTGAGTGGTTTTAAAGTATATTTAGAATATATTTTTACAATTTAATACAATGTTGGTCATTGGTTGTAATTTCACATTTAAACCAGACATAATCAAGTGTCAATCTTTTGATATATATTGTTTCCTAAAAACACGCTTTTTATTTTAACAGCGGGATTTAATTATAAAATTAATTAATGCAACTTCTATGTTATGAATTTGGTAAAATAGATTTCATTTTTGAATTCGGAATATGAAATATAGCTTAGGATGAAATTTTGGCATTGTTCTGAAAAACATCAATTTTTGATGAATAGTGAAACTACTAAGTGGTAGTTAAAAAAACTGAATTTTTCATAAAACTTAATTTTGCCGCTTCTGTGAATGGAATTTCAAAAATCCGAGAGACACGGTTAATATCAAGGACTAAAATGTGGTTCAATGAGATGAAAATAATTTTTTGGTGAATAGTAACTTTTTACTTTTTTACCGCGGTTAATAGTAAATAGGGTAACTAAGGGTAAATATGATACTACTATTACCCTAACACATGTCCTAATTCTATTGGACAAGTGTAATTCGACCAAAAAAAAACTTAGGAATAAAATATGACCATTTAGGCCCACTTGGATTAGATTAGGACATTTATTATTAATTTATTTAAAGAAAGGTTAAAATAGTTAAAATCAAAGTTTAATAAGTAAATTATTTTTAATATGGGGTTATACATAAGATAAATTCGATTGTAAATATTCATTAGAAATCTAAAAAGATTTCCTACATGATGGTATTTTATTTGTAATTTTTAGACATAAAATAATTTAATTTATTTATGACACAACGATGATGCAGTAATTATCTTATTAATGAAATATTGACATAATTGATGTTATAAACACCAAAATAAATGTAATTTGAGACTTTTTATGAATTCCACTAATTTTATAGGTTACTATGATATATTAGTGTTGATTTAATCAACTTGGTTCGAACATATAATTCTGTTATGACTTTCACAAAAATCATATATCAAATAGTGTCAAAATTGACACAAAATAGTTTTTAAATCAAATATTATATTATTAATTGTTATTTTATTCCTAAAAATCTAAGGTTCGGCCAAAGGACTTAGATAAGGATATATATATTAATAATAAACAATTTGGGGTTCGTTTGGCATGTTATAGTAAGTTTATTAACCATATAGTGAAAGAAAACAAAAAGACACGGTAAAAGTTAAATTATTTAACATAGAGTTAAATCTAATTGATAAGGTTAAAATAAGAACCTAAACTTGTATAAATCCTATTGGCTGATAGGATTTCGACCCATCCCCACTTTAGCTTCGAAATAAGACCCTTTGGAACCATTATAAACCGAATTTGACTTTAATATAAAATAATATTTTGAGATATTCCTAAGGTGCCCCTCTCCTCCCTTATAAAAGGACACCTTCTCCCCCTCCTCCTCACACCAATTTGAGCGCTCAAGCTCGGCCAAACCCTGCCAAAATATCTTCTCCACTTCCCTAGCAACATCCTAGAGGTTCTGGTCTTCCTCAAAGACCAATTTTAGTTCCCTAATAGGAGGTCTCCAAAAGGCGCTTCAAAGAAGAGGTAATTACTGTTACCAATTCTTTCATCTTTATTTCTTCTTCCACTTCTTCTTCTTAGGTTGTTTCATTATGAAGTAATAACATCAGTATCACTCATATACTGATATGTTATTATAAGTATGAAACAACCCTATTTCACCATCTATCTATCCTACGGAAAAAGAAATCACCGCATGTGTGTACGTACGGAATACCGTCTCCACGCCGTGGTGTAATCTATTTTCCACCACCACCTTACATGGATGGGTATAATGGTGTAAAGAATAACTATACATAGTTATTAAAACATCATATTGATTCTGATATATTGTATGATCCACTCCAATTCAATTCAATATTTATGGAAATGATATCATCTCTCGTGCGTACGTACGGAATACCGTCTCCACGACGCGATGAGATTCATTCTCCATGTTAACCATTTAAGAATGATTATAAAGTATATATAAGAAATAATAATGAAATATATGACATTATAAAGCTACTGGATTTATGTATATATATATATGTATGTCATCTACTTACTTCCATTCAAGACAATAGGGAAAGGAAAACAGCGTTCATGCGTACGTACGGACTACCGTCTCCATGAACGGTGTTTTTCATTTCATTTATCTATCTATTATATATATATATACTGAATATATATGATATATAAATCATATTTTATATTCTGGAAGTAAGTAAATCATGATATAAGTAATAATAATGTCAAGAACAACAAGTCAAAACACCTACGATAAAAGAAACGATTTTACCCAAAACGCTTCTTTAACATGGAATTTACAAAAGAACGGGTAATATAATGTCATAAGTGAACCATATAATATATCATAACAATGAATATGATTCTGTAATAAGTCAATGACATTATTTAAACCATTATACAGGAGCTTCGGACACGTACAAAGCAAATCGGACCTAAGGTAAGGGAAATATCACAATCTCACTTTTATCCGAGATTGTTTTTACTTTGGTAATTACTGGGGTGTATTTTATCATCCACATCAATGTTCCCTCAATATGTAATATTATTTCCATCCTTCTACAATATTTTATATCCAATTTTACCCTTTGGTGAGTTTTTAGTAAAATATATGAAAGGAATCTTTTGTCGTTTTTCGTACGAGGTACTTTTTGACTTTTCTGACAAAAGTACGAAGAATGTTTTTTTAACTTATACGGCATGAATGGATTTTTAAAACATTATTTCCAAGAAGCTTCCTTTACAAGTTTTCAAGTTTATTTTTAATCAACTTCTTTTATTTTAATGTTGTATGACATGTTATGAAAGGAAAAATGTTTTTGAAGAAGAAAGGATATTTTCCTCAAGAATGGAGTTCAAGTGATTTTCAAAATTATTTTCCATCTAAGATAATAAAAGAGTTCTGTTTTTATCCCTATTGTTACATGGATATTGATTATGTTGTGATGGAAACATTTTTATGAATTCCTTTATCTTATATGAATTGTTTTATGATGTCATGTTGTTTAAGAATCCCATTTTTATTACATGGGTTATGCGATGAATTATGATTTATGATTATGTGGCACACATAAGAAAGGATTCATTATAAGATGGGTGGGACCTATATCTCCCCCCAATGCATTGGGTAAAGATTTTATATCTCATGAGATAGACAGGTCTGGAACGGTAGGTTATACCGGTTCAGTGAAACAGGACTGAAACGAGGGTTACTCGATTCAGAAAGGGACATTGTCCACTAAGATAGTCTTGGAAATTAGTCTTGACTAACAAGAAATGATTCTCTATGACTATGTGTGTATGCCACAAAGTTTCATGTTTTAAGTTATGATTATTGGGATTACTTTTTCACTGCCATGATTTATCCCATGATTATGAAATTATGCTCTCTTTTGCACGTTATGATTTCCAAAATGTTATGTTCTTATGAATATGATGTGATTGATATTTATTTTGTTTACCCTTACTGAGCATTTGAGCTCACCCTTTTATGTTTTCTTTTCCCCAGGATATAAAGAAAGGTTTTAGGTAAAAAAAAAGGAAGATCTTTATGGGATATTTTGAAGATATTTCACCACGATTAGAAGATTATAGTCCGAGTTTCCAAAGACACTAAACTATTACGGTCCTTGTGTGTGTGTTTTTGTAATGTACTAAGTATTCCGCAAAAGTAATGTAATGTCAATGTACGTCAAGATACGGGTCTCTACACATATACATGGATGTGTCTATGTTCCTAAAAATGTAATTGTGGAACTGATTCATGAGTCCCATGATTCTCATTTTATAGTTAATCTATGCATCTCTATGATCAATCAAGATATGCAACGATTGTATTGGTGGCTCGGTATTAAACATCGTATTTCATTATTTTTCATCAGGTGTTACACCTATCAGAAGGTGATGGTAAATCACTAGAGACCTTATATATTATTACATCCACCTCTTATCCCATAATATAAATGGGAATATGATTCCATTGAACTTTTATTCATCTTTCTGAGGTCACCTCTAGGTAAAAATATAGATAGGATAATCATTAAATAACTTATGTATTGCACTTCATTCCTACCAGTAGGACATTATCAATTGATGACCTGTAATGATTTTAATTAAATGATATCCAATTAAAACATGAGGCCACTCATACTATCATATATGATAGGAATTTTAGCTTCACATAATGTTTTTTAAGGAGTTACAAAATACTATGGGTATATAGGATCTTATAAGCACAACCTTTCACTCTCATACCGATGGAATGTCACATCATATGATATAGTTGTTAAAAGGAATTTTTTGAAATTATCCAATGAATTTGGAGGTTCATGGGAAAATAATTCCCTACTCTGCATGTTCTAAAATAATAAAATTCTATTGAGGATCTATGTGGATACTTTTGAGTCCATCTAGGGTAGGCTGGGTTATTCACCTCTAATCCTGATAGAGGTAGGAGAGGTAGCCCAAGTAGTTCCTTGTATAATATAAGAGACTATAAAGTATCTACACCATATTAGGATGAATATATATGATTCATATTTTAGGCAAAAAAATATGTTTAAAACTATCAAGGACCCTCAAAATTTTATGTTAGAGATTTAGTTTTCTTGCAGCTATCGTATATTCATGGGAATTGATGGATATATTGTAAATGGAATTTTTCAACTCATTTTGTATATCCATTTAAGATCTATGAGAGTGTTAGACCATTATGATATCAATTGTTAATACCTCTTTGGTACTATGTTATGAAAAATCTTTTCAATGTTTCACAAAATCACCATTATATTCCCTACATGTCCCATACATTTAATACCAATGACATTGATCTATATTTCGATACCTATTCTGAGGATTACTTGATTCAAACCATTTACAGGAGAATGTATGCTCTATACGATTTTTCAATCCCTCTAGTAAATGATTAATGGAAGAAAAACCATGTACAAGATGATGAAAAGGAGTGGGAGATTATATTATGTGGCCAGTGGATAGGGTTTTTATAATATAATGTTTTTTCGTCCACAGAAGGTGAAAGCATGGATGAGTTACATTAAGAGGGAATACTGTAAGATCCCTATTTTTATCGTAGGTATTGATCCATTTAAATTGGTAATACTATTTATTTTGAACGTATTATGGATGTCTAACAATTTGACATGGTTTTCAATGGCGTCTTGGGCTTATTCAGATCCAGGAACCCCTACCAGTGGAGAAAAACATTAGGCATCACATATAGTAGATACAATATTACCAATCCCATAGAGTCTCTCATAACCATGTAGTGCTAAATAGTGGGGTGACATATGGATCATGATTTTCCAAAACCTTATACCAAAGTCAACACAACTGTGTGAAATGTTTTTAGTTTTTAGAAGAGGTGATTCCCATTGTAGGCACATGGTTTTCATAAATATGTTTTTTAACCATGTGGGTGGCCTAATTAAAAAGTTGGATGCACATAGTTTGGCCTACCATGTGGTCAAACCAGGAAACCCTAGAATTTGTATAAATTTTTCCTTTTACATTAATGATTTATTTTAAACATATCCTTCATCAATTTATTTTGTAGCAGACTGTAGAGGGTTTCTTCTACCTCTTTGAGCTCCTTTGATAATATTTTATTGATTTTAATCTCAGATCAATTTATGAAATCTGATTCGTTCCCTATTTTTCATGTTGGATCTGCATCGCTAATATCTTGATTCGTATTTATCCTCTAGTCATTCATATTCATCTTGATTACAGTATTTATATATAGGATCATATTCCCTATTTTGAAGAAATTGATCCAATATATCATATCCCTTTCAATACAGTTCCAACTAGATGTTGATACTATATGAGTAGAGTGATATGATTATAATGTAGGAAGTCTATGAATAATCCATCATGTTCCATTATTTTATATATTGTTGTTGTTGTATGTATAGAAATTTAATCAGGTTTTGTCTATTGAATTCATATTCCTTTTTTATAATCATTATTTTCATGTTTAGAGATTGTTTAATATTTTTTATTCAGGTTATTGGATGTTGAAACCACAATGATTTCCACTCCATGTAGGTTGTCTCCATATTTATTTACTTAGTGGTTTGACCTATTATTCTGTAGCTCTGTTCTGGTGTGCTTTAGTCTGACCCAGTTAATGCTAAGGCCTTCCATAGAATAATGATTTAATTACTCATAATGGTTATCCCATATATGATAAAGTATCACTAGAATCTTGTAAATTATGTGTTTTAATATGATTTACTGATCTTTATTTGGAATGAAACGTATACATGTATATGAAACAACCTTATAAATTATAAATGAAAATTTGGTTTCATGATTTTGGCACCCCTTTCCATGTATAAGGAAATGTTGTGGAGTGAACCTAAAAAATTATTATATCTTATAGCAATCCAACGGGTGGTTTCATTTTTCTTTAGCCATGTCACTAGTAGGAAAAGAAAAAATGGAATAGACCGAATGGATTATTAATTAGAATGATTATTAAATGGTACTAATTAAATAATGAATCATGTATATTGTTATTATGGGATTAAGATCTTGATATCTTTATATGAGTGGTCATACTCAATCATGACTTGTATTATTGATTGAATGACTAGAGAAATCATGGACACTATTCCAATTCAACGATTTTGGTTGACAAGGTTGACACCCACCATGTAACCTAATATTGTTTTACATGTGAATTCCCTGTATGACATCATAGGATCCCTCCATTATAATGATATGATTCATTGAATACAATATTTTGACCATCATGAAATCTACCCACATGTTATTCCATGGTTAAACCCATCGATCATTGTCATTTTTTCACATATTACGTTTGAAGAACTCATAAGTGAAAATTAGAATCATATTATTCTGGAATTCCTTAGGTGATTCCCATTGGATTACACTCTTACCCCATTTCATCCTGGCTACCATTTATAATCCAAGTTCCCTCAACCCATGGGGTAAATTATTCCTTGTTTATCACATTTGATCCCTTGCATTATTATCATCATCATAGATGCATTATTATAGCTTAGTTCTACTATCATAATTGCCATTTTCTTATTCTTATTATTGTTATACCTTTAATTTATTAATATATAATAAGGAACATAATTAAAAATGAAATGGTTACTTGTTTAAATAGTAGATGAGGGTGAAGAAAGTGTTTGTGTGTGTGTGTGTATTTACATTACAATGCTTCATTTCATCCACATATGCATTCTTGAGCACTATTTCAGTTTATATTACATAGACTGGATGTTATAGATTCTACTATCGGTGGACTAAAGATATTTATCTCACATCCTATCTGGTATTCCATTGGAACCATGGTACATTACATTTATGTCATTGCAGAAAATAGAATCATTCAACTTAGGTCACCTAATATTTGTTTCATGTATTATGATTGATCTTTGTAGAAGATGTATTGGCCAAGTCTCAAGATGTTTGATCATTTTTTTACTTCATTTTACATATTTTTTATACAATGTATTTCACAGTTCCATGTATACCATTTTCCAGTTTTTTTATTCTTTACATATATTATCATTATATTTTGATTATTATTATTTGTTGCATTGTATTTATATTATTCATATCTTCTCCTCCTATATTTTTTATTTACTCTTCTTTCTCATCTATTTACCATCTATTCCAATTATCATTTTCTCTACACATTATTAAAGAGGGTATAGTCTTCTTATAGGGACAATTGAGGAACTCATTTCTATTCAACAACCTCTGTCGTTCATGGAGATGTTCTTGAAGCTAGGTATTTAACTAGGCTTGGATCTTTGTTTAGTGATATATAGGTCTGTGAAATCACAATGGTGTTTTAGGAGGCATATCCAACATTAGGTTGTGTTCATGTATCAGTGTTCCCTATTAAATGTTACACATCGTTGGTGTTTGGGAGTCCTTATTTTTTTGTTTGTTGTGTGCATGGAAAAGTGGGTTCATAGGGATGGTATTATTTATTTTACGGATCAAAATTTATATATTTATCTCTAGTTTCACTTTTTTGACTGTTAGTCAATGGGTTTTTGATGGTTTGAGTATTGTTGTGGAGCATATCTATATTAACGGTCATTGGAGGCTCATTAGTTTGGCCTAAAAATCTTAGCATAGGCTTCAAATCATTTTTGATATTCTAACTGCTTCCATCTCTCATTTGGCTTTTGATTCCATCACTCCTCTCGCAGTAGGTATGGTGTCGTGGTTTCCTAGATTTTTTTGTTTGTGAAATTAGATTGGTGAATGGGGATCATGGAAGATCAATTACATCGGCTGTATACAATAAGTATGATCGTGTTCTAGTTTGATAGATGATTATTTTTCTGGTTCAACATTGCCAAGGTGTTTTCTGGGATAACAGTTTCTGTTCATGAAACCATCTATGATGGAACTGTATTTGAGATGTTGAAGTTGTCTTCATTTGATCTATTAATCATCTTTGATGATGATATGGAAGTGACGAAAAAAGAGATGTACTATTGAAAATTACGTTATGTGCACAATTTTTGGATGATTCATGTGTTTCATGTTTTTCGGTGGTGGTAAATATTGCATATATCGACATTTTGGATGAAGGTTTAGTAATGATTATGATTATGATGATAGTGACGTTTATATGTGGATGATGGTGTGTTTGGAAATGCAAACTTGATGTGTCAGTCCTCTGATAGAGGTGTCTCATGCCTCTCTCAAGTCTCGTGGTGGTGGTGGTGCTGGGATCGAGGTGAATTTTCAAGTTTGAATTTTGGATTTGGTTGATGTTAATAATGTATTTTGAATTTTGGAACTCTTTTGATGGATTTTCATATTTAATTTTAGGTACCCAATAAAACATAGAGTGTATTTAGAATATTAAAACAATTAATTTGATTGGATATGATTATCATTATAAAACGCATTTTGATAATCAAAATAAAAATTTGGTAAATATATAGATATTGTCTCTAATTATCAAAAAAAATTTATTTTGATGTTGAATAGATAAATAATATTCCATTATAGTGACATCTCATATTTATAAAAATTTTCCTATATTATTTTTAAAAAATTTATAATTATTTTTATTAAATGAATATTTGAGGAAAATAAAATCATCACATTTAAACATAATATATGATTATAAAAATTATTTAAATATATATAATGTAATTCCAAATGTTTGAAAATATTTTAGTCTCTGTTTAATATTTTACATACCTCATAGGGTGTATTCTCTTCTCATGTTCTCAGTAATGACTAATAAGATTTTCACACAAAAACTATGATGTCTTTTTCCATAATATATATATTTTAATCATTCTTCTATAAACATTATTTACCATGTTTTTTATCAACTATTATAATACATCAAATATCAGTTTTTATGAACTATTCATATCACCTTGTAATTTTGATGAATTCCATAATTATCAATATCTCTTTCCACCATTTTATTTTTTAAATTTACACTATAAATATATTTTAATGTTTGTTATTTCCTACCACAAATAATTTTAGGTAACATTTTATACCGTATTATTTGATCTTACAAATCTATTATATGACTAATAAAAAGCGCCAATGTTGTCCAACTATAGCCATAAATGAATATTAAATTGTATATTAGGCCATTATAAGGTTTTTCATAAATTAGAATATAACCATCAATATGTATCATGTCTGAAAACTCATTGGATGTTTTTATTTTTGTCATTTTTATATTACGACTGTTTTTCCCAATTTAAATGATCCATAATGAATTAATTGATATCCCTACACTTGGATAATTATTCTAGTGAGTATTTTTTCATGTTTCTATGATATTAATTCGATAGATTATTTTCACCACCCATTATGGGAAACCAGGTTTTATATAAATTAATTAATGGAAATATACATCCATTTATTATTATTATCTATTAATAAAACATCCAAATATATTTAATTCAAAATGAAAATATTTTTCGTGGTCCAAATTACATGGATATTGTCACAATGTTTTATTTATCTTAAAAAATTATAAAGTATAATTTAAATATAAAATAAATTAATTGTTCTCTTATCTTAGCACACATTGTATCATTTATATTACCTTTTTCATGAACACCACGATATATAATATGGAAAATAAAATCATTTTGTTTTTTATATTGGGGAAAAAATATCATTCTTTGACATATCATAACAACATATACTACCAACTATACATGCTCCATCATTTTCAATTTCTTTGAGAGTAACATAATTTATGTTATCATTCTCAGTTGAAATATATTTCCCTCTTGTTCATTTATTTTTTATCAAAGTGTTCTCTAATTTAACTTCTCCTCCATAGTATTATATATAATCTTTTTTATGTACAAAAAACATATTTGTTTCATTCATAATCATGAATTGAATTTATTTTTAAATTTAGAAAGTATAAAAAGCATAATATTTATTGATACAGTATCTGGTTTTATTGATATATAATTCATTCAATTCTAGTCATAGCATTACAAGGATTAATAATATCATTTGAATTTTTTTGATAATTGATATATTTAACAGATATTTTGGATTTGATTCATAAATATTTTTTTATTTTATATATTTATAGTGAAAAAAACTATGATAATGTCTTTATTGTTTTTATAGAAAGAAAATAATATTTTTGGTATATTTATTTCATATATTTTAAATATTACTACATTTTTTGATTACCCCAAATCATTATTTTTGTTAGAATATAAAAATTATTATGAATTTTTGGCTCATTATTATATTTATTTCTATAACAGCCCATACTGTGATTACCATAAATATATACTCATTTTTATTATTTAATTAAAAAATGATTTATAAAGGCTATGTATCTTTCTCACATCACCTTCTCATTAGACATTCTTATAAATTTTTAAAAATCTCATGATGTTATATGGGGATTAGATATTGATTCCAAATCATGTTTTATTCTTCCCATAAAACATTATCTTCAATCTAAAAAATTATCAATAATTGTATTTCAAAATTTTTGATCTCATTAGTAATATATGTCTATTATAAAATACCATGTCCCAATAAACTAATAAAAGTATAGAAACTTTTCTGATATATAATATTAAACTTTTTTTTCAAGACATCAAACACACAGTATTTGTTTCTTATAAAATTTTCAGTCAATTAATACAAAATTATCCTTTTATTATCATATTTAGATAATAAAACCATCTATATTTTCCAAATGTTAAAATTTTAGTTTAACTATAACTTCATATTCATTTCCTCATACACGATAGCATAATTTTTATTTATTTTATCTATCACAAAAACTAATTACTCAAATTGGTAGTTATTTAATTCCCTAATTACAAACTCGTAGGATTATTGTTCTTCTTGAGTGATAATATTTATTTTTATTAAATATTTTTAAAAGTGGATTCCCATTATACATCATTTAGAATATATCCCTAGATCCTCTTCAGAAATCATGTACCCAACTTTTTCACATAAAAAAGAATAATAGCATTTCCCATTAAATTATTATTTTTAAATATTTTGTTATTACAAAAGAGTATTGAAATAGATGATTTAATTTTATTACATTTTTAATCATATTGTACAGTATTATTTTCCGAGGATATAAATATATTTTCATTCATATTATACTCGGATGTTAGATTGTCCTCATTTATCCACAAATTCATTATTATGAGTATGATTTTAATGACATCTTTGAATATATATTTGTGATCTATTACATCAATAACTAAAACACTAAAGTAATATTTTGAAAAAAATATTTAAAAAATCCATTTCATGGTGACCAAATAATTAGTTAATTATTCAATCAATTTAATATCACATACCATCCAAAACACTTTATTTTAGAATGTGTAAATAGAATATATTGATGGTATCATAATATTTTAAAACATGTTCTAAAAATCTACATATTTTTTTGAAATTTTAATTCTTCTATTCTATTTCAACCACATTTTTGGATATTTTTATACCATTACATTACTTTAAAATGTATTGGATGGTGATATCATTAAGAATTAAATATAAAATTAAATATTTCTATCTGTTTGTGGCCTGTTCCAATGAGAGCTCTATTTTTTAAATCATGAACATTAATTTCATTAATCACAACATCACAAACATGAATTCCAAGAGATTTGAAATAAATTTCCTTCTAATTCTTCAATAATATAAAATATTTCCCATCAAATAATAAAATAACAATATTTTTCTTCATATTCACCAAAATATATAGATTGATAGAAAACTAACAACATACAAAACCACGTAGCTATAATATCGCGTTTTTTTATTAAAAAGGAAGCGAACAATGAATTGTGTCAAATTAAGCTTATATAACTTAATCATATCATCACAATTTTACTTAAAAAACTATATGAATTGGTATTTAGATCAAGTTTTCACACATAATCTAAAATAATATATAAAAATAAATAAATTACAAAAATCAAAAAGGAATTTCCTTATTTCATACATGATGTGGTGTATATATCAATGGATATAGATAGAAACACATTCATCATACATAATTCACTAATGTGGATACAAATATTAATATTTTTTAGTAGAACTTATATCCCTTAGGGGATGATTATATCACTATGATTTTGATCACATAAATTTGAATATATCAATTAGAAAAGATTTAAATATGTCAAATTTTATATTAATGTGAAAGTGTTTAATATATATTATTTATCCTTTGTGGATGACATCACCTTTTTATCTCTGTAAATTATTTTCTCTATTATAATAATATCTATAATTTTTTACATATTAGTGATCCCCCTTTTTCTATATATCTATTTTTTGTCTCTCATAATATACTCAAAATTTCATTATCATTATAAATAAAGACATAAATATCTTAACCTAATCATTCCATGTTTTCTCTAGTTAATACCATGTCAAAAATTTATTAAATAGCACTCATTTTGTAATTAAAAAAATTGGAAGAATTTCAATTAATCTATATGATTTCCATATTTATATGACAGAAAAAGCTCTACTCATGGTTAAAAAAAACAATATCATTGACTCTTAGATGAAAACCAATTTCTATAATCCAAGGATATCTGGATTATACCACTATAAAAAACCATGGCTTCCTATATTATTGATTTCATTAATTCATTTGAAATAAATATAGTCATATTAGACAATAGAATTTCAATATCATCAAAGTATACTCAAAATTCTCTAGAAAAATAGTCAGCATACCATCGTGAAATTTTCTTGGATGTTTTATATAGGATCACAACACCTATTCTTATTCAAAGATGAAATATGGAAACCATTGACCAAAATCATCCTAAATTAGTATAACCTGATAATTCATGAAATCCTATTTTTTTCATTTGTTAATATATTCAATAATTCAATTCAATCTGGTTGGGGTACCTCAATAATATAATGTATGAACTAGGGATCAATAAGAATGAAGAAAACAGTCCCCCATCATTGAATACATTGTGCAAATCCCAATATATTTCCCCCTATATATTCATCATCACCATATTTGTTTGAAGGGGATCCTACTACATAATTTATAGATTGAAGTGTCAGGTTAATGTAATGATATTTTATTTATTTTCATGTGTCCCTTACAATTTCAGTGTTTAAACATGGTAGTTATTAAAAATAAAATTATAGTGAGAGGAATCCCAAATGTTAGTATTGTACATCTAATTGATCTTTATGTAATTATAATTTTGAAAGATGACGAATTTTTCTTCTGTTATTAGTATAAATAATTGTATAATAGTTTTGGTAAAAATGAAATTTTTTATTCATTTTCATTAATATTTGAGGACTTGATGTCCTTAGGGTTACCTATATTATTGGTTATTATTAGTATCCTATTTAATTAATAGAATCTCTTTTCTTTGAATGTGATCAATAAGACACTCTTCAAAAATGTAAATGTTTAATAATCCAATGTAGTTCCCTTTAATCCATATATATACCACATTTTTATAAAAATTGACTTATAAATGATTTATTCATAAGTTATCAAAATTTAGAATGAATTTTGATGATTATTACAAATGGTTAAATATAAATAAACCCCCCATAATAATCCAAAACATTTCAATGAGGTCACATGTATAAAACATATATGTTAGATATGTGGTCTTGACATTAAATAATAGTGGGAAATATAAAGTCACTGTTTAATTTTTTAGTGAAATTTCTACATCATGTGGTCATGTTCTTAATATTGTGGGTGATTTTTTAATTTCCGTGGTAAAATATTTTTCTACTGTAAAAAGTATAGTGAACTATATTCCTCATGGGTACACTCTTGTCTTACTTTAATCCTTATGAGGAGGGTGAATTTGGGGGGGAAATAATTATTCTATAGTTTTTAACAATTTGAATCTTTTAATCATGTTGGGAAACACAACATAAATAAATTTATTATTCATAATCAAGTGATGAAATTTAAATATCACGAGGACATTGATTTTACATGGTACATCTACAAAGATTTTACTCTAAGGAGAAGATATCTATAGTTTTTGATATATAAATTTAACCACTACCTCACTAGTATGTTATTAAAAATTTTAAATAAATCACTTTTAATCTAATGACCATGCCTATATATCTCTTACATTGTCACAATCCAACCCATGTCGACCCTGAACCGGTCACCCGAGCCGGCTCGCAGCAAGTCCCGAGGGGCGTTCCCGATCCCCCCCCCCCCCCCCCCCCCGATATGGAAACTAGTGCTGGGCATAAACATTAAAACATTGGGAACGATTTGGCCCATAAAAGATAAAAAAGCCAATAAGAATAAGCAGAACAAAAGCACTAACCTCTAGCAGTGGAAAGGAAAAAACGAAACAGTAGACGTACCTCCATGTGACCCTTCGGTAACCTCCCAACCAAGGCCAACATTGCTCCCAATATGAGCAACTCAGCCAAGAATCCTTTAACAAGGGAAAATTGCGGCAGGAATGATAAAAATAGGCCTGATCATTAAATATTCTAAGTAGGGATGCCAAAGTAAACCACAGAATCCAACCAAGATCACTTTCCAGAAAAAATCCAAAAAAACTATTTTGCACATACAAAGATAGAAAATAGGATTTTATTATTTTAAAGGAAAAGGGATCTTGATTTACCATTTCAATAACCAACACACGCCACAACCCGTTTTCCCCAAAACAATTCATTTTCTTGAAAACTGATTTTCAAATCCATGTTTATCACATTTGTGCAAAAGAAGAACAGGTAATAAGTAAATTCTGGAAACCAAGTGCAAGTAAAAGTAATCAAGCAGATACAAGAAATAACCATGGGTGATTCCAAACATCCCTAGAAAACCCCTGGACGTACTCGGTTTCAGACTACCTGTCGGCATGGTACTCCATAGTCTATAACCAACTAGACACCCAAATAGCCAACTAGTGGAACGCCTCACAAGGCTCACCTACCAAGGGGGAACCAACCCATCTAATCGGGGATGGCTAGAAACTGTCTCTCTATATTCTAAAGGATTCCCAAGAACCCATGGTGATTTCGATAATACTGTGTAAGTAGGAGGCCCTCACACTTATGACTCATCTCACCACACTTTCCAACCCCTTACATGGACACCACTACACGAAAACCCTCAAAGGGAAGTCCCCCTATATAGATGCCCTAAAATATGTATATATGAAATTATTTCACATTCAACAAGGTGCCAACCGGGCCTTCAGAGCATGTGCAGTTTTCAAGCATTTCGTAAATAAGTAATGTTTCCAATCGGGAACACACACTTTTCACAAAAGTCAGTACAAACACCCCTTTCAAATCCCAATACCAAATGGGCCTTCAAACCTAACAATTATTCAACTCACACCAAAGGTCAACCGGGGAAACTTCTTTTCATCCATCTTTGAAATACCAAACCATTCCATCAAAAACCTATATTTAAGAAAATATAGTTTTTTGTGTCATTTTCATTTAGAGGCACAACCATGTGGGCACCTAGTGCTCCCATGGATGTGCCAACATCCAACGACATATCTAGTTTTTATAAGAATCACATGAGAAACCATTTTCATAGAACATATAACATTGTAACCAAACCCAATTCTATCACAACACTTTTTAAAAGAAGAATTCATCTTTCAAACCAACCACCATTTCCAAAACTTTTCTAAAACAATCTATTGGTTCTTTATTTTGTCAAAAAAAACACACCAAACCAAATCTTACATTTCCAAAAGACAATCACTATCAATTACAACAAAACCCGTCACAAGGCACTCAATTTACCTTTACCATGAACCTATGCATTTCATATAAACCAACATCAAAATCCACATTTAGAAATTAAAAACAACAATACAACTATGTCAGATTCATTTCATAAACACAATAGAAATGCAAAAATATAACATAATTAATTGAAAATATTCTAGTGCTCATGGTTTGAATCAAAAATGGGAAATGGTTGGAAACACCTACCTCGGTTAACCCATGTCCAAAATGCATGCTCTTCTAGCAGTAACCATATTCACACGTCACAGAGTCGTGCACACCTGTCTTTGATGTGAATATATACATATATATATATAT
Source organism: Viscum album (assembly GCA_963277665.1). Classification (NCBI taxonomy): domain Eukaryota; kingdom Viridiplantae; phylum Streptophyta; class Magnoliopsida; order Santalales; family Viscaceae; genus Viscum; species Viscum album. The sequence goes on along the minus strand of OY728141.1, from coordinate 1,199,232,127 downwards.
ATACACCATAAACCTATATACCATAGGTATCTAACTCCTAAAATGAATATAGAGAGACATTGCTAAATTAATAATTCACGTAAAGCCGACTCTGGACCAGATAAAGACATCAAGGGTCCACAAATCAATTACACATTTAAATTGGCGTAAGAATATTTAACAATTTATAAATATATCCTTACCCAAAAAATTGGTGACAAGGAAAAATGAGTTCATCTGCCTCGCCTTTGGCGGCGGATGTCGTAACCTTGACCAATGGGTCTGATACGTCAATTTCCAACTCTGAACATCCTGCAAACATCATGAATCACAAACTGAGACATCAAAGTTGGTTAAATTGAAAAAAACGCCAAAATTGAAATGAGATGAAAATCGTGGTTTGATAGCGAGGGGAATAGAGATCGCGCCCGAGCAGAGTGTAGGTGCTGCACAATGGAAATCGGGTTTGCGCCGGAAGATAGTTGGACAGTAGGGGTCGGGGTGCGCTAGAACAAGGCAGAGGTGCTGTGCAAGGGGGGTTGGGTCGTGCCGGACGATAGTCAGATGACGAGGTCGGGTTCGCTGAAAAAAAAGGCACACAAAGGGGGTTTGAGGCAGAGGGTCGCCAGAGTCGGTTATGCCAGAGACAGCTGTGGTTGGCCGGAGGGACGCCGGCGTAGGGGAGGGATATCAGAAGAGGGGAGGAATATCGGCAAGGTGCGGGGGGAAGGGAGATCCAGTGAGCGGACGAGGAGGAGGGCCGACACGGGGTCTGAGAGCAGCGTCGAGGGGGGTGCAGCGTGGTCAGCCGGCGAGAGTAGAGGGGGAGTCAGCGGGGATGGCGCGGCAGGGGGAGAGGGAGCTCCAGCCAGGGGGGGGGGGGGGGGTTCGTGGCAGACAGAAGGGAAGGGGGGAGGGAAAACGGGGGAAGGGGCGCACGAGAAATGGGGGAGGGGCAGCCGTGAAAAAAAGATAGGGTTTCTATTTTTTTCTTATCTTAATAATAATAATAATAATAATATTAATTATGATAATAATAATTAGTTAGTTTTTAATAATAATAATAATTATAATCAAAACATTTATAATAATAAATCCATTTATAAAAAATAAACACACACACATATATATAAATAAACATTTATAATCCTACTTATATAAACATAGATACATATATACATATATATATATATATATATATATATATAACATATATAAACATATAAACATATATGAACATATATATAAACATATATACACATAAGCATATAATGTTAAAACGTATTTATTTATAAACATATGTGTATATATATATACACCTATGAACATAAACACACACACACATATATATATACACATAACGTTAAAACATAAACACATACAAACATAGATACACATATATATACACATATATAAACATATAAACATACATACAAATATATCTACACACATAATGTTAAAACTGGATGATCTTGTGGAATTTGCGCACCGTACGGTACCCAAGAGTACAACGCGTCTTAAATGTACGGTGTTCGCGCACTAACTCAAACCATCAACTCATCATAACATCAAAATTTTAAACTGTCACTCTCCTGCACTTACACAAAATCACCCGACACCAAGGAAAATAAAATAAATAAAATGACAAAAAAAGAATGTGTGACAATTATCCCCACCACAAACACTTTCTGCGACCAGAACGTCACCAAGACAACAGTTAGAATAACTAGAGTCCATGCCCAGGGAAAACCAGAAGAAACTGAGAGGCACAGGGTGACCGCTACCAACACAGGTCACACCCGACCGACTCGAGTACAATCATTGTCTGAGTTTTAGGGGAGAACATGGGAGGGTTCTCCCCACCACAGAAATTTACTAACACAGAAACCTTGTAACTCAAACACACCACCCCAGGGGGGGAATGAGGGAACTCCCCAACTGAACTCATCCTACCCTCTCAAAGATAATGGAACAACTCCACCACTAGGATTAAAACTATTCTGGGAAGAAACTGGCACACTGAGACACTGGGAAAGAGGAATCCCATACAAAACTCAAACACACCAAATGAAAACTCAAGGAGAGGTGTCCGGCCTAATAAAGAGCCCAGAAACGACTCCCATTAATTTTGCAGAACCAAACATCCCCCTAACATACGCAGCTGAGACCATCCTCAAGATCAAAGTGGGTTCGTTTAGCCACAGACCCGATGCCTTTCAAAGAATCTGAATGATTTAGAAATTACACGAAGAGAAAATGAGGACACTTGGATTGTACTAGGGCAAGATCATCACGCGACCACTACAAGGATGAGCTTACAATGACAACAAGAATAGGACATGAAAACTTTGGATATTTCACTTCAGAAATCTAAAAACATAATCCGATGGGAGGTTATATGCACCCCAGCAACTCTTGACTGTGCGCGAGCTTCACCCTTAGACCTGTGGTTGGGGCTCTGAAGGCTGAAGCATCCCCTACCTCACATTCATGCATTTTCATTCTTGATTCCCAAACTTCTTCCTCTTCTCGACAATTCAAATAACCATAATGGAAGCATGTTTTCAATAGGGGTGAAAGATGGTGGCTTAGAATTCCCAAACTGGCCATACTTGTGGCACAAAATAGAATGGTTAGACAACAGGAAGTCATCAACGATGAAGATGGTGTCTTGGCGAAAGGTTCCTCTGGCATACAATCCTTGCCAAATAGAGAACCAGCACCAGAACCAATTACCATTAAACACACCCCCAAACTTCAACGATGGCGAGTCATTTCACCTTAAAAGTCCAAAACTGGACCCTCAAATGAACCTGATACGGTACGAACCCTAAAAACCATGGGAGTTCCCAAAAACCTAAAGACCCACTCCAATTCCAACACCACACATCTTCCCCTCATGGACATTGATTACTTTGATCAATAGGCAACATGAAAAAAGAACTGAAAACTGGGCATGACTCATTAGCAACCTTAGCGACCTTTCTGGGTGGCATACTTAGAAAAAAACACAAAAAACACAACTGAAATCGGCATCTAGAAAAAACTCGATCAAAGAAACAGCCCAAGTCAAAGGCAACAAGCACATAAACCTAACATATACAAACACAAGTAAAAATTAATTTTCCATAACCCGTCATTTCTTTTTAATTTTAAAACACGCATATGGCACCTTATGGACTGTCACATGTGTGTTATCCCAATCCCGGCTACATCACTTGCGGACATGTGCTCCCACAAACTTTATGCACATATCGATGCACATGTGATCCTCCGTAAGGAATACCAAGGTTTGAACACTTCTTTCCCTTATCAAATCCAAACACACAGTCAAACATTCAAAATCGAAACACTCCCACTATAAAAACCCAGTTCACCAATTTCAAAAAAAAAAATTAAAGGAAACAGTTTTCCATTTTAAATCCATTTTAATTTTTTACCCACACTCACTCAATCGAAATAAAAAATAAACACAATCAACAACAAACCACCAGAACGAGGAACTAGTTCATATGCCTAACATGGTGACCGGGTGGTGATCCATATCCCCCGTAAGGTATATCACAAAAAGGACCTTGAACTAGACACTTGAACTCCACATGGGTCACCACCCCATGTGAGGCCACAACATGAACCAGTTCCCCTTCATTATCATCCCTCAAACCGTAACAATCAAAGGCAAAAGACTCAAAAACCCAGACTACCCCTGGTAACTCATGTCTCGTCGTGGGTGGTGGTGATCAAGCACCAACCTGAATCATACCTTCTGAGTTCCGAAAAATCCTAATATCCTTCTAACAGACATTTAAATAATCAAGAACCTCCTTTGATACCATTTTGTCACGAACAAACCCGGGTCGACCCTGAATCGGTCACCCGAACTGGCTCGCGGCAAGTCCCGAGGGGCGTTCCTAATCCCCCCAAGATGGGAACTAGTGTCGGGCATCAAAGTTAAAACATCTGGAACGATTTGTCCCATCAAAGATAAAAAAGTAAATAAGAATAAACAAAAGAAAAACACTAAACTCTAGAAGCAGATAGAAAAAAAACCAAACAACAGACATACCTCCATGTGACCCTTAGGTCACCTCCCAACCAAGGCCTACATTGCTCCCAAAATGAGAAACTCAGCCTTGAACGCTTAAACAAGAGAAACCTGCAACTGAAATGATAAAAATAGGCATGAGCATTAAAAAATGCTCAGTAGGGATGCCAATGTAAATCACAGAATCCAACCAAGACCACTTTCCAGAAACAATCCAAAAAACACTAGTTTTAACATACAAAGAAAGAAAATAGGGTTTTCATATTTTAAAGGAAAAAGGATCTGGATTTACCATTTCAAAAACCAACACACGCCACAACCGGTTTCCCCAAAAAACAATACATTTTCTTGAAAAATGAATTTAAAATCCATGTTTATCACATTTTTGAAAAAGAAGAATAGGTAATAAGTAAATTCTTGAAACCAAGTGCAAGTAAAAGTAAACAAGAAGATATAATAAATAACCATGGGTGATCCTAAACATCCCTAGAAAACCCCTGGCCGTACTCGGTTTCAGACTACCTACCGACATGGTACTCCATAGTCAATAACCTACTGGCCGCCCTAATAGCCAACTAGTGGCACTCCCCACAAGGCCTATATACCAAGGGGGGACCAACCCGTCTAATCGGGGCTGGCTAGCAACCCTCTCTCTATATTCTAAAGGACGCCCAGGAACCCATGGTGATTTTGATAATACTATGTTAGTAGGAGGCCCTCACACGTGTTACTCATCTCACCACATTTGCCAACCCCTTACACAGACACCACTACAAGACAACCCTCGAAGGGAAGTCCCCCTGTAGAGATGCCCACAAATATGTATAAATGAAATTCTTTCACATTCAACAAGCTGCAAATCGGGCCTTCACAGCATCTGTAGTTTCAAAACATTTCATAAATGAGTTAAGTTCCCAACCTGGCACACAAACATTTCCCAAAAGGCAGTACAAAAACCCCATTCAAAATCAAATACCAAATGGGCCTTCAAACTGAACAACCATTCAACCCACACCAAAGGCCAACCGGCCCAACTTCTTTTTCATCCCTCTTTGAAATACCAACCTATTCAATCAAAAACCTATCATTAAGAAAATATAGTTTTTATGTGTAATTTTTATTTGGAGGCACATCCATGGGGGCACCTACTGCTCCCATGGATGTGCCAGCATCCACTGCAAATCTAGGATTTAGAAGAATCCCCTCAGAAACCATTTTCATAGAACACATAGCATTGAAACCAAACCCAATTCTTTCACAACACTTTATAAAAGAAAAATGCATCTTTTAAACCAACCACCATTTTCTGGAATTTTCTAAAAAAACCTATTGTTTCATCATTTTTACAAACAAACAAACACACCAAACCAAATCTTACATTTCCAAAACACAATCACTATCAATTAAAACCAAACACATCACAAGAAACTCAATTTAACATTACCAAGAACCTAAGCATTTCATATAAACCAACATCAAAAGATGCTTTCAGAAATTTAAAACAACAATACAACTCTTTTATATGCTTTTCATAAACACAACTAAAATGCTAAGATATAAAATAATTAATTGAAAACATTCTAGTGCTCAAGGATTGAATCAAAAAGGGGAAATGGTTAGAAACACCTACCTCGGTTAACCCATGTCCAAAACGCATGCTCTTCCAGCAGTAACCATCTTCAGACGTCACACAGTCGTGCGCACGTGTCTTTGATGTTCATATATACATATACATACATATATATATATATATACACACACATGTATACACCATACACTTATATACCATAGGTATCTAAGTCCTGCAATAAAAATAGTGAGACATTGCCTAATTAATAATTCAGTTAAAGCCGACTCTGGACCAGATAAAGACCTCAAGGGTCTGCAACTCAATTCCACATTTAAATTGGAGAAAGAATATATAAAAATTTATAAATATACCCTTACCCAAAAAATTGGATCCAAGGAAAAATGATTTCTTCCGCCTCACCATTGGCGGCAGATGCCAGATCCTTGACCAACATGTCTGATACGTCAATTGCCCACTCTGAACACCATGCATACAACGTGAATCACAAAACGAGACATCATAGTTGGTTAAATGGAAGAAAACACCAAAATTGAAATGAGATGCAAACCGTGGTTTGACAGTGAGGGGAAATGAGTCCGCGCCCGAGCAGAGCGGAGTTCTTGCACAATAATAATCGGGTTTGCACCAGAAGATAGTCGGACAGTAGGGGTCGGGGTGCGCCGAAACAAGGCGGAGGCGATGAAAAAGGGGGGTCGGGTCACGCTGAAGATAGTTGGACAACGGGGTCAGGTTCGCTGGAAAAAAGGCACGCAAAGGGGGTTTGAGGCAGCAGGTCACCGGAGTCGGTTCTGCCGAAGACAGTTTTGGTCGGCCGGAGGGATGCCAGTGGTGGGGAGGGATACCGGTGGAGGTGCGGGGGAAGGGATATCTGACGAGCAGCCAAGGAGGAGGGCCGGAGCGGGGCCCGGGAGCGGTGACGAGGGGGGGGGGGGTGCGGTGCGGTCGGCTGGCGATAGTGGAGGGGGAGCCAATGGGGACGGTGCGATAGGGGGAGAGGGAGTTCCGGTTGAGGGGGGGGGGGGGTTCGTGGCAGATATAAGGAAATGGGGGGAGGGGAAACGAGGGAAGGGGGCACACAGGAAAAGGGGAGGGGGAAACCAGGAAAAAAAGTTAGGTTTTCTATTTTTTTCTTATCTTAATAATAATAATAATAATAATAATAATGATGATGATGATGATAATAATTAGTTAATTTTTAATAATTATTATTATTATAATAAAAACATTTATAATAACAAAACCACTTAAAAAAATAAACACACACACACACATATATATATATAAACATATAAAAACCTACTTATATAAACATAGATACATATATACATATATATATATATAAACATATATATAACATATATAAACATCTAAACATATATGAACATATATATAAACATATATACACATAAGCATATAATGTTAAAACATATTTATTTATAAACATATGTGTGTATATATATACACCTGTGAACATATATACACATACATATATATATATACACATAACTTTAAAACATAAATACATACAAATGTAGATACACATGTATATACACATATATAAACATATAACCATACATATACATATATCTACACACATAACGTTAAAACTGGATGATCATGTGGTATTTGCACACCGTACCATACCCAAGAAGACAACGCGTCTTAAGCCAATGGTGTTTGCGCACTAACTCAAACCATCAACTCGTCCTAACATCAAAACTTTAAACTGTGACTCACCCACACTTACGCAAAATCACCTGATTCCAAGAGAAATAAAATAAATAAAATGACTATAAAAAGCGATTGTGACATACATACAAAAAAATTAGTGTGGATACGAAATATTTCACAACAAGGTAATTCATACAAAGAGTAAAGAAAATTTTGAAATATCGCCAAATTGAAAAAGTGTTCATACGTAAAAATTAAATTAATATATTAAAAATCATTAAAAAAATATGTATAGTATATTATTATTCTACTCATTATCATTAATTCCTCTCAATTTGGTTGGGATACAACATTTTTAAATCATTCAAAACATTCAGTCATCTATACTATTTGTTGAACTCTATCTTACACTGATGAATTCTTCCTATCCAAAATATTTTGTATTTTTAGAATGAAATTAAAACTATAATAACTGAAGAACATATAAAACATAAAATTCATTCATTAGATCATCATCTATTTAATATTACCCCATTACATTTGAAAAGGTTTCATACTTATGTTAGAATAAATTCCAACGTATCTTGAGTTTATCATAAAAATATGACTATTCCAAACATCTAAAAATCCATTATTTACAGCATGAAATGATTATCTAAAATATATCCATTTGTTTTGTAGTTGTTTTTCTTAAACATTTGGAATATGTTTTGTCTAAACTGTGTTTTATGTCTTGAAATTCCCAAATAATCCAATGACACATGATTTATTCTTTTCATCCTTCATGTTGTGGTGTATAGATTGTGGTGTGGAGTCTATTCACATGGATTATTTTGGAATATAATTCCTCTATTGAGAAAATCCATGTAAGATCCCATGAAATCAAAAAATTCAATATTTCCTTTCATATATAAAATAACAAACCTCCATGGTGTAAAAGTATTCTTGGATAAGGATTAACCTGAGATATTCATATTATGTAATAACTATAGATTATGGTTTGGTCATCCCCAAATTTCTAGAGTGACTAAAATTCAACATTAAATTACTCATGGAATATTCAAATCCTATATAGTGGTCACATATATTTCAAATATTTACTGAAATACTCTATACAACACAATAATAAATATTTCGTATAGACTATTATTACATGAAATGAGAAATTAATGTATATCATTGAAACTATTTTTCCTCAATAATTTTATATTCATCATACCACTAATAATAAATTATCTCAAATCACATATAAATTAAAAAAATTAAAAATATTGATAAAAAATATAACCCAATTGATTGTTAGACATATTTGGATCATCCATTCACCTCCCCCACTCTCTGGATTTTTATAGTAATTAAAATCACATGTTTTCTCTAAACCACATGGGTACACTATTTCACATCCAATTTGAAAATAAAATATAATAATATTAGTCATCATTTGACATTGTCACAAACAAAACAAAAATATTCTCAAAAAAATATCTATGACTACATGACATAAATCTCACTGTTGGAGACAAGAGAACATTTCATCTACTCCCTCTATGTTAATGAATATGTAGACATTCATTTCTCTTTGAAAACTAACCCTAAAAATATGCCCACTTATTATTGACACCTGTAAATACATATTAATGATCAATAGTATATAAAATACCAATTAATGAATTGGGTATTGTAGAGAGAGGTGTAACATTGACCCCTTATAAAACTGAGGAATTTTTGGTACTTTATTTTTTGACATAAAACATTTAAATGATTATTATACCATTTTTATTTTGAATAAATGGACCACATAATCCTGAGTTCCAGTGAAAAATAATAATAATATTTTATTTAATATTTCAATTTTATAAAATAGTGCAATATTTGTTAGTGTGATAAAAATGGGTTCTAAGATAATTTGTATCTCTTTTGTTGTCTTATTTCATCATCATTAAACGTTTCACAACTTCACAAGATTCTTCTAATTATTTCCTTATATATTTGTGTTCTATAAAATAATTGGTTACTGATATCTTTTTTATTATAATATTTTTAGTGAAAAAAATATTATTTTTTGAATGAATAATATTTTCAGTATCTCCTAATTTATTAATCTCACCGAAATTTTGATTTTGTATCCATCAAATAATGCAACCCAATCAACCTATGATATTACCAATAAATTCTTTTTTCAGTATATTTTTTATCACAAAATAACAAAATGTTCAAGGAAAATAACTAATTATTCTATCTAAATTTATGAGATGTTCATTCTTATGAAAACAAATTAACTTCTCTTCAATACATTTTTCATATAGAATATATGACTTAATTAAATTATGATAGAGGAAAATACCCAAGACATTTTTTAGAGATGAGTTCATCACCTCACTATAATCACATATCCTAAAATTATATCCAACCATAATTGAAGTTGAAACATGATTATACTCCACCATTTTAAATTGAACCAATACTTCTTTAACAAACATTATTTCAGAAATTAATGTTTTCCCTTCATGTTGGGGAACTTATAACACTATAAATATGTCAATTATATAATAATTTACATTTAATATTCTATACTCATCAATATTAAAAAATTATAAATAAAACTATACATATTAACACAAAATATGATATCATAGACACAAAGTAACATCATGTACTACAACTATTAATAAAATTTAATATATATGTTGGGAGTAACCCCTCCTCTCATGAATTATTTTTTATTTTAAATGTATCTATCATTTCATACAATTTATGAGGTATTTGAAATAGTCTATCAAAATATATTTTTTACATGAACAATCTAAAATAATAATATTTTTGAAATAATCTAACTAGTTGATTGGTATAATACACATTATTTTAGAATCTATTTAGAAATTATATCTTTTCATCCATCAAATACACTTATTACTTTCTTTTTATACCCACCTTTGTGAATATTTTTATTTACTACATCATTTTCACAAGTGAAAATTTATCCTCAATAAAAATTCCATCACCTTGAGTATTATCATTGAAAACATATATTACCCGATTTTGGATAATCATTAAAAATTAATCTATTTTGTTCTATAAAACACATATTATAACATTTATTCTTTTAGGTCTATAAACAATCATAATTTTTTTATTTTTATTCATCTACTCAAACTGAAAATTGATCGCATTCAACCACAATTAAATTTTGGTCTTATTTTCAAATTACTGTCATTCATTTATAGAAGAATAGTATGGCCAACTCCTTTTTTCCATTAATGTTTTATTTAGTGAGTATTTGACTCCAACAATATTTTTTGATTCAAATTCATCTAATTTATATCGAAAATAAGTCATGAAATTACTTTCATCGTCACTTTTATCCTCTAAAAATTCAATCCTATAATCTTAATCATCTGGTATATATTTATTTTCACCCAAAATTTTTATTTGTTACTTTGATTCGATCAAATATATCTTTAGAAATTTAATTTTCAAAATTTTCAATCTGTTCAATTTGAAAAACACATGTAATAGTACTCTAAATACTTTTTTATCCTTTTATTGAAAACATTCTAATACATACCCATTGTTTGTAATTATATGATGATTCTTTCATTTATGGTATCATAATACATTATTTTATTTCATTCTTTATTTCCAATAAAATGCATTCATACATTTAATATATGATAATTCAATGATGATTTCCTTCCATGCCACATATTTTATAATTTATTCTCTAGTCTCAGACATATTAATACTTGATTGATTGAGATCCACTTCATAAACTTATTTTTGGTAGTGAACTGAGAATATATTACTTATCGAAATCATACATCGCATAATGTTGATTATTTTACTTCATTTTTATTAAAATGAATATTTTTTTGATGGGGGGTACACACTGAATAAACACAAACTCTATTTTATTTTTATGATAATTTTACAAAAAATTAAATGTGTATTCTAATCCTTTATCTAAGCTCAAAATTTACATTTTTATTCATGATTAATTGTCTACACTTCTTAAAAAATATATATTCCATCCATCAACAATATTTTATGAATGGATTAACATATTTAAATAAATATGTCTTAATAAACAAAAAATAAAATGAAATACCTAACACTAATGGGTTTTGTATAAAAAATTATAAAAATAACATTAGTGAGTGTCATATGTATAAACATGAATTTCCTCTATTCATTAGAGGATATATATTTTAAAATATATTACTAAACGTTCATGAATCTGAAATAATTTCCAAATATCTATTTAGAGACTGAATATCCACTACATCTATGAATTGAATCATATTTTCAAACAATTATTCAATAACGTGACCTAACCTCCAATACCATAAAATATTTTATTATTCAAATCATAATTGTAATTTATTTTCTATTCTATCAACATTATTTCAATTTCAATTTAATCTCAAACTATTAACCGTTTTATTTAAATATTATCATTTCATTTTCTTACCCTCATTATTGAATGTGATCACCAAACATTAGTCAAAAATATAATAAATGCACAATAAATTTTAAGTTAAACTATTGACATAATGCACATCATTTTTTCTAGATTCATCTCCATTAAAATGTGTCTTTCATATTTCTTTTCTTGTTAATTTCACATCAATTATGAAAAGTATTTTCCATAATATCTATCATTGAAATTCATCAACATGTTCTTATAGAATATCACATAAGTAACACACTCGCTATCCAAAAATCTAAGTCATGTTATTCTTTTTCTCTTTCAAATAAATTAATTATAATATTAATTTTTCAATCATTATTTTTTATGAAAATAAAATTGGTTAATAAGTTAGGGAAACCATTGGTGTAATCCCATCATTTCTAGTATAGTACTCATGTAAAATTTCTTATATATAATATTAATAAAACTACATAAAAATAAATAAATTAAAATGTATTGTATCTCTTTTCCATTTTGATTCATATGAATATCTTCATCATTAGTATTTATAAATAATTACTTCATGTCTATAGATAGATTAACTAAAACTGTATTTATAAAAAAATTATTCTCTAATATGATGTGAAAGTACCAAATCCTCTTTAATTGAATACCACTTCTTCTCCACATAGATATCTTTTTTATTACCCTTTATGAAATAATGTGACTATAAAAGGAAATGAAATGATATTTTATCTATAGAAACAAAAACTCATTTTCCCCAAATATCACAAATTTTTTTATAATGTGTTTATTATTGATAACATTTTTTTCATGAGATTATTTTACATTCAATTTATTGATAAAAATATTTATTCATATAGTAATTTTATTTTATGTGTCTCCTTAAAAACCACTAACATTTTTTCGATTTCAAAATTTCTTTTGAGACCTCAAAAATTCATCAAATGTTCTTATAAAATTTTAAACTCTTTATTTAATATATAATTCATAAAACATCCCAAATTTAAGCTTATTTTCTAATCATTATATATTTATTTTTTTCAACATTCATTATAAAAGAGAAAAATTAATTTTCAAAAATTTTAATCTTATTGTATTTATTCTTTATAAAAAAACTTAATTCCACCCATGATATTTGACATTTTTTTTAAAAAAATAAACCTACAATTCAATAATTCATCATATTTGACAAGATTTTTCTCAATTCACCAAAAATTTAAAATTATTATGAAATTTATCATTAAAATCATAAACATAACATTAAATCTCATTTATTAAATGTAAAATTTCTCTATAATTACATTTTTGTTAAAAAAAGATCATTGAGTGCCTCATACTACTCCAAATATATTTTATAAATTCTTTAATTTTTTCTATATTCATTAACACTCATTTCTATTTTGTTTATATTTGATTCATAATGTCTTTCGAATCAAAAATAAATTGACTTACAATAACTTTTAAAGGATCATTAATTGTGTATTATTATTCCATCGTTGAAAAACATTTCACAAAAATTTATTACAACATAGAATTATACAATTTCTATTCCTTCTATATTTAAAAATATTCAACTATTTTTTTTAATTCATACTCATCACTTCCATCATAAAAAATATTTTTTTATGTAGAAGCAATGTGTTTTAAATTCAAATAATTGAATCATTTTAGTGATATAATTCCTAAAATATAAAATTTAGTTATTAAACATCCTAGAAAATTGTGATATTAAATCTCACTTATATTATCTAAATATTAAATCTCCTATAATTTAAATTTCTCTTCATTAAATAATGTATTTTTAGAAGAAAATTATAGTGATATTTTTGGGTTTACCCAATCTTTTAAACAACCAAACATGTAGGTATTTCATCAATATATAATTATGAAATATCCATGTCATCATGTGTGGATACCTTTGGAGTATAAATTTGATTTAATAATTAAACAATATATCAGACAATGTAATAATAATTAATTTCTAGATAAATCTATTTAATTGTACAAAAATCATGAGTATGAAGGTTATGTAATATATCTATATTTTAATTTATATACATGATTATATCACAAAAACTATTTTTATGATCTATAACATTACCAACCATAATTTACAGTAACCATATAATATATTAAAAAATTCTTCCCAAATTCCCATATTCATTTAAAAGTACATCAACTTTATAAAAATATGATTTTAATATGTTTCCAACAATGCATGCTGAGCCTTATTAAAATAATTTAGTAATAATTTATCAACATTCGTCATAAACCTTCCTATGGGATAACAAAATTATATCCCAAATACTCTAATAAAAAAACATATATGCCAAGTGATCTAAGGTCTTATATCAATTACTTCATATGGATATGATAACTACATTCAGTTAAGATCTTATCTCCTTCACAACCAAAAAATGCATCTATGATTGTATGTAACCCTCAATATATTCAATAAAAAATATATTTATATCGTAAAATTTGTTTTAATGTATAACCTCTATAAATCATATATGTTGGTAAATTAGTTTGAAAAAAAATATTTCTTTCTTTAAATAAATTTTGATCAGGTTATCACATTGAAAAATAAAACATCAATATAGATCTAAGAATTAATAGATTAAAAAATGTGAATACCATGTTCACACTAAATTTCCATTGTTCTGTTATAAAAATATTTCTCTATGGAGAATATATCAAATGTATTTGATATTCCAAATTAATAATTATTACATAGTATTAGATTTAAACTATAAGAAGAAATCACTTATTTTTAAATTTTCAAGGAAATTAGTTATCATATTCATGCCTATTTTCATGGGGAATAAGATATAATCAATAAATAGGTCTATGTTATAATGATGTTATATAGATAAATAATAAAACATAAAAAATTTGTTATTCTTCAATGATGAATCAATTATTCAATTCCATAACTTCAACAAAAGATGTACTAAATATTCTTTTATAAAGAATAATCATTTATAATAGTTCATTCCATTAAAATATTCCCCCTTTGGAAATTTATACATAGAAATTTTAATTTCACCCCCTTAAATCAAATTATGGTAATTATAACTCATAAATTCCTCTTATTCTAACATTTAATCATAAAACTTGTGGTTTCTCTACAACACTTTGACGATGTTCATTTTATAATTTCATATGATATTGTCTCTAGGATCAAATATCATCACCAGGTACTCATCATATGAATAATAATTTTCTAATGTTACCACCTCTAGATTGAGTACACATGAGGTTTTAGGTATATATATACTCTAGAGTGATACTAGGAATGCATCATTAATTCGATATCGGTTATGTGGGACTGAATACTGATAGGCTACTGCTCTAATGTGATAAAGAAAATCTAAGGGGCCAATGTTTCTTGGAATAAGAATTCCCTTCCTCTGAAATCTCTCCACCTTCATCTATAGAGATATGTGGAGGAACACCATGTATCCAACATCAAACTATATGTGTCATTATATATTTTTAGAATATCTCTTTTTTCACTGAGTAGCCTTGATGTGAAATTTAACGGTCTTAACCTTTTCCACCATTTCCTCAATCATTTCTATACCTATAAGTTTCCATTCCCCATCATCATTCTAGTATACCCCTATCACACACATCTCCCCATAAATGGCTTCATATGGTGCAATTTGGATTCTTGAGTGAAACTATTTTTGTAGGATAACTCAACCAAAGGAAAATGTTGATTCAATATTACTTTGAAGACAATTCCACATTCCCTCAGAAAGTCCTCATCTGTCTAGATAGTCCACTTTAATTGGACATAATTTTGAGGGTGATAAGATGTTCATGAGTTCAACTAATTAATTAGACCATTCTGAATACTTTTCCAGAACCTAGAGGGTAATCTTGGATCTCAATCGGATACAATCGATAGTGGTACTCCATGCAGCCTTGCCACTTCCATGATGTATATTTCTTTAAGTACATAAACTAAAAATTCCTCTCATATTTCAATGATGTGTGTAGTATTTGTATGATGATCCAAAACATCCCATAAATCATTACCCCCTCTTTATGTATTTGGATGATCAGTCATAGAGTCCATGGTGATGTTTTCCCATTTTCATATCTGTATGGGAAATGGTTGCATCATCCCTTTGGATGTTTTCTTTTTCGAGTTCACTTTTGGTCATATAATACATATTGATATATATTCTATGATCACTTCTCCATATTGTCCCACAAATAGTGTTAATGGGAATATGGATATGTCGTTGGGCTTCCTAGGTGGATTGAGAAGGTTGTGCTATGTGCATCATCCAATAGCTCCTTTTTTAAACTCAATATTTGATGGTACACATAGTCTTGACACAAATATCAAAAAATATTCATCATTAACACTTAACTCCAAGGATTTCCCATTTTTGATAGCTTCCATTTTCTTAGAAATTCCCACATAAACTCTTTTAACATCGTTTAAACTCTCTAAAAGAGAATATTGATTAATAATTTTCCAAAGGATTGATGATGTTCCTTAAATTATTATTCTCATGTCCAACCTTTCCAAATATAATAATATAATATCCATCTCAATTATAATCAATGAATTAATTTCCCATCCTTTTATTCTTAGAATATCATCCACTTTCTTCACATTCCCATGACAGTAGTAGATTGAGCATTCATAGTCATTGATCATCTCTAACCATCTTTATTAGAGGATATTCATCTCTTTTTTGTGAATATATACATGTTTCTTTCATGATATTCATATAATACATAATTATCCGCAATGATATAATGCCACATAAATTTCAAAGAAAATATCACTGTAATCACATCTTTATCGGGAGTTGGGTAGTTTTACTCATGAATATTGAACTTATTTGAAGCATAAGGTATCACTTTGACATTATAAAATATCACATGTCCCATTATCTTTTATGAAACATCCCAAAACACCATGAAAATTTCTCCTTGTAAATGTAGTGTAAGCACCATGGCCATGATAAGACTCATTTTTAACAACTTTTTGATCTCCTTTCATTCATCATTCCATGAAAACATTAAACCCTTCCATGTTATATGTTAACATGGCTTAAAAATAACAAGTAATTTATTAAAAATTAGCAATAATACCCCGCTACCCTACGAAAACTATGAATATCTATCACTGATGTTGGGATATAACATTATTAAATTTCATCTATCCTTTCAGGGTCCATAGATAACTCATTGTATTTGATTATATGACCCATAAATGAGAATACATTCAATAATAATTCACAATTTTTTACTTTTCATAAATATTCTACTATCTCATGGATTTTATCTATGTTCTCTGATGCTACTCATGCTTCTCCATGATATTGGAGTTTATTAGAATATCATCTATAAAGACTAAAACAATATTTTTGAAGGTGAATCCAGAATACATTATACATCCATCCCATTAAGATTAATATAGAATTAGATTATCTAAAGTTCATAACAATGAACTCATAGTTCTCATAACATATATGAAAATTAGTCTATGAGATATCTCTATCTTCACTATTACTTTGTAATATCCTAACCGTATATCCACCATAGAGAAGTATTGCTCCCCATGTAGATGATCGAACAAGTATCAATCTAAGATATAGGATGCCTATTCATTATTGTGATCTTGTTAAGATAATGATAATCAATTCAAAGGCATATTGACCCATCATTCTTCTTGACTAAGAGCACTTGTGCACCCCATGGTGAAGCAATTGGGAATATAAACTCTTTATCCATATTCTTCTATAGTTTTTTCCTTAGCTCCTCATTTTCAACAACTACCACTATATATGGAGTCTTTGATCATGGTAATTCCTCGGATATATTCTCAATTGAAAACTCAACCTCTTATCAAGGTGGAAGACTAAGATATTCCTCGATAAACACATCATTATATCCCATAAAAATGTTAATTTTATCATGGATGGTCATATATCATAGACTCAAAAATTTTAGAATGAAATTATTTTTTATAGGTAAATAATATCAATGATTTATATGATGGTTTTAAATAATATTAATATTTCTCCATGAATTTTTACATAATATAAGCAAAATTTGCAATATGGAGAAAAATTTTCTTCTTGAAAAAAGTTCATGTTGGATCTATATAGTGATATATAATCCAGGATTTTTTTAATAAATTCCACCATAGGGAGTATGACAAGTTTCTTTTGGAAATTCATTCTATGAATATTGGAATTGGAGGAATTATATAAATGGGATACAAAAATTACCACATATTCCATTTTCATGGACATATCTAATTCAATGCATTTTGGTGGTGTTTGATTAGTTCTACTCAAATGTCATGATATGAAGGAATGAAAAGAACTAGAATTCGAAAATACATTTTCCATAATGGAAGGAATTAACTGAATAAATTACACAACTTCATTTTCATGTTTTACTTTGGGGGTAGTGATGGAGAAATCTCACCCTTTCTACCTTTGAGATTTTTTGTAATATTTGAAAATGCATTTCATAATGAATTAGTCTTCAAAGGTCCATAGTTCTATAATGTTGAAGAAATGAAAATTATTCTAAGGATTTATTGGATAATTCATTTCCTCTGTCACAATATCAAGAGTCTCCTATCATAAATCATTTTCTATGATCCCTTCCTTCCTACATCTAATGCAATTTTTATCGCCCTTTGGAAAATTACATAGTGATTTTTCGGCACTATTAAAAATTGAGGTGTTAGAATTTATTGTCTTCATTATAACTCTATATAAGACCAACAAAATTGAACTCCACCATTCTCTTCTAATCCCCACTATACCCTTGAGAATCACTTATATATATTTTGACTTTGTGGGCACATGAGACAATTTCCCCCCAGCTATCAAAATCATTGTTCACCATGGATTTTTGTAGACTATGTTTTATCTCAACAATGAAGCATTCAACCTTATACGATTAGGTAAAGATAATTTTAGAGGTGTACCAAGAATGTCTTGTGATTTTTACCTCATACTCTTTGAAGGGTTCATCATCTTTTTTCCTGAGGGAATGTAAATCCCATTAAATTTTAATATATAGAGTTTGAAAAAGACTTATCCTTTTTTTATTAAATTATTTCCAAGAAATTGCTTCAATATCTTCCATAGGCTTTGAATATTTGATCAATGTCCAGCAATGATCAGATTGAACTTCCATATGAATAACTTCTTGCAGAATCTTCTTTTTTTCAAAACATTGAAGGATGTAGAAGTTCTTTTCAATAAATTTGATACATTGTTCCAAAATAAAGGGATCAGATAACTCATTGAATTTAAGAGGTGTTTGACACATGATGATCTTAAATTTGCATTTTTTTATAGGGGTTTTGGATTCTACTCATGATCTAGGTTTCTATTTAGAACTTGAGTCTGCTGAGAGAGTATCATCATGAAGTGTGTGATTTTTTATCCTATTGAGTTGGGAATCTAGTTTGGGATATCATCACATTGCTTTTCAAATTGATTTTATATCATATTCCTCCAATTTATGATCATTGGATAAAATAATAGAAAAACTATTTATGATTATATTTAACTATTAAACACATAAAAATTATTTTAATGGCATTAAACGGATAACATGTAACTACCATGTATTTCCGTTAATTTTGTATTTCTAGGCTTTAATATTTTATATCCACAATATATTTTCTAACATATACTATTATGAGTATATTTTTACTCCCAGAATAATTGTTCATAATGAGATTATGAATTAACAAAGCATATCCCATGGGAGTTTCAAACTAGGTGTGTAGTAAGGCTCATTGTCATGTACTAGGTTACCCCGAGTCAGGCCCAAAATACCTTTTTGGACTTATTACTCGTGGATACATTTGTGCAATTAAAAAATCCACTTGTAGTATCCATAAAAAATGTATTTAACTGATAAAACACATACACAATACTCACCAGAATTTAAGGATGTTTTCTTTTACTTAGTCTTATACCGATGGCATTTTATAGAATTTTGTAATCCTAATCCCAAATATAATTAATCATTTCCTATAATACCGACTATAATAACTATTCTTTTTATTACACATTAGTACTTGATTTATTACATAAAATTACTATTAATTCATCATTAATGATATATATTTCAAGTGCCTTTGTGAATTAGGTACATTTTATTATAACATAAATCATGTAATACCACATCATTACGGAAAACATCTTTAACATGCATGAACATAAACCTACATGGGATAGCCTGAAAAATAAATAAGAAAGGGATGAGCTATAAATCCCAGTATACGAATAAAAATATCATAAGGTAAAAAATTTTGAAGGTCAGAATATCAATTGGGATAAAAAGGGAATGAACTATAAAAATGATTGATAATACATGACATAGTGTAACGTCCCGATTCTAGAAGCTGCCTAGAGGTTCCCCATACCCGGTAGGTCACATGTCCTCAAACACATTTTCCTAAATCATAAAGGCTTCCAACCAGCAGCAAGGGCTTTGGGTGTGATAGTGGAGAAATTATGCCTTTATTAGAAGAGTAACACAACATAACTAAAACAGATAACAATAGCGAAAGTAGCAAACAAACCATATTGCACTAAAAAATGGAAGACTAATGTAATAAAAAACTGGTTCACATATATATAAATAATTCAATATACATATGTCTAGGAATGCATCCAAATAAGTATGAATGATGTAATACAAGAATAAACAAAGTATAGGAAAACAATGTAAACAAATCCTCAGCAACATATTCCTTATACTAGTCCCATTCTCCCTAACTCTATAGCAATGAAGTACATGATGTAGATGAGATCATTCCCTTATCGAGACCTACAATAATATAATATATTTGGACCAAAAATCATGACCCAAATAGGGTATGATACTAATCCTAGTAGGCAACCAACCAAAGATTTGTGCCTAACTGTCAGTGAATATATATGGTAGGAAACAAGAAAAAGGAAGAAGTAAACCAAGATGAACTCAGAAGTAAACAGTCCTATAGTTTCAATGCATTCAATTTCATATATCAAGTAAGCATCTGAACAAAATTACGTATCCCCTAGGTAAGTACTCATAGCCTAACCCCATTTTTTTAACCAAAACAACACAAGAAATCCTATGGGAAGTACACACAGTC
Organism: Viscum album; assembly: GCA_963277665.1. NCBI lineage: Eukaryota > Viridiplantae > Streptophyta > Magnoliopsida > Santalales > Viscaceae > Viscum > Viscum album. Next base: position 1,199,211,261 of record OY728141.1, on the reverse strand, counting down.
TAACCCCTCTAGTTTAGCATAAGCATAGACTCTTAGAGGAAGAACACACTGTCAATTCCCCCTATAGTCTCGTATCGGTAACAAAAAATACACTATGGGGATGCACTCAACGTCATATTCCTCCTAGGTATAGTATCGGGGAACTACAGGCACTCTGAGGAAGCAATAACTCCAATTCCCCCTATGGTCTTGAATCATAATAGTAAAACAGACACTCTAGAGAATCCCTCAACCTCCATTCTCCCTATGGTCTACTACACCAGGTTCTCACAGCCAAGTTTAAGTCAATCGTGAAAAGAAATTCATAGCGTCCAATGTAAACATCATAAACTACTTGGATAAATAGTCAATAGAATAAAATCCTTTTAGATAATAATCACTCCATCCTACAATACTAGGCATGAAAAAAAGAAACAGCCTAACAGGGAAACTAGAACAAATGGTCAAAACAATAAAACATGGGGAAAACATCCATATCATAGAAAATATAACCCTATTCTAATCAATTTACCTATATCCAAACAATCTAGGAATATCAGGGAAATAACATGGTTAAAACCATAAACACGCAATACCCCGTTCCAGGGTATTGGGATGTTTTGCACGTAAAATTCAGAGTCTAACTATGGAAAAGATCAAACCACCTACCTTAGTGTTGTGAGATTGATATACCCCAATCTCAGTCTATGAATTACCTTAGAATACTATATATCTATAAAAACATCTATATCGTTTAACCGAATATAACTCATGAGAGAATAGAAACAAAGAGATGATGTTCTAGAATAAGAGAGAACTCACCGATGAAATTCCAATGCAAATGAAAGAGTTCGATTCGGAGAATGGACAACAAGTTGGGGCTTGGAAAATATCTGCATCTATACGGTCGCTCTCGGATTAGACGGACCTAGAAGGAGGGAGTTCTGTCAGTTAGACGCAACCCTGGTCCATTTAATGAAAAAAAGAAACTACATGGTGTGTACATTATAAGTACACGGTGTTTACTTTCCTTTTTCAGCCTCAGAATTAGGTGGCATCCAGGTCACCCCACACGGAGATGTGCTCGGACATTAAATATCCAGCACATGGTCACTCGCAGCAAACGAGTACACATCGTGTACTTACAGGTACATGAAATGTACTCCAAATATTTCCTAAAACTCATCTTTTCTCAAAAACAGTTGAAAAAGGAAAACATACCTGAACAGAATATACAGTTTCTTACAAACCTCCCCCATTAAAAAAATTTGTCCCTGAATTTCCCTAGCAAGGCAACATAGAATAAGAATCCCAAAATAGGTCTGACCACTACAATCATACATTGGCATCCATCTCCAATGTCCCTTCTTATACTCGCCACTGCTAACATAGCACCTGCATCAGAGGAACAGACCGGCCATAGAGAACCTTCGTACTTCAACCCATAATAAGGATAGGATGTTCCTCGAATAACGCGTCCACCTCCAACTCAACATATTTTTGTTTAAAAACATGGGACGGGTCTAATAAGTAACACCGCAACTGAGAAATTTGAAAAACATAATTCACATCCTGGTACCTCTGAGGTGACTACAACTGATAGGCAACTAGGAAAACTCTCTCTAAATCTTAAAACGGTCTGACGTACCTCGGTGAAAGCTTACCCTATCTATTAATTCTCTTGTGTCCCATCCTCGGTGTGACATGCATTAAAACCTAATCTTTTTCCTCAAACTATTTAGGTGGTCTCAATTGATCAACATAATACTTCTGTAGAGACTATGTAGTAGCCATCCTCTTCCGAATCAACTCTATCTACACTGTGGTCTCCTCGACAACAAGAGGTCCCTGCATAACTTCCTCTCCTTCCTCGAGCAAACATAAGGGTGATCGACATGACCTACTTTACAAAGCCTCATAATTTTCCATCTAAATAGTTTCTTGAAAACTATTATTTTAGGAAAACTCCACAAGAGGTATGTGCTTCTCCCAAGAACCTCCAAACCCTGGATGCATGTTTGGAGCATATCCTCAAGCACCTAAATCGTATTCTCAGACTAGTCATCTGTCTGGGGATGGTAAGATGTAATTAGATGCACCTATGTACCCAAAGACATTTGATGTCCCTGCCAGACCCTATATGTAAAACGTGTGTCCCTTTCTGAAACGATGGAATGTGGAACCCCATGTATATGTACAATCTCTCGGATTTGTAATCTTCCTAGCTCATCAACATTGAAGGTCTCCTTGATCGAAAATAAGGGAGAAACCTTCGTAAGTCTACCTATGACAACCCATACTGCATCATTACCTCAAGGATAACTCGAAAACCCATTCACAAAATCCATCGCTATATCATTCCATTTCCACTCAGGAATGGGTAACTGCAGCAAAAGCCCTGCTATTCGCTGATACTCCGCATTCACTAGGTGACTAGTAGAACACTTCATGATGAAACCAACAACATCTCTCATCAAACCTATCCACTAATACTCATGGTGTAGATCACGATACATCTTGGTGACACTAGGTTTAACTTCCCAAACTAAGGAATGAACATCTTGGATCTGCTCCTCGTGTATGCCTGTTGACACCCATAAACGCCCATGAAAACACAAGATCTCATCCCCACCTATGGTCCATATAAGAATAGGGTCCTCTCCTGAAACTAACTCACGTTGAACTAGTCCTTCTGAGTCTGATAGATTCCTCATTTACACTTGATAAAAAAGAGTAGAGGTAACATCTACAAAAGAATGAAACGTTTTCCCCTGTTTTTCATGCACCTCCAAATGCATCTCAGAGAAAATAGCCGTAAGATACCACTCATTTCTAGCCTCCTGAACTGCATTTATTTGAGTTCACCTACTCAGTGCATCAGCCACATTGATTCCTTTTTCAGGAGTATAGGATAGCTCAATGTCAAAGGATTGAAGATACTCAACCTACCTTCATTGTTCCAAATTCAGGTCACACCGAGTGAGGATATACTTAAAAAAATTTTGTTCAGTGAAAAATTAAAAATTCTCTCCCAACAGATAATGTCTCCAACAATATAAGGCATGAACAACTGCCATAAACTCAAGATCAGGTGTCGGGAAATTCCTCTCATGTGGCCACAACTGCTGACACTCGTACGTAATGACTCCTTCTCACTGCATAAGCAGAAATCCTATAATGATACCTGATGCATCATAGTAAATATTATAGCTCATGCCCGTATTTGGAAAAACTTGTATCAGTGCTGAATTCAACCTCCATTTCACCTCCTGAAAGGATGAATCACTGGAATCTGACCACAAGATCTTTTTACCCTTCTTAGTCAGGCCCATCAGTAGTGCTGCTAAGCATGAAAAGTCCTCTATGAAACGTCTGTATTACCCTTCCAGCCCTAGAAAACTTCGTAACTCAATGATGTTATTTGGATACTCTTATTAAAATAATGCTCTCAGATTTTCTGGGTGTACTAATACTCTAATCTCTGAGATTACATGAACCAAGAAGTAAATCTGGTCCATCCAAAATGGGTGGCAAGGTCATGTCGAGTGTGATAGTACACCAAGATATCATCTACGAAGACTACCACTAATGAATCCATGTATGTATGGAACACTATGTTCATTAGTGCCATGAAAACTAGAGTTGTGTTCGTGAGACCAAACAGCATAACCACATAATCATGTAGACCATACCTACTTCAGAAGGACGTAATAGGTATATCGAATTTCTGAACATGCAATTGATGATAACCAGATCTCAAGTCAATCTTTTAGAACACACGGGATCCACGATGTTGATCAAAGAGATCGTTCATTCTCGGCAAGGGATATAGGTTCTTGACCATCAACTAGTTCAACTTCTGATAATCCTTGACAATTCTAAGGATACCATCCACCTTCCTCGCAAACAGAACAGGCGAATCCCAAAAAGAAGTAATTGGTCGGATTTAACCCTTTTCCTATGACTCCTCCAACTTCTTCTTGAGCTCCTTCAACTCTGGTGTAGCCATCATGTAAGGAGTAATGGACATCGGTGCTTCTACTGCCACATGTTCAATCAAATATTCTACCAATATCTCTAGAGGTAAACCTGAAATATCATCAGGAAAGACTTCTCTAAAATGATCCACCACTTGAAGAAATTCCATCTGTGGAGTCCCTTGGTCATCCAGCTATAGACCAAAAATCTGGGATGTAATTATTCTTAACCCATGATTCTCGGGTCCCACCCTACTAGGAAAATGACTTATAGCCATGTGACTATAGCCACAGCTTGATAAGTCCATGGCTATAGGTTAATTTATAGCCACACCTAACATAAAACCCGTGGAAATTAAGGTTTGAGATCGGGCGATTCCTTTCTCCGCGCGACCTCCTCACATTTCCCTCACATATGTGCGGCCCTCCTTCCCTGACGGTGCCCCTCGCGATCTCTCTTCTCCCCGACCCTCCTCTCTTGACCCTCCTCCCCCGATGGTGCCCACGCGACAGTTCCTGAGTAATCCTGTCCTTGTGGCACTACACTCGCAATGCTGCCCTCGCGACGCTGCCCCTCGCTGCAACCCCACCACTGCGAGCTCTCAACTACGACCCACCTCCCCAGATGATGCCACCGAACGCGGACTCTTCACCTCCCCCCACTAATGCTGCTCCTAGGATTCCACACCACCTCCTCCTTCGGCATGCCTCTTACATGGACACCCCCTCCCGTTGATCCTCCTCCTCCTTACTGATCTTCGTCGGTCACAGGTCTTGAATTCTCTTACCCTTAAAGGTATTTAGGGTTCTATATTCTATGTTGGGTGCCTCAATTCTCAATATATATTTTCAATTATCTTCTCACAAGTCATACTTATGTAAATAAGGAGATAAGGGTCATCTTAGAGAACCCTTAGTTTTGGGGAAGATACAACCTGTTAATTTCCATGATGGAATAATGAAACCGAATAAGGAATATATATATAATAACAGATTGTGTGAGAAGTGTAAACCACATGATAGAGATTAAACAATGTAATGCAGCAACATAATGATATCTATGTGATGATATGATTATGTGACCTCGTGATACAACCATATTTCACTTGCAAACGATGAAAGTATAATGTGAATGCATGATTATCATAAAGATATGATCACGCTGACTGATCCTGTTGGAATATATCATGTGTATGCCTCTTGTATAATTTCATTACATGGACTTTTCATATATTATTTCTTATCTATTGTATGTTGTGATTGAAAAACTATTTTAAAATATTAAGAATAAACATATTGAGTTGTTTTGAAGGATTTGTTTCACATGATTACATAAATTAGTCAATGTTTTTAAATGTTGAGAATTATGGAAGACATGAATGATGATCTGGGTGATAATTTCTAATTTCTAACTGCATTTTTTTCTATGCTAATATGCTTTTTTTGTTCCAAGCTTATTATAAATGGGCTATAACAACATCTGATCAAGAAACAAATGCATGTTCGTACTAAAGAGGCTGAAGATTTGTGGAAACAGGTTGGATGTTTTATGAATTCTGTGCTTTGGATTCAATTAACATAAATGTTATATAATTGATATTCATTTATATAATAACACAATCTGGCCCCGTTTCCATTTTTTTCAGAAATTTAATATCTGTGTACCAGGGGTTGGGTACAAGCACATCCAAAGAAGGAAAAGAATACTTTAGTAAGCTCCAAAGGCACAAGAATGAATTTTTGTGGGTCGACAATGAAGACGGAAATGCAATTGATCTTTTATTCAGCAAGAAAAAGATACAAGGTAGAAAAAGTTGCCTTCGACAGCTTGAGGTTCGGAATTGACTTTGACAGGTGATTTCAAGGGTTGTATAAGTCATACCTTATTATATTATATGCTTCTATAGGTTGAAACTTACCTTGATCAGAAGAAAGAGATTATCAAGTATAGTGACATTGTGAACAAAGATCTAATATTGTTTTCAATGGAAGACATTTAACGGTCAATTCGGTCAATGGCTTGAAGCCAGGAAAAGGAAGATTTTATTCTCCTCTTTGAAGATGAATTTTGTAAAGGAGGAGAAGGTTTCCCAATTCTCTCATTATGTGACAGAACACTCATCTTATCACCATGGGGATACTAGCCTTACTGGTACCATAATTGGAATGGGATAAGATTTTTTTGGGAGTAAAAACATTATGCTACTTCAACCAAAAATTCAATTTGGTACCAGGTACCAGGTAAATATTTTTGAAATTTTAATTCATTTGAGCACAAATTCTACACAAAATCTCACTTTATGAGACGCGTGTTTTAACCAGGGAGGCAAAGACCATGCTAGTGCCAAATACATCTATAGTAGATTATCTCCGATTACTTGTTTCTTATTCTTCAAGGATAATGATATTGTACTCAACTACTTTAATGATGATGGACAGTCTATTGAACCTACTTGGTATGTGGGTGATTACAGTGTTGTTGTGAATATTGTTCCTAACATTCTTGTGGTACTTTTAAGGTATATAACGGTGATACCAAGGGTTATGGTTAATGGAAGTGAAGGGATCAGGACCGGGTGGAGCTCTTATGTCCCAAATTATGACACCAGTGACATTTTAAGAAATTTGAGATGCCTTTTAAATGGAGAAATGATAGAGCCCATGGATCCTTGGTACAAGGGATTTTTGGGGACTATTGAGAAAATAGCAACCAAGGTGGGGTAACCTACACTATCACAAAAAATATATAAGTGGATGAAATGACCTTGAGGATTATAGAGCTACCCATCCAAAAGTAGACTCAATATTACAAGGAGTTTTTGGAATCCATCATGATAGGGAATGAAAAAATTAAGGATCCCTTAATAAAGGTGGATATGCCCAAACATAGGTAGCTCCTTTCCTTCTCCAAAGCATCTCTAACAAATTTTTTTTCTAAAAAATACAGGATTCCAAGGAGCATAATGATGACAACACTGTTCATTTTGAGGTCATCTTGTGCAAGGAGAAATTTGGCATGGCAAGGCAAGAGGGTTTGTTGAAAATGTATAAACTCAAAACCTTTATCAACACAAGAAATATTCACCTGTTTCATTAAAATGGAATCTTTAGGAAATATGATACACCATATAAAATTATGCTACCCTCAAATCCCATTTTTCATTTTTCAATAACAATTTTTAGGTATTTACAATGATATTTTCCTTGCAGTTCTTAATGATTAATTTCACTTTCTACATGAATTCTATGAGAATAGAAAAGTAAGCTCGGATCCTCTGAAGTCTGGTTTATATATAATGGCCATCTTTTACTGAAATATTTTACTACTGTTGCTATGTAGAGGGTGCTCCTAGATAATATTGAACTGGATCAGTTGAAATTAGATAATAAGTTTTGGTTTATTCTTGGGGAGGTGAATGGGGAGATCATTGTGGGCAATAGGAAGAGGGCAGAAAATGGGTAACTAAATAGTGAATCATATCTGCATGTCCTATATTTTTTATTTCATTCAAGTTTTGTTTTGTGTGTTGAGGTTTTTTTGATGTTTATAATGAAAAATATATCGGCTTTCAACTTATTATATGTTGGTCACATGTGGACGATTTTCACTGGTTGAAGGAGTGGGTGACTAATAATATTTATGGATATAAAGGGAAACTTTTATCCAAGGAGGGGAAGGCAATTTTAATCTACACATTGTAATTTTCTTTTCTTATTTTTATTATAAGATGAATTCATATTTTACTAAATCCATTTTTGATTTTTTAAATTATTTGATTTCTAACTATTGGTGGGGAGGAGAACCAGGTAAAAGACCTCTATACTAGGTTATGTGGGCGGTTATGTGTCATCAGAGGTATTGTGGGAGAATTGGGTTGAAAGATATTAATGTATTTAATCTAGTTAATTTTGATAATCAAGGGTGATGTCTTCTATATGAACCAAATGACCTTTGGTGTAGTGTTTTAAAGGGAAGTTTCTTTCTCTGGACTAATTTTATTTTAGTACATCTCAGTTTGAAACCATCATATGTTTGTATGCGGTTGATATAGGCTCAGGCGATCCTTAAAAAAGTTTTCTATTGGAGGGTGGAGTATTGAAGGAGTATTCATGATTATAATGAAAAATAACATCTATTTCCAACTATTTTGGGTGATTTTTTCCTAGGGGGTTCAAATAGTGACATAAGGGTTTTAGACCTCCTCCACATAAATGAGCACTATGTTTTTTTCTAAATTATCAGTAGCTTGTTTTTCCCATTTAAGGCTAATTTAATTATTAGTATTTCTTTTCTTATCAATAACACCTCTAACACACTGATTTGGGATTCTTATTCCATAGTGGGTTTTTTAGTTAGTTCTTCTTACTCAAAGGCTTGGAAAGTGTAGCATCCACATGATCCAACAACAAAATTCTACTTTTTATGGGGAGAAGAGAGATATATACTGTAGTGATAGCTACCCTCCTATATAGAGGAAAATGAGGTCAGACTGTCATTTTATTAATTAATTAAACATATTAATTGACATTAAAAAAATTGGAAAGGAAGTACATTATGGTACAACACATAGGGTTCACGACACAATGCCTCGGAAAAACCCACCTTATGAAGGGGCCCTTCGAGTCATGTTGTGACACATATCCCCTAGTGAAAACCCAAGAACCTAACTCCACTACCTAGGACTATGTTACGACATGATCCATCCATTCACATTGAAAACACCCTTTGTGGCTTGGGCATTATAGAGCAACACTGTGGGTCATGGTGTGATCCACCTTCAGATCAACATCACAATCATACATTAGAAGAATTTATTCTTATGAAAATATTCACAATGCTGCAAGGACCATAGATATAGCGTGGTCCTTCACCAGCCTTAAAAAATCTATTATCATGAAACTACACATCATTTCATGGTTCCCTTTGCTGTGGTGTTACCATTAAATTCTTGTAGAATTTTATCCTTGAGCCCTATCAAAATTCTAAAAACTCAACTCTTGGTCTATTCCAGCACCTCAAAAACTTCCAAAAGGTTCCAATAGACCTCTAAAACCTCAAAAGGGTTCAAATAAACTTGGTTAGTTTAATATTTGACCTTAATTACCTCAGTTTTGTACCTGAACCATTATAACCTCCCTACTATATGATAGCTCACTCCCGAGTTATCTCTAGTTATGACATCGAACAACCTCAACTTAAACCTGAGTGTCTTCTACACAACACTCCCAAAATATCAATATAATAATGAACGCATCTATCTATCCCTATTCACCTTGAAAATAGTCATAAAAATCCTAATTCCAACCACATGAACTCCCAACGGGATGAATGATGAGCTTTAATCTAGATTTACAGATTGCTAACTGCATGCTCAAGAATGATATTCCATTACAATGTGCTTCTGAGATGCTAGAACAGATGACTTCCAATGCCTTTATGAAGTTAGACTCTGATAACCAATCTGGAGTCCCTTTCAATGTGAGTATTTATTTAATCTAGTGATCTATTTTATGTAACTTCACTTGAATCTGATGTTTTTGAGGGCTGTTTATGAGACTTTCTCTAAGGTGATGGTAGATATAGGCCAGAAGCCTTCAAATCAGGGAATAATGTGCACCTTGCTAATATCAAAACCTCAAAGGTAAAGATTTTATTCATTTTTTTTTATTCCATTCAAGTTATGATGAAAGGAAAAAATTCTATGTTTGTAGTTCTTAGTGGATTGTGATATTATTGATTTTATCTTGTCTACCCATGTTAAAAATTGGTATATTTCCTTGATTCAGAGACATTATTCTCTTGATCAAGAAAACCTTTCGAGACAAGGGGTTTTTTAAAAAATATTCTTGCAATCCTTCCAATTAACAATACTGGTTTTTTTTAACATGTTGGATCAGTGGGGTGAACACCATCCATGTTAATTTCATAGTGGTTAGCTTATTGAATGACTTAATAGTGTAAATCCATATAATAGTGACCTCTAAAATATAACTGTATCTGGGAAGGTGATTGAATCATTCATCTCATCACAGATGAGTTTTAAAGTTTACTAAATCATCACAATCAGATCAATTTATTAGACCACCACCAATAAGGGAATGGGTTCACTCACTCTTCACTAGGGTGTTGATTTATGGTCTCATTATCAATATGGGTAAGACCTCACTATCTCACCACTAGTGATTTCACTTATTAAATCATCACTAACATGGGTGTGATCTTACATTCATTTCAAAAGTAGGTTGATTTGTTTCTTAATAACAAATAAGGGTATGATATTATTGTTTTGTCACTAGTGGGTTGATTTATTATATTTTCACCAATAATGGGTGTGATCATACATTAATTTAACAAAGTCATAATATAATATTGATGGCCATGTGAAAAGAATCATATTGTTTCCTTCTAATTGGTTACATAGATGACTAATGTTGTTCCATTATAGGTTATATAATCAATGAAACATTATTCCTATAGTTTATGGTTCCATTATTGAGTTTGAGAATAATTGTCAAGATTTGAACACAAATGTCGTGTTTTGGTGTATTTCCCCTATCCCCAGCTGATAATATTTCTATTTTGTGGCCACCATATCACACACTTATATGGCCTCCGGTTGTGAATCTTTCCCGGAGACGCTCGTTGAGGATGTCGGTGAATGCTGAACCTAGACAGGGAAATTCAATTGTTCCCAGTCTCTATCCCTGATAGGCTTGATTCATCCCATGTAATACTTTAAATTTTCCCATAGATTGTAGATATATTTTTGATTTTACACTGAGGGGAAGTGTTCATTGTTTTTGTAGAAGTAGCTGAGAGAGCATCAATATTTGTTACACTCGTCTCATGCCAAATTTGAGACTTGTAGCTTCATGAAAAAACATTACGCTCATAGCCAATTTGAGAATCTTTTGAGGTAGATCTGAGATCAATTTAAGAAAATCTATATGTCTTTGCATCCGTTTACTCCTATGTTAAAAAGTATTGTGAGTCAATTATCATAAGTATTATGATCCTCCACCTCACTACATTCTTCATGTCTTCTTTTTATAATCGTGAAGAATTCTACATGGTCACAGTTAATAGTAGGTGAGATGACTTCCTCCAATCCTTGACAATCTTGTACAATGGAAATAAGGTTTGGACTCACCACTTCTCTAGAAACTTGTTCTATGTTCAACTCTAAACACAAATCTTTCATAACTTGACATTGATAAGATAACCTAGTTAGTTACCATTCCTATTCCCACATGATCTTTTACTGATCATAGTACTATTCATGCACCCTAGAAAGGGATTTAATAAATTTTAGTACTTCATGAATTTTGACCACCTATTCGTGGAACAACTGCTCCAATTGTGACTACTCTAGCAACTCTAGTAACCATTCTAGTAGGAACACAAAAAAAATAAGAGGCAATCATCTTGAACTGCTACACTACAATAATTAAATTTTATTGATAGTCCAACAAAAAATCATTTCAGCACATCTGCCTCTTTCTATGCTGTACAAAAATCACCGAAAGTTATCACAACTTCCATTCAATGATTGGAACTCAAGATACAACACACACACAAAAATTGGGTGTCACGACATTATTCCAACATTTGGACAACATAGGAGATGTTTGGTAGAGAAAATAGAACTTCTTGCTAGTTGGCACCGACATGGATGCCTAACAGTGATGTCTCTGATCACTTCATGTAGTAGAATGCATAGCTAAATCCGTTTTTTTTTCAATAGTGATCATGTGTGATCCAACAACACAAATGTCCATCCACATCATTTTTCTAGAAATAACATTTTAACTATGATCACATGCAGTCAAACAAAGTCACATCTCAGCTATGATTTATATTTCACCTTGATTTCTTCATCCAAACTATGGCGTATATCCTCTAAGATATCAATGAAAGCACCAAATTGTTACGACTCTATCTAAAAATGGACACACAATAGAATTAGTGTAAATGGAAAGTATTTTTTTGTATTGACAACAATGACACCCTTTTCAGCAGATTGTTGTATCCAAATTTCTATTATCAATGAGACATTAGAATTTTATAATTGTTATATATTATACTATGTTCATATTAATTAATTTTTTTGTTAAATGTTTATTGTTCAATGATATGTTTTAAATACTTGTTTTCTTCAATATGGAATAGCTAACATTACCATTATTTCAGGAAATTTTGATGCTCTAAATTATATCAGGTACATTCTACACCACCGCATTCTTCTGACCTCATACATTTTGAATTGTTAACATCTTAAAGTTTGACTTTTTCTCTTTGTTCACTATTTTATGATTTTAATTTAATGATACCCAATTAGATTTTTGTTAATTTTGACCTTTTATATTGCAATTACATGCACTATGGAATAATTATTATCCAAATGTATGCATAAGTCTACAATGTTTTGATGATATCCAAGAGGTTCTCTTTTCTTGTTTTTGAGATATATGAATTTGAGTTTATGTAGGGAGCAAGGCCTGTGTTTTATTTTCTGTTGTTTTTATGTGTTTTAGCAGTGAGTAGGAGGTTGGAGGCAGGATGCAGGAGGCCAGAGGCAGGAGGCTCGAGGCAAGGAGCAGGAGGTAGGGACTATGTTTGTTTTCTACTTTTTTTGTGTTTTGGCAGGGATAAGTGTGTTATTCCCGCTATTTTTGTGTTTTAGCAGGGAGAATGGAGCATGGAGTAGGGAGCAGGGCACCGAGGTAGGGGAAGGGTCAGTGGGAAGCGTTTGAGACAAGGAGGTAGCGAGTAGGAGGCAAGGGCCATGGGGCATGAGGCACTAATGCAGGAATGCAGGGAGGCATGGAGGCATGGAGCAGCGTTGAGGTGTTGAGGCTGGGAGGCAGGAGGCAGAAAGGTAGCAAGGGGAAAGAGTGTTTTCTTTGTCTGGAAAGACTTGGAGGCTGGATTTTTGTTGTTGATTGGATTTTTGGGTAGCAGTACTAGATTATTTTTTCTGTATATTCCATGATGTAGCCATGGTTGTGAAGCGTGGAAATAGAGTTATTTCCACTGTTCTAAACCATACCAAAAGGATTATGGACACGGTTATAAACCATGGTTATAAATCATCTTGGAATAGTCTATTTCCACTATTTCAAACTATGGCTATAGGTCTATAGCCACGGTTGGAACCCTGGTTATATTTCTATTTCCATGGTTGGAACCGTGGTTATAGGTCTATAGCCACAGTTTGGAATGGTGGCTATGGGTTTTTTCTTATAGCAACACCAATAAGCACCACGGTCATTGAATCCACGGCTATTACCTATAGCCACAGTTTGGGCGTCTATAACCATGGTTTAAAACTGTGGCTATAGCCTTGTTTTCTAGTAGTGCCATTCTGCTCTCCTGGACATCCCATTTTCTCTTATGAAGAAATGATACGCCCTCCAGTGACATGAAACTCACCTTGCAGTGATAGCAATCGGTAACATCCTAGAAGGGTTCTAACTAGTCCATTCCAAGGATGACATCATAACATGTCATCTCTAAGACATAGAGGTCCCATAAGAAGTGATACCCTCCAATCGCAAGAGGGAACTCCATGCACAGACATACAATAGCCATTCTTATCCCCAACTGAGTCCCTAGTGTCAACATATCAGTAGAATAGACGATACAGAGCCCAAGGCTCTCCCCAAAAGCAACAGACATAATGATATGGGAAGCCCCGATATTGAAAAAAGTGGAAGATAAAACTGAGGAAACAAGGATATTTCCTTGAACTATAGCGGGTTTGGGATCCTGCTGCTACTAGATCTACTCCACTACCAAGGCATGGCCTATACCACAAACCTATAACCCTGCATGATCAATCTGAGCTGATCCAGACTACTTTCATTGAATGTTTAGCGATTGAATACCACGACCGCGACCTCGTCCTCGGTCTAAATGGCTGGAAGAACTCCAGTTCCAAGACTGGTGAGATACTGGTGGTGATGCTTCTGAATGAGGAGTCATCGAGAAACCCCTATCACTAGCTACTGGTTAGAAGATCTAACAGAAGAGCTGAAGATGACCCATCTTGCCACAAGATTAAAACTCCACTAGGTCTCTTAGGAAGTGCGGCCTCATATTCCTGACCATCGCACACTGGTAGCATACCACATGGCTACCTGAAGGTGTGTCCTACCTCCTTGGGTATCCACGCATCGACTCCAAGAAGTGCTTCCTACAGTCAGTAGGAGTGATATTAACTCCACATGCCGAATTTCCCTAGAGGACAACTCTAGAATCCCTTAAATTATTCTCCGTTATCAGCACCTGGTGGACTATAGAAGTAATAAAAGTCAACATGAAGATATTCACCAACAATCAGATGTCATTATTGAGTCCATCCTCAAACTCCCTTTCCAGGAATAACTCGTCAAATCCTTGATTGGGAGTGAAGCAATAATTCTTTGTAAAATGAGAGGAATACTACATAATAGAAAGAGTACCCTGATCCTAACTCATGAACTCTTGGGATCGATCAGCCCTCAAGGTCTCCCGATATAAATAGTATTATAAGGCACGATGGAACACATAAAAAGTGAAAACATGATGACGTCCGGCCATTGAGACCACATCCCACCATTTATTGGTAGAGTACTGTAGAATATACGTTTCAATTTCACCATCCTCTATGTGTGTTTCACCCCTACCACAACTAGTCGTGTAACACCCCAAACACATGGCGTGTTGTCCTAACACTCAGCGTGTACTTGAATCCTTATCCCCTACCCGAGTTCCATTACATGGATAAGTAACATGGTTCCCTTATAACAAGGATACATTACGTGTTAGTTCCAGACACGACCAGTACAAGATAAACATCACAGACTCGTGCTGTTAGATACATGGCCGATTATGCAGCTCACTCTAGACAACGTGTTCAAGATAGACATGGCGTGTACTTGAGAGATTTTACTAACCTATGTTATTTGTAACATGAACGGATACAAGGCTTACACTACATGGTGTGTTAAAGTGTGACAGAAAATTTATAACATACATTTGTCTCCTACTGTGACATTAGCCACAAGGGCGGAAATATGGTCTCAACACACGGTGTGTAAATTCCAGAACACGGTGTGTTCTACCAAGATTTCCCAACCCTGTGTCTCTTCTCAAACATCCAGTGACATGGTTAGAGAATAAATGGAATTTACATACAGTAAATGGCATGTAAATAAAAAAAATTACTTATCAAACATAAGGACACATGGAATGTATTTATCACTACATGTTGTGTATTCTGGGTTTTTTTTGGACAGTAATCCTCATAAACTACTCTGGATGCCCAGAATACACTAAATCAGACATTGAGGTTCCTAATTTCAATCCTTGAGGGCCCATACTCCCCGAGAATTAAATATTGGCATCTAATCCATGTCATATAAAAAATATCAGTGCAATGATCCACCAAATCTCGGTCCATGAGGGCCCATAACACCTCAAGAACCAATGTTTTGCATTCATTGAAACAAAACCTTACATAATCAATACCATTTCAAAGAGTAAGTATTTTATCACTATATATATCACAAAAACATGATTACCTAGAAAAAAATATATCATAACAACATTCAATAACTAATGCACCCTAAATGGCTTATAAAAAATGCATGACATGTGATCTCTAGAATGTTCCTTTATGATGCATGAGATGGAATACGCTCATCTTATCAGGTTGAAACAAAAATATAACCTCAATAATATCAACGACAACAACATAAATCATGTGAATCACCCAATTGTGAAGATCAAATCAACCGAAAGATGCAAAACTAGGAAATTGTAATAAATGAGGTAGATTTCCATTTCCGTGTACACGTGTTTACTAATCCCAGACAAAAAATATTATGAAGTACCTATTCCTTCATATCCCTGTCTATAGGCTCCAAACAATATGTCAATAAGAAAATAATATCCTTTCATACCACTTTGTAACGTCCTAGTTCCGGAAGCCGCCCAAAGGTGCCCCGTACATGGTTGGTCACATGACCTCAAGTGCATTTCTCTGAATGCTAGAGGTTGCCGACTAACATTGAGGTACATGGGTGTGATAGTGGGGAAACTATGACCTCATTGGAAGAGTAATGCAGCGGAAGTAAAAAAGATAACAATAGAGGAATCAATAATCATACCCTATAAAAGTAAACAATAGAAGATTGAATTAATAAAAAACTAGAGAACATATATATAAATGATGCATGATACATATGTCTAGGAAAGTAGAAAAACAAGTCGCAATGCTGGAATATAGAAATAAACAATGTACAAGAAAAAAAAGTAATCAACTCATTAGCATCGCCATACTTAGCTTGGAACCATACTCTCCAGCTACTCAACAATCATGTTCTTAAAGTAGAAGGGTGATTTACCTTATCTAGACAAGAAACAATATAATCTGTTTTGGACCAAAATCATGGCCCAAACAGGGTGTGGATCTAATCCTTGTAAGAAACCACAAAATTATTTATTCCTAACAGTCGGTGAATATATATGGAAGGAAATAAGGAAAATGAAGAAGTAAAAAAGAAGAACTAAAAGGTAAACACGCCAACAGTTTCAATGCATTCAATTTAATATATCTAAGAAGTAGCTAAACAAAAGAAGGTAACCCTCTAGGATGTACTCACAGCCTTACCCTTCTGGATCAACCAAAACAACCCAAGTAACCCACTAGGATGGAAACAATGGCTAACACCTATGGTTCAGCTTATGAAGAGACTCCATGAAGAAGCACTCACCATCAATTCCTCATATAGTATGGTATTAGTAACTAAAAGGCACTCTACGGAAGCACTCAACATCCCATTCCCCAGGTGGCCCACATAGAGGAACTACATACACTCTGAGGAAGCGCTTATATCAATTCCCTCTAGGGTATCACATTGTAACAGTAAAACAGACACCCTAGAAAAGCCCTCAATGTCCATTCTTTCTATTTTCTACTACACCAGGATCTCACGGCCTTGTATAGGGCAATCGAGCATAGAAAAACATATTGGCTAAAGTAAACCTCAAGAACTACTTGGCTAAAAAGTCTACATCATAACAACATTTCAGATAATTACCACTCTATCATACAATACTATCCATGGAAAACAACGCAGCAACATAACAGGAAAACTAGACTAAACAGTCAAAATAAGAAAACATGGGAAAAACATCCATAACATAGTAATGATAACCCTATTCTCATCAATTTACCTATATTTATACAAACAAGGCATATCAGAGAAGTAAATGGGTTAAAACCATAAACATGAAATACCCCATTTAAGGGTATTGGGATCTTTTGTACATATTATTCAAAACCAACTACAAATAAGCACAAACCACCTAACTTAGCATTGTGAGATCGATATACTTGAATCTCATGCCATGAATTGCATTAGAACGACGTAGATATACCAAAAAACCTATAAATTGTAACTTATGATAACTCCAAAGTGATGAGAAATCAGAAGGTGTTGTTATAGAAGAAGAGAGAACTGAACGATGTGATTCCAATGCAATCGATGGAGTTCGATTCAGAGAACAGAGAACGATTCGGGGGCTCAGAGAAGATCTGTGGTCGTATGGTCACTCCCAATCGAGACATAACTAGAAAGAGGGTGTTCTGTAAATTAGACATGAACCCTATCTATTTAATGAAATAAAAGACAGTACACATCGTGTACATTCCTTTTATGGACTCCTCTATAGGCCGCCTTCATGTCACCCCACACGACCATGTGCCCGACCGTTACACAGCCAGCACACGGTCACCCGCAACAACCGAGTACATGGTGTGTACTTATAAGTACATCGCATGTACCTGAAAAATTTATAGAAACTCTTATTTTCACAAAAAAAAAACATAAAAATAAAAACATACATGAAAAGAATGCTTGGTTACTTACACATAGCATGATAACATAATGGATTCTGGGAAAATATGGCAACAACATTAAACACTGCATCATAGGTCATGGATAAATTATAAGATATAATAATGGTAAATTTACTTTTAATGAATTAGTTTCACACTAAATCACAACATGATATATCATGATACTAAAAAATACATAATTCATTGGAGCTGTAAATAATTTTTGTCACACCTGTCAGTTTCATTTCATTATCATACTTAACTGTGCCACTTAGATCATAAAACATGGATTCATATGTCATCATATATTATTCCAAAAAAAAATTTGTGTAGAATAAATACATATAACTACCCATTAATAATGATTATAATTACACAAATATGAACACCCTTGATGGAAATTGATTATGTTATTCACTACATAATTGTTTTAGCAAGGATTCCAATGGTGAAATTTGAGCAGCATAACGGGGAAGTGTAAATATTATTGGAATTAAATAATTAAAGAGATATGTGTATCTAATCATATAGAAATCATAAGGAAATCATGGTAAGGGATTGAAAACATAACCCTTATTTAGAAATTGAAAATTAAATGGCATAAAATGAAGAAGCTTCTTGAATAAAGAGGTGAAAGATGGGTTCCCTTACGAATTTTTTCTAACATAAAAACATGAAATAAAAATACATAAAATCGTTTTATGGGAGATAATGGGGACTCTAGTAATTTAGAAATCATATGTTAAGTAATAGAGTCAGGTAAATGCATATCACAATCTCATTAAAGGGAGAATAAAAGGCATAAAATAATAATGAAACTTGAATAAAGAGGAGAAAAGAAAGAACCCTTACTTGAGTATGGGAATCCAAAAGCTTGAAAATGGGTTTCTCGATTGCTTCAAGTACCATTAGAAGTTGATAGAGAGAGGATAAAAGAGTATATAAGTGAAAAATGTATTTATAGAGAATATAAATGTGGTAATGGGTGGGTTTATATAGGAAATGATAGGGATTTCTTTAATATTAAGGTTTTGGACTCTACAATATAAAACTTTCAAAAAAATAAAAATTCATTTGGTTTTAGCCAATGGAAGTCCATTTATAAAGTTTAATAAAAAGGTATGAAATTATTAAAATAATTCCTTTTCTTATGAGGAGGAGAGTCACAATTTTAAATAAATATATTTTAAACAAAAAATTATATTATTGTTTTTAGACAATTCTTAAGGGCTTAATATATATATAACAAAAAAAGGATTCAAATCACATTATATAATTGGAAAAACATATATTTGGCCAAGGATACGGATTATAGAATTTATTACATTATTTTGGGTCATGATGATGTCATATATCACACAGTATATTTATACAGTATTTAATTTTTACCTACAAATTTAACTATCTCAGAAAATTATGAAAAAATTTCCATTGGATAATTTCGACATTCTACTTCTCTAAATAAAAATAAATTTTTATAAATAATTATCTATATATAAGAATTTCCACTTATGAAAATCAAAACATACATTTATTAAAAATTACATGTTTTTGCTATAATAGTTCTTGAACCCTAATAAACATTATATTTAACATCATAAACAACAATATGATCATTTATATTTAATTAATCAATATTATAAAAATGTTTTATTTAAGTATTTTTTTAAAAATACATTGATTCCATAGAATTAATTATTTAATTGAATTGAATATTACCCAAAAAATACTATTCATGTTTTCTAGTATCAAAATAAAATATATTAATTATTATTTACAAAATAATGCCCGTAATAAATTTTATTGGGTCATTATACATATCCCTTTAATCAACCAATGTACACCATAATAGTAAGGTTTGAGACTATGATATTTCCTTGGGGTTATCCATCAAATGCGGTTTAGGTCGTGATCTCATTTTGCTTAAACTTCTCATGTAAATGGTTTCACTTATGATGATTTTTTTGGGTCTTAGATTTGGAATGGTCGAGGAAAAATCCCAGAGATGTTATCTCTATGGAAAGATCTATTAATTGGGATTCCTAAAATACAATCCTATTGTAACATATAGTCACTTCCTTTTTCTGATTCATTGGGTTTTTAAAGCCCTATATTTATACTAATCATGTTATCATTATTAAATGGCTATATTATTAATGTTAAGGATTCTTAATGGCCATTTAAATCAAATTGGATATAATAAAACCAATGATTTCATGTTATTTTTATGACCATAATAAATTGTCAAACATAAAATTACAATGGAATTTTATTTATAACAGTTTCGGACATTATAGGGTACCTTAATCCCAGAACCTGACCCATTCTATGGTATCCCCTAAGGGCATACCCAATCCCCACCAGATAATTACTAGCACCTATACATCTAAAAACAATAAGGAACTATATTTTCTATCCTGAAACATAAAGAGTATAATATATAAACATCGAAGAGATAAACATTAGAAGTAACAATAGGGATAAATATATGACACAACTGAATGGGAAAATGGAAAAAATTAAAACAAATTATTTTTTTTCAAAAAATAGTAAATTTTTTATATAAAATGATTTCTACAATAGAAAAATACTACTCCATTTGATACTATAGAAAAAAACATCTTATATTCATATACCAATAATTAGCTGATTGAAACCTTATTGCATCACTATAACAAATAGACATTCTTTCCATGAGAAGACATAACAATAATTATGAACTGTTGAAGGGTTTTGAATGGTGTGACACAAATAGGATTAATAGGATCCCACAAAATATTTCCATATAAATCATTTATATAATATAAAAAACTTTCCGAAATATGAATAAATTATAATTCGAAAAAAAAGTAATATTGAAATAATTGTTAAATTTTTTCATCATTCAATAATTATAATCATTTTCGATAAAAAATTATCAATTCATATAAATGATATAAAATAAGATAATAAAATCCAATAAATAAAAAATAATAAGAAAAATCCAACCAATGATCGCTATAGGTCAGTATAGATAAAGCACTCATACACAATCATAGACAATTATGTGCATAATTCTTTTTGACATATTTTTAATGTTCTAAGAGAAGAGGAACGAACCAAAAAGTGAACCCCATCCCACACCAACAACACAAAATCTCTAACATTTCATTATGAAAAAATCCATTGGGATGAGGGGAAAACCGTATTAGTGAAACCCATCTTAGAATCAAGAGACAATCAATATTACCACACCATCGACCAAAGTACCAATTGCTTAAAATCAGCAAGATTTATCATATAATTTCATCAAATATGATCATTGAAAACCATTTCATAAATCCATTTCTTCATTCACTTGAAATAAAATTTCTTTTTTCAATTTTTTTTGGAAACTGATATTTTAGTATAACCCAATTGCAGAAAAAAAAACCAAACATGACATTATTTTATGAAATAATTTATAAAACAAGAGAATTATTATTCATCTTATATAGGATAGAGATAGAACAAAATACATCAAGGACGTGTCTCACACACATGAAATTTAATCAAATGAAAGGTAATAAATTAAAATAAAATGGTTAATCCCAAATAATAAATGTCTTCACTTTAGAATTGTTTTTTCATTGAATTTTTAGTTGAGAGGTTAGGTCATATATACCTCAAGAACTGAACACAACACACAATAATAAACCAAGGGATCATAATATATGAGAATATAAGTTAATGGATATTTAATGGATCGATAAGAACATCACTACATGATCAAAGGATCTAAGAAATCAATGCAATGGTGTTATTAATGATTAATGAAAACAAATAAGCAGAATGATAACTTACCTAGAGAGTCATAGTGTAACCATCATGAATTTGAATAAGCAAATGAATCAATCTATAAAGAGAGGACATACTAAAAATCATATGTGAGATCTTCTGGGTTTTAACAGATAATCCTACATGTTGAGTAAAAATAATTATATGTGCAGTGTAATAAAAACCACTTCCCAGAAACATTCATTTCCTAAAACCCCTTTATTGATTTATTTTCAAGAATTATAAAATATGTTGATAAATCCATTTCTATAGATTAAAAATCCCAATACCATCCATTTCATGATGTGAACAAGTTTCATAACATGTAAACTATTTGTAATATGAAGAAATTCATGACAAATTATATGTGAATGATTTGTGTAATGTAACAATTTCACAATGTGAATGTGTCCAAAATAAAATGTGAAACCTAGAATGTAATAAAATATTAAAAACAATCTATAGTTCTTTTTGAACATAATTTGAACCCTCTAATATCATAAAAACATTTATACCCACACACCATTAATTCAAAAAAAAACAATAATCCTAGTATATTAGATTATTTTATCGAATTAATTCTCTAATTACGTGAAATGGGTGAAACACACAAAAAAAATTCAACTAAAGAAGAGACAATATTTACCTGATAGAAAGTGTAAAAATTTTAAATAATCCCTACCATAATAATTTCCATCCATTGAATTCATGTATAAGAAGGGTTATCTATAAATAGGAAAGGTTCATACCTCCTCATTCATTATTCAGACTCCCATGACATGTGAGAATCTAATACATGTCTCCATAAAAATCTAAACAATGGAATAGATTTCCCATGAAAGCCATTCACATGAGATTCAATGATCTCCACTGGATACTCTATAACAGAAATATCAATTTCTATCTCTATAATGTTACATGTAAAAACATGGGAGGGATCTTGATGACAATTAATGACTTGAGATATGTGAAATAATTCAGGAATATATGTTAAATAACCTTACCATGAAATATAATAATCCAAAAACACAAGTAGCTCAATAAAATCAAGTGGTACATCACATATCATATCCATAATTACTTATTTTCCAAGATGGAGATAACTGAATTGAGTATAAAAAATTGATAAATCCTTTTCAATAATGGAAAAAAATATAATCATTTATGATCCACCTATTGATTCGAACAAATATGATTTGTAACAAGACACTGATGTATATCCACAATTCTCACTAACTTATGAGGAAATAGATTTGGTCCCAAGGAAGAAGATTCACCCACATCTATCTAATAAATGGGTGATCTTCATGGGCCACCACAAAAAGCCTTTAAGGGGGACCTTCTGATCAAAGAATGAGAAATTATTTAATAATAAAACAGAACCAATCCAAGATACTTATCCCATGATCCATATGAATGTATGGCACAAGCACAAAACATATCCTAAAAGATTTGAATTTCATGTTTCATCATACCAATATTAAATTGATGGTAAGATGTACTCAACCTGACATTACTCCCATCTCATCTTGATGACTCTTCTATATTATTCAAGTAATCCTAATATCCTTTAATGACATGATAGAATAAGGATCCTCACAAACCCTCACAATCAATTGCACATATAGATTACCCATATCAACATCTATAGTGTTTTCCATAATCAGAATGAAATTATTTGATTTTTTCATATAATCTATCTCCAACCATATTGAATTAATCCCCCATGGTTTATGTAGTAATCTAATAAAAGGTTCAATTGACACCTCATCTCATTTCCAAAATTGCACAATAAGAGGATGTATAAAACGATAATATTTCAAATTCTATGCCTTTATCTATGTGACGGTGTAATATTGGGATATATAATTTGTAATTTATTTATTCATTGTTAGTCATTGAATTCACAATCTCATGTCCAAATACATATTTTTTGTGCCTAAGAAATATCCCACAATGAATTATGATAGTAAATATTATTGGCCTCCTCAAAAATATTGGGTTGAATAACAAATCCTCAGATCACAGAATACCATATGAAGGGACAAACCAACAACAAAATGCCTCCACACTATATAATATTTCAAAAAATCTTATGACAATACCATCTTACTGTTTATGTGACGAGCCAGGTGTTTTGAGAATAATACTTTTTATTTTCTATTAATATTTATTAATAAGATATTAAATTTTCATTAAAGGGTACACTTTTTTCTAATAGTGTACATGACACGCAATAATGGATTTTTCCAAAAAATTTCATTGTACACAATATTGAGTTATTCAAAAAAATAATAAAATAATATTAATTTTTCTTAAATAGTAGTTAATCCCTAGCTGTTGAAATAGTGGGAATGAATTGTATCAAGTGAATTTCAAATATGTTTAAAAAATGATTAAATAATTATTCATTGGTTTCAAAATTATAAAAAATAGAAATAAAAAACAATTGAATATAAAAGATGTGTTTTTATGAAAACATAATTAAAAGAGAATAATTGTGTTTATAAAATCATATCACTCATTATTTATATTTATTTAATTAAAAATATATTTTATATATTAAATTTAATGTTTTAAAATCATCCTACATATTTTCAAGATATTATATAAGAGTAAAATCAATTTTTTTATAAAAAGATGTATTTTATAAAAATATAGTTTTATTGCCTTTTGATGGAGAACCCTTTTTAAATATATTTCATATAATTTTATATACAATATGTTATAAAACAAACATATTTCATATAATAGTGGAATCCAAATTTACTTGGTTTTTTTGGAATATTATGATAAAGCATATTTTTAATGAATACTGAAAACACTACATTTTAATTCAAACCTGAATTTTAATTCAATTTAAACATATTTTAATATTGCAATTTTAATTTGTTTTAAAGATTAAATGTATAAATTTATTATCAGATAATTTAATTAGGGTCATTTTATGTAATTTAAATTTTAAAATGGGCATAAACACATGTTAGTCTTTTGATAGTTTTAAATTCTTATAAACCTGCTTTTTAGTTTTGATACTAGATTTGATTTTAATTTAATTTCATCGAAATATTTTTTTTGAATATAGACAAATTTATTCCGTATTTGGACTCCAGACATCCAAGTTATGCAAATAGATAACTTTTCTTTTTGGACATTATGAAGTGTAACCTTAGTAATTATTTTTATTTACCATTATTAAAGGGTAAATCTAGAAAAAAATGATAAAAACTAATATTTGAAAAATATAAAACTATCATAAGTTGTTTTATAATCCTATTTTATGACATATGTCTGACCATGGGAAATATTGGGTCCTTTTTAGGACCCCATGGATCCACTTGGGAGTGATAATGACTTGTTATAATAATTAATTTAAAGAAATGAGAAGAATAAAATATACATGTATCTTCTTAATAAATCAATTTTTATAGGGGGTTTTATAAGTGATATATTTTACTATAAATATTAATTATAAATATATAAATATTTCCTACATCATGGTAGTTTATTTATAATATTTATACATTAAATAAATAAATTTAATTATGACATAATGACAACACAATGATTACTTCATTAATAAAGGAATCAAATAAATGATATTATAAATATTAAAATAAATATTATTTGACATAATTTATGTTATACAAAATCTTCTAAGGTGAATATGAAAAGTTTTAATTGATTTGTTTTTTCGACGGAATTAGGTTGTTATGAATTTATAAAAAGACAAGTATGAATACTATAAAAAATTAACATAATTCATAACATAAAATATAAAAAAGTTTATTATATGATATCAAATCACTAAATATATAATGTTTTGAATAAAAATTATGATACATCCAAATATTTCATAAATTACTTTTTTTGGGTCTTTTTACATGATGTGGTAATTACAATAACCCACAATGACTAAATAAAAAGATGTCCTTGTAAGATTAGAAAGGGTAAAATATGGGTTAAAACTAAAATATATGGATAAAAAATATTCAAAGCAAGTATAAAAATTATTGGATGATTGTTATTCAAAAAAAATCATCTTATCTTAAAAATAAATTACTTTTGGACTATATTTAATCAATATTGAATTTATAATAAATAAATATTTCAAGACTTTCCTAAAATTCCACTCCACACTCTTATAAGAGGACACCACCTCTACCCACATACTCAAACCTCTCAACCCCCATGTATCATCCATATTATGTTCAAATAATCTCCCAGAATCCCTCCCTTACTCTTATAATCCTTTCATTTGCTGGAAAGAAATTCAAGAAATCCTTTTTTCTCAAATAAAAAGAAGTTACCTAATTTAGAGGTAACAACTTCTCTCAAATTCCTTTCCATTATTTTCCTTATTCACTCCCTATGCTCTTATCATTCATTTATTATAGGAAAAAACAAGTATCCTCAATATACTATTATTTTTTATGATATTTATTTTAACTAAACACACCTTCATCTAATGGATATGAAACATACTATTTCTATGTATTGTGAACAACTACCACACAGAATGATGATTATTCAATTTTCCCCTACCACCTATAATGGTGGACATTATAATGGAAGTATATTTATATATCATATATCATATATTTATATTTTCTCTATTCTTTTATAATATTTATTTACGACATACCTTTATTCTTTCTAATATGTGTAAATACGATAATTTCATTTGAGATTGTGTGGAATACCACCCCTTAAAATTGATAAGACTTGTTCATGGTATACATGGAACATATAAATGATGGTTTTATAAAACCTATTAATCCTAAATATTATAAATATAATAATGGTATTATAATATAAATATATATCATTTGATTTGTATTCATTTAATATGAAAATGAAATGAAAGTAACATTCATTCGTACGAATTTCCTACCATCTCCATTAACGGTACATCTCATTTCAAATATCCAAATGTTATGGAATATTATAGATACATATATACTAGATATATATGAAATTTAAATCATGAATATAATTCTGGAGATGATTTTTTTTTTATTACATGTGAAATTTATATCAAAACATGTTCATTTTTTTCTCAAGTAACAAATATCCACAAAACAACATATATTAACATAAATAATTATTTAATTTTTATGACATGGTAATAAGTGATATAAAAGGAATAATAAACATGAAAGAGGCTGTTATGAAAGAATAAAATAACTGATGTTTAGTATTCATGAATATAATGAACGAACGAGACATGTGAGACTCAAGATAAGGGAACTTCTAAACCAAATTTCCATTCTTTAGGGATGATCTTCTATTTCATGATTCTTTCATTCAATAATTATTTGTGAAATTAATTCTGATATATTATCTAGTATTTAAAATTTATTTTTTGGATTTACTTTTATTTCACATAATCGATCTATTTGATTAAAAAAATGATCTTTGTAAGAGAATTTCTAAAATCAATTTCCACTTATCAGGTTTTATGCAAATTTGGTTGATTATATTTTGCCAAGATTATGTGTAGAATCAAATTTTATATATTTATGTTTTAATTTACAAATCCCATTAGGTTTATATACATTTTCAACACATAATCACCCCATTGATAAATTCTTACATCATTTATTAAAACATTGTATGGGAAATATTAGCTCAATCTCGATTCATTGAGTTAAATATCCATGTCATTGGTTTTGTTTTTCCAAGAAAATCTGTGAGTGAACTATGATTATTTTACACTTATTATCCATTTATATTGGGCGTTTTATATTTTTCAAACCTTACAATGTCATTTATATGTCTTTAATCTAATTATGCGATCATTGTAAGGAACTACATCTCAAACTATTTTTATTGAGGCATAACTTGATATTATGAACTTTTAATATCCTATAATGTGTATATACAACACATATGATATTTTTTATCAGGAATTTATATATTCTATTGAAATTTAATGTCTCTATTGTTATTATTCATTAAATATTTTTATTCATGATTTTCTCAAGATTTATGAGAATCATTAAATAAAAAAACATTTTAAATGTTTTAAATATTTATTCTAATCATTCTCATTAAATTTATATTTTTCAAACATTAAAATTTCATTTATATGTCCTTAATCTAATTATAAGATCTTGGTGAGGAACTACATCTCAAACTATTTTCATTGAGGCATAACTCGATATTATGAACCTTTAATATCCTATAAGGTGTATATACAACACTTATGCTATTTTTTATCCTGAATTTATATATTCTAATGAAATTTAATGTCTCTATTGTTATTATTCTTTAAATATTTTTATTCATGCTTTTCTCAAGATTTATGAGAATCATTAAATAAAAAAACATTTTAAATGTTTTAAATATTTATTCTTATCTTTCTCATTAATGTTCATGTTTTCAAAATAGTATTAAGAATTTCTGGAAATCAATGTTTTATAAAATAATTTATTTAAAAAGTTATAAATTTTTATGGGACTCGTTGATTAAAAAGTCTCTTCAATAATTTTTTTAATTTTTTTTTGAGATGGGTGGAATATTTATATATCTCAAATTGATCTCTTATGGTTGAATTCTGGAAATGTTATGTTTTTCCATTAACTTGTTTTATGTGTTATTATTATTATATTTTAATTGGGAATTTTATGGGTGGTTACATAATAAACCAATGATGGTTGGTTATATGAAAATCTAAGACGTGGGGTTCTGTGAAAAACCAAGGATTGTTGGTAAAGTTATATGCTCCATTGCATTGGGTATGGAAGTCGACTGTATGGCTATTCCATTTAGTGATATGTATGGAAGTCAGTCGTATGGCTATTCCATTTAGCGACATGTGTGTAATTCGACCATATGATTATTCCATTATGTATATTTATGTCCCAAGTTACCATTATATGTTATATGTGTCTTTATATGATATTTATGGTAATATTTTGGTTACAAAAAGGTAATGAGATGAGATTATATTCAGTAGAGAATATTTAATATTTCTCAATGGTTAAAATTATTACTTTCTGAAAAATTATTGATGGTTTCTATGTTTTTACAAGAGTAATACTTTTAATTCTTTATATATCCCTTACTGAGCTTGTTATTCTCATCCCATGTTTTGTAATGTTTTTCATAAGAATTAAATAAGAATACCGTCAATGATGGGATCAATGAAAAGATATGTGGTTCAAAACATGAAACGAACGATGTTTTTTATTAAAGAGTATATTTTTTATATGAAAAAATAGATAGTGAGTAGAAGTGTTCACTAGTAACATTAAAGTTGTTATCTATAATTTATTACTTAATTATCTAATGTTTTAATCATGAAAAGATCCTTGATGTGAATTAAATTTAAATTATTTATATATCTGAATATTAGGTAATTTTTAAGGCTTGGGACTTATAATTTACCCACAAAAATTTTCATAATGATGGAAATATATATATGACCACTGTTTATAACCATACCTAAAGCATCCTCATAATTGTCAACATGAATACATTTAAATAGGAAAGTATGGTTCAAATATTTCTTATATTCCAAAACATATTGCAGTAGAACTTTCGTACAAAGATCATATGCAATGAAATTCATCTTCCCCGAGGTGTAGGTGATATATTATTCGGATGGATGATGGTATTAAACCCATCATCTCCCCCTAAGTGTCCTATATTTCTATGAAAACATAGACAATGTACTATTTTAGTTAGAATAAATAATGAACCAATCCCTAAATAGATAATTATACCAAAAATTATGTTCATCAATAACTATTGAAAACCCTAATCATTAGATGTGTAATACTTTTCATTCATGCAATGTTGATTAGACTCATAGACAACAATATTAAAATATTACATAAGTATGAACCGAAACTGGCACACAATGTATAAAATTATACCACGTAACCCATGTATAGAAAATAAAATTATTGAATATGCGATGATGTTAAAATTCAATTTAGTTCAATGAATGAAAACTAGAAAATCACATCCAATATGAGAATCACTCATTTCCATGGACGATCAATCAATAGTGATAAATACATTTACATTTCATTGTTGAACCATCCATTTTATCCATAAATACCACAAATTATTATTATCTAAAATACATTCTGTGGATTATCCCATGAAAATAAAACATCACCTTATTAGTATCAAGTGACAATACATGCTCAACAATTAGGTTTCCCAATAAAACCACTTCTTGGTCCAAAAACTACATTTGGAAAGAATTACATTAAAATGACGAATCCTTAGAATTACAGAAATCAACATTGAATAAGATTCGTGTTTAAAATAGATATCAAATAAACCAAAATATTATCAAATGACACTTCATCAAATGTGTCAGGATATTGATGGAATATTTGGTTCCTCGATTCGATAAAAAACTCTAGAGCCTTATTAATACCATTAGGAATCACAAGACCATCATAATGGCTATTCCAAATCATGAAATCCGACTTCAAAATACCAAACTATCATATATTGTGATGATTTTTAATTGACCAATGATCTATATTTGATAACCAATTTTACCTATTTAATTTTCAAATAAATAAACTATTTAGGATAAAGTAACCATATTCTTAAATATTACCTGATTCAAATTCTGATAGTCCATAAACAAACTATGTGAATTATATACCTTCATAACCATGAGAAATGCGGATTCTCAAGTTGAATCAAGTGCGTGATTGAAACCTTTCGACATCATAACATCAAATAGAGACATTAACTCACTCATCATTATTTTTTCCTTATGATATAAGGGTATTTAGATCAAATGTGTACCTGACTCCATATCAATGGTGAACTCCAACTCACTCTCTGGAGGATGTCCAATGAATTCAACATGTAATGTGATTGGAATGTCCTACAGAATTATGAGAATATCAAAAAAAATAACACAGTCAGGATCTAAAATAATAGCATATAACAACTTACCAATCGCTTGCATGAAAGATCATTCATGACCGGACCATGAATCCTACAATCCCCAAAAAATATGAGAGATCCCATCACGAATAAATAATGATACATGAAACTACTAATAGTCCACCTCATCACAATGAATGATAAAGAAACATCACAATTATTATATAAAATAGTTCCAAAATGTGAAATTGGAAATATTAAATTATATATGAATAATTTAACAGTTTTGATGAATAAAGACACCAAAAACCATTCTCTTTCTATTTCCAAGATGTTTCACTAAATCCATAACAAGGTATGGTATTTACGATGACATTTTAATCAATTTAACAAAACATATGATAATAATCATGTTTGAGGAACCATACTCAAATAACAAAATTTCAATATAGGATTCAATAAATATGTAGGTTTTTAATATTGTTAGACCAATATCATTCTCCATCAATATGTCATCAACTATGTGATGGCGATTCACTATTGAGGCATGTGGTGCGTGAAATATAGAAATTTAAGTATCTGACTATAATGAAGTGACCTTTAGAGATTAAAATATCTTGGAATAAATAAAATAAATATATCCTAGAAAAATTAAAAAATTTATAGAGTGACCACAACAATTGAACAAATTTACTAGGGTTGAACCAGAACATCGGGTGTTCCTGACCATTCCACAATGATTGTAATTCATGGTCACACTACAGGTAATAAATGATTCTTTAGAGGATCCCTACTACTATGTACAACCTCAAACACTATTGTAATGATATATTCAATTTCTCTTCTTTCCCTTCATGCCACTAAATATGTCCCTTTGTGGAAGATAAGGAACATAAAATACAACCTTTCATGATATATACAACTCACCTGTTATTACCCTTCCTACTGTATCTTCATATGTAGAATGCATAAAAATGAATTCATTAACTCTTATAACTATTCACAAGCCATGTAGGTAAATGTTTTCCTCCATCTAGTAATTATTCCATCACGACATTGAAAAATGAACCTACTCCTCAAATTGATTGGTGTATGTCAACATTGATCCATCTCCCTACTATAAAGAGAGGAACTCTAGTAAACAAGCTATAATCAGTGAAACTAGGAAAAACAACTCAATGAGTAGGGTATTGAAAACATTATGGTCTAATACAACAAGCCTATCATTATGTACCATATACCCATATCATTGATTTATAGGATAGTAAAATGTAAATTCTATACACATTGCCATTATATTTTTAGGTGTATCTAGGATGTTTACGATCTATTCATTATTTTTCCAGTCAATTCTCTTCCATTTTAGGGCCCATTGGTATCCTTAAAAGATTATGTATTCCTATTTAAGAAATATCAAGATGGATCCCTCCCCCATTCATCTTTTAGTTATTACCAAAGAACTATATTCTCAAAATCTGATACATCTTGGTCCATGGAATAGACATCTCCTACAATACTCTACATATGATTTTAATCCAATTCTATATTCCCTTTGAAGAGAATCTACTGTACTATCCTATGGGATCTATAGAATAGTTAATTATGTCATACTAATAAAAAATGAATCATAATAAATGTATAGGTAATATGAAAATATTAGTTCAAACCATGAAGCCATATGAAAAACTGATATTATGACCATGAACACAACATAGGAGACACATATATCAACATCCAATTGTAACATGAGTCTTTTTAAAAAATGTTTCTTGGTATGAACACCCAAAAGCTACCTCAAATGTCATGATAATACAATTTACCACATATTTGAATCCCAAGGCTAGATATAACTATGACATGATGCAAAAAATGTCACCAACCGAGTTGGGTTACCCATAATACTAGCACAACAACCGATTCAAAATATACATGATGGGAATTATCTTTCTCCATGTGAGATAGACTATTAACTAGGAATCAAACCACCTCCAGAGGGAATTATTTTTTACAAGATGTATAATATATATATATATCAATAAAGAAGATATAAATATCAAAAGGTAAAAATGAATAAATATAATCCACAACTGAAGAAGACCGAGTAAATGATACCACTCTTGCAGTAAGAAGTGACTAATGTAAAATTCCTATGGAAAAGAAAAAAATAAATAGAAACTAACTAATCCATGTTATATATTAGGATAAATGCCACCATCTCAACATCTTCTATCAAAGCATAGTTAAATTAAAACATACAACCTCATGATGTCCTTTCTTTTCCCTTCATCAAAAGACATAATTCTATATACACAAATTTGATAGGGTGTGCAGAGCATGATCTAAAAAATAATTTATGAATCCATCCATGGTTTTCCATATTGAATATCTATAAAAAATCAGAACATGAGGAAATAAAATAAAAAATGTGAAAGATAATCAGTTAAATTGTTATTATATCAATTAATGGGTAAATAATTTCATCTTTTTATATAGTTATAAATGTTCTAGGTGAAAATATTTAATGTATATAACATATATCAAAATAAGTAAATGAATAAATAATAAATACCATAGGAAACATCATTCCATTGATCTCTATAGGTCATGCTACTAAGAATAGTAGTTTCTAGTCGTTTCTAATCACAAGCATCATGTCTCTTCAAATATGCATCAAATATTTATAGTATAGGAACCCCCCATAAAGTGAACCCCAAAATATAACAAAAAAGTACCCAAAACAATAGGAAAATGGATTAAAGTAATACACCGTGGGTATTCCCCTTGATAGTATTAAATGTTGAGGCTTATTAACACACCTTCCACTTCAGTGCACAAGGCTTTCCATGTGCTAAAATTTCCAAATAACTTCATCACAACCATTATTTCAAAACAATTTCATAAAAAACATTACTCATTGATTTGAAAATACCTTTTCCATTGACAATAAATATGGTATAACATGTTTTTAGAAGAAAAAAATTACAGATAAAAAAATTAACCATTCCAATTCATTTATAAAATAATTTCTAAAACCACTGAAATATAGTCCACCCATAAAAAGCTAACCCCTACCTCAAAATCAAGTCACAAACACACAAAATAGTATCCAATATTTATGAATTAATTAATGAAAACACCAAATCTCTATCAATGATTCCCACACATTAGAATCGTATTCCAAAATAAAAAAATGTATGTATAGTGGTTTTCTCACACATATCTTTCGAATCATGCATGTCATACAAAATAATACCAAACTAACACATTATAGGAGATGATGTCCCAAAAGATAAAGAAAGGATCATGAAGAACATCACTACATGATCAAATAATCCAAAAATTCATCATAATGTAACTACCACAATCATATTCATTAGAGATGAATTTTTTTTCGTACCCTGAGAAATGAAGAACAACCAATTAAAAGATCAAGTGTATAAAATTGATCCATAATAGTTGATGATGCCTAAAATATCCTAGGTCTGCTCTATGTTTTGTAGGGTGAATACATTATGAAAACAAAATAGAATGTATGGTCAACATGATAAAACTGATTGGACTAAAATTATTAACATTGTGAACCAATATCATTGTGTGAATTTCAAAATTTATGAGAAATGATGAAGAATAATCCTCCCAAAATTAAGATATACTTAAACTAGCCACATCACGAAATGAACTAGTTTCATAACTTGTAACATTTCCCTAAAATAAAAAACTTCATAGAATATTTCAGATGAATAATTCACATATCTAAGTTGTTCAAAATGTGAATGATTCCAATTTGTAGTGCATAAAAAAATATTTTAAAGAAACAACCTAAACCATATCTAATGATTTTTGAACCCAAGTAGAACCCTATAAAATAAATAACACATTTATACACATACTCCATTAATTAAAGAAATATTAAACCCTTAACTATAATACATTTTCATCAAAAACACTCTTAATAATCATTAGGCCTAAAATATAGACAAACTAAATTAGAATTGATGGAGGGAGAATATGTACCAGAATGAAGGTATTGATATGTTAGAGACAACATGTTAAATGGTGTCACGAACCAACCTGGGCTGACCCTGAAGTCGTCACCCAATCCGGTCCACGACATGGCCTGAGGGGCATTCCTAATCCCTACGGGAAAACAACCAGTGTCAGGTATCAATGTATACATAAGGGAATGATTTAATCCCGAGAGATAAAATCTGAACCATATAAACAATTACAACAAATATATCACACAACAAAATGAAAAATGAATCATAAATAGACAAAGAACTGATCTAGATACAAAGTACAATAAAAAGAACCAAACTGGAAACAAGACCCCGCTACAATGATCTGTAGGTGACCCCTTGGTTACATCCAACCACAAGCCCAAAACTACTCCCAAAAGAGAATACTCAATGTAAAATTAGGAACAACTTTTGAACCTATAATTAGACTGGTAAAGAA
This sequence comes from Viscum album, assembly GCA_963277665.1. Lineage (NCBI taxonomy): Eukaryota > Viridiplantae > Streptophyta > Magnoliopsida > Santalales > Viscaceae > Viscum > Viscum album. Next base: position 1,199,176,301 of record OY728141.1, on the reverse strand, counting down.
TATGCGTGATCAAAAAAGTGATTAGTAGGGATGCCAAAAGTTATCCACTAAATCCAAGTGTTTTTTTACCTAATGTTTTCTGATGAAACATATTTTGAATTAAAGATTTAAAAATATGGTTTTCCCATTTAAACAAAATAACACCTTTTTCCCACTAAGTGAACTAACTGACACCTTATATTATTTGAAACATGGTTTACCATTTTATAAAAAAATCAAACATGTAATATCAGAGCAGTACAAAATGAAGATAGTTAAACAAAACAAACTCAAAATAAACCTGTGTAATAGAAAATTCAACAAGAAATACATTCCTTACACATGGGATTTCCCTAACATCCCTATAAAACCCTCTGGAAACACTCAGTTTGGAACCACATGTTGACATAGGGTGAAGTCCCCGATTTTATAACCACCTGATCGACCTCACGAAAAAATTATCATCAAATCCAACCAGGACTCTCTCTCTAGCAGTGGGCACTAACCCTTCTAATTGGGTATTGTGAATCAATGTCACTAGATAGTCTATAAGACACCTAAAAACACATGGTGGTTATAGTAATATTCTGTAATTCAAAGGCCCTCGCATGTGTGACTCATCTCACCACACCTACCCACCCCAAACACATACATCAATATACGATAACACCTAAGGGATATCCCTACTATAACGGTTCACTATATTTGTATATGTACATTTAATATCACAATAAGGTTCCAACTGACCAAAAAAAACATATAAACATTAAAACATTTCATAAAATAATTATGGTTTCCAACTAGGAACACAAATTTATTCAAAATATCTTTCAAATACCACTCTTTCATTTACAAATCTAAACAACCCATTATGTTCTAAACACAAATTCTAACACTTTACAATTATAAAAAAATCTTTTACCCTTTTTTGAACCACATGAAAACATGTTTCAAACATAATTTTAAGACTATAATGAGAACATTATAAATAATGATTTCCAAAACACATAATGAAATACATTACAAAACCACATTTAAAATAATCTTTAAAAACCAATCAAGGGGACCAACATTATTTGAATACTAAAATCCATTTAGAAAAATGAACTTCCATGAAAAAAAAATTACATTAAAATTGTAACTAACCACCTACTTTATTTATAGAACATAAAAAATTAAAAATATCAGTAAACCCCTTCCAATATTTTTATCACATTTAGAATTCTATACCAACATCAAACCATACATACTCGAAATCCTTTTTTGAAATAAAATAAACACCAATGAAACATTTTAATTTTTTCCCCTAAAATCACCAATTACCATCATTATTTTTAATGAACACCAACTGAAAACATTAAATCCATTAAACCCTTTCAAAAGTGTTTTAGCACACTAATAAAACCATAAGACTACTAAAACATGTTTGTTAATAAAATTTTTTGTTGTAGTATAATAATAGAAATACATTTCTGAAGGTCCCAATTCATTCTTAATGAATCATAAGCAATTCAAACATGATTTCTAGCTATCAAAAACTAGTCAGTTTACAATAAACCTCATTTAAAACATCATTTAAATAAAATAAATTAAATTTAAAATTTAAATATTAATTTAAACAAGAGTGTAAAAGAGTTTTGAAACTAGTTCATAAATTTATTTAAAATGGGAAGCATCAAAGGAAAGGATTTAGGAATGAATAATGTGGAAACACATACCCAAAACTCGTGAGATTGGAATGAAACTTCCATGGGAGGAAGAATGATGCCCCACATACAAAATACACACAATAAATCAAATGTAAACCCAAGATACACTTTAACCCTAACATTTAGGGTTTGGGAAACAAGAAATACAACATGAAAACATTATAAATTAAGACATGAGAGAATAATAGGGAATGGGAACTCACAATAACGAGCTACTAGAGGATGGATCGGTTGCAGGAAAGAGCGCCATATGGGAGGAGGAATTCTTGATAAAGTAATGGGAGTAGGTATACACGAGGGAAAATAGAATAAAGGGGTGTATATAATTGTTAAAAAGAAAACGAAGGAATAAATTTGGAGAGGGGGTTGTGTGTGGAGGGAAGTGTGAGGGAATAAAATAAAAAAACCAATAAAAAGGGTTAATAGGGAGAGGGAGGTGGGGGAGGGGCATGATGGATAAAATATGGAATGGGAGGCATGATTAGAGAGAGTGGTGCATGTAGGGAATAAAAAATAGATGACTTAATGGGTGAAGTGGGGTTAGTGGAGAGAGGGAGTGCATGATGTAAAAAAAGATAGATGAGTGACTGTTAAAATAAAGAGAGGGGAAGTGATTGGATAGAGGGATAAAAACAATAAAGGGTATAAATGGGAAAGAAATGTGAGGTGAGGAGGATAAAATCTTAGGGACTAAACCCCTTTAAATAAAATAGAATTAACAACAACAACAAAAGATGTTAATAATAATATGGAAAATAATTACAATGATAATTATTATAATAATATAAATAACAACAACAATAATAATAAATACATTTTAATGACAATAATATAATAATTTTAAAAATTATGAAATCCAAACAATGCCATTAATTTTCATAATAATAATAATAATAATAATAATAATAATCATACTTTTATTCATTTTCTTTTAAATAAAAACAAAATTAATAACAATAGAACAATAATTATATTTATAACTATTTTAATGATAATATGATCATTAACAATTTTAATTAATTTTTTTTATCTACACAGTAATCGTGAAATTAGTATGTATTAAACCTTTACTGTATTTTATTCTCATAAAGTATTATTATTTTAAGTAACGGGAAGCCGCAAAGGCATTCGGGCCGACCACATGATTACCACAAACCATGCGGTGCCCATGCACTAATCTGAAACCCAACAAAAACATCAAATATCAAAATATTTAAACATCCACTGAACCCTCACCCTTATAAAACCAACTGATTCTAAGAAATAATAAAATATATTAAATTAAAATTTTGGGGTGTGACAATTCTCCCCACCACCAGACATTCTCCCCCAAAATGACAGCCAGCTAAAATATAACCAAAAATCATTATAATGCCTGACCAAAACTATTGGGAAAAAAATAATCCTCGAGATAACTTTTCACTATACAAGTTACACACGACAGAATCAAAGAGAAACAATAGCACAGAACTATGGGAGAACACAATAAGGTTTTACCCACCACAAGAATTCCACTAACATAAGATTTTGAACTCAAACATACCACCCTGAGGGGGGGACTTAAAAACTCCCAACCAAACATACTGATTTCTCCACATGAGTTAAACAGGACCACTGATACTTAAACGTAAAACCACTATAAAGCTACCCAACATACCGGAGAACTGAAATAAGGAACTCTCTAAAACAAAACCATCAGAAATAAGAATTCCCACAATGATCTAAAACTCCCTAACTAATCATATCTCCAAATGATTGCTAATAAAAACATGACCAACCCACATGAAGCCCAAAAACACTTTTAAGAAAAACTAACGAATCTAGCGGTCACATTCTGAAGAACTGAACTACTACGATCACGAAAGGATAAGATATTCATACTATCTCCACAAAATATGAACATGAAATAGAAATAAAAAAAGAACAACGGAACACTGAATGTATCTATTTTTATACAAAATATAAAGAACCAATAAAAAGTCTCACATGACTCTGACACAATGGTTTCGCATGAGATTCAACCTGAGACCCGATGCTGGGGACTTTATGGTTAAAACCTCTTATGCCTCATAGTCATACACTATAATCCCCCGGTCAGAAATCCTTCCTTGAACGATGCTTCCTACAGAACTTCCCACATTGACACAAATTTCCACAATGATGATTGGACATCATAGGGATGTGGCCCAATGAGTTGGAATACCCGAACCATGCATACTGATGGCACGTTAGAAGGTATCCCAATGAACTCATTGTTATGATCAATGAAGATAGCCTCTTTGGTAAGGTTCATCCGGCTCACACTCCTCGCCATATAGGGAACCTTACCAAAAACCAAATATCCCAAACTACTCCCCAAACACCCTTGATGATAAGACAACCAACATCTACTGGTCCCAAAATGAACCCTTAAGAAAACCCAAAATGACACAAACAATAAAAACCAAGGGAGTTCCCAACCAATCAATGAGACAATCCAGATCCCTAAAGTCATTCCATCACCTCTAACAGACCTCTAACACCTCAAATGGTGATGAAAATTAAAAGAACTAAAACCTGGGACGAACTCATTGGCAACACTAGGGACCTTTCTGGGTTGTATACTAAGTAGAATAGAAGAAACAAAAAACCAAAACATTCCTCAATCCAAAACACAATCGAAAAGAAAATCCCAATCCAAGAATATTGTCCTAGAATCCAATCAAATATAAACACCACCAAACCAACTTTTTCGAAATCAAATTTTTTTATTCAAAATTTCAAAACAGATACATCCCAATGTCATTTTTCAAATACAAAACCTACTTTCCATAAGACCAAGTAATCCAATCCTCAAGGGAAAAAAATTTCCAAAACCTTTATATTTTAAAATGAACCAAAGGCATCTAATGGATCATCACATGTGTGTCCACCCATTTCCATCCACATCACCCATACACAAGTTCCCCAACACACATACCATAAACAACCACACACATGCGATCATCTAAAAAGAGTACCAAGGGACACATACTTTCCTTATTGAATCCCATGAATTTAATAAAATGATTCCAATTTTAAAAACACCTTTACCAATTTAAAAGCATTTTAGGGAAAAAAATTCATTTAAAAACCCCACTTCCATTTCAAAAAATCACTCTATCACCCACCAGAACCAAATATAGTACCACATACAAAGAACCACCAGAATGAGGAACTGGCAGTTACACTTAACCTAGTGTCATGGTAGTGAGCCACACCCCTTGTAAGCATCAAAAAATTGTAAAAACTTAAACCATGCACTTGGACACCACATGGGTCACTACTTTATGTGGCAACACGATGTGACAATGGCTTGTCGCCGTTGTAATCCATAAATACAAAAAACTGACACAAGACTCAAATCGTAGTATACACCTGGAAACTCAATGTTCAGAATGAGAAAGGGTTCATGATGCCCTTACATCACCTTCCTCTTGAGTCTTGGTAGTCCTAATATCAATCTACTAGAGAATCCAAATAACAAGTGCATCCTCTAATACCATTTTTTCGAGAACCAACATAGGTGGACAATGAAACGGTCACCCAGGCCGGTCCGTGGCTTCGCCCGTGGGGCATTCCAGATCTACACTGTCTAGAAAACAGTGTCAGGAATCATAGAATACATGAGAGAATTATTTAATCCCAAGAGATAAAATCCGGACCACATAAATTAATAGAACAAAAAGAGAACGCAGAAAAACGACAACTAAATCTTAAATATACAAATAACTGATCCAGACACAAAATAACACTAAAAAGAACAAAATTCGAAACAAGAACCCACAACAAATATTTTATAGTGACCCCTTGGTCACATCGAACCACAAACACAAAATGGATCACACAAAAGAATCTACTAAGGAATAGTCTAAACAACAACTGAACCTACAACTGGAATGGTGAAGGATAGTTGTGAGCACCAAAATGACCAGTAAGGATGTCAAAAGTAAACCACTGAATCCATGTGTTTCTTTTCCCAAATTTGTGAGATGAAACAAGTTTGAAAATAACATTATAAAAATAAGGTTTCCCAATTGATACTAAATAACACCTCTTTCCTACTACGAGAACTAACTCAAATCATATATTATTTTCAAATAGTTCAACATTTTATACAAAAATCAAACAAGTAATATAAGAGATGTGAAAAATGGATATAGGGAAACAATAAAATCTGAAAGTAAACTATTGTAGTAGAAAAATAAATAAGCAATTCAAGTTGTAACCATGGGCGATCCTGAACATCCCTAGACAACCCCTAAACACACTCTCTTTGGAACCACATGTCGGCCTATGTTGAATACCCACAGTCTATGACCCACCGATCGCCCTCACAACAAATTTAGTGGAAAAGAACACATTTCCTATCTATCTACTTGGGGGGCACAAACCAATATAACTGGGGCAAGTGAGTAAATTTCACTCAATAATCTATAAGAATCCCAAGAACCCATGGTGCACGCACGACTCATCTCACTGAAATTTCTTATCCCAAACATGGAAACCAATATACGATTACCCCTAAGGGATATCCCCCCTAAAAAGTATCCCCATATTTATATATATACATTTCATATCACAAGAATGTTCCAACGAGGCTGCTATAACATATAATCATTAAAAAAATAGAAAATGTTTAAGGTTTCCAACCGAGGACACACATTTATTCAAAATATCATGTAAATACCACTCTTACAATTACAATGATAAAAATCAACTTAAGTTCTAAACACACATTCAAATAGTTCATAGTTGAAAAACTTTTTTTTACCCATTTCTTACCCAAACCAAAACATGTTTCAAAATTAATTTCCAAACCTTGAAGAACACATTATAAACCAATATTTAAAATATTCATAAGGAAAATTTTAACAAAAGAAAATTTAAAAGTCTCATTACAAACCACTCTAGGGGACCATGTTTTTTTGAAAACTAAGATCCATTTAAAAAACTAAACTTCAAAGAAAAAAACAAATACCAAAAAAGAATAAGTGGCCACCTACATTATTTATAGAACATAAAATAATACAAAAAACATTAAACCATTTCCAACACATTTTAACACGTTTATTATTATATACCAACATCAAACCATACACACCTGAAATCATATTTTGAAATAAAATACACACCAATAAAAAATGTGAAGGCTTGCCCCTAAAATCAACACATGACCACTTTATTTTAAAGTAACTCGAACTAAAAACATTGAATCCATTAAAACCTTACAAAAGTTTTTTTAAAAAATAACCAAGCCACAACACAAACAAAGAAAGTTCATTAAAAACAAGGCCATTATAACATAATAATTGATATACATTTCATAAGGTCCATATTACTTTTTAAAGAAACATAATCAATTCAAACAAACTTCCAATGTGTCATTAAACTATGAAATTTACACTATAACTCATTTAAAACCTATTTTTAACAAAAAATATAAATTTAGAATTGCTATAATTATTTAAAGAAGGGTGTCAAAGAACTGCGAAACAAGTTTATAAATTTATTTAAAATAGAAATCATCAGAGGAAAGGCTTTAAGAAAGAAAAACATGTAAAAACCTACCAAAACCTCATGAGATTGGAATGAAACTTCAATGAGAGGAATAACTAAGCCCCATGGAAAAATATCACACCCTAAATCCAAAGTACTCTGAGATACACATAAATACTAGAATTTAAAGTTCGGGAAACAAGAAAACCCTTATGAAGACCTTTTAGATTGGGTGAGGAGAGGAAAATAAGGGAAGAGAACTCATCAGAAAGAACCACCGGAGGGAGGATTTGCTGCTGGAAAGAGTACCAAAGGGGAGGAGAAAATCTTCAAAATGTAAGGGGAAGAGGGCAGTGGAGGGAAAACGGGAGAAAGGGGGTGTGTTCAATTGGTAAATTGAAAATAGGGAAAAATGGGGAGATATGTAGCTTCTTGGAGAGAGCTGGGAGTAAATAAAAAAAACCAATAAAAAATATTAATATGGAAAGAGAGGTGGGGGAGAGGTGTGATGGATAAAAGAGGGAATGAGAGGCATGATTGGAGAGAGGGTTGTCTGGGAGAGGTTATAAAAAGAGATTAATTAATGGGGAATTAGGGGTGAGTGGATAGATAGAGCGCATGAGATAAAAAAAAGAGGGAGGCATGACTGTTAAAATAAATTGGGGGGAATTGATTAGATAGAGGGATAAAAATGAAAGAGAATAAATGGGAGAGAAGGTGAGGAGTGGAGGATAAAGAAGATGGATCAAAAACCTTTAAAAAATAAAACTAAAAACAACAACAAATAAAAAAATATTCTCACAATAATAAATATAGTAATAAAAATGATAGTAATTAAAAAAAATATTAACAATAACAATAATAATAATAATAGCAATATTTTAGTGACAATATTTAAAATATTTTTAAAAATTCTATAATCATAACAACACTTTTATTTTTCATAATGATAATAATAATAATAACAATAATAACAATAATAATGATAATCATAATTTAATTCATTTTTGTTTAAACAACAACTTAACTAAAAAAAATGTATAATAATTATATTTATAACTATTTTGATGATAATATTATCATTAACAATTAATAATTAAATAACTTTTTATATGTACAAAATAAGGTTCTTATTATTACGTCTTAAATATTTACTATATTTCTTTCTTATAACGTATTATTAATTAATGTAACAGGTAACCATAAGGGAATCTGGGCCAACTGCATAGTTACTGCCAACCGTGTGGTTCCCATGAACCAATCCAAAACCCACCAAAAATATAAAATATCAAATATTTTAAAAATGTATTAAACATGCACCTTTACAATACTAACTAAAACCAGGAAATAACAACATAAAATAATTTAAAAGGTTAGGGTGTGACAATTCTCCCCACCAAAAAACATTATGGACAAAAAATGTCAACTAGTTGAAATACAACCAAAATTCATGTTAATGATAGACCAAAATGGTTGGAAAAAATTAGCCTCAAGATGGCCATTCACTGTATAAGAGACACCCGACCGACTGAAAGAGAATCCATAGCACAAAACCAAAGGCCAAGATGATTGGGTTCTCCCCAACACAAGAATTCCCCTAAAGTAAGAATTTTAACTCAAACACACCACCACCAGGGGGACCTAGAAACTCCCAATAGAAATTACAGATTACTCTATATGAGTTGATCTAGACAAATGATACTTAAATGGAAAACTCTTACTAGAACACCAGACATACTGGGGAACTGAGATAGGTAACTCCCTATAAAAAACACCAGAAATACAAATTCCGAACACTGATATAAAACTCCCCAACTACTGTCATATCAAAACGGACACTGATAAGACCATGACCAACCCACATGAGGAAAAAACACTTTAAAGAAAATCTAATGAATCTAGAGTTCACATTCAGATGAACATAACTACTACAATAATAAAAGGATAATTTCATCGCTCTATCACCTCAAATAATGAACCTAAAATAGTACAAAAACAAGATCATGGGAACCCTAAAAGTATCTATTCCCAGGAAATATATAAAGAACCATGAAAAGGTATCACATTCCTCTATCAGGATGACTATGTGTGAGCTTCACCCCGAGACCTAAGGTTGGGGATATGGTGGTTGAAACATATTCTGCCTCATATTCAAACACTAGAATTGCTTGATCAAAACTCCTCCCTCAAACGATACATCCCACAAAACAAACCCTGGTGACCAGAATGGTCAAAATGAAGATATACGTCGATAGGATACAGCACGATGGCATGGAATGCCCGAACCAGCCATACTGATGGAATCCCCAAAGTAATCTTAATGAACTATGTGTTAGGATAAATTAATATAAACTCTTAGGGAAGGTTCCTCCTATATGCACTCCTCACCATATAGGTAACATTAATAAAAATCAACTATCACCAACTACTCCCAAAATTCCAATGACGATAAGACAACCAACCTCTACTAGTACCAAACTGAATTGTTAAACAAACCCAAAATGTCACAAACTTTAGCAACCTATGGATTTCTAAACCACCCAAAGACACACACCACTTCCCTCATGTCATTCCAACACCTCTAACACGCCACCAACACCTTAAAGTGAATTGAAACATAAAATAACAGAATCATAGGCATGAATCATCGGCAACACTAGGGACCTTTCTATGTGGCATGCTCTGAAGAACATAGGAAACACAAAACCAAATCATTCCGGAAGCCAAAATATAATTGAAAAGAACACCTCAAGGGAAGAAAACAAGCCCAAAATCCAATCAAATATATACACAACCAAAACCATTTTGTCCAAAATCACCATTTTCATTTAAATTTCAAAACTACCTTATCCCAAGGTCATTTTCCAAATACTAAAACCACATCTCACATGTATAAAAAATCCACTCCCCAAGAAAAAAATAGTTTCCCAAAAAATTATATTTTAAAATTCCCACAAAGAATCATATGGATAATCACATGTGTATCCACCCATTTCCAAACACAAAACTCATAAAACATTTACCCCACACATATACTGTATACACCAACACAAATGTAATATTACATAAAGAGTACCAAGGGTTCCATCCTGTCCTCATTGAATCCCAAGAATTTACTAAAACACTTCCAATTTTAAAACTCCTTATAAAAATTTAAAATAATTTTTAAGAAATATTTTTCATTTCAAAACACCCCACTTCCATTTCAAAAAGCATGCTTTCACCAACTGGAACAAAACAGAGTACAACATTCAAAGAACCACAATAATTGGGAACTATCAGTTACACATAAATCAGTGACATGGTAGTGAGCCACAACCCAAGTAAGTTTCAACAATTATTAGTAACTTAAAACATGCACTCATAATCCACATGGTTCACTACTCCATGTGGGGTCACAACTTGACACCAGCTTGCCTTTGTTGTCATCCCTAAATGGAAAACAAAGGCACAATACTAAAATCTCAGACTTCCCCTAGAAAATCAATGGTCGGAATGAGAAAGGTTTTATAACTCCATTCCCATACCTAACTATTGATTCCCTACAGTACACCTCCCCATCTTCTAAACGTCACAGAAAACAAGGGCCTTCTTTGATACCATTTTTTCACGAACCGACCCGGGTCGACCCTGAAGCGGTCACCCAACCCGGTTTGTGGCATGAACTGAGTGGTGTTCCTGATTCCAATTGGCTGGAAACCAGATTTAGGCATCAAAGTATACATGAGGGACCAATTCATGCCCTAAAGATAAAATCACGCCCCTATAAATAAATAGAAAACATAGATCACATAGAAAAATGAAAACTGAATCATAAATAGGCAAAGAACCGTTCCAGACACAAAGTACCACAAAATATAACAAAAATGGAAACAAGACCCCACTAAAACAATCACCGAGTGACCCCTTTGTCACGTCCATCCATAATCCCAGAACTACTCCAACACAAGAAACCACTGAAGAAATTTGTGAACAGTAGCTGAACTTTCCACTTGAATGGTAAAGGATAGGTGTGAGCACCAAAATGCTCAGTAGGGATGCCAAAATTAAACCCCAAAATCAAAATGATTTCTTACCCAATGTTTTTTATGAAAAAAGTTTATAAATTCAATTATAAAAATAAAGTTTTTCCACTCATACAAAATAACACCTCATTCCCATTAACAGAACTGAATCATGCCATATATTCTTTCATAAATACATTACCATTTTATAAACAAAAAAAGAAAGTAATATATGTTTTGTGAAAAAGGAATACATGGAAAAAAATAAAAGATTAAAATATACCAGTTTAGAAGAAAAATAATCATGTAATACAAGCTGTAACCATGGGAGATCTTAAACATCTGTAGACAACCCCAAGATGAAGTTGGTTTGAAACCACTTTTCGGACTATGGGGAAGCCCCATAGTATATAACCCACTGATCGTCCTCACAATAAAATCAACGAAAAATCTCACCTGGTGTATCTATTTACCAGGGGCACCAACCCATCTCATTAGATCTGGTGAGTTTCCATCAATCGATAATCTATAATATGCCCATGAACCCATAGTAGTAATAGTAATAATGTTTAAGTAGGTAGCCCTCGCACGCATGACTCATCTCAACGCACTTTCAAACACCATACATGGACACCAAAATATGATAACCAAAAAAGGATATAACTCCTATAAAATATCTTTATATTTCTATACATACATTTTATATCACACGAAGGTGCCAACCGGGACGCTATAACATATACACTTTAAATCAATTTATAAAACTTTTACGGTTTCCAACTAAGAACATAAAATTATTCAAAATATCTTCCAAATAACAATAATACATTTACAAATATAAAAAGGACCTCAAGATCTAATCACACATTCAAAAAATTCACAATTAACAAACATTCTTTTACCCTTTTACATCCCACACCAAAACATGTTTCAAATAAAATGGTTAAAACTTAAAGAACACATTATATACCATGATTTAAAAAACTCTTAAAGAACTAATTTACAAAACCACATTTAAAATAATCATTAGAAACCAATCAAGGGGACCAAATGTATTTGAAAACAAAAATAAATTTAAAAAACCGAACATCCATGAAAACACCAAAAACCGTAAGACCATAACTCACTACCTACATTTTTTATTGAACATAAACAAAATAAAAAAAACATTAATCCCTTTCCAAATAATTTTAACACGTTCAACATTCTATACCATGATCAAACTATACACACATGAAATCCCATTTTGAAATAAAACACACACCAAGAGAAAAAATAAAATCCTTGACCCAAAATTCACCACTTAAAAACATTATTTTAAAGGAACACAAACTAAAAAAATGGAATCCATTAATCCATTAAAAAGTATTTTTAACATACTAATAAAGATATAACACAACAGAACCATGTTCATTAATATGCAAGGTCATTGAAACCTAATAATGTATATTCATTTTATAAGGTCTTAATTCCTTCTTAAAAAAACATAATAAATTCAAAAAAGCTTCCTATATATCATAAAACTATAAAATTTACAGTAAAAATCATTTAAAACCTATTTTTAACAAATCATATAAATATAAAATTGCTAAAATAATTTTAACATGGTTTTCATAGAGCTATAAAACTTGTTTATAAATTTATTTAATATTGAAAGCATGAAAGGAAAGCCTTTTGGGAAGAAAAACATGGAAATACCTTCCAAAACCTCATGATATTCGAATGAAACTTCAATGGGAGGAAGAAAGGTTCCCCATGAAAATATAGGAAGAACGATGCCCCATGAAATTACATCACACCCTAAATCCAATGTAATCTAAGATAAACATTTACACTAGCATTTAGGGTTCGGCAAATAAGAAACCCCATATGAAAACCTTTTAAATTGAGTGAGGAATGGAAAATAGGGTAAGATAACTCATTAGAAGGAACCGCCGGAGGGAGGAGCGGCTGGTTGAAAGAGTAGCAAAGGGGAGGAGGAATTATTAAGAAGGTATGGGGAAGTGTGATGAATGAGAGAAAATGGGAGAATGGGGGTGTCTGCCATTGGTAAACATAAAATTGGGAAAATGGGGAGAGATAGAGGTAATTGGATAGAGGTGTGAGGGAATAAAATAAATTGCAATAATAAAAGAATAATATGGAGAGAGAGGTGGGGGAGAGGTGTGATGGATAAAAGAGGGAATGAGAGGCATGATTGGAGAGAGGGGTGAGTGGGAGAGGGTATAAAAATACATTAATTAATGGGGAAGGAGGGGAGAGTGGACATAGGGAGCACATGAGATAAAAAAAGAGGGAGGCATGATTGGTAAAATATAAAGGGGGGAAGTGATTAGAGAGATGGATAAAAAAGAAAGGGAATAAATGGGAGAGAATAGTGAGGAGTGGAGGATAAAATATAGGGATCTGAACCCTTTTAAAAAATAAAATTAACGACAATAAAAAAATATGTTAACAATAATAAGGATAGTAATAAAAATGATAATAATTATAACAATTTAAATCATAAAAATAATAACAATGATAGTAAAAAAAATATTTTAATGAAAATATTTAAACTCTTTTTGAAAATTTTATAATCATAAGAACACCATTAAATTTCACAATGATAATAATAATAGTAATAATAATAATAATAATAATGATAACAAAAAGTTTATTCATTTTCATTTAAATAACAACTAAGTGAACAAGAATTGAATAATAATAATATTTATAACTATTTTGATGATAATATGACCATTAAAAATTCGAAATAAAAAATCTTTTTTTATCTACACAATAATGTTCTTATTATTATGTCTTAAATATTTATTATATTTCATTTTCATAAAGATTTATTATTTTATGTAATTGGTAACCGCAGGGGAATCAGGGTCGACCACACAATTACCTCAAACCGTGCAGTTCCCATGAACTGATCCAAAACCCACAAAAAACATCAAATATCAAATATATTAAAAATGCAGTCAACCCACACCTATACAAGACTAAATAAAACAATGAAATTTCAAAATAATATAATTTAAAAGGTAGGTGTGGGAAAATTATCCCCCTAACGAAACATTATGCCCGAAAAAATTCACCTGGATAAAATACAACCAAAACTCATGGCATTGATAGACCATAATAATTGGAAAAAATAATCCTCAAGCTAACTATAAACTATACAAGTTACACCTGACCGACTAAAAGAGAAACTATAGCACAAAACAAAGTTTCAAGATGATAGGATTCTACACACCCCAAGAATTCACCTAATGTAAGAATTTGAACTCAAACACACCACCCCTAGGGGACCTATAAACTATTGACCAAAATTATTGATAACTCTATATGATTTGAACCCGACCAATGATACTTAAACAGAAAACCAATAGAACAACACCCGGCACACTATGGAACTAAAATAAAGAACTCCCAATAAAAAAAGCATCAGAAATATGATTTCCCCACACCGATTTAAAACTCCCCAACTAATCAAATATCAAAACGATCACAAATAAGACCATGACCAACCCACATGAGGAAAAAAATACTTTTAGGAAAAAGTAATGAATCTAGAGGTCACATTAAGAAGAACTAAACCACTAAAATAACAAAAGGATAATTTCATCACTCTATCACCTCAAATTATGAACATACAACAGTTGGAAAACAAGTACAAGGGAACCCTAAATTACACTATTCCATGAAAAAAGATAAAGAACCAAGAAAATGTCTCACATGCCTCTGACACGCTGACTGTGTGTGAGCTTCATCCTCATACAAGCGGCTGGGGCTCTGATGGTTGAAACATCTTACAACTTATTGTCAGACACTAGAATTGCTCGATCAGAACTCATTCCTCAAACGATGCTTCCCACAAAACATCCCTTGGTGAACCGAATGGTAAAAATGATGAAATTACATCGGCGGAATGCAGCCTGATTTCTTGGAATGAATGAACCATCTATATTGATGGCACACCTGAAGGAATCCTGATGAACTAGGTATTTGGATAAATGAAGTTAACATCTTAGGGAAGGATTATCATGTATACACTTCTTTCCATATAGGTAACATTAATAAAAACCAACTATCACAAACTAATCCCCAATCTCCAACAACGATAAGACAACCAACCTCAACAAGTCCCATATTGAACCCATAAACAAACCCAAAATTACACAAACTATTGAAACCTAGGTAGTTCTCTACCACCCAAAGACACACACCACTTCCCTCAAGTCACTCCACCACATCTAACACACCACCAACACCTCAAATGGAAATGATGTTTAATTGATCTGAAACCTAGACATGAACCATCCGCAACACTATGGACCTTTCAAGGTGGCATACTCCTAAGAACACAAGAAACAGAAAACCAAATCATTCCTCATGCCAAAATATAATGGAAAAGAACACCCCAAGCCATGAAAACAATACCATAATCCAATAAAATATAAACTCAACCAAAACCATCTTTTCCGAAATCAACACTTTCATTTAAATTTTATATATTCCTTTTCCTAAGGTCATTTTCCCAAAACCAAAACCACTCTTCAAAAGAATAAAAAATACACTCCCAAAGGTAAAACTAGTTTCCAAAAACATTATATTTTAAAATACACACAAAGAATTATATGGATAATCACATGTGTATCCACCCATTTTCATACACATCACACATAAAACATTTACCCCACACACCTAATGTATACACCCACACAAATGTGATATTTCATAAAGATAACCAAGGGCCACATCCTTTCATCATTGAATCCCATGAATTTACTATGACACATCCAATGTTAAAACACCCATTATAAATTTAGAATAATTATAGAGAAAACATTTTCATTAAAAAAACCCACTTCCAATTAAAAAATCATGCTTCATCAACCGGAACCAAACAAAGTTAAACTTACAAAGAACCACAAAAATGAGGAACTAGCCGTTATACTTAACTCGGTGAAATGGTAGTGAGAAACACCCCATCTAGGTGGGAACAACTAGTAGAAACTTAAAACATGCACCTGTAATCCACATGGGTCACTACTCTATGTGGGGTCACAACATGACATCGGCTTGCCTCTGTTGTCATCCCTAAATCCAAAACAAAGACACAAGACTCAAATCTTTGACTAACCCTAAAAACTCAAGGTTCAGAAGGAGCAATGGTTCATGACTCCCTTCTCATACCTACATCACAAGTCCCTACACTCCTAATTTCCATCTACTAAACATACCTAATAACAAGGTCCTCCTCTGATATCATTTTTTCCCGAACCAAACCGGGTTGTCCATGAAGCGGTAACCCAAGCCGGTCTATGGCATGCCCTGAGGGGTGTTCCCGATCCCCATTGGATGGAAACCAGTTTCGGGCATCAAATTATACATGAGGGTACAATTTAAGCCCCCATGAGAAAATCAGTACCATATAAAAAATAGAAAAAAAACCAAGAAAAATGACAACTAAATTTTTAATAAACAACTAACAGATCCAGACACAAAGTTCCACTAGAAATATCAAAAGTGGAAACAGGACCCCGCTACAATAATAACCATTTAACCCCTTGAACACCTCCAAACATAAGACAAAAACTACTCCAACATAATAAACAACTAAAAAATTGTGTGAACAACAGTTGAGCATACCACTTGAATGGTAAAGGATAGGCATGAGCAAAAAAATTCTCAGTACTGATACCAAAATAAAACCACTAAATCCAAGTGTTTCCTTACCCAAATTTTTCCAAGGACACAAGTTTGGAAAAAAATTATAAAAATAATGTTTTCCCATTCAAAAATAATAACATGTCTTTCCCACTATGAGAACGAACTCCTGCCATATATTATTTCAAAAATAGTTTACCATTTTATAAAAAAAACAAAACATGTAATATCAGTTTTGTGAAAAAGGGACACATGTAAAACAATAAAAGCTAAAAATATAATAGTGTATAAGAAAAATAAACAAGCAATATATGATATATCCATGGAAGATCCTATACATCCCTAGACAATCCCTAGATGCACTCGGCTCGAATCCACTTTTCGACCTATAGTGAAGCCCAATAGTATATAACCCACTAATTGTCCCCACGATAAAATCAACCGAAAATCCCACCTGAGAAATCTATTTACCAGGGGAACCAACACATCTAATCAAGAGTGGTGACTTACCATCCCTCAAAAATCTATAATATTCCCAGGATCCCATGGTGGTAATAGTAATACTGTTTAAGTAGGATGCCCTCACATGCATGACTCATCTCAATGAACATTCCAACCCCCAACATGGACACAAACATACAATAACCCCTTAGGGATATCACTCCTATAAAATTTCCCCATATTTAAATACATACACTTCATATCACATGAAGGTGCCAACCTGGATGCTATAAAATATACACATTAAAACAAATTCAGAAAACATTTAAGGTTTCCAACCAGGAACACAGAATTATTCAAAATATCTTTCAAATACCAATCATACATTTTCAAAGTCAAATATGCCCTTATTTTCGAAACACATATTCAAACACTTTACAATTAACAAACATTATTCTAACCTTTTCCAACCCACACCAAAACATGTTTCAAACATATTGGTCAAACCTTAGAGAACACATTATAAACAATGATTTCAAAAACACATAAAGAAACATTTTACAAACCCAAAATTTAAATACTCATTAGAAACAAATCAAGTGGACTAAATTTATTTGAAACTAAAATTCATTTAAAAACCTAAGCTTCCAAGAAAACACCAATAACCTTAAAACCATAACTAGACACATACATTTTTTATATAAAATAAAACCATCCATAAAAACCTAAACCCTTTCCAAATAATTTTAACACGTTCAACATTATCTACCATGATCAAACTATACACATGAGAAATCCCATTTTGAAATAAAACGAACACCAAGAAGAAATTTTAAATCCTTGACAATGAAATCACCAATTACCCACATTATTTTAATGGAACACTAAATAAAAATATTGAATCCATAAAATCATTACAAATGTTTTTTAACGTAATAAACAAGCCATAACACAACCAAACCATGTTAGTTAATAAAAAATGATATTGAAACATAATAATTGAAATACATTCCATAAGGTCCCAATAACATCTTAAAGAAACATAAGAAATTCAAACAAGCTTCCTATGTATCACGAAAATATGTAATTTATACTAAAAATATTTTAAAACATATTTTTAATAAATCAATTAAATATAGAATTGCTATAATAATTTATAAAATGGTGT
This sequence comes from Viscum album, assembly GCA_963277665.1. NCBI lineage: Eukaryota > Viridiplantae > Streptophyta > Magnoliopsida > Santalales > Viscaceae > Viscum > Viscum album. The sequence continues at coordinate 1,199,157,822 of OY728141.1, read as the reverse complement.
CATAATGATGTGAAACTAGTTTATAAATTAATTTTAAAATTAAAAACATCAAATGAAAGGCTTTAGGAAAGAAAATAATATAATCACTTACCAAAAACTTGTTCAGTTGGAATGAAACTTCAATGGGATGAAAAACAAGGACCCTAGACAAATCTCACACCCAAAATACAGTTGAAACCCGATATACATATAAACCCTAACGTATAGGTTTCTGAAAAAAAAAACCATATAAAAACCTAAGAAATTGAGTGAGGAGAGGATAATAGGAAAAGAGAACATATCGGAAGGAACTGCTGAAGGGAGGAGCGTCACCTGAAAGAGCTCCGGAAGGGTGGAGGCATTCTTAGAATATAAGGGGAAGAGGGATGCATGATGGAAAATGTGATAAAGGGGGTGTGCTCAATTGGAAAAAAGAAAAGAGGTAAAAAAATTTGAGAGAGGGAGATGCATGGTGAGAGGTGTGAGGAAATAAAATAAGAAACAATAAAAAAGGAGTAATAGGGTGATAGAGGTGGGGGAGAGGCGTGATAGATAAAAGAAGAAAGGGGTGGAATGATCTGAGAGAGGGGTGAGTAGAGGGAGGGAATAAAATAAGAGATTAATTAATGGTGAAAGAGGGGTGAGTGGATAGAGGGATCAAATGAGATAGAAAAAAGGGAGGCATGATTGTTAAAATAAATAGGGGTGAGTGATTGGAGAGAGGGTTAAAAAAAGAAAGGGAATAAATGGGAGAGAAGGGTGAGGCATAGAGGATAAGAAAAGGGGGATTAAAACGCTTATAAAATTAAAATTAACATGAATAAAAAATAATAAAAATATGTTAATAATAATAAGAATAATAATAATATTGATAATAATTATAACAATTTAAATAACAATAATAATAAAATACCAAAATTTTAATGACAATATTAATAATATTTTTAAAAATTATATAAACATAAAAACAACATTAATTTTGTTTATATTTATAATAATAATTATGATTATGATATTGATGATAATCATAATTTTATTAATTTTATATTAAAAAGAAAAAAAATTAATAATAGCTGCATAATAATCATATTTATATCTACTTTAATTATGATAAGATCATTAAAAATTTTAACGAACAAAATTAATCTACAAAAAAAAGTTGTGATTATTATGACTTAAGTATTTACATTCTTTTATTTTCATAAAGTTTAATTATTTTTAGTAATTGGTAACTATAGGGGCTTCTAGGCTGACCACACAGTTACCTCTAACCATGTAGTGCTGATGCACCGATCCAAAACCCACCAAAAACATAAAATATCAAAAAAAAAACTAAACATAAACTCAACCCTCACCAATACAAGACTAACTGAAACCATGAAATAACAAAATAAAAAAATTAAAAAGGTTGAGGTGTTACAATTTTCCAAAACACAAAAATTTATGCCCCCAAAAAGTCACCTGGCTGAAATAGAACCAAAACTCATGTCAATGCCTATCCAAAACCAACAGTAAAAAGACTCGAGATGATAATTCACTCTACGAGTTACTCCTGACCGACTCAAAGAGAAATCATATCATAAAATAAATGGATAAAATGGTAGGGTTCTCCCCACCAAAATAATTCCCCAAACGTATGAATCTGAACTCAAACACACCACCATGGGGGGGACATGGAAACTCCAAACATAACTTACAGATTTCTCCACATGAGTTGAACATTACCATTGAGACTTAAACGGAAAACCACTACAAGGCCATCTAACATGTTGGTGCACCAAAATAAGGAACTCTCTATAACAACACCACTAGAAATAAGAATTCCCCATACAGATCTAAAACTCCCCAACTACACACATATCCAAATGATCTCTAATAAAACCATTTCTAACCCACATGGGGGCCAAAACACTTTTATGATAAATTAACGATTCTAGTTGTCACATTCAAATGAAATCAACTACTATGATCAAGTAAATATAAGTTCAGTGCACTATCACCACAAAATATGAACTTGAAATAGTGGGAAAACAAGAACAAGGGAACCCTGAATGTCTCTATTCCAAGATTAAATATAAAGAATAAAGAAAAGGTCTCACATTCTCCTTACATGAAGAATATGCACAACCTTCATCCCGAGACCTGAGGCTGGGGCTCTGATGGTTGAAACATCTTATTCCTCACAGTCAGTCACTAGAATCCCTCGATTAGAACTCCTTCCTCAAATGACACTTCCAAAATAACTTCTCTGGTTACCCAAACATCCACAATGATGAGAGGACATCGGAGGGATGCATCATGATGGCATGGAATTCCTAAACCATCTATTCTAATGGCCCCCTCAAAGGCATCATGGTGAAATAGGTGTTAAGATCGACGAAGATAACCTATTAGGAAAGGTTCCTGTTACACACACCCATCTCTATATAGGAAACCTTAAAAAAAAACTATCACCAACTGCTCCCCAAACACCAACACTGATAAGATAACCAACCTGTATTGGTACCAAACTGAACCCTTAAAAAAACCCTAAATCGTGCACACCTTAAAAACATAAGTCGTTTCTAACCACTAAAATACACACTCCACTTCCCTCAACTCATTCCATCACCTCTAATAGACCTCTAACACCTAAAACAGTGATAACACATAAAATAACTGAAACCTAGGAATGAATCATCGGCAACACTAGGGATCTTTCTAGGTGGCATACTCTGAAGAACACCAAAAACAAAAAAAAACAAAACTTGCCTCAAGATAAAACACAATTAACAAAAACACCACAAGTAAGACAACTATCCCAGAATCCAATCATATATAAACACAACCAAAACCCTCTTTTCCTAAATCGCCATTTTTGATTAAATTTTTCAAATTCCTTATCCCAAGGTTATTTTTCAAATTCCAAAACCACTTTTCACAAACCACAAAAATCTACTCCCCAAGGAAAAAGAATTTTCCCAACCCTTTTTATATTAAAATGAACCCACAACATCCTATGTATTATCACATATGTGCCCACCCATTTCCATCAACATCACCCATAAACATGTTCCCCCCACACATACGGTAGACACCCACACACATGTGATCTTACATAAAGTGTATGACGGTCCACATCCGTTCCTCAATGAATCCCAATCATTTACAAAAACAATTCCAATTTAAAAACTCCCTTGACAAATTTAAAATCATTTTAGGGAAAACATTTTCATTTATGAAACCTCACTCCTATTTCAAAAAATAATGCTTTAACGAACAAGAATCAAACATAGTACAACATAAAAAGAACCACCAGAATGAGGAACGTGAAATTAAACATAACCTAATGGTAAGGTAGTGATCCATGTCCCATGTAATATTCAATAACTAGGATGAAAACAATATGTAAACTCAGACTGCACCTGGGTCACTACTCCATATGGGGCCACAACGTGAAAAAGTCTTGCCTCTATTGTCATCGCTACATCCAAAACAAAGACTGGTGACTCAAATCCTGAACTACCCCTAGAATCGCATGGTTCAAAATGAGCAAGGGATCATGAATCCATTCTCGAACCTACCTCTCAAGTCCACATAGACTTAATAACCATCCACTAAACATTCCAAATAACAGTGTCCTCCTCTGATACCATTTTGTCACGAACCAACCCAGGTTGACCATGAAGCGGTCCCCTATGCTAGTCTATGGAATGGCCTAAGAGGCGTTCTTGATCCCCACGGGTAGGAAAGTAGTGTCGAGATTCAATGTATAAGTGAGAGAATGATTTAACCCCAAGAGATAAAATCAGGACTAAATAAATAAATAGAACAAACCGAGCACATAGAAAAATAACAAAAGAATCTTAAATAGACAAAGAATCAATCCAGATAATAGGTACCATTAAAAAGAAAAAAATGCAGAAACAAGACCACCCAAAAATGATCATCGAGTGACCCCTTGTTCACCTCCAACCACAAGCCAAAAACCACTCCCACGCGAGCATCCACAAAGGAAAAGATATAAAAATACCTGATCCTATAGTTGGAACGGTAAAGGATTGGTGTGAGCACAAAAATGCAAATTAGGGATGCCAAATGTAAACCAATAAATCCAAGTGATTCCTTACCCAATGTAGTCCCGTGATTCATGTTTACAAATATAAGGATTAAAATAACATATTATTGTTTAATGAAAATAAACCCTCTTTCCTTCTATGAGAACTAAATCATGCTATATATTAATTCAAAAATTATTTATCATTTTATAAAAAAAACCAAACAAGTAATATAATAGTTGTGAAAAGTGGGGATAGGTAGAAAATCAAGGGTAAAATAAACTAATTTAGTAGAAAAATAAACTATCAATACAACCTATAACTATGAGTGATCCTTAACATCCCTAGACAACGCCTAGACGCACTCGGTTCGGAACTACCAACCGACCTATGGTGAAGCACCATGGTCTATATACCAATGATCTCCATCGCAACAAAATCAGTGAAAAATCCCACATAGACCCTATATCTGCTAGGGGTAACAAACCCATATAATGGGAGATTTTAAGTAACCATCACATGAAAAACAATAAGAGGCCCAAGAACCAATGGTAGTAATAGTAATACTGAGTAAGTAGAAGTCCCTCACACGAGTGATTCATCTCACTGCACTAGCCTATACCAAAAATGGACACCAATATAAATTAAACCCTAAAGTAAATCCATCATATAAATGTGAACCATATTTATATACATATATTCCATATCACATGAAGGTGCCAACTGGGCTGCTATCACATATAAACATTAACACAATTCAGAAAATGATTATGGTTTCCAACCGGGCATACAGATTTATTCAAAATATATTTCAAATAAAAATATTATATTTTCAAAGCCAAATAGTCCCTTATTATGTAATCATAGATTCAAAAACTTAAAAATTAATTATCTTTCTTTTATGCTTTTCCAAACCACACCAAAATATTATTCAAACCTAATGGTCAAACATTAAATAACACAACATAAACCCTGATTTCAAAAACATTTAAAGCAACATATTTCAGAACCACAATTAAAATAATCTTTAGAAACAACTAAATAAAAAAATATTTATTTGAAAACTAAAATATTTTTAGAAAAATAAACATTCAAGAAAACAACAATTAACTTAAAACCATAACTGGCCACCAAAATTGTTTATAGAACATAAAAAAATCTGAAAAACATTTAACCCTTTTCCAACACATTTTAAAAAAATTTGAATGATATACAAACGACAAAATATATCTACCTGAAATACTCTTTTGGAATCATACACAAAAAAAAAAAATACATGCCCCTAAAATCACCAATTACACATATTATTTAAAAAGAACACCAACTAAAACATTGAATCCATTAAACCCTTAAAAAGTGTTTTAACGTAATAACCAAGTCATAACATAACCAAAACATGTTAATTAAACATCAATGTCTTTGCAACATAATAATGATGATAATTTTCATAAGGGAAAAATTCATAAAAGAAACATAACAAATTGAAAAAAGAATTCTAGGAATAATAAAAATATGCAATTTAATGTAATACTCAATTAAAACCAATTTTAAAAAATATAAATAAATTTCAAATTTAGATAATAATTTAAACAAGTGTCTCATAGAGCAGAAAAAATAGTTTATAAATTTATTGAAAATTTAATTCAGCAAAGGAAAGGCTTTAGGAATGAAAATCATGGAAACACCTACCAAAACCTCATGTTATTAGAATGAATCTTCAATGGGAGGAAGAACAATGACCCACATACAAATCGAAAACCCTAAATAAAATGGAATCCTATGATACACCTTAACCCTAAAATTTTGGGTTGGGAAATAGGAAACTCAATATTAAAATCATATAAATTGAGTGAGGAGAGGAGAATAGTGGAATTGAACTCATAGGAAGGAAACACTGGAGGGAGGAGTGACTACCGGAAAGAGGGATGAATAAGGGGAGGCATTCTTGAGAAGGTAAGGTGAAGAGGGATGCGTGAGGGAAATTGGGAGAAAGTGGGTGTGTGCAATTTGTGAAAAGAAAAGAAGGAGTAAATGGAGGGAGAGGGAGTTTCATTGAGAGAGGTGCAAGGGAGTAAAATATAAAATAGTAATGAAGGATTAATATGGGACCAAGGTGGGGGATAGGTGTGAAGGATAAAAGAGGGAAGGGGAGGTGTGATTGGAGAGAGGGGTAAGTGGAGAGTGGGAATAAAAAAGAAATGAATTAATGGTAAAGAGGGGTTAGTAGAGGGAGGGAGCACATGAGATAAAAAACTAGGAGGCATGATTGTTAACATAAGGAGGGGTAAGTGATTGATGAGAAGGATAAAAAATGAATGGGAATAAATGAGACATAATGGTTAGGCATGGAAGATAAAAAAAGGGATTAAAACCCTTTAAAAAATTAACAACAATAACAGAAATAGATATTATTAATAATATGGATAATAATAATGATGATAATAACTATTAAAATTTAAATAAGAATAATAATAAAAAATCCTAATAAAAATATATATAATAATTTTAATGATTATATAATCATAACAATTTCATCAAATTTCATAATGATACTAATATTAATATTAATCATAAAAATAATAATAATACTAATAATAATTTTGTTTATTTTGTTTTAAATAATAACAAAATTAATATCAAATAAATAATAAATATATTTATATATAATTTATAGATAATAAGATCATTAAAAATTTTAATTAAAATCCTATTTATTTATGTACAGAATAATGCTTTTATTATTATGTCTTAAAATTTTAATTCATTTCATTCACATAATGTTTTATTATTTTATGTAATGGGTAACCGTAGGGGCATCTGGGTCGACCACATGGTTACTGCTAACTGTGTGGTGCCCATGCACTGATCCTAACCCCCACAAACATAAAAGACCAAAAAAATTTAATAATATACTCAACTCACACCTTGACTAGAATAACCAAATCCAAGAAGTAATAAAATAATATAATTTAATATGTTGGGGTATGACAAATGGGTTAAAAACTAATTTATAATAATAAATACATAAAATATTAATTCCTTATGGATTGGAAAAGTTATAATTGAACATGTGTCCCAATTATTCATGATTCACCAAATATCAGGTTTTAATAAATTGTTGTGTGGTGTGTGGAATGATGCATGGAAACATTTCACATGACTTTATTCAAAGTAGGGGTCCCTCATTGTGTCACTCTCGACACAAGCTGAATAAAATAAATAAACTCATTTATTTCCATCCATAAGTAAATTAATAACACAAAATATATTAAATATATTCTTCTACATATATCAAAACCATATATTCATTCAAAAATGGATCTATACGCTATAGTTTGGGAAACACCAAATTACTAGCATGAGTGATATTCCCATAGAGAAGACATATTTTTTCTCCACATCCTCTATGGTGTGGATATAATAATTTTCAAAATTTCACTAAAATACACTACCTATAAAAATCCATGATTTTTATTATTCTAATTTTTTATATGGTATGATCCATTGGATTACACCATCAAAACAACCTTTTTCTCCAGAATTCATGTTTCCACTAAACACTAGTACCACTTTCTATAAAATATTTTACAACATAGTTAAGCATGAAAATATTAAAAATGAATATATTATAATAAAAAATTATATACCACTAGTTCTACAACTCATGGTTATGTGATTAATGATTTAATTTTTGGAAACAATGAAGTAAAAAACCTAACCTTAAAGTAGAAAACCAGATTTCGTTTATATGATGAAGGATGATTCTATGAATGATGATTTTACTAAATTATTTAAATAATAATAAATTTATAATCCACATATATATATGGAATATAAGATGTATAATATGGGATACAAACACATGATTAATGAGTATAGTTTCACATTCATTGTATAGAAATAAATTCCACTATTAAAGGATGCTGAAACATTCAATGGATTGTGAATACATATTCAATAGATAAACCCAAATTTATAGAAATCCTGATAAAATAAAATGAACTAAAATAAGTAATCATTGGTGGGATGGATAAATAACTATAATAAACCATATTTCAATCTCCATTTTTGTCCTATGATATTTTGTTTTACTCTTAAGGATAAGAAGAAAAAAATACTTGTTTTAACCACTCAATTGGAAAGTGATATAATTTTAACTTGTATAATAAATATTTATCTCAATTTAGATAAAAAATAGTTGAACAATAAATATTATTATATTTTTAACTATTCTCTATACATGTTTGGGTAAATATAGAGGCATATTTCATGGGTTTGAATTAGATGGATTCTGTTTTATAATATTTTATTATAGTTTATCCAAATTGGAAAGATGCCACTCATTTTTCTATTACTAAACGATTCCAAATGTAAAAGATTTCAATGTTTTCAATAATTTTTAGGTGTATATTATTGACCTATGTGTATTTTATCAACTAACATAATTTATTTATCCATATATTTTCTAGAAACTAGATTACATATTGTAAAATTTTAATTTTTATGTCCTAGATACACTTACCCTCTACATTAACTATGAGAAAGAATAAAAATTGAGAATATCACTAGTGTTTCTTTAGGAATAATTCTTTTTATAAAACCGTAATTTCCAAATGAAACTACGATGGTTTGTATTTTTAAAACATTAATTTTCCTTGGTATTGCAAATAAAAAATAAGGTCACATATGTTGAGGTTGTTCTAAATTGGGATGTTGATTATTATTATGGTATATAAATTTTCTTATGTTACAACTACTTTTTCTTTTATTTGTTTTACTAAGATATATTTTTATGATATTCATACCCCCCTTCATGGATATGGATATAATACAATAATAAATTAAGTGAGAGGTTGAATTAAATTGTGGAAAAGTTTAGTTTTTATGAAAGGACATGGGAAATTTTTAAAAAGGTTTCTTCCTCATGATAAAAATTAAATACATTTATCTTTTGCGGAAGATAAACCTAATTTTCATTTTTTTTATATGGTAGACATTCACAATTCATTATTCTTGATTATTGAGGAATAAATTTATATATTGATATAATATAAATATAATTTTTGATTTCATGTGATCAGTACTTATGATTTTATCTTATATAGGAGTTCTTATGGTTATAGATATATATCATACTTGAATCAATGTGGGGAGGAAAAACTGACAAGTATAATATGTGTTATCATTAAATTTTAATGTAAAACAATATTCTAATATTAATTTTATTTTTTAAATATTATTTACGGGATAATTTATTTAATATATGGGAAAATAAATTCATCAGTTACATATATTGTTTAGGAGAAATTCTATTGATCCTACATAGTGTTATACACACATAGGATGTAGATGTGAAGTTGAAATTGAGGTATCACTCCCCAGTCACAATGTTAGTTTCTTATTTGTGGATAATCGATCAGTGAATGAATAGTTGAATGATGGTCATTTTTTATTAACAAAACAAACCCCTTATTTTGTAAATAAACTCATAGATTTATGAATATTGATATATTAATCCAATATGAATACATGTATTGGCCATGTTACCACACGAGTAACATCATCATAAAAAGGAAGGTTCTTATAATATGATATCATATTTGATAAAAAAAATTATGATATGGGTCCACTAATATTATAAAACTCATTAATTTTAATATTATTTTTATTGAGATTAATTATATTTCATCTCTATATAATATTCATTTTCTATATATCCCCAAAGAGAGTTTTTTATTAGGAAGTAGTGTATGAATGAATCCAAAAATACATAATAATTTGAAATGTTTTGGAATATCTCTCACCCATTGCAATAAATATAAATAACAAATATAGAAATAAGTTATAATAAACCCATACAGAGATATAGTATGGACAAAATAGGTTATTTTTTGATAGTGTCGTGAGGTTTGGTTAGTAATAAGGTGTTAGTGGTTTCATTAATAGTTAAAAGTAATGAGAATTATTTTTCCAATTACACATAAAATATAGATACTGGAAAGACATGTTGTTCTATAGTGAATGCCCTCCACAAAATAAAAATTCCAATGGTGCTCCCCCTCAATACATACACCTAACCACCCATATTTATTTTTAAATGGATATGACTTAGTAGATCCCCCAATTAAATAATCAGTTGTAACACCACCCCTTATTATAATGTACAAATTTATGCTTATTAGGAATAATTATATAAAATTATTTATGATGAAATGAGTGGATAAAAAATTATTGTTAAAGTTTAGCATCATTTAAAAAATTCTTATTTATTGTGTAAAAATCATATCCATCAGTTCTAATGATTTTTTTTCTAGAATATCATGAATTTAAATACTCTCTCAAAATTCCATGACCTGAAGGGTTTTATTCTTATATTTATGTTAGACATTGTGGTTTTACATCAAATAATAATTTAAAATTCTAAATACTAAAAAAATTATTTTTTAATTTATTATTAATTGAATTTTAGTAAAAAAAATTATTAATGGTTTAAATTTTATGATTAATAATTTTTGAATCCAATGACATTTATTACATATAATTCATTGTAAAACCCTAAACATTCCATTGTAATAAAATAATGGTTTGGGAACACTTATTTATTTCATTTATATATTATTATAATGAAGGAAATAATTATGATGATTTTTTATTAGAATTTATAAATATCTCGATAACATGTAAGTGAAAAATATTTATTTTAGTTGAATTTACTACTTTGGATTAAATTTTGAAAAATTATATTGAACAAAAGTCTCACTTATCTATTATTTTTAGTTAAATATTTTTAAATGTTCCCTTAATGTTGATAATATTTATTCTAGAGGATAATTATTCTCTTTTTCCATTATATAGAATATTCAAAATTGATTTATAAGTAAATTTGAAAATATATTTGTTAAAGGTTGTCTTTATTCTTATTTCTAGGAAACTGTTGTCAAAATCCTATGACTAGGAATACATATCCATGTTTTTTATGTGGAGAATAATTTCTTGGGTATTAAAAAATGATATTTTACATTAATTTTTTTAATATAATGTGATATAATCTGTTGATTCTTAATATTGGTCATCGTGTATAGGTCTCTCAATTCCCCGCATCCTTATATCATATTATTTATTACACTATTGGATCTAAAAAATGATTTTTTATCCGGTCTTACAAGAGTTCAGTCTTACCTTGGTGAATCATGGTTTAGTGGTCACAATCTAGTCTAAATATTATCCATTGATCATTTCTTCCTCATATTCACATTGTATCATGGATTCAAATCCTTCATACCCATCACATGAAAAAGTGGAGTGAAATGATTGATAAGATATCAATAAGGGGTTTTTTTGTGGATGTCTTCTCCAAGTTGGCCTCAGTGGAGGGTGATTACTAATCTCTAGGTAATAAATAATCAATTATAACATGACCTAAGAATAGTAATCTCTCTATTTTGGTCACTCAAAAAGTAATGAAGTAGGCGATGTATCTATATTGGTGTTAAATTTTATTAATGATCACTCTTATCATCGGAGAAAAACCTATAAATATTGGAAACATAAAGATAAATCTTAAAATGGACATGTTGTTTTGAAAACTATAATATCATCCCAATATAAAAATATTGTTTTCCTATAATTTTTTAGTCAATGACACAATGAACTACAATGCGAAATTGAAATTTCAAAAAATTGAATCTGATTAGATTCATAATCTCATAATGGTATATATCATTCAACTGAAAACTTTATAATATCACAAATGATCATGAATGGATTAGAATTGTTTGATTTATGCCTTCTTTTCTTCATCTTCATATAACGAAGGACAATTTTTATTTTATAGGGGAAATACTCAAGACAGATGAACAAAATTTGAAGAAATGTATGGGTATAATAAGATAATTTTAGACAATAATATAATTCATATTAAAATTAATGATAATAACAATTTTGTTGGGAGTGGGTAAAATATTGATATGGGTTTTGAAAAACAATTCATAAGGTAAATAAATGATATTTCCCAATTTTTTGGCAAGAATTATCAAATTGTAGGAAAGTGTAGTGGAAAAACTAATAACACCAAATAGGGAAACCTGGTTATGTAAGGAGTCTTTAAAGGTTGATGTTGGCATAAAATCAGTTTCTCCCTATGTTGGGAGTCTTGAGATCGTAGAGGGGAACCCCAAAAAGGATTTGAAATTAGAAACACATCAAATATCCCTATATATGGTAAAGATGTTTTAGTGGGGTTTTTAGGTAATATTGGATTATATAAAGTGGTAAATTATATTCATAGGATGATATTAATTTGGGGAATCCTACTATTTATTATATTAAATGATGAAATTGGGATGTAGCTGGGAGATCCAAGGCTGACTGTATAAAAGAAGTAGAATTTTGATTTCTTTGATAGGATGATATTAATAGTATTAAACATGTCATAATGTATATATTTATTAATTGAATGAATTTCTCAAAGGGGGATATGAATAATGAGGAATTCACACCAGGGATGAATTCATTTCAAAATACATATTTTGATTATATATAAAAATTGTCTCATTATGGTAATCTCATACATGAATATTTCATCTTACAAATATGTTAAATTCAAGAGAGTAGAAAATAATGCGAGAAACATTAATTCCTACAAGGTGGACAACCAATATAATTATATTACCAATTCATTGGAATCATTACCCTCCAAGTAGAATATAAGAAATAAATATAAATCTAATAGATCTATCGATTTTGTAAATCCATCTATCAAATATATAAAATCAAAATAAATCATTAATACACAAATAATGACATTTTATACAATATATTGTGGATGGATAATTTATAAAAATCCTCCAATATCAAAATATTATTTTAAATGTCTTCATATTGACGATTGAAATTGTGGATCCAAAAACACATCTGAACAGTTACCATTGACTATATTTTACCTATCTTGGATATAAAATTAGAGTCTTTAATCAACAATAAAAAACAACATCATCTATTTGGGTGTTGGATTCAATTAGGGTATTCATATTAAGGTTAATCTATTATAGCCAAAAAATTATCACAATATGGATCTATATAATAGGGGGAATATTGTTCCGGTCCACTATATATGATCTAAATATCTATCATAGAATACGGTATTTATGTGAGGTGTTTGTAAATTTCATTCAATGAATTTAGGAAAAAAATTATTAACTAGGGATTTTAATGAAATTATTTACTCGTATAGAAGAAAATGTGGTTGGGGCTAACCTATCTGCTGAATTTAGAGATTTTAAAGAGTTTTTGTATTTTATTTACCTATTGGAGGATTCTCCACGTGGGGATAAAATATCATTTTACCTGATATCTATATATTGAAATTTTACCATCTTGTTAGATAAATACTTTGTTACTTCCAGTTATATAAAAAATGGGAAGTGGTCTAATCCCAAAAAAAATTAGAAACTCAGTTATCCTCCCATTTTGAATACCATACTAGTTTTAAAGTATAATACCCCCCCTTCACATCATATTAAACAATTACTAGATAATTCCCCAAGAAGATAATAGTTATGTCAATGATGTTTGAGAAAATACTATTCTAATAAATGTACTCTATGAATATGTATAAAATCTCATGGAACTAAATCATAAATTGTGATATTGGAGTATGGAATCCATTTTTTAGTGGTTGGATAAATTATTTCCATTAAAAATTTACTTTAAGAGAGTAATCATAGTCACAAATAAGTATTAAACTTGAACCACATGAATAAAGGGGATGAGTTGAAATATGATTTTAATACGGTTATTTCTTTAATGAAATATGTCACAAAGTAAAAAACAAAAATGAATTCACATTGGAGGGGAAATGAAAACATGATTATTTATTAGTTTTTAATATGCCCAAAAATATTACAAGATAATTTCTTACATGTTGAATTTGAATTAGATTAATTCATAGAGGAAAAAATCTCTTCAACAGTGCCTTAACATTAAATATTACTAATTTCATGGATGTTATACCTAGTGATGTTGATAAAATGGAAGATATTTCAACTGAATGTCAAACAAATTACATTAATTCAAGAAGAAAAACATGTCTCTAAATCTAGTAAGTGAACAAGGACCAGATATCTCCATTAACTTTTTTTAAGGAGTATTGGGAGACTATTAAAAAGGTAATTTACTAGATGATTTTCATTTTCATCAGGAATGAAATACTTCTTAGAAGAGTTAACTTCAATTTCTACTAGTCATTCTAAAAATTGTTAAGGTTGACTATCACTTTGTATTTAGACATGTTACATTACATAAAAATTTCTATAGATTTATTATAATTTTATTTGTATAAATACATAAAAATATCATTGAAATTTTATTCTTTAATAATTATGTTGGATTTTTTCAAGGAATAAAATTACCTTTTTCTTCTCTTATAATTTGTTGAATTATTAAATATATTAATTATACATCAATTAACCATATTAACTTCTATTAGAAATTACATAATGATGGAATCTTAGGTAATCATTTATAGTATCATGTGAGACCTACTTCATACGATTGGCTTCAATGTCTACTATATTAATATGATATTCTATGTTTTTATGATACAAAAATATCATCCTCGATTGATTGATGTACTTATCATAGCATTTAATTATATTTTGTTATTAAATAATTTGACACTCCTTGTGTGATAATTTTCATTATCACTATAGTTTATCATATCTGTTGTAGCATTTACATGGTGGAAAATTTTAAATCTCAACATAATGAAATCTAAAATATGGGTGGTGACTTCTACTCCCGTATTATATACCAATTATTTAATAATTTTATATCAAGGATACATCAAAACCTCAATGAAATAAATTTGATTCATTATAAATATGGATTCTTATCAAATAATCATATTAATTGGGGTAACTGTAAATGTTGTTCATCTATAATTTCAATTGAAAATGGAATCTATTTATTAATAGAAAATTAAGAATTTTTTAAGCATTGTTCCATTTTAATAACACAGTCATGCATCCCTTTTTGGAAAATTAAAATCTAGTCACATTGGGGATATAGTTTATAGTATTATGTAATATCCTACATTCTGAAATGTAAAATCAGGTTCCCTTACTAATTGATTTTCGATTATCAAGGGAACTATTCTCCATTAGTTGTTTTACTTTTATTGATTATTAATGGCCTTATTGCCTCATAAATTTAATAAATTAATTCTAATGTAATTTTATTTGGAGTGTATCCATCATTGAGAAAAAATGAATTCATGTGAAATAGAGATGGTCCTACAAGAAACTGAAAGATGGTATGATGTGAATTATATTTTTTATCTTTAATGATTCGTTCCAAGAATTATTTTTTTATAGAATAATAGTTATTGCTTCATATAGATTTTATTTTCTAAGGGAAAAATTTCATAACAGAATTATTTTTGGGAACTACCCTTACCTATAAACTCATATATATACATTTATGACGGTGTATCATGAATATTCTATGATTCATAGTATTTCAATGGACTCATTGAACTCTAACATGAGATTCGGGAAGAGTAATTGGATGGGTGCTCCAAAAATTTATTGTTTCCAATAGAATATGAATGAACACAACATTAATATCAAGTAAAAAACTATTAATTACTTAGTTAAACATACAATACTCATGCATAGATCAGGTATATAAATATATTTTCATACCTATTAATCTTACTCTATCATGGAAAACTACGTTTTATAGTACATTAACCATTTATCGATGTTATATATTCTATAATGAAAGTACCTGAGAGCGTGTTGTTTTCTAGCATACCACCGTCAAATCCTATATCAAACACTCTATAAAATTTCATTTCATTTGATTTAAATAGTTCAATATACAATCCAATGATAGACTACTGAATTTGGGAAAGAACATATGCATTTGGTGCATTGTATATATGTCTTAGAAGGATTCCATAAATGATATCTTTTTCTAGTGATGCTCCATAAAATATCAAGGGATTGACGTATTAGGACTCTTTGGGGTGAAATTATCTATGATAATAACCTAATATACTTTATTTAGGATCAAAATAGTAAATTTATCTCTCCATAGATCATGAATCTACTTAGAGGTGTTGTTTTAGTGGTTGGAATCTAAGCTGGTGGGACTTAAATACGAACAAATTCTTGGCAATCCCATGAACCATAATTTGATCATGAAGAACATTATTCTAGTAATAAAATAGGACTGATACCTTAATATTATAATTTATAGAAACACTATAATTTATAAATCATTTTTAAGAGGTTGGAAATATGTGGGAATTTTAGAGCTTACACTAGATGTTTAACTCTAATCAACAAAACACCAATTGATGTCTAGATTTAAATCGATACAGATTGTGTTTCAATGATAAACCCATTTACATATGGATATGATGGAATATCTAGGGATTACTGTGGTGTAACCCTCACTTAAATTATTATATACAATGGGATTACAGTGGCCTATGGGATAGAGATGGAAAAAATCATCAGGGCTCTTCAAATTCCATTATTCAACAACTGAAATAAAATTTTCATTGATAAAAAATCCTCTTCCAAAATTTGTTGCATTTATAATAAATGTTAACTCGCCTTCTTAATGATTTGAAGTGGAGTGGGAGGGATTTTTGATCTATTATGATAAAGTTAATTTCATGGTCTCCCATATGTAATGAGTATAGAATGATTTCCTAGAAAACGTAACTAATTTGAGGGTTGGGATATGTACGTGTAAAAGGAACATAGTGGTGCAATAATAAATCAAGAATCATCCATTCCATGACATTTCTAAAACTTCATAAATCTAATTTATTAAAATTTTGAGTCATGAAGTTACACATTTGTGTAACTCTTATTACAATAGTAAATAGTAAGAGACCCTAAGTATGATATAAAAATTCATTTATTTTAAAATTTTATTCTTATAGTATTGGTTTGAAATTTGTATTCTACATATAGGGGATAATAAAGAGAAATTATTTCATGATTAAAAATATCATAATTAAAAATCAGATTCATGGTATTTATTATTATAATGATATTATGTTTTTCTACTTAATAAAATTCATGTATTTTTTGATACCCTATTCCCTAGGAATTGTATAAAATAAAACATATTTAGTAAATATAGTGTTGTAAAATTAGATGATTGTATTAAACAGTCTAACTAATTCATAGGCATGGATGAAAGTGATTATTTTTTTCGTAGTGTTAACATTCTAGTGCATAATTGGTTATCATCTAATTTCATTACAGTGTTTTGATATATTTTTATCTATTTTTTATTAGAGTGGTTTGTTTTTTTTTCAGAAATTATAAAATATAATTTTCTATAAAATACAGTATCATTTTCTTATTCAAATATTTATTAGTATATAGGACATCCTATCTTCAGACCTATTTCTCTAATTCGATGCTCACTATAATTTTATCTCTAATTTCACTTCCAAATATATCCTAATATAATATTTATATTTATAATAATATTTACAATGTTAAACATTATCTTAGAAACTACACTAGATGGACCGTTATCCATATATTTTTTTTATCATTATATATATTTATTTGGTTAATGAATATATGTATTGTGTTTACTAAATTATTTTCATATTTTATGTTAACTTTTTATTCAAATTAATTAAATGCATTGTATGTTATGTTTTTATTCTCAGTACTCTGTAATGGGAAATAGAGACCTATGAAGTATGTTTTTTGGAAAATATTGATTATAAATGTGTGATCCACTATCTCTATTCTATTTTTATTTTTTATGGAATGCAATTATAAAAATTTTATACAAACAATTTCTAATAAGATAATCATTACATTAAAAATTTATAGACCTAAAATATCCCATTGTATATTTATGTATATTCATTTCGTGTTTTCTAGTATGGATCCGTTATAAACTACGATATTTAATAGATATTTGAATGTATTTTTATGTTGTTATAATCATAAAATAAATTATCCTAAAATAAATATATTCTTTGCTGGTTTATCATATTATTTTAATAGAAACTCTATTATCAATATTGATGTTAAGACTATTTTCTGGTAATTAGGGTTGATTTATTATTTAATATCATATATATATATTGTAGCATTTCTTTAGATAAAATCACCTCTAATTTGTTTTCTCATACCTTTATTAATTTATAGTATCTTAATAGTATGGTTTTAGTTTTTATTATGCGGAGTTCCTTGATTTTTAATTGGGTATGTTTCATAAATATTCCTAAAAATCATACAAACTACAAATTTTCTATATTGGGGATTCATTAATTTTATAATGGTGATTTCTAAAAAAATAATAGTTTCTTAAACAGACGGGAAACCATCATATCAAAGTTGGTTTTGTAGGAATTAGATTTTATTGTTATACTATAGAATAACATAGTCATTTATATATATATATATATGTTGGGAAATGTGAGAGAATCTTTTTTAGTTTAGTGTGATTATCATTATTATCATAAATATTACTATCACTGAAATATCTCATTTAATATATCAATATCATGTTTTTTTAAAATTTCCCCCATATTTAGAAGCATAATCATGATTTATATAAATAGTTTTAATGATTTCATCATATGGATGGGAAAATATAACCCATCCAATCAAGCTAAAATAAAAGATACAATTAATCATTATAGTCTAGTGAGAATACTATTTACCCTTGGGTGTACATAGATCTATACATCTTAACTAATCATGGACTATTTATTTGGATGTTGTCTTCATATAAACATCATATATAGATAAAATTTCTAAATTTAATTATTAGACATTTTTTATTTTCTATTTTATAAATTTTCTAATACAACTCAATTATAAATAGAGGGAAATTTTAATAATAAATTTATTTCATAACTTATTAATATTTATAAATTAAATTTATAAATATGATATTAATTTCGAAATACTAATATAATTTTAAATAAAAAATAAAATACTATTATTCTTATTAAGATCATTACATGTATTTAATGGGTTTGTATAAAGGATTTATTTAAAAACATATAATATTAATTTAAAGAAGTAATAACGATTTCTTTTATTTTAAAATGAAATTTATTTGAGAGTTATTGTTTTACAATTTTCTAAAAAATGTTATATTTTAGTGAATAGTAGGAAAAAACTTTTCTAAGGAAATTTGTATTTTATTTTTAAGTATTTGTGTAGTGTAATTTTTTCTTAATTATTTTAATAAATAATAAGTTATTTTTTTAATATTTTTACAATAAATTATTTTTGATTCAACATAAAAGACTAAGTTTTAATGATTACCTATTGATACAGTAAAATGATTTTTTATTGAAAACCATTTCTCATTAGGATATATTTTCAAACAATAAAATTTATTTTTCATACTAACAGAAACTAAATTTGGTGAAATGGAATCCGTATTTTCAATCATAATGTCAAAATTCTGCAATTTATTTACTTTATTATTTTTTCACTGTGAATAGTAGTTGTACTAAAATATTTTGATTATAGTGGTGTCATTTAAAACACGTTTAAAGGGTCAAAAATAAAATGATATTAGATAATAAGGCCTATAAAATTATATAAATATAAATTTTTGACATATTTTGAGACAATATTATATTCTATTTCCAAAACAATCATTTTTCACAATTTTTATGATTTAGTCAATAATATATTTTTATATTTTTATATATTCTATTTGTATCTTCTTTCTTACTTTAAAAATGGAACCCACCCTCCCATATTATACAAAATTAAACATCCTATTTTATCAAGAAATACCTCACCATATACATTTAAAACATCCCTCATCTTGTAATTTAGGTCCTATTTTTATCATTATAATATCATATAAATTCATTAGTTATAAACCATCCGAAGTTCTCTGAAGAAGAGTTTTAGTTTATAAAAGTGTTTTTTATTTTTATTTCTAATTTTCCCCTTTGGAACCATTATTACCAATTTTCAGGTTATAACATAATTATCTACCACATGGTAAAATATTATTTTGTTTATGTCATAAACATATTTATCTACTTATCCATCTAAAAAATAATAAAAACTATTATTAATGTGTACGTGCAAAGTACCTCCTCATGAGAGTTTTTGTTTCATTTTTCTTCCCTACCACATATGACTGAACATAACTATAGATAAATATTATATAAAATTATATATATGATGTAAATACTTTTATTAATGATAAATTAAAATTCAAAAGATTTTTTCCATTCCAATGAATAATAAAATTTTTACTTGCGCATATATGCAGATTTCTCCCTTTCGAACCAATGTATATTATAATTCATCACTACCTAAAATTGGTATTATGAATTTTTGTATTTAATGATATATAAAAATATATAAAATTTATTTATAATTTTATAATGATACAATAATACTTACCTTATTTATCTCATGTATTTTTACCAACGAAAACAGTACTCATGTATATGTTCAGACAACTAACTCCATGTCTTAACAGAATTAAATTTTCATAACCATAATATGTGGTAGGTTGTATTATAAGGAGTAATTTTAATATGTATATTATAGCATTATTAAGATATGGTAAATTTTTTAATATTGATCTATTTCACATTTTCATCCTACACAATCCATTTTAAACTTGTTAGTCGATTCAATTGAAAACAACATATATGGATTAATTAATTAACTATTTAAATATAACATCAATATAATGAAACTAAAATTGAATAGAATTCTTAATGTTTTCTTATCAATGAAAAAATAAACATATATTTATTATTCACTATGATAAAGATTATTTATGAGAATACAAACACAAAGAATGATACACTATATTAAAAATTTATTTAAAATGGTTTAATGATCTATTTTATAAATCTTTTACCTCCATATAAATATTTATTTAATTATTTATTATATGTATTTATAATTAAATATAAATTATAAAGGATAATATATGTCATTGTTTCAAGTTATTTAATGTTTTTTCTTAAGGAATCATATTATTATTTATGCAGAATATATTTACATTCTTTCCAACAAGGCCCAATGATTGTTCACGTTCAACATATATGATTAAAATGGATTTTTTTACCACCACATACATTATTTAATAATTTATTTACTGTATATAATTTTATTATTTATTCAATTAAAAATCATCTCCCCTTTGTTATTTTTATTTTAGTTTTGGAAATGGGGTTCTAAATGAAAGAGATGTATCAATGTTTAAAAATAAATAAAAAATTGTTTAACATTTATATTGTTATGATTGTTGTGATTTAAATGAAATAATTTATGTTTTCATTTTTTTAGAAGCCTTATAAATTTTGTATGATCATATTTAATCCCAATATTGATCCCAAATTAATTTTATAATGTTTTTGTTCTACAAAGCTTTATGTTGGAAGTACTCTAAAATGTTATTCCACTGCAAATATTTATTATAAGGGTACGATGAATATTATATCAAAAGTAACCATAATTAATTTCCATTGATTTATAATTTAATTTCAAGGATATATTTTTATTTTATAAGATAACATAATCATCGATTTTTTAATATAATGGTTATTCGTGCCAAGGTGGAAATGGGTGTGTTTTTAGGACAATGTCGTCAATGGATTTCAATATTTTATAAGAAACCCAATTGTTTAATATTTTTTTGATACATTTTATTATGAAATCTTCAATGAAATGGTTTTTTATTAATTTTTATTTCACCTTTATGTAAATTATTATTTGTGATCAATGTTTACTATGCTAATGATAAATTATCTTATATCATCAATTAGTTCTCAAATTGATTGTCCCGTTTCATTATATCATTATTATATATTCCCTTAGGTTTCTTGTTTTCACATACTATGGTTTTAAATATTATTCACTTCATTTAAATATTAGTGTGAGAAATGATGTTTTCTAGTTGAAAATCCTGAATATTTTTCATGAATACAAAACGTGTTTCATTTAAAAATTTTCGAACTTCAAAAAAACTTTACACTAAGTGGAAGTTTAACATTGTAATATATATGTTCTTTACATAATATTAGTGATATAATTATATAAAAATATTTTTGTGAAATGTTATTGTGGAATAAAATAAAATTTAATCTTGTCTAAAAAATAATGTACATTTTAAATAAGGATTTGTTACTTATAATTCCTAATAGAGAAAGGATTCAATACTTTTATAGGTTAGTATACTGTGAGTATGTTTCCTAAATAAATTTTAATTTATTTTTATTAGGATATATAATTTGAATATTAAAATGTTTCTTTATCTTAAATGTATGTGCTCTGAATTGATTATCAAGGAGGAAACAGTGAAGCTTAATGCAAAAGACTGCATATGAAAAATATCCTTCCAACTCACCATAGGGGAATAAAACCATTTTATAGAAATTTTTGAAACAAAACCTTCATGATTTTAGAAGTTCCTCTGACCTTTAATAGATAAAGGATTATATGAATCATGGGAGAAGTAATTCTATGTCATGGTAGGTTCATAAAATTAAATCGAAAATTATTTAATTTATCATTTTTTAGAGTGGTGTAGATCGATGGTAGTTAGTGGGGGAAATAAAATAGAAACAGATGACATTAATTCCTTAGATTGGGATAATTTTAATAATATATTCAATGAAAAAATAATCATAAGGCTATTATACATAGCATATAATATAAATTATTTTAATTTTGGTAGATAGAGGAATATTCAATAACAGTGTTTGAGGAAAACATTACTAGATTTCAATGGGAAAAATTAAATTTTATCTGGGATGATGACAGAAACATATATTTCTTTTACTCTAGATTTCATCCATGATATTAAAATAAATTGAATTTTATTGAATTTTACTATTTTCTAATAATTTATTTATGTGAGTAAAATTTAGTAATGAATTATTTATTATGATCATGTGTTCTATGAAAATAGGCATAAAGATTTATCTCGATGGAAGGAAATGGAGAAGCAACCATCAAAGAAATAAAATGGTAATAAAAATAAATTTACATATTATGAAAAATTTTTAAAGACCCCTAGAATCTATTTTATGAAATTTCTTAATTATTTCTAATGTATTATGTATGGACATGTTCCCCATTACTGGGAATATAAAGATCATAATAATGATTGAAAATTAATTAAAATCAGGGAGTATTTTATTTTAATTGTAATTAACTAGTTCATTAAGCTTTAACTTATATAAATATAGAATTAAGGGATGTGTTTCATCAAGATCGTAAAAAAGAAATGTGTTTTTAAATCTTATTTAACTACAACTGAGGGTGTCAAACCATCCAGTGATGTGTTATCATGAATATTACATTTTTGTTTAGACTCTTCTAGTGTCTTGTTTTATTTGGTGTATATAAATTATTTTAATGCAATTCATATGTATATTAGAAGTTTCACCTCTTGAAATAATTGTTATTATTTTGATAAAAATATCTGGTGGTAATAATAATTCCAAAAAAAAAGTTATTAGAGTCCTCCTAATATCAGATTATAATGGGATTATATAAAAGCCTTATTAAATAACACTACACTTGTAATGGCCCAGACATATTTGGTTTATTCCTTTGCTGAAATCTAGTATTTGAGGTGTTCTGAGAGGTCATGGTGGCATATCCCCAACACTTTTCCATATTTCCAATTTGGTGAATGGTGTCATCAGTAACCTTAACTGAACAGTGCAATTGTGACCTTATGTGAACAGTGTCATCGATAAACATAGGTGAACAGTGCAACTGTGACCTTATATAAACAGTGTCATCGGTAACCATAGGTGAATAGTGAAACGGTGAGGTTCTTATAGAGAGATTCCAATGGTGAGGTTCATGAACAGTGTTTCTAGAATGGTGAGGTTCATGAACAGTTTTTCCATAATTGTGAGGTACCAATGCTGAGGTTCCAACTATGAGGTTCATGAATAGTTTTTCCTGAATGGTGAGGTTCCAACAGTGAGGCCGCAGGTTTCAGAGTCTGTGGGTGGAACTGCGAGGCCACAGGTGGCATAGGTATAGGGAAAGGTGTTCTTGGTTGCTGCGTAGTGGCTCGGCTACGAGGGTGTGGAGGTTGTGAGGTGGTGGTGGCCACGAGGCGGTGTTGTTGCGTCATCTCCTTCATCGCATTCAACACTACAAATCATCACAAGCTTTGTAGAGGGGTCATGCCATGTATGGTTTGACCATACCCTCCGCGTTAGGATGGTATCATATATCTCAACAAGAACATGAGAAAGAATGTCAAACTTTACAACATCCCGCAACGATTTATTCCCAAACCCAAAAAAGAAATCATGTAATGATCATGGTAAAATAATTCATTCATAAATAAACCCCTACCTCGGGTTGCTGTTGATGTTGGTGTGAAAAGGAAGTACATACGTCGATTCTTCATAGATGAATACATCCCACATCGAAGGATGTCAACGATATTGGCATTCGTTGCACCCGCCACACGCCTCTGATCCCAGGCTCATTCGTTGGTCAATCTTAGTTGAAGGAGTTCTTCGTTGGAAAGAGCGTTCTTCATGGAAAAATGAGTTCTTCGTTATAGGGCTTTCTCCAAAGAGATCATTCCTCACAATTCCACCAAAAATAATAGGTAGCCCCAAAATAATAGATTATGATATCTATTATTTAGTTTTTTGTCTTCAAATTCAAATTGTACAAATTAATGTGATGTGTTAGAATAATTAATGTTGAAATAGCACACAAGGCTTCTCCATAGTAGTGAGGGACATGACAGTTTTCTCCCTCATTATGAGGAGAGTTTAAAAGGTTTAGGCCTCAGGTGGGACACACCACTATAACCTTTCACGGGAGGATAGACTCAGGTGGTCCCCACCACCATAACCTCTCATGGGAGGTTAAGGTCTGGTGTTCCTCACTTCTTAACTTCCACATGGAGGTTTTAACAAATAAAATAAAATATTTCAGACTTTAATTTATTATAAACATTTCACGAAAAAACCAAAAAAAAATAACATTCACCCAAGGCTAACTTTTGTCATTGTGGAAGTATTTTTAAGCAAAAATTCGTGCATCGAGTTCAATAGTGTCCTCTGATTTAAATTCTGAACACCGGTTCAATAGTTAGGAAAACCTGCCCGCACGTTTACTGAATGTACCTGAAAAAAAGTTCTGAAATTCATTCCCAGAACTCCGGGCCTCGGAATCATGCGCCATCAATTTTTGAGGACTTGTAAAATTCCAATATATTTTTAAAAAATTGCACTGAATTTTCAGGTCTTTAAATTCTCCCAACCTTAGGGATTTACGTCCCCAGAAGCCATAACTCAAAATAGGTTAACAAGTGTAGTACTGAGCAAGCATTTGTGCCTCCTGCTCCCATGTGCTCTTCTGGATGTTCTCGTGCTGCCAGAAAACATACACCAAAGGTATCGACCATCCATGAAAGACTCGTTCTTTTCGATCCTTAATCTCTACTGGAACCTCCATAAAAGTCTCCCTATCATCGACATCTATATCGCCATGGTTGATGATGTGAGAAGGGTCATGCACGTATCTCCTCAACTGGGATACACATTAGAAGTCATGCACCCAGTGCAACTAAGGTGAATGTGCTAAGTGTTATGCCATCTCTCCAACTCTGAAGAGGACCTAAAAAGGTTCGATGAATCTGGGAGATAATTTTATGCCTCATCCAAATCTCTATAAACTTCATCGGGGTGAGACTGGTAGAATGATGTGTTCACCATCCTTGAACTATAGTGGTGTCCATCTCCTGTCGTTATATGACTTATTCCTGCATTGTGAAATCTTCATCAGCTTCTGGATGATATACACCTTCTTTATAGTAGCCCATACCATCTCTAGTCCCACGAGTGCTGACTCTCCTAGGTCTGTCCAGCACAAAGGTGATCTGTATGGTCTCTCGTACAATTCCTTAAAAGGTGCTATCCCTATGGTGGAGTTATCACTATTGTTTTATGAAAACCCCACGAAAGGTAAGTGATCCTCCCATCTGCGACCAACGTTGAGGAAACAGGCATGAAATATGTCCTCGAGAGCCTGAATGGTCTTCTCATTCTTACCATCCATCTTCGGATGAAAGGCAGTGCTTAAATGATGCTACATCCCAAAATCCTCCTCCAACCCCTTCTATATTCATGAATTAAAACATGCATCACTATCAGAGACAATCGTCATGGGTACTCCATGTAACCTCACAATCTCATGCACATAAAGGCGTCCCATGCTCTCAACTGAACCCCGCTCTCTGATCGGTAGGAAGTGGTCCCACTTGGTGGGTCGATCAACGATCTCCCAGATGGAATAATGACCTCTGGATGTACGTGGATGTCATGTCACAATGTCCATGGATATCCCATACCACTTACACTCTAGGTCATCTAGAGGCTGATCCAAGCCTGCTGGTACCTAATGCTCCACCTGCACTTGCTGATAAGTGAGGCACATAGAAACAAACTATGCCACTTCATTCTTCATTCTCGGGCACCTGTACTATCTTCCGATATCCTGGTACGTCATTGCCACTCCTAGATGTACTGCTAGAGGGGATGTGCGGAACTCCCTCAATACATCCTCCTCAAGTGACACGGGTACCATGATACATCCCCTGAAAAAGATGGAATGCTCCCCACCATCATAAACTCCATCAAATGCAAGTCCTGTGGATATCTGAGCATTTCATGTCTCACAGTCAGTGTCCCCACACTGCGCCTCTCTGAATTGCTGAAGGAGTGGGGGAGTGACTATAAGAGACTGAAGAATTGCTGCTCCATCTCTATCCACAAAGGATATATGTAATGTAGCCAGCTTCTTTGTCACCTCGCCTAGAAGCTATATACCAGATCTCTTGCTGAGTGCATCTGTAACATAATTCCCCTTTCCCTTAGTATAGACTATCTCGAAGTCATTATCCTGGAGAAACTCAATCCATTATCGATGTCTCAGTTTTAGGTCCTTATATAAGAAGATATAGATGAGACTCTTGTGATCAAAGTACAATTTAAATTGTTCTCCCTTCAGATAGTTCCACAACATCTTCAAGGCGAAGACCAATTCTGGAAACTCAAGGTCATGGGTAGCGTAGTTCTGCTCATGCTGTCTCATCTTTCGAGAAACATATGTGATCACTGCTCACTTATGCATCAGGACACATCCTATTATGGTCCCTGAAGCGTCGTTGTAGACTACGAACCCTACAACCTCTTCTGGAAGCCTCAGGATGGGGGTAGTAGTCAGTCTTTTCCCCACCTCTTGAAAACACTGCTCGAATCTCTCCGACCACACGAAGGTTTTCCCCTTCTTTGTCAAGGCTCATAGCGGTGTTTTAACTCTTTATAAGTTATACACAACCCTCCGGTAGTATCCAGCCAAACCCATGAAACTCTGATCCTCTGTCACACAGCTTGGTGGATCCCAAGCAAGTACCGCCTCAATCATTGCTGGATCCACTGCAACTCCAGCCTGTTATATGATATGTCCCAAAAAGTGAACCTCTTGGATCCAAAACTAGAACTTCGAGAGATTACCATAAATTTGGTTCTCTTGGAGTGTGTCCAGTACTACCAACAAATGATAGGAATTCTCTTACATAGTAATTGAGTAGATCAAAATTTCATCAATGAAGACTACTATAAAGTGATCTTGGTATGGCCGAAAGATCCTGTTCATGAGTTCCATGAGCACTTCTGGAGCGTTGGTCTTGTGGAATGGCATAACCAAGAACTCATAATTTTCATACCAACATTTGAAGGTCATCTTCTTCACGTACTCATTTCAAACTCTGAGATTGTGATAGCCTGATCTAAGGTCTATCTTCGAGAACCACCGTGCTCCTTTCAGCTGATCAAAGAGGAATGCAATCCTTGGGAGTCGGTACATATTCTTCACGATCACCTGGTTTATGTTTCTATAGTCAACACAAAGTCTCAATCTACCATCCATCTTTTTGATGAAAAATATCATGGCTGCCCAAGGAGAAACACTGGTCCGAATGAATCCCTTCCCCTGAAAGACATCCAGTTGTACCCACTACTCACGAAGCTCCATGGGAGCCACCCGATATGGTGGTGTAGATATCAGTGATGTCTTGGGGTATAAGTCAATGTAAAATTATAACTCTCTATGAGGAGGTAGACCTGAAGCATCATTAGGGAAAACATCCATGTACTGGTCCACCACTACAAGAAAGCTCAGACTCTCCACATCAACAGCTCTGAGGGTAAGGCTAGCCAACTGATGAGTGATCAGCTTCACTCTCCTCCAGGTAAGTCCATCCTGCGCTGAAATGGATCCCTTCTTGCCGATGAAGGTAAATCGGGTCCCATCCTTGCGGACACACCACACATTGTTCCTAATACAGTGTATTTGATCATGGAATATAGATAACAAGTTCATACCCAAGATGACATCGTAAGACCTCGACACTGCTACAAGGATATCCCAGCCAAATATCTCATCTCCTATAGTAATCTTGCACTACCAGCACAAATGCATATTCACCGAATCTTCTCTAGTAAAGGTATATGGCTATAAGGATTGATACAACAGCTTCATCAGAACCTCTGAGCTCCGAACAAGGGCAGCTGAAATGAAAGAATGACTAAAACTTGTGCCTATAAGTACTGCAGCTAAGGTGGAGTAAACATAGATTGTACCTCGAATCATCTCCGGAGTTTCGTGATCATAGGCCTCATCTATGTGGAGCTAAGATCTCCCATATCCTTATGTTCCCTATAGTCGGGGGTGGACCACATGGTGGTGGTGGCTATATCATATCAAATGGTCACCCAATGCCAGCTATATATCCAGCTCCTCTGCCATGTCCGCCTTCTCCTTGTAGACCTCTTCGGTCGAACCTATTTCTCTACCTGGGTGGTCATTTGACCATCTGCTGAACATTTTTATGGTGGGTCAGATAGTCCCGAGCCATGTGAAGCTACCAGACGCACGTGTAACACTGCCCGATCCTTGCCTGATTGGTTCTTCCTCATGTACCCCACACAAATTATCCTAAGTCATGCAGTCATCCACCCGTAGGTCTTGTCCTCTTGGACCTTTGTGACACCTATCTACGACCAGCTACATAAACTCTGCTAAATGATTACTGGTGGTTTGTCTTACTACTGGTGACTACTCAGCAAGAAAACTCTCCACCCATAGGGCTCTCTCTATCACCCCAGCATGCATTGGGATGCTGGGTGGGATCATCGAAGCCCTGATCTCCCACCCGACCCATGCTCAATGGATGGGCCCTTGAAGAATGGGTCACGTACTATATCTATAGAGTAAAGTGAGAGGTTATTGAACCTCACTATGTACTGGGAAATAGTGATGCTTCCCTAATGCAGATTAAGTAGCTCCTGTATGTGCACTAGGTGAAGATTCGATGGGAAAAACACTGCTTGAAAAAGGCTCTCGATGTCTGCCTATAAAAGAGTTACCTTTTCATGTAGCTAGAGCTTCAAGCTCCACCATTTTCCCTATGCTGCCTATAAAAGGCTGATAGAAAGGATCAAAATGGGATCAGATGGTGTCCCTATGAGTCGGAAGACTCACACCACATCCTCCATCCAATCCTCAGCCGCATGTGGGTCTACCTCTCCCATGAACCTGGGTGGCCTCTGGTGCTTGAACTCATGCAATGTGATCAAGCGGTGTGAACTCTCTACTAAGAGGGCGGGTGGCATCGGAGGCCCGATGGGTAATGTTACTGTTGGTGCTTTTTCTTATTTCTATACTATAAAATGGCCCTACACTGAGGCCTCATCGCTTGGGGGGATATGAGTGCATAAAACCCTTAGAACACTAGCTAGCTATCTGCGTGGATGCATCCTAAAATGAAACAGGTGCTCCACAGTTAATAAGTTATTCCTGGTGAGATGACTCTGGAGATATCAAGGAAAAATCTTGGAAACACATAGGCAATCATTGTTTTCGTTCACTAAGTTTGAAATCAGAAGTTAGGGTCGTGGTGTTTGGATAGGTTGGACACTGCACCAACACTGGACTCCCAGAACTGAAAACCACACTCATTAAAATTAACAATATTGCTTCATAGAACAGATCATAGTCCTAGTACTTTGGTAGAACTGACACCTATGATACCAATTTGTCATGACCCATCCCCCATGGCTCGTGTCATGACTACCCCGTAGCACCAAAAATAGTTTTCCCTAAATCTAGGAAGGCATTTCCTTTATAACCTGTAAACTCATGAAACCAAGCACACACAAAGATACGAAAAAAAGAAAAAAGTATAACCAAAAGAGTGCTGAAAGTTTAAATGGGGATGAAATAAAATCCCAAGAGTAAAGGTAAATGTACTACTGAAATACAATACAACTGATGAATGAGAAAAAGACAGATACTGGATCATCCTCCAAGGTTCTTACATGAAGGGTAGGTATAGATCGCCTCCTCGTCACTCCACAGCCACCTATCTATTCTGCATACCGACACGTCATATGGTCCACCTCGGAGCATCATCCAGTCCTGGTACTCCCAAAATCAGTTAGCATTGTCTTTCATTTGCATCCAACGCAATAAGGTGTGGGCATATCTCGAGTAGGGGTGAATATAAAGATACTCAATAGGGACCCCAAGACCCTCAAGGTCTCACAAAATCTACCAAGGATAAGCCACAAAGTATGAAATCAACATCCGATCCAACATAAGTATATGAAAACACATATACCTAAGTTATCTTGTAATCCATCTCAATATTGAGGAAAACAGAGAGATATTAATTCAGCTCACACCAAGAATTATTCTAGGGGTAGTAACTAGTAACATCTCTAGAAACATCGTCAAAGACCATGACTGCTGGAGAACCCCTCCTCTATCGGGTATATTAGACCCACCACATCACAAAAAGGTGCTTCCCACTAATCTTGGACTGATGAGGTACTCCTCCAATTGAGTACCATGGGTATGTTGTGTCATATAGAGGCCCTCCCCGCTGTGGGTCTTCCATGACACACAGAGGCGCTCCCCCTCATGACTTGTGGAGGTACTCCTCCTATCAAGTACCATGGGTCTGCCGCATCACACAGAGGCACTCCCCAATGTGTCTCTGCCGTGTCACACAAAGGGGCTCCCTACTGGGAACGTCAAGTCACTCTGAGTCAAAATAGTCACCAGTCATCAAGTCACAGCCTACTACGGGGTTCCCGCACTAGGCTCACTCATCTTCAGTATATTCTATATACTATGATGTTATTATAAATATGGTACAACCATATTCAGTATTCTATCCTTCCTTTTAATAACATGTCACCATACATGCATACGTATGGCATGCCGTCTCCACGTCATGGTGTAATTGTTATTCAAAACATTATTATTTGGATGTGTATGATAATGATGTGTAATTGAAGTAAATAATAAATATAACATTATAATGATTCTATATATATGATATACAATCAAATTATATATTATTTTAATATCAAAATAATGATATTGTCCCTCGTGTGTACGTACGGACTACCGTCTCCACGAACGCGATGAGATTCATTTCCCATCGTATCCATTCAAGACTAAATTTTATTTTATGATTAAAAATAAATTTTTGACACATGATACCATTATGGATATGAATAATATACATCCCATCCATAACAAATATGGATCACATAACAAATAATATAAAGGAAAATGAATCTATTAACACCTGAAACGATGATAATACTAAGATATTATTAACAATCAATGTTTAATGATCATATATGATATCATATTAATGTATATGATTATTTTATAATTTAATAACAATTATTTCACCATTATACATGAGGTTAACCTACCCTCAACCAAGGAAAAGTACAAGTTAAGGGTTTATTTCACAATCTCTTCATTATCCGATGTTTTTTCTATGTAATTATCTACTGGGGCCTCTTTATCATCCACATCCATGTTTCTTAAAAATGTATCCAAAAACATTTTTACTATTTACTAGAATGTGGGTTAAAGTCATTTATACCATTTTTTGACATTTTATAAGATGTTTATAATGGAATCTTTCTATTGTTTTCCAAACAAGGTCCTTTTTAACATTTTCGACAAAATTAAGGTAATAATGTATTTTTTTAACTAATACAGCAGGTGTGGATATTTTCTACCTTTATAAACTCATAGAACATCCCTTATAAGTTTATAAGAATATTTTCAAAGTAAATGTTTTCTTTTATAATTATGCGACTTTTGAATGATTTCAAAAAAGAGATATTTCTCTCAAATAGTTTTGATTTCATCTATGTCAGCATCCTTTGATGGATTTTAAACTTATTTGATGTTTATTTATTATGATACAAAAATTCCATATTGTATTGAAGGATTTGTGACATGTCTGACTATGGATGTGTTATTTTTATACCATTCATGGTTTATGGAGAAAGTATTTACATTTCGTATGCTAGTTTTAATACCAATGTTTATGTTATGTTTAAACATGTTCATATGAGAAATGAATAGGACTTTCTAAGTGACGGGTGGAGCCCGCTATAGCTCCTCGATGCATCGGTAGGTCTCATGAGACAAAATACTGTCTTGGAAAAAGGCCTTGACAAAATCTTATTTGTAGTCTTAGCACGAGGCCTTGAAAATGTGGTTATGATAGTCTGGCATTATGC
Organism: Viscum album; assembly: GCA_963277665.1. Classification (NCBI taxonomy): domain Eukaryota; kingdom Viridiplantae; phylum Streptophyta; class Magnoliopsida; order Santalales; family Viscaceae; genus Viscum; species Viscum album. Next base: position 1,199,125,155 of record OY728141.1, on the reverse strand, counting down.
ATTCCATCATTATGAAAGTGGTTATTAATATTACATGTGATTATTCGACTAGTAGAATATCCATGTGAATAAGTAAATGGAATTATTTCATATAATCATTGCCAAATTATGCTGTAGTTAATGTTTAAAAGGCTTTTGTTTTAGTTATACATTGCTGTAAGTATTTAAGATTATTTATAAAAGTTTTTTCTATATTTTTATCCTTACTAATCATCTAATCTCACCCCTTTCAATGTTTTACTTTTCCCAATATGTGAATAAGTAATTTATGAATGACCTGTAGGGATAGTATGAGGGGATATGAAGAGAAGATGTTTTTTTAGTAGTTCTCACTTTATGATATTGTTGGGAAAAATCCCTCAAGGTAACATTGCAGTATTTTTGGGTTGATTGGGTTTGTTGAAAAAGCAAGTTTTCATGGATATTTGTCGAGTTCCCAAGAAGTTGTTGACAATCCTTGTTGAAAAAGAACGATGACAAAGGAAAGGATGATCTGGAGGCGGTACAAAAGAGCAGTACAAGGTGGCATTGTCTCCCAGTGTTTGCCAAATTTTTGGGGTCAAAAATTTGGAATTTGGTGAGCATCGCGAAAATTGGATTTCCATGAAGAGCATAATTTTTATATGGAAAAGGAATGAGTTTTGCGAAGATGGGATGTATGGCTTGCATTTATCAAAGGCCAGAAAAATGGAGGGGATATTCTTCGCGATTACATCAAGCTTTGAAAACGACAGAGGCTGAAGCGCATCGCGGAGGTGAAGGGCTTTGCGAGGGAGATTCACAGCGAAGCGAGAAGGAATGTTGACGGTGATTCTTCGCGATTACATCAAGCTCCGCGAACGGAAAATTGTTTTGGTGCTTCACGATTTTGAAAGAAGTCCGTCGGAAACTTTGGAGCTTCGCGATTTGAGATTACGTGGCGTTGACTTCGCATGGAAAGTACGAGGGTCAATGGAATCACATATAAATAGAGGCCAACCCCCTCGAGAGAAGTAGAGAGAATTTTCAGAGAAAATCCATTGCTCTCGGTTCATAGAGGTGGTTCGCGAAGGTAGTGTGCTTCGCGAAAGGGGAGCTTCGTGGCGGCTATTCTAGCTCTGCGAAAGGTGTGTTCCCCGTGTTGGCTCAGTGAGCATCGCGTAAGGGCTGGAGCTCCACGACGACCTAAGCATTGCGAAGGTCTGTGGATCACGAGAGTGCTTCGCGATAGAGCTTCACGAAAAGGCAGGAGTTTCGTGAAGGCTTGTTTGAGCTTCGCAAAATTTGGAGCCTCGCGAAGTAGGGTGCATTGGAAAGCTACTTTCCAAAGTTTGTTGCCTAGTGGTTAGAGGAAAAGAGGTATTCATCAGTGGATGAATGTTGGACTTCAACAGAGAATCTATCAACAGTTGAGGATGCATGCTTTCATGCAAATGAAGAGACCTACAGGTCTATAAACTGTGAGTGAATCTCTTCCATGAGCAGTGAGCTTAGGGAGAGGTAGAAGATGATCCTCTCCACCGGTAGTGAGCTAGAGAAATAGAAACAGGGAGTGACCCTTGGGAAAGCAGTGAGATGACCCTAAACCTTGTATAGGCATTGAGCCTGGGCATAGAAGTGATCTATCTCGAACATTGTAATCCACAGCTAGTGAAGTTTAGTAGACTTGGTACGACCGGCAACCTATAGTCGTATGCTCCTTGGAAGTAGCCCTTAGCGGTGAACCAAGTAAAATTGTTGTGTCCTATGCTTGCTTTACTTTCTGTTTATATTGTGCAGCTGGAAAGAGAGAGAAGAGTGTTTTTCTTAACAGCGAAACAAGATCAGAACGAGCTTTAATTTTTAATTATTCATACGCTGATTCACCCCCACTCTCAGGGTATTCAGGCTAGTGGACCTAACAAGTGGTATCAGAGGGAATGGTTGACAGTTGTTCTTCACTCAATGGAGGTCACTAATCATAGAGGGATTCCGGTCTTCGACGGATGTAGTTTTTAGATATGTAAGAATCGAATGCAACACTATTTCCGATCCTTGGGAATGGATGTGTTTTCAGCAGCTATACATGGTATCACAGCTGAAATTACGAGTGGTGCACTATCAGGATCTAAGAATAAAGAGTTGGATGCTGATTCCAAAGTAATCAATGCCTTAGGTGGATCCCTTTCCAATACCATATATACAAAGGTGATGTCATGAAAAACATCACTTTCCATGTGGGAAAAGCTTTTGAATATTTATGAAGGGGATACAAAAGTCAGAGATGCCAAGCTGCAATTGTTGTGGAACAAGTATGATGATCTGAGAATGAACCTTAATGAGACCGTTGATGCATTCTTTGACAGGGTAAATGATGTGGTAGAAGACATGCGAGGCCTTGGTGAGATTATTGAAGACATTAAAATCGTAAAGCGCATCTTGAGAAAGCTTCCACCTCAGTTCAATCCAAAAGTTTCTGTTTTGGAAGATAAAGATCCGAAAGAGCTGACATTGGATAACCTACACAGCACTCTTGTTGCATATGAAATGATAAATGATTACAATGATGCTGTGGAAAAGGGGAAATCCAAATAGGTGGCATTTAAGGCCATGAAGAGGCTCACTATTGATGATTCTCAGGAGGAAGAAGAGTCAGATGAGGTGATTTCATTCCTTTCTTCAAATCTGCAAAGAGGAAAAGGAAAGTTTAAAGTAAAACTTCCACTAGCATGCTTCCGATGCGAAAAGGTTGGTCATCATTCTACAAGATTCCCCAAAAAGTTTCAAGAGGAAATCGATGAAGATGATGTTGAGATTCCCATGAAAAAATATTCAGCCTATGTGAAAGGGAAGAAGCAGTTCAAGAGAAATTTATTTAAGAAGAAGAATATTCTTTCACAAGAAATTGACAGTTCAGCTGAGTCTGAGGGTGAAGAAGTTGAAGAGATAGAAAACTACAAAGATCATGGACAAAATGCGATGGTGGTTGTTTCCAGTAGTGCTCTAGAAAAGAAAGAAACCGAAACTGATGAAGAAGAAGAAATTGAAGGGAGAGTTGACATGGAAGCTGAATTAGAAGCAGCTCTTGAAGAGATAGATGTTTGGCGAGCAAAAAAAAAAGAAAGCCAACAAGATAGTACTTGATGCCAATCTCTACATGCAACAACTAGAAGAAGAAAAGTCTGAGGTTGAGATAGAAATTGAAAATCTTAAGCCTTCTAGGCCTGAGGGCACAAGAAAAGGTTGATGAGCATAAGCTCAAGATTGAAGAACAGAAAAGGGAGATCGATTGCTTGTGTCGAAAAGTGAAAGATCATGTCAAGCGTATTGAAGAAATTGAAGAGGAAGTTGTCGGTCTACGGAGAAAAGTTAAAGACCAGGAAAAACCATTGAATCCCAACACATTCTTGGGAAATCAGGTCGTTACGAAGACTGAAAAGAAAAAAGAAGAGCATAGTAGTTCAGCAGGAAAGAAGCAGCAATTGAACTCAGAAGTTAAGGCTGATTCATGGCTTAATCAGAAACAAAAATCTGTAGCAGTTGAAGTTAGACAGTAAGCACCTGTACCGAGATTGAAAGTGGATTTGAGCACAAAGAAGAATCAAAATACTCAGAGATCCCATGGGGAAACTCGTAGTGCTGAAGTAACATGAAGGAATACACCTTATATCAGGTGTTATTGTTGTGGAAAGATGGGACATTCATAGTATGTGTGTTCTATAGCCAAAAGATATCGAAGGGAACAAGAACAGAGATGGCAGCCAAACAGAGAATGGTTTTCCAGAACATATTTTGAAGGAAACTGTTTTTGGTGAAGAGGATTTGGACACATGGCTAGGTACTGCACTCCGACCATTCAGAAAAATGTGCCAAAGTAGAATCAAAATGTTTGCAAGAAGAAGATCAGTAAACCGACAAGTGAGTTAAAAGTTCAGAACAGATTTGCAGTTTTGCAAGATGAAGTTGGTCCATCATACTCTGAGAAAGAACAGAAGCCTCAATCCATTCCGAGTATGAAAGAAAAAGTATGGACCAGGAAGAATAAAATTGAGAAGGCCGTAGTTGCTGAAATTGCCCTTAAAGCATCAGATTTTTCTGGTGTGTGGATCCTTGATAGTGGTTGCACATCCAACATTACAGGCAACAAGGATCTGGTTACAGGAATAAAATATGACAAAGAAGGAGTTGTCAAATTTGGAAATGATGAAGGCCTGAAGATTGTTGGGTCAGGAAAAGCGAAGTTTGGGGGCAAAGAAATGAGACATGTTGATGTCTTGGTGGTAGAGGGTCTCAGTCATAATTTTCTTAGCGTCAGTAAACTATGAAACTCTTGGCACTCTATCCTATTTTCCAAGAATATGGGTATTGTTAAAGGAAAAGTTGGAATAGTCATTCTATAGGGAAAACAAACAAAGGGGAATCATTACCTGGTAGGTGGGGAAGAAGATTCATGCCTTTTATCCAGTGAAGAAGAAAATCAACTATTGCATAAGCAACTTGGTCATCTATGTCAACCATCTATGGAAGATCTGGTAAAGTGTGATGCTGCTAGAGACCTTCCCAAACTATCACTTGATCGCACTCATACGTGTGATTCTTGTCAACAAGGGAAGATCATCAGGAAGGCATATAGGCCAAAGGAACAAAAAGCAACTGGAGTGCTCTAATTGGTGCATGCTGATGTAAGTGGACCTATCATACTACGATCTATAGATGGGAAAAGGGACTATGTTCTTTTCATTGATGACTATAGCAGAATGGCCTGAGTATTCATCATTACCCATAAGACCGAGGTGTTCAGTTGCATAGAGCAGTACAGGAGGGAATCAGAAAGTATTCTTGGGCAGAAAATTCTGAAGTTTCGTACTGATAACGGTACAGAATTCAAAAACAGTCAGGTTGAAAACTATCTCGAGAAACATGGGATAAGGCATCAAGTTTAATCAGTAAGAACTGTCCAACATAATGGAGTGGTTGAAATGAGAAATCGGATCATCAGCAACATGGCCAGAACAATGCTTAATGATAAGGACCTACTAGAGAAATTTTGGAAGGAATCAGTTTTGACATCCGTCTATGTTTCAAACAAGTCCCTGTTATGTCCGAAGCAAGGGAAGACTCCGTATGAACTGTGGTACGGAAAGAATCCAATGTTGAAATACTTTCGAATAATTGGAAGTAAGTGTTTCATTCTCAACAAAGAACATCATAGGAAGTTTGAGGCACGATGATATGAAGGGATATTCTTTGGCTATTCAGGGAAAAGCAAAGCATATAAATGCTTCAATAAGAGGCTGGAAAAAATTGATGAGAGAAATTATGTCACTATAGTCGAAAATGAACAGACTGCTCAACGATCCAGTGAACAGTTTCTGGATGAAAGTGATGATGAGGTAAGCAGCACAGGGGGAGTAGAAGTGGCAGAGGCTGACTCAGAAGAAGATACTGATGATGAACAAGAAAGTGTCAAGTCTGTATCTGCAAGGAAGCCAAAGAGTCGAGCTGAAATTGATAGGCAAAATATCATTGGTGATCAGACAGCTCCAGTTCAGACTCAAAGAATGAAATCATTACAGCAAACATCGTTTTTATCTCAGGTGGAGCCGAAATGTTTTTCCGATGCAGCTGATGATGAAAACTGGGTTCATGCTATGAATGAAGAGCTTGATCAAATTGAGAAGAACCATACATGGGAGATTGTTTCGAGACCAGCAGACAAGAATGTCATTGGGACCAAATGGGTCTATCACAATAAGATGAATGAAGATGGCACAGTGATTTGGAACAAAGCACGTCTAGTGTGCAAGGGGTACTCCCAGATCGAGGGAATAGATGTTGATGAGACATTTGCAATGGTTGCAAAGCTGGAGACAATAAGATTATTCCTAGCTATCGCAGTGCAAAGGAAGTTCAAAGTGTTCCAGATGGATGGAAAATCTGTATTCTTGAATGGTGTTCTGAAAGAGGAGGTTTATATTGAGCAGCCAGATGGTTTTCTCATTCATGAGGATGAGAACAAAGTTTGCAGGCTGAAGAAGGCATTGTATGGGCTAAAACAAGCACCAAGGGCATGGTACTCAAGGCTTGATCAGTACTTGAAGAATCTTGGTTTCTAGCGTGGAGGAGTTGATTACAATCTTTATTTCAGAAACGACATTAATCAAAGGATGATGGTGCTACTGTATGTCGATGACATAATCTTTGGCAGATCAGATGAAGCTCAGTGCAGAAAGTTTTCTGAATTCATGAAAAATGAGTTTGAAATGTCAATGATTGGAGAGATAACATTTTTCCTTGGTCTAGAGGTGACACAAGGAAGGAATGGAACTTTTATTTCTCAATCCAAATATGCCAAGGAGGTTTTAAGAAGGTTTGGAATGGATAATTACAAGGAGATGAAGACTCCGGTTGCCACCCGGATGAAATTATCGAAAGATGCAGATGGGAAGGCAGTTAATATCACTGAATACAGGTAAATTATTGGAAGTTTGTTGTACTTGACTGCAAAAAAGACTGATATTGTTTGCTCCACATGCCAATCAGCGAGATATCAGAGTAATCCCAATGAGATCCACATGCTTGCAGTAAAAAGAATACTTCGGTATATCAAGGGCACTGTGGACTTCGTCTTGAAGTATAGCACCAAATCTCATATAGAGTTATTGGGATATACTGATGCAGACTGGGCCGGATCAGTAGATGGTAGAAAATCAATATCTGGTGGTTCATTCTATCTTGATGGATTGTATATTTCTTGGCTTAGCAAGAATCAAGATTGCATCTCATTGAGCACTATAGAAGTTGAGTATATTGTGGCCACTCAAGCATGCACACAATTATTATAGATGAAGCAGCGGCTTGAAGATATGGGAGTTGATGTGAAGTCTCCGATCGGACTCCAGTGTGATAACTCAAGTGCTATAAATCATAGAAAAAATCTTGTTCATCACTCAAGGACAAAGCACATTGAGATGAAATATCATTTCATCAAGGAGAAGGTTGAGTAGGAAATTGTGAAGTTGGAGTATGTGCCTACAGACCTACAGGTTGCAGACATTATAACAAAGTCCCTACCCAAGGAAGCTTTTGAAAGGCATCGACTGGCTCTGGTAGTTCAGTCAATTCCCCTCACTTGAAATAGTGTGGGTGTGGGACCCACCCCCCCCCTCTCCCCAAGGTATGATGTGTTTTTCCCTGTTGTGCTGATATGTGTTCTCTACTATGTTACAGACTACAAATGAGTGTCCTTTGGGTTCGTTGACAAAGGGGGACAAAATAGTGATTGTTAAAGGGGGAGACAGTGTGGGGATTTGAAAAATCATGAATGATATGGGGAGAATCTGACCTATGGAGCAGCCAGATAGGGGGAGTGCAATGAGATAGGGGGAGATTTTTAAATCTGACGATGCTAGAAGTGATCGATCAAAGAATAGATATCATGACAGCTGAGGATCGTGATAAAAGCGCAATAGTGGTGTTGGAATGGTGAGAGATTTTTTCCGCTATCATCAATTGGGATCAGTGTGGTTCAACAAATGGTATCAATTTATGTATTGGTATCAGGTTGGAATCAACAATTGGGGTCTGCCATGAAGTGATTCATTGATGAACATTTCATACTACTCTTGTTTCTCACGCCAATAATTTCTCATGTGGGCTTACAGTACGTGTTAAGTGATTCCTTGAACGCTATCATAATCACAAGAGGCGAATGGTGGTATCAGATGGAAGAAGACTCAGTGAGGAATCAAAGTGTAGAAAATATTTCTGAGCAGAGTTGTGAAGAGTTGTCAACAAACCCAAAGGGGGAGATTGTTGGGCAAAAATCTCTCAAGGTAACATTGCAGTATTTTTGGGTTGATTGTGTTTGTTGACAAAGTAGGTTTTCATGGATATTTTTCGAGTTCCCAAGAATTTGTTGACAATCCTTTTTGACAAAGAACGATGACAAAGGAAAGGACGATCTGGAGGTGGTACAAAAGAGAAGTACAAGGTGGTTCGCGAAGGCAGTGTGCTTCACGAAAGGGGAGCTTCACGGCGGCTATTCTAGCTCCGCGAAAGGTGTGTGCCCTACGTTGGCTCAGTGAGCTTCGTGTAGAGGCAGGAGCTCAGCGACGGCCTAAGCATTGCGAAGGTCTGTGCATCGCGAGAGTGCTTCGTGATAGAGCTTCACGAAAAGGCAGGAGCTTCGCGAAGGCTTGTTTGAGCTTCGTGAAATTTGTAGCCTCGCGATGTATGGTGCTTTGCAAAGCTACATTCCAAAGGTTGATGCCTAGTGGTTAGGGGAAAAGAGGTATTCATCAGTGGATGGAAGTTGGACTTCAACAGAGCATCTATCAACCGTTGAGGATGCATGCTTTCATGCAAATGAAGAGACCTACAGGTCTATAAACTATGAGTGAATCTCTTCCAAGAGCAGTGAGCTTAGGGAGAGGTAGAAGGTGATCCTCTCCACTGGCAGTGAGCTAGAGAGAGAGAAACAGGGAGTGACCCTTGGGAAGGCAGTGAGCTGACCCTTAACCTTGTATAGGTAGTGAGCCTGGTCATAGAAGTTATCTAGCCCGAACATTGTAATCCACAGCTAGTGAAGTATAGTGGACTTGGTACGACCAGCAACCTGTCTGCGTATGCTCCTTAGAAGTAGCCCTTAGTGGTGAACCAAGTAAAATTGCTGTGTCCTGTGCTTGCTTTAGTTTCTGTTTATATTGTGCAGCTGGAACGAGAGAGAAGATTGGTTTGCTTAACATCGAAACAATATCAAAATGGGCTTTAATTTTTAATTAGTCATACCCTGATTCACCCCCTCTCTCAGGGTATTCAGCCTAGTGGACCTAACAGATAAAATGTAAAATTTATGAGTGTATCTAGTTATTCAGAGGCTACTAAACTTATCGTTATTTCGAGACTTGTTCTTTTCTGATCATGACATTGTTATGTAATAATTCACCAACTCTGGGTAACTGGGGTCGGGGTGTTACAGATGGTATCGGAGGATGTTTAGTACAAACCATGGAAGATATATTTAGATATAATCTGATTAGAGAACATATCCCTAAGATAGACTTTTAGGATAAGTATAGAAGAACATCCTATAATTTTGGTATTGTAGAGATTTTGTGTGTTTTCCAAGAAATACATCCATGTCTAGATACGAGAAGGTAGAGGCGGCTCTGGCACATATGTACCTAGGGGTAAAACCCGAAAACACCGCTTTGAGCTAGACTCGAATGGGAACTGGTGCATGACGACGGGCTTTGCTGCACTCTTGGTTACCACACTCCCAGGGGGATATTCTTAGGATACTTCTCATTTTCTTTACAAACTATTACGAAGGGTTTATAAGTATATAATTCCTCAAAGAAGACATTTTTATGATTTTGGATTATATCCATAAATTTTTTAATTTATGTTAAGTGTTTTACAAGTTTGGTATTAGGTATAACTATTCATAAACTAATCTAGTGTATGCAATTGTTTAGAAATGGTGCCCTGTAGAAGGAATGTGAACTCCATAAATACGCATTATCCAAAGAGTAAGAAGGATCATATCATTCATGGTCTTAAACCATAATTTATAAGGGACATAGTCTACCATGTATTATCATCATTTGAAGAAATATTATCATGTGTTGGTAAGATAATTAAAGATTTTTTGGAGTCCTATGTATTTGAATGGAAGCCAGTGAAGAAAAGGATCGTAGAGAGAAAGAAATATAAAGGGAAGAAGGTAAAGGAAGATTTTCCCATATGTGATAACTATGGAAAGATTCACCTTGGAAAATTCTTGAAAGTAATGGGAGTATGTTATAAGTGTGGAGAAAAGGGAAACCACATTCGTGATTGCGAGGGTAAGAAATAGGTTTCAAAGGTACAATGCTTCATCTACAAGGATGGGGGACACTATGAGAATCAATGTTCAAATCATCAGAGTATGCCCCAAATGATGCTATTGGATAATAATAATGTTATGATACTACCACATATAAAGATGAATGACTAGTGTTCTTATGTTGTTATTAAATAATTATTTCATTTGATTGTTGTATCAATGATGTACTGGTTATATGAATTATGGAGATAAATAAGGATTGTACTGCAGTACTATTTCATTGAGGATTTGAGATTATATGGCACAATGAAAAGTACTCAACAGTAAGTTAAAATTTTTCTTTGAAAATAAATGGTTGGAGGAAAGGTAACCCCTAATATGGTCTTGATACTGAGTTATTAATTTTGGAATAATAGATGGTTGATTTGGATTAATTATATTGGATATTCTTGACTACCTTGGCACTGATTAATGGTTTTTTTATTTCATCATTGTTGGAATATTCAATGTTTTTTATATAAGGAATATATCTAGTATTCTATAAAAAATAATGGAGCATGAGTGTAATCAATAAGGTTTTATGGTAATTCAGTGTGTTACCATATTTTAAAAGAATAGATGATGAAGGAATTCACATGTTATTATGTGGGAAAAAAAGTTCTTCATTATATTTACCTTCCTTATAAATTATGGACTGTGAGTTTGGACAGAAGTAATTTGGATAAGTCTAAAGGTTGGAATGGATTATATTTGACATTTGATAAAATTGTTAAGGTTCAATCATTTCTGAAGATTATTTTTGTGTTGTTATAAAAAGGACAACTCGGAGGTCGGGCGACAACCCGTCGCGTCCGGCAAGGTCGTGAGACTTGAACCCGCAACCGAAGGGCGACAAGGGTGTATCACGTACCACTGACCCACGTGATATCCTGGATAGAATAATGTAGTTTTTTTAATGGGTTTTGTAGATTAATTATAAATTCATTTTTTTTGGAACCCTATACAAATAGGATAAATATAATATTTTTTTAAGTTCTATTATCTTATAGAGTCAAATATTGGTTTGGGGTAGAAATTAGTTAAAGGATGGAACTCTACTTGACAAGTATACTTTTGTTTCTTATCTTATCCTATGATGAATTAAATTCGTAAAAATTAGGTAATGAATCTTAAAACCAAAATTTGTTTATCCTAATACCTTACGTTTTGTTGAACCGATGGTATTTTAAATCATCATAGATTTGGTGGCTTTGAGGCACACAATTCTACAATTGTTTGTGATTAAGGACCTCAATCACTCCCTATAATTATTTACATTTTCCTCCAATTATGTGTCCCTAATTTCCACCAATTTTCTCTTAATCGAGATCATAATTTGGTGGTAACTTTTTCATTCCCATGTTCCTCTTATTACGATTAAATTTTATTAACCCCATTTCTGATGTGGGTTTCCCCACAAACATATTTTCTATTTTCTACCATTTATTTTCGAAGAACAATTTCAAATTGTGAGGACACAATTTATTGAAGTAGGGAAGAATGTAACACCACAAGATTTCATAGTACATTATTTCTTCAAAGTAATTCAATAACTTTCACTACAAGCAACACTGAGTTCGACAGCACCACAAGATTACCAAACTAGCACATCAAAAGGGATTATGAACAGTATTAACTTAATTTTGAACATCATATAATCCTTATAATTTTATAATCCATATTATGAATTTCTTAGACATAATTTAATATCTAATTTATTTTTTTAGACAAAAGAAGTATTTTTCAAAAAAATGAACTTTTACCATCTTTTAATGGTGAACCCTTTTTAAATCAAATATTTGAAACAATTATATATTCAATTTAACAAAATATACAACTTCTTTAGAAAAAGTACATATGAATTTAGATTAAATAAAATTTTGGTGTTTTTCTGATAACTTTCATATTTGGGTGAATAGTGAAAAATACTATATTTTAACTGAAAACAACTGTTTTAATCAAAATAATTTATAGTGTTAAATTATAAATTTTAATGGTTTATAAGTACAAATAGATTATATTTTTACCATTTAATCCAATTCTGGTCATTTTAAGAAATTTCACTTTGAAATTGGACATAAACAAGTGTCAATCTTTTGATAGTTATTATTTCTTAAAAATAAGCCTTTTGGTTTTGACAGGGAGAATTAATTTTAAATTAATAAATGAAACATGTATGTTTTGAATTTTTTAAAAAAGACTTCATTTTCGGATTTGGAATATCAAAATTATCCTAGGGTGAATTTTTTTTATTTTTCTGAAAACTTTCAATTTTTGATGAATAGTGAAAAACACTAAGTTATAGTTTAAACCCGAATTTTTATTTAAATAATTTTTTATTTAATTTTATTTTATTTTAGGTAAAAATATATAATAGTACCTTTATAATGTCAATGTAATTCATTGGAGTCAGTTTATATTAATTTTAGATATATAAAAATATTATTGATCTTTTCATCATCTTTTACGAACCTCCTAGGAGAATCTGCAAATTCACATAAAACGTAATTTTACCGCTTCTGTGAGTGGAATTTCAAAAATCTAAGAGACTAGGTTAATATAAAGGATTAAAATCTGGTTCAATATGTTTAAAATAATTTTTGGTGAATAGTAACGTTTTACTTTTATTTACCACGGTTAAATGTAAATAGGGTAATTAAGGGTAAAAATGATATTAATATTACCCTAACACATGTATTAATTCTATTGTACAAGTTTATCTCGACCAAAAACAACCTTAGTAATCAAATATTATCATTTGGGTCCACTTGGAATAGATTAGGACCTTTGTTATTATTTAATTCAAAGAAAAGTTAAAAGGGTTAAAATCAATGTTTAATAACCAAAACATTTTTAATATAGGTTTATAAAAAAGATAAATTAGATTATAAATATTAATTAGAACGATAAAAAAATTTCCTACATAATGGTATTTTATTTATAATTTTTAGACATTATATAAATTAATTTATTTATGACACAATGATGATGCATTAATTACCTTATTAGTGAAATATTAAAATAAGTGATATTATAAATAACCAAATAAATATAATTTTAGACTTTTAAGGAATTCCATGAATTTATATAGGTTACTATGAAATTTTATGGTTGATTAAATGAATTATTTTCTAAGTAACAATGCTATTATAAATTTCTAAAAAACAAAATACCAAATAGTGTTAAAATTGACATAAAAGAGTTTTTAAAACAAATATTATATTATTAATTGATATTCAATTCCTAAAAATCTAATTTTCGGGAAAAAAGACTTATATAACGATAGATGTATCATTAATGGAACACTTGGGGGTCTCTTGGATTTATATAGTATGTTTATTAACTATATAATATAAAATTACAAAGTGACATGGTAAATGTCAATCTAATTAACTAAGTGTTAAAACTAAAATATAAGGTTTATATAATGACCCAAACCTGCATAAAATCTATTTTTTGAAAGTATTTTGACCCATCCCTGCCATAGAATTAGAATAATTCACATTGAATCCATTATAATCCAAATATTAATCTATTATAAATTAATCTTTTAAGTTTTTTCTAGAGAGTCCCTCCTCCCCCTTATAAAAGGACAACACTTCTATCCAATTATTCATACATTCAAATCCTTTTGGATTGGCCAACCCCTACCCAAATATCCTCCCAGCTTCCCTCAATTCATCATATAGGCCTTCGTTTGTTCATTGAGCCAACTTAAGGAGCCCTTTTTATCAAATCAAAAGGAAGAACCCAAAGAAGAGTTAATGTTTTCACCACCCTCTTTCAAGTTTCTTTCTTTTCAACTTCTTCTTTATTTGTTATTTACATTCTAAAATAATAACTCTAGTATCTATTATATACTTTGATGTTATTATAAATATGTTACAACCATATTCACTATTCTATCCATCCTTTTAATGACATGTCACTATACGTGCGTACGTACGACTTACCGTCTCCACATCATGGTGTAATTATTATTCAAAACATTATTATTTGGATTGGTATGATAACGTTGTTTAATTGAAGTAAATAATAAATATAACATTATAATGATTCTTTATATATGATATAACATCCAATTATATATTATTTTAATATCAAAAGAATGATATTGTCGCTTGTGCGTATGTACGGACTACCGTCTCCACGAACGCTATGAGATTCATTCCCCATCGTATCCATTCAAGACTAAATTTCATTTTATGATTAAAAATAATTTTTAGATACTTGATATCATTCTGGATATGAATAATATAAATCCCATCCATAGAAAATACGGCTCACATAACAAAGAATATAGAGGAAAATGAATCTCTTAGCACCCGAAACGATGATAATACTAAGATATTATTAACAATCAATGTTTAAAGATAATATATGATATAATATTAATGTATATTATTCTTGTATAATTTAATAAAAATTATTTCAACATTATACAGGAGGTTAACCTACCCTCAACCAAGGAAATGTACAAGGTAAGGGTTTATTTCACAATCTCTTCATTATCCGAGGTTGTTTATACATAATTATCTACTGGGACCTCTTTATCATCCAAATCCATGTTTTTCTAAAATGTATTTCAAAACATTTTTACTATTTACTAGACTATGGTTTAAAGTCATTTATACCCTTGTTTGAATTTTTATACTATTTTTATAATGGAATCTTTCTATCATTTTCCAAACAAGGTCCTTTTTAACCTTTTCGATAAAATTAAGGTAAAAATGTCTTTTTTTAAATTATACGGCGGGTGTGGCTATTTTCTACAGTTATAAACTCATCGAAGATTCCATTACAAAAGATATATTTCTATAATATAGTTTTGATTTCATCTATTTCAACATCCATTGATGGATTTTAAGCTTATTTGATGTATATTTATTATGATACAAAACTTCCATATTGTATTGAAGATTTTGTGATATGTTTGAATGTGGATGTGTTATTTTTATAACATTCATGGATTATGGAGAAAGTATTGACATTTTGTATGATAGTTTTAATGTGAATGTTAATGTTACGTTTAAACCTATTCATATGAGGAATGAATTGGCCTTAGTAAGTGACAGGTGGAGCCCGCTATAGCTCCTCGATGCATCCGTAGGTCTCATGAGACAAACTAGTGTCTTAGAACAAGGCCTTCACAAAATCTTATTTGTAGTCTTGGCACGAGGCCTTGACTATGTGGTTATGATAGTCTGGCATTATGCATTCCATCATTATGAAAGTGGTTATTGATATTTCATGTGATTATTTGACTAGTATAATATCCATGTGAATCAGTAAATGGAATTATTTCATTTTATCTTTTCCATATTATGATGATGTTAATGTTTAAAAGGATTTTGTTTTAGTTATACATTTCATTAACTGTTTATGCTTATTTATGAATGTTTCCGCTATATTGTTATCCTTACTGAGCATCTGAGCTCACCCCTTTCAATGTTTTACTTTTACCAGGATAAGAAGAAGTAATTTATGAATGACCTATAGGGATAGTATTAGTGGATATGAAGACAAGATGTTTTTTTAGTAGTTTTCACATTATGATGTAATGTAAACTTTATGAATGTATCTAGTTATTCCAAGGCTACTAAACTAATTGGTATTTTGAGACTTGATCTTTTGTGATCATGATAATGTTATGTAATAATGAACCGACTCTGGGTAACTAGGGTAGAGGTGTTACATTGTGGAGGACACAAGGCAGCGGCGGTCACGGTGTGGTGTCATTACATCGCCACCTTCGTCGCGATCAACACCACAAATCATCAAAAAATTTACTGAGGGGTCAGGCCATTTTTGTTTGTCCTGTACCCTCTGTGTTACTGGTGTATCATATGGCTCAACAAGAACTTGAAGAATAACATCAAGCATTACAATATCTCGCCAGAATTTATTCCCAAACCCGATAAAGAAATCAAGGAAAGATAATGTGAAAGTATTCATTCACAAAAAAACCCCTACCTTGGGTTGTTGTTATTGTTGGAATGAGAAGGAAGTACTGACGTCGATTCTTCATAAATGAATATGTCCCATGTCAAAAGAAGTCAAAGATATCGGCGTTCGTCATGCCCGCCACATGCCTCTGATCTTAGGCATGTTCTTCGGTCCTGCATAGTCGAAGGCCTTCTTCGTCAGCGAGAGTACTTTTCATGGAAAAACGTGTTCTTCGTTGGAGAGATTTCTCCCAAGACCTCCTTCCTCCAAATTCCACCTAAAAGAATATGTATCCCCAAATTAATAGATTATGAAATCTATTATTTAGTTTTTTTTATTAAAATTCAAATAGTCTAAATTAATTTTGTACATTGTCATAATTAATGTGGGGGAAGCTCAAGAGGCTCCTGCACAATAATGAGGGAGTTGAGAGGTTTCTCCCTCATTAAGATTAGAGTTCAAGAGGTTTAGGCCTCATGTGGTCCCCACCACCATATCCTCTCATGGGAGGTTGAGGTCTAGTGTTCCCCACTTGTCAACTTCCACATGGTGGTTTTAAAAAATAAAATAAAATATTTCATACTTTATTTTAATTTATTCTTTTCATGAAAAACCCAAAAAAAAAATTAACATTCACCCTAGACCAACATCTGTCTAGGTGAAAGTCTTTTTACAAGAATACTGGGGTAGTGAGTTCAACGGTGTCCTTAGATTTCAAATCCAAGAACCGGTTCAAAAGTTAGAATAACCTGCTCGCACCTTTAATAAAAATAGCCAAACAAAATGTGCTGAAATTAATTCCAGGCACTCCAGGCCTTAGAATCATGCATTGTCAATTTTTGCGGACTCGTAAAAGTCTCATGTATTTAAAACAAATTTACACGGAATTTCCAGGTCTTTATAGTAAATCCAAAATATTTGAGTGAATAACCTAAGGTACATTAAAAAAACTCACATACCCAACACCACACAATCCTACAATGTTAAAAATATAAAACAGTTCACGAAGAAATATTAGATCCCAAAATAGAGTAAGACAATAAAGTACTGAAATCGGAAAATGGTGCCAAATACAAGACTAACCAAACACTATAGATTTTCCAACCAACTACAGGGGATATAACTATTTAAAATGCATGTTCCTAGTAACCAACTCGGTCTAAAAATCTCACGTTATGATCAACCTATACCCTTTTCACCTAGGATATTTTCATAAGTGGCGTAATTAGTAAAAGACATAACACATGTGGGAAAATTCCATGATTGGATGACTATTACAATACCTTGTAGAAAACAATAAAAACTATAAACAAATATAAATAATTATAATCAGACCACTAAATTATATAAAAACAAATGTATAATAATAAAACCTAGATATTCCCTAGAAAGACATCATGCCACTAGGCGGTAAAACCTGATATAAATCCATAATATTATTCTCAAAGAAATGATCATTTGGAAGAGTAAACTCTACAAGACATGATATCATCAGATATACTTGACGATAAGGTCTAGATCCATAGAACCCCCCCCCCACAAAGATTAATAATCTAATAACCCTAAGATACCTAGATATGGTATAATGCCCGGAAATGATGAGGGACATTAGAAGCCCAATCTGTATCAACCTACTATGTAGGGAAACAAAATACAATGATAACAAAAACCCAACCAGTATAGTCAGGTAAATGGATGATCAATATCCTGCTTATGGATGTCACAATTAATAAATAATCATCAAGTAGAGAAAAAATATTATAGAGGTTCTCACTCTAGTCTCTCAAACATAATCCATAACATTATATAAGGCATGACCTCTATAGGGGATCACAATCCTTTGATGTGGATGTAATGCCACACAGTACCCTAAGGTAATATAACAAGTGAACATGATAAAACTTGATTGGTCAAAACTGGGGAAACGAAGAGTGACAATTACTCTTTATGTCGGTACACAATGTGTATCAGGGTGAACATTGCATGTCCCGCTCTCCCCATTTCTTACCGTGTGGTAAAAACAACTATAAAATGGATTTATACCCACAGTTTTCCCAAAATAATTGGGAATAAACCTACCTATATCTATAGTTTTTATGAACCATGGGTATGTGTAAAATTTTCTATCCTTTACCGATGATTCTGTGTAAAATGTTGTTATATGGTACTCACGTAAGGGCAGGAATCAGAAAAATCATCTGAGAATTCCTCGAGAAACCCTATCCCCATGGTTTCCAAAAAACCATTGGTATATATGTCATCTACAACAAAGGTTCTTAGGAACCAAGGGTATTTCCTTTATAATATAAGCCTATACACATGGTTTTATAAAACTTTGGGTATAGGGTCCTTTATGTTTTGAATGTGAAAAAATATATGTAAGATAACATATATAGATATATATATAAACATAATTTCAATTGGTGTAGCCTTAAGGGGGTTCATAAGTGAAGTAACACAAAGGGTTTAAAAATCTAGAAGGCTATTTTATTTATACTATGTATTATAAATTTATATATAATATAATATATATTTATATAAATGTAATTGTAATTAGTGTAGCGGTAAGGGACATTAGTGGTAGTGCGGCGGCCCAGGTTAGAAACCCTGGAAGGAATTATTATTTATATAGACATTTTATTAATATAAATATATATATAAGATAATATATATATATATATGTGATTATAAGTGCATTCGATGTATTATTAGGGGAGTTCAGCTTCCTAGTGGAGGTGGGGTTCAAAACTCGCATGCACAATTTATTTACAGATGGTTTCAATTAATATTTTTACCTAAATATAGATATATATTTATGTAAATTCAATAAAGATGTTGGGGAGTCACTATACATTTTTATGGTAGGTGATGGGATTGAAACATGTTGAAGATTGTTTTCTATACACACGGTTTGAATTAATATAATTAGAATGATATAGATTTATATAAATGTAAATGACGTAGCTGGGTTAGTGAGGAATTGTGTGGTAGTATAGTTGGTCATGGGAATGATACTCACCCTCTATATTTTCTAATATTTATACCCACCATTTTGAAACTAAGAGTATAAGTCCATGACATAGTGGAAAGTTTGTTTATGACTCGGTGGAAAGTGTGTCTATGACACGGTGGAAAAAATGTATACCCACGGTTTGGAAAAATGTAGGTATAGGATATGGAGCTATATCCATGCCTTGATTTCCAATGGTTCCAAATCCATGGGTGTACCATATACCCACGGTTTTGGGGGCTATACAAATGGTTATTATATCTGGGTATTGGTAATTTTTTCAGATTCGAAAGAGTCACACATCATTTAAGTCATAACCTACACGGTGTGTAGAAGTCATACCTAGCTTGTAGGCGCTCATGAAATCATGAATGTTTCACCTTTATATGTTTATGTTTGTTGGTCACGTCTGTGTACCACCCCATGTACAAATGGCCATGTTCATGTCTAGGTACACGGGGTATCACAAGCTATATACTTTTATATGTGTTTGTGTACTTCTGAAGTACATGTCCAAGCCAACTGAGAAGGGTCACACTGTGTTACTGAGTATCATTGAATGTGTATTTATCTCAATATAGAACCCTAGATCTGTATCTAGGTGTCCCACACTATGTGAAATACCAGATTACATGATGTTTATCCTGAGATATTCTATATATCTCGTAGGATCTCCTATATGTTTCACATGTCTGACGCCATCACAATTATTCCATCCAGAGATCGTATATCTAAGGTAATCCATGGATTTATATTTCCAACAGCTAAAATATAATCCCTATATCAACTCATAAAACAATATTTTTACTGATCCCCCACTAGGACTCAAATCTAGGAATAACAGAACCCAAAAATATGATCTGATCCACATTTGATCATCAATTACAATAATCGCACCTTGATTTCATAGTAGATCACTAAATGAACCCATGGTATTAATCAATGATATTTAATAACAGCCGAAAAATGATCATGTATTATATATACATCAAACCATATCCCAAGAAAAATTCTTGTGATGAACGTGTAATAGGGGAATAAATCCAAAATCCAAAAAACATGATGATAGAACTTCATACATTATTTATTTATAAATAATCTATTTTCATAGAAGTATAGTAATTAATAGATATAATTCAAATAAAACAAGTAAAAAATTCCATCATTTTAATTATTCTAAAGATATGCAAATTAATTCTATTTGTGAAATTAATCTGCATTCAACACGGATTATGAAATGGGATGGAAATATTAGAAGGAAAACATCCTACCAAGATTTTAGGTTGATTGATGATGATGAACTGTTCTGTTTCTACCAATGAAGAGATTCAAAAACTCTGTTGAAGTGATGATTCATGATTGGATCTGGATCTATTGTCGTTTTCCTTGAATTCTCTCTGCCAATGTCTTCTTGGTCCTTATGTTTTAGCATCCAACCTTAACGAAAAATACATAGATAAATATTAAAAGATTATTGAAGTCACTACATGAAGTAAAAATAAAATAAATTTATTAATTAATATTTTTTATTATATTTATCATGTGATAAGTCTTTCACAAATGGCCCACAAAGAAAAATATTATTTCATTCCTAGGGAAAAACAAACATTATGAACTCAATGGTGCCCATATATTTCTAATTTGTGCCCCCAATTTAAATTTATTTCTCATTTTCATGAATAATACCTACACATTCTATTTTTTATTTTTAAAATATTTTGAAATAATATTATAGTTACACTTGGACTGTGAATTGAACTTCATCTAAGTGCCTGATTTCGTAAATAACCTATATAATATAAAAAAATAGTATTTTTAATATCTTCGTCATTGAATTCTCACAACCTTGGGGATTTGTTTCTATAATATAGAAAAAAATAATAAAAAAGATATTGGAACTAGGCTCACACATATGTGTCCCACTCAAAGATTCTCACTTGAAGATTCATGTGCATTCACTAGACATGCATAATAGGAATCAGTTTTGAACAAAGAATCCTCTCTTTCTGATCCTTGATCGCCACCAGGTACTTGGAAAATGTAGCTCCAACCTTGATATCCATATCAACCCATTCAATAAATTGTGATGGATCATTAACATTCCTCCTCAGATGAAACATGTGAAAGAAATCATCTACATGGTGCTACTACAGTAGTAGAGCTAAGCAGTATGCCACAATCTGAACACTACGTAGTTTCTAAGAAGGACCAATGACATTGGGAAATAAAATTCTTCTATGGCCAAATATGATCAATCAATATTGATGTGAGACTATCTAAAACACATGGTCTCTCTACCTGAACTCCATAGGTCTCTTTTTCGGTTTATATAAGACATATGACGGCGCTGTGTATTCCTCATCCACTGATGGATATTTTGAACCTTCTCTGTAGTAGCACACACCAAATATCCAGCAATGAGTATTCACTATTATGGATTAGTCCAAAAAATATGAGACCTATATGGTCTCCTGTAAAACTCTTAGAATGGATCTATAATAATGGTGGAACTGTATGTTTTGTTGTATGAAAAATCCACTATGTGTAGGTGATCCTATATACTATTTCTAAATTCCAACATGCATTCCTACAACATATCCTCTAAGACCTACTTGATATTATCTGTATGGAAGTTAGTTTGGGTGAGAACAAATGTTCTATAGTATTATTGAGTCTCAAAATCCTCTTCCAGTCACCTACATAACTAATATAAGAAGCAAACATCACATTCATAGATGATCATCACGGTAACTCCATGAATTCGGACTATCGCTATTATGTTGACGTGTCCCAATATCTCTACTGAACTCTACTCTCGAATAATTAATAAGTGTAAAACATAGATATTAAGTCTATGATGAACTATATGTCATCATATCACCTAGATATATATGGTAATACCCTCACGATGTGTATGGATATCCCATCCTGCTTCTACTCACCACAAGGTGTTGATCTAACCCTGCTAGAACCTGATGCTCTTCCTTCAACTGTTAGCAATTTGATCTTTGAGATCCAAACTCTATAATATCATTCATTTTTATTATCCCCAAAAACTGTCATCGGAGTTCCCACTACATATTTTCCACACCTATATGTACATGAAAATTGGTTGTTTGAAATTCACTTGTAGACTTCCCCTACAATGTCAAAGGTACCATCATCCTTCCAAATAGAAGGATAGCATTATAACCAACTTTATATTATCAATCAACAGAATGACTAGTGGATATCTGAGTATGTATGTTTTCAAAGTCTGTATCCCCTTGATGGGAATCCCTAACATGTTGTAAATATGGTGGGGTATCATCCATCAATTGGTTATATGAAGCACCATCACATTCCACTAAGGACAACCTCATTGAGGTTAACTTATCTAATTCCTTGACCAACAACTGAGAATATGATACCTTGATTAGAGGTTCTTTTACTACATTCCCATTCCAAGGCCTATAGACAATCTCAAAGTCATATTCTTGGAGGAACTATATCCAGTACCTCAATCCAAAGTTAAAACCCTTTTTTGAGAATATATACATCAGACTATTGTGGTTAGTGTAAACGATAAACTACTCACCCATCAGGTAGTGTAAAAAATATTTAATTTGATGGATACCATTTATAAATCAAGATTATATGTCACACAGTCCTAATTATGTAGTCTGAACTGGAATGAACCATAGGCAATAACTATCTACCTCTACCACATAACACAACTAAGTCAGATCCCTAATTCATCACATAACACTACATTCTCAACATGATCCTCTATAAACTGAAAGATATAATACCTCATAAATTTGGGCCTCAACATATGAAATCAAGACTATCAGCTTTTTTACAACACAAAACGATACACCTTATGTGTCCAGTCCATATAGGTTCATTCAACTTTGGATACATTAGGTACAAACCTATGTTAGTACCATGAAAACCTAAGGAAACTTCATACCTAGATAACACTATTTAATTCCACCTAAAAATTAACTAACACATATTTTGATGGGTCCAATTCTTATCCAACCTCTGAGATGAATTGTATCAAAAATTTGACCTCTCAAATTGATAATTGAAACATTGTGATATTTCTGTAAATCTTGTCTTCTTAGAGAATTTCCAAGACCATCCCTAAGTGTTTTTTGTGCTCCTCCTTTGACACCAAAAAACTAGGATGTCATCAATTAATACCCCAATGAAATAGTATAATAAAGGATGGAATATATGGTTAATGAGTAACACTAACACTTTTGGGGCGTTCTTTATTCAAAACAACATCCCCATGTAATCATAGATACCAAAGATAAATATTTATGATTTCTTCATTATATCCTCATCTTGTACATGCAGCTAAAGATCACCTGATCTAAGGTCAATCTTCAAGAACCATCACACCCATAATAGCTTATAAAAGTTGTATTCGATACATGATAGTAAATATCTATTCTTCATTATCATCTAATTTAGTTATTTATAATCCACTCATAGCATCAAGCCCCCATTCACCTTCTGGGTGAACAACAATGGGGATTCCTCACAGGAAACACTATGTCTCAATAAGCTCTTCACCTACAAGACCTCTAACGACAACATCATCTTGCAAAGCTCCACAGGAGCCTTTGATACACTAGTGGAGAAATCGATTCCACAATATGATTTAAGTTGATGAAGAAGTCTATCTTCTATTGGGTGGAAAACATGGTTCGTACTCATAATGACATCCTTTTACACAACCACCCTAGAAGGAAATTGATAAACCAAGGCATTCAGTGCTTTAATGGTCATTCTGAGAAACGGGTTAGTAATTAGATACACACTTCTATGATTGGTCACAACTTGATCTGCTAAATTTTCCCTTACATCAATAAAGTATAACCTCATTTTTTCACTATAGACACACAACATTTTCATCCTAAAATGGTTAACCTTTTCTTGAACTCTGAATGTCCAATATATATTTAAGATGATTTAATAATGCCTTATTTATACTAAAAAGTGGCCCCATACAAAAATATCACCTCCAAGTGTCAGATATCACTATCGACACAATTGTTTAATCATTGAGACACCACATTTCAGAGTCTCTGAACACAAGTGTCAATTCAATAGCTTAACTGAAACTATATGTATCAATCCAGATAAGTGTCAAAGAAGAAATAACTAAATATTATGTCTATAAATACTATTTATAAAATATAATAAATAGAGATCATACATTGTACCATCTCGAGTGTCTTGGATCATATGCCTCCATATCTTGCTGTTATCTTTGTTTGTATCGAAACACCTTGGGCCTATAGTGGAGTACATGGTGGTGGTGATGGTAATAGGTCAAACCTATGACAACCTCTTTCTACTCTACCAAACCCTATTCAATGTTTTCACCATACAGACTACTCTGATCCAACTTGAATCTTTGTTTGAGTAGTAACTTGACTATCTCATGATCTTACATATTATGGGTAATAAAAAACTAACCGATATTTCTATGAACATGGTAAGAGAAACACCATCACTCCCTAGGCTGATTCAAGCCACCTAGAGAGCCCTGAACCAGTAAACCTGTGTTGTAGGGTCACCTTTGGAAGAATATTAAATTCGTGGATCCCTATGACTATCATCAACTACCTACTATCAAAGTATCATCTATTGGGTGGCCGGTACTAATAACCATAGTCAATGAATGTTATTCTATCAAAATCTTACCACTATGGCTCACTCAAGCACACCTGTATAGGTTGGAATGGAATGGTATATCACTAAAGACCTGATGTCTTGGATTAATCCATGATCAAGGGGTAGAAATCTGAATAACATATCTCTTACCATATCCAATGAGTTACATGAGATATTATTAATCCTTAATGAGTAGATTTTCCTAGAAAAAATTCCCTACAAAAGATAAAGAAGATTCTTTCGGCCTACCAACTATAGTGTGTCTATATACAACTCCACTCTAAAGAGGATCTCAAAGTCTGACTTTGACAGAGCTACATCATCATGTTACTGAGTCACCAATTTCCACCATATCCCAAAACATCACAAAAGAATACACTCTATGAGAACTACCATCTGATATTCTAGGGTCCAAACAAGGAAACATATGCGAGTGACTACCTCAAGCTAGTCCCAAACTACTAGGGAGTTTGTCTCAACCTAAAACATATCAGGTTTCATCATTTGAAACTCATGTAATGCACCCAATATTCATCCATCTTAAGTTGGTACTTTCCGCACTGAATATTACTCAATGGATGGTGTTATAGATGGTAAAAAATAGGATTTTCTTTCTCTAGTACATTACCCTATATTGATACCTCATTTATAGGCACATAAACCTTGTGATTTAAAAGGGAAATCCTAAATGAATGCTTATGTAGAGGCATCCTGAAGTAAATCAACATGTACCATGGTCAAAGACTATATTATTGGAGATTATTGAAGAATGAAATACAAAAAACAACCATTCCTACTTGATACATGTACCAAAAACATTCACAACAAATATTTACATATACTGAGTCAAGAGGTAGGTGATCAGCCTCCTAGTGTATAGACACATCAGACACCACTCCAACACTAGAGTGTCAATCTAAAAAAATGAACTCAATACACTAAAAATCATTTGTCCAAACCAATATCACTATCTACGACACTATAGTAGAATCAATATTCTCTAATACAACTCTGGAATGCCCTGACCATTCATGGACCAACCGATGACTACTCCAAGCCCGCATCCAATAGTCCAAGGGTTGGAGACATGCATCTAGTAAGCATATCCCATAAACTATAGGTATTAGTATAAATTACCTATACACATTCATACATCTATAGGCCCACACAAATTATGAAATTTAATGCATCCAAAATAATACATGTATATAGCTAAGAACCCACAATAGTAAATGATAGTAAAGTGATTAATGCGGAAAAAATGAGCAACATACAAGACCAAACAAAAACTGTAGATAGTCAAACATTCTTTATGGGAGATGAATAAGTCAAATGCAATATCCTACTGATCATTTCAGTTTAACAAGATCAGGCTATGATCCAACAACTCTATGTCCTCATGGGACACTATCAAAAGGATATTCATCTTTATTTGACATGACACGTGCTGGAAAATCCCATGTTGGGGAAAGTATAACAATACCCAATAGAACACCCTCAAAATGGTAAAAAAAAAATTACATGTATAGTAAGATAAATACAATATATATCAATAAATTTATAATAGAAAAACCAAAATATACTAAGGAAATACACCACACCACCAGTCAGTCAAAACCAACTGTCAGCCATATGATTTTTCTTGAAGTAATGTTTGTTCGAATAGAGTCCACTAAAACTGCCATATAATCAATAGAGACACACAATGAAGAAGCTGAGATTATTTTTTACATCCAAATAAAGATCATTAATCTATGAATACCCTAATACTCAAAAATAGATCATTCCCAGAACTGATGTGGGACAACATTAACCCAATCTAGATCAACCGGATTAGTAGTTGATTATATGCCAGTGATACCAGAATCCTTATTGATACAATATTTTAGATGGAGGATAAACACCATGGATACAGTGGTCACAATGATTACATAAACCCCACATGGAGAAATAATATGATATAGGATCACACTCCAGTCTCTCAAAGGGACACTATAACAATATCTAAGACTTATCCTCTAGAGGGGATCACAATCACATGATATAGATGTAATATCACATTATTCCCTTGAGCGAATGGACCATGGGGACATTCTAAGCCAACATTTCTCAAAATTATTGAAATATAGATCTAAACACACTCTTTAAGGTTGTATAACTTATGTACTAGGGGGTTCACGGTGTGTCCAATTATCCCTATGTTTTCCCATGTTGTAAATCCTCACACACCATATATGTCTCCACAGACACAACATGTAAAACTGTACACTGAGTGTAGAGAAACACAACATCATTATCATTTATCTTCAAAATTTTTATATACATTTCCTATGCCCGTATAACGGCCATTATACATATGTGTCGATGTACCCGGTATTCCATAGGTCGTGTACCACCCAAAGTATACATCAAGCCAACTGTGAAGGGTTACATTGTGTGTGACTGAGTCACATGGAGTGTGATTATTAAATTCAATTGAAACTCTAGTACCATATATAGGGGTCTACATGGCATGTATTTATGTATTACAAGTTATGTAACTTGAGATTTTTTAGATCCCATTAGATCTCCTCTCGTCGCCTGTGAATAATGCCACCTACATCCTCCTCAAAAAAGATCGTCGATATAGGGTCATATAAGACATTCAATCATTGCATCCCGAAATCAATTCCCTTGATATTCATGGAAAAAATCATTCGAGAGATGTGTCACCAAGCCTTGGATCAGGGAAGAACAGATCCCAAAAATCTGGTCTAACCACCTCTGATTAGCCTACATCATCATTACAACATAATCCCACCATCGATGACCAATGACACCCATGGTATTGGTCTTTAGTGATGATCAAAAGTTATAATATTATAAAAGAATGGTTATTCACTAAAACTGGTGAAAACAAAATGCTGATAATGAACATGTGAAGAATGGTGGAAGAAACCCAAAATACAAAAAAACATGACGTGTGAACCTCAATCGTTGTTCATTTGGCCTTGATCTGTTGTCATGTAAGGGGATAAAAAATGTTGATAAATAAAAATAAAAAAATAAAAAATTCCATTAATTTAATTCTTCTAATGTTGTGTGTATAAATTAAATTCATGGGATTGATCCATTTTTCTTTAGGATTAACAAACAGTGTGGAAATCAAAAAATAAAATAAATTTCCTAGAGTTTTGATCGATAATTAATGGAAATGATTGTTTTTCTATCATTGATTATATCCTTGAACTATGTTGGAACGATGATGCATGATCAAATCCCAATTCATCATTTTTTTCAAATAATAATCTACTCCAACTTATTATAGGTCTATAGGCCTTAGCGGAAAACCCTAAGACAAAATTCATAGTGGTATATTGACCGTGTTAGAAGGTCTCTATGTTAGATTAAAATAAAATAAACTCTTTAATTAATTTATTTGATAAATTTATTTCTTCTTAAAAATATTTCAAAAATTACCCACACTAACAAACAGTATGTCACGCCTTGGGTAAAACCTATGTTATGAACTCAATAGTGCCATTATATTTCTGAATCGATAACACCATTACTCAGAATCTCACACCTTCTCATATCATGATCTCGTAAATAATCCATATAGTATAAAAAATATACCCAAAAAATCTAATTCATTACCAAATCTCTCCATTATATTTAATCATGTTTTATGGCTAATTTAAGGTTCTAGATAATCCTTCATAAATCACTGGATGCAAAGATGAATTTTAGTAAAATCTGTCACCCCCATATTAATGGTCAATCTAAGAAAACCATTCAAACTCGATGGAAATTTTTTTCACCCTTTTCAAAGGATTTTCATGTATTTTGCAATCAAATAATTGCCCTAGATGGTTTCTCATATAACCAAGAATTCAATTCTAAAATTCAAATGGTGCCTTTTGAGGCTCTGTAAGGTATGAAATGTCAGACTCTCATATATTTTGATAGTCTTATGGAGTTTAATTATATGGGACCTTAACTCATCTGAGAGATGAAATATATGATTGAAACTATTCATTAACATATTAATTAAACGCGAATTCAACATAAATTCTATGTATACAGTTTTTGAACATAATAAGAGTTTGAGGTAAAAGGTAATGTGCTCTAATGTATATCTCTTTGCAATAAACTCATGCTGATTTTATATGGAAGGAAATCATAATCTAAAAGACCACAAATCTTTTGGGTTCCACAATCACATCAATGATGTAGAATGTCAGTTAGCACACCCACATAAAAATTCTGAAGTACATGACGTGTAACATGTATACCTATTGAGAATTTAGATAATTAACCCCTCAGAAATAGTAAATCTGGTGGTGGTACCCTAAGAGGGAGTTCTATAATATAAGGAGAAACTAGTGAATATCATAGTTTAGGGAGACAATGTTATTTGAAACATCAAAAATCACCTGGTCAATGTGTTGTGGTGAAACCAAAAATTTTAGGATGAATCATGGGAATTGTAGAAGAAATGAAATTGAAATACCCTAGAATGTTTTTGGGTAACATATTTTTTTATCCAAATATAATGACGGGTATAAAAATGTCACTATGGATATTTTTTATAAATGAAATTCCTTTTTATGATGAATATATTTTTTAATAATTAATGTAGTTTTAAAAAACAAAATTACTCCCTTGGTTATACTAGACAATTAAATTATATATTATATCATATTTAAATGTCTTTGATGAATCGTAACAACTGATAATATTTCAATTCAATAGTGACTCTTAGGATTAATATATTAATGGTTGTGAAAATACCAATTAACATTTATGGAAATGTGGTGGCCTAAAACAACGGTGTCTTAACCTATGAATTCCATCAATTAGATGTTTGGAGGAAGATGGTGCTGTGAGGCTCTCCAAATCACCACACCAAAGGAAATATTAATCATCTAAATCACAAACAAAAACCATTTATAGGAAATGTTCATGCTCAACAAGATCTCATATTAAACCATATTTTCCAAACCAACAAATAAAAATCCATCCATCACAAACCATACACATAGGGTTTATTCATGTGTAATAAGGATTTAGTTTATAGAGCCTTGTAGTATAAATTTTTAATTTTTTAATAATATAATGATTATAATTATCACATTTTATTAAAATTTTATCAATGATTTTGTAATTTTTTTGATAAAAAATATATTTCGAGGTAAAAAACCAAAAGAATACATTTGCGATATATATAGTTTAAATCGTTACACTCTTATGATATTTTAATGCTTGTTTATATAAATATTTTCTTTATAAAATATTCTTAGTATACATTAATTATTTAAATATAAATGATATTTTAATTTAATTAAGTGTAATGTTATTTTTATAAGCATATGAAATTGGTCAGTACTCTAAAAAGTAGTATTTTCAATGAAAATGGGATTTTAATTTAAATTTGAAAATTATTATATTTTGGAAATTATGTTTATAAAATATAATTATTTTTGAAATAATAACTTCATAATTATCTAATGTTTATTATTATATAATTTTCTAAGAAAAGTGATTTTTTGGGGGGAAATTATATAATATATAAATATAAGGTATGTTTTGTGATACTATATTGATAAAAAGGGATATAATAAATTCTATAAAAGGAATATGTAATAATATATATATTTATACCATATTATAATTTTTTTATATTTTATTAATTTTATAATCTCTTAATGAATCCATTATTACATATATTTTATTTCAATGTTTTAAAACCTTGTACTTATAATAATGATTCAATTTTACATGTCTAATTGTATTATTTGAAGTATTTTGGTTCTTGGAAATATATAATATTGAAAAATAATCTTGTTTGGTAGATCCCATTGTGAAAATAATTTATGGTCATTGGTTTTGATTATTTTATCAAATAGAGTCAATGACAAACGATTATAAATAAATAAATAATTTCTCTTATTACATTAAATACCCCCATCCTCCCACTAACATTCACCCAAAACTCATTGAGAGATAATTTTATCTCCCAATGACTATTTAAATCTATCTTAACATGTTTACTTGTTTTTAAGATGCTCCTTACATGTTATTATAAGTTTCATCTAAATGTAAGGTAGCATCTATAATTCCTTTTTTCATGTAATTTTTTGTACAATAACATTTTTTAAAATATTTCATTTTATAATGTACTTTTACAGATTTCATTATTGTTCATATAATGAAAATTTAGTTAGAAGCTAACTTAAAATCTCATTAAACCCTCCCTTCATCCAGTATTTTCAAAAATTTTGAACAATTATTTACCTTGTGAATTTGTTTGACTAATTGTTTTTAGTAAATACCCACACCCATTTCTACTCAAGAGTACTTACTAAGATGAACCTGTACTTAATTTGATAGGAACATCAATTTATTTGTACCATAATCATTAATAATAGGATTTACAGTTATAAATACTCTTATATTGTAAGATTTATGTGGAGAACAAATTATTTTTTATGATACGAATATGACCGGAGAACAGAAAATTAGTTATCCCTACAACGAAATTAATAACATTTTATGTCATGATATTCCTTTTATGGTGTATGGGAGGTAGTATTACGAATACTATATTATTATGTCATGTAGTTTATATATTACATATTCTTATGATATTATGTTTTATGTTGCTTCATCCTTCCTATGTTTCCTTGATGTTATCGTCCTATAACACGCTTTGATGTACAGACTTATGATTCGCACCAAACCATGTCACCTTGTCCTAACACTATATTTACATATATTAATTTAATCAATTTTTTATTTAATATTTTCTTACTGGTCTTTACAGTACACCAAATTTTTACATAAGTCCCCATGTTATCTAATGTTGTATTAAAATATCAATCAAATCAAATGTAATATTTTGAATTTTTAAATAATTTCATTTGAACTCATATTTTATGTAGTTATTATATGTTTAAAATTTTCAAAATAACCTTACCTTAATATTATATTATGATTTTATCATGAATTAGTTAATTTATTAATACATGAAATAATGAATTTTAAATGTTATGGGATTTCATATTTCTCTATTTTTCTTTAGTTCAAATGACTTATTTACGTTTCTCAAAATGAATATTAGTTTTTCTATAATTTCCCTTCCCTTGTATAGAACACTAATAAACATTTCCTGGTATCAATATTGTAATTCAATAAAAATATCATTTTCTCTTAAAAGAGCCTTTTATGGTTAATTGTAGGGCCCCGGGCTTCATCATTACATAATCTTGAATAAAGTTAATAATTCACATTAGGGAACGTTCAAGGTTTAGAGATCTAGAGAATTAGGTAATAAATTATTCATAACAACTTTAATTATTCTTATAGACACTTCAACCCACTATCCATTTTTTTGAAAAAATAATAACTCTAAATAACGAAACATGTTTAGTTCCATGTTCTAGACACCACGACATTTACGTGATCCTATCCATGACCCCATTCCTCTTTATTTCACCAGAAAAACATTTCAATCCAACTTATGAGCATAAAAATCGTAGTAAGGGATACATAAAGAAGTAAAATAGTTATTTTTTCAAAACAACCTATAATACTTGGATATATTGTCATAAAGTACTACCTCTCACCTTAATGAAGTAGAAAAACACATCAAGGAAAATAATCTCATTTCATTCCTTTTTTTAAATTTTTTTTTACCATAATGACTATATAGAGAAACATATAGAATATAAATGTATATGTGTACATAAACATACAAAAATGGAATAACTATATGGTAAACTTCCACAAGTATCACTAAATGAAATTTCCATATGATCGACAAGCATACCCAATTCATTAGATGATCTAAGGTTACCAAATATCTTTGGTTTATCACAGAACCACCATTAATTCTTTTATGACATAACCACCTATCATTGGTTTGTCACGTAACCACCTGTTAAATATCAAAATACCATAATTCAGGTTCATATCGATCATTTTTTGATGTTAAGTACTTGTGTAAAAAATGAACTTGTTATAATTAAAAATTACCCATGTAGTCAAAATTACATTATCTACAGTATCATATTCATAATTTTAATATCATATATGTCATTTATATACATATTTATATCCATTATATCTTTAATTACAATAGTCCATAACATTTGGATTTAAGAAATTAAATGCTCCGTTCATGGAGACGACAAGCTGTACGTACGCATAAACAATACATTCATTTCTTTTTCATATTTAAAGGATGAAAACTAAATGATAGATTTGTATATTATAATTATATTATTATATAATTTGATATATATGATACATAATTTCATTAACTTCATCCTTTATTTGTTCCATGTATGGAATGAACGAGTAATATCACTTTTAGAGGCGGTAGTCCGCACTTTCTCGAATGAAATTATTGTATTTACAGATCTTGAAAAGAATCAAGCTATGTTTGTAAAAAAAATTAAACCATCCTAGAATAAATATAAATATAATATATATCATATAAAATTAAACTTCTATAATAATTTCCACCTTGAGAGGTGGTAGGGGAAAATTGAACAATCATTATTTCGTGAGGCACTAGTACGTCGTAGAGAGAAACAATATGTTCGTATCCATTAAATAGATGTGTATGTTAGTGTACTTAGAATAAATTTCATAAATAATACAAGTATATTGATAATAATATTTTTTTATGTAATAAATTAATAACAATATAATAAGTAGTGTATAAGTAAAATAATGGAAATGAACTATTGTGAAGATGCTGCCTCTAAAAACGTGTAACTCCAATGAATTTTAGACAAAAGGCTTTCTTGAGTAGTCTTCTGCCTAAGTTAATGGTTCTTGATGGAATATAGGAATTTTGAGAGCTGATTTTGGAAGAGTTTGGAGGAGCCAATGGTCTTGAGAGGTTTTATTAAATTGTTAGGGGTGACTCCCATTAATAAGAGGGAGGATGGGAACTTTAGGCATGTATAGAAATATTATTTTATAATAACGTGATTTTCGATTTCAAATGGTCCAAAAGTTATTTATTTCAAATATAAGTTTCTTTAATGTTGAAAAGATATCAACAAATAGGTTTTAGACAAGTATACGTCACAAATATAACCTTATCTTTTAGCATTAACCATTAGTTAACTAATTTAACTATTACCATTTCATCTTGTATATTCATGCTATATGGTTTATTAAGTTACTATAAAATGAAAATAGAACATCAATTGATTAACTAATGACATTTTATACATTATATAATTCATTTTTCCAAATATTATATTTTTAAGACTATTATATCATTTAATAGAATATTATTTGTTTTAAAAACCCATTTATGTAATTTTTTACACTATTCATATCATGGCTTTTTTAAATTTCATAAAAACTAGATTATTTTGAAAATCATTATTAATTAAAATATAAAAATTATTTATCTTCTATAAAATTTTTGGATGGCATTAAAAGTTTCAAAATAAATTTTTTTAATATTTATAGTCTCATTTATATAAATCTTTCATTAATAATGTAATCACTACATCATCACTGTGTCATAAATTTTTTATTAGATGTCAAAAAATTATAAATAAAATACCATGATGTAGGAAATATTTTTATATTTACAATTTGTTTTTATAGTCTAATATATAACTTATTTAACACCATATAAAAATTGATTTAGAAAAAACATAAATGTTTATGTTATATTTTTTTACGAGATATTAATTGTTATAAAATGTCATTTTCATATCCATGTGGCTTCATGGGGTCCAAAAAAGACCCCTCGATTCCCATGGTTGGAAAAATTTACTATAATATGAATATGTCACGTTTTAGGGTATTTTATTACTATTATTATATAATTTTTTCACCCTTATGTACCTGATTTACCCTTTAACCAAGGTAAATAAAATAATTACTAGAGATACTATTCATAATATCTAAAAATTAAAGGAACATATTTTCAAAATATATACCTCCTAAATATGAATATGGAATCATTTTTATCAATATTCAAAACATATAATTTTAGAAATTAATTTAAAATTTATTCCCGTTTCCAAAACCAAAAAAGTGGGTTTTTAAAAAGTAATAACTATCAAAAAATCGACATTTTATGATGTCCAATTTAAAATTAAAATTACATCCAATGACCAATATTGGATTAAATGATAAATATATTATCCATTTAAACTTTAAAACTAATTAAATTTATAATCTAAATATATAAATAAATTATATTAGAAGGTTGTTTTGAATTGAAATGTAATATTTTTCACTGTTCATAAAAATAGAAATTTTATCAGAAAAATTAAAAATTTTCATCCAAAATAAATTTTGAGGTCCCATTTCTATTAATGTATTTTATTTTGTCAAATAAATCATATAGATGTTACAAATACTATATTTAAAAAGGTTTCTCCTTTAAAGAGGGTAAAACTGCATTTTAAGAAAAATACATCTTTTATCTAAAAACATGAATTTGTTATTATATCATATCAAGAAAACATATAAGATGAATATAAAACATTACATTAAATATATATCAAATATTTTTTTATGAAATAATAATCTATAAATAGTGATATGAAAGAACAATTATTTTCTTTTATTCATGTTTTTATAAAAAAATATCATTTATATTCAATTGGTTTTTATTTCCATTTATAATAAATTTGGTAACTAATGAATCAATATTTAAACATGTGAAAACCATATTTCAGTTGATATTATTCCTTCCTACCATTATAATGGATAGGATTTAACTACCATTTCTAATAAAAATACTATTATAATATTCTTTTTTGGTATATCTCAATGTTGTGTGAAACATAAGATTTCAGAGAAACCCCTTATTGCGTGTTGATTTCACTATTAGAAAAATCATCCACCTTAACATAAAATAAATATCATATTCGTATGTATAAATAGAAATCAAATAGTATTATTCTATAAATACCAAGGTTGTTTCATACTTCCCCCCTTTTGGAAATTGTGTCCTCACAATTTTAAAATTTTGCTGGAAAACATCATTCAAATTCCCACATCGGATAAAGAGTCAATAAAACTATAACATTTAAAGAAAGGAATTTATGTAAAAAAGGTAACCTGAGATAACACATAATAGTGTTCCATGTAAGAAAACATGTATATGGATGATAAAATAACCATGATGTTCGGATAGAGAGTGATAAAGAACATGATTAAGAGAATGTTAACCACGAGAAAACCACAAACTATTGATCGGTTAAACAGTCATTGATTTGGTTGTAGAAAAAGTTAAAAAAATGGTTTTTTAATATCATTTTCATAATGTTCTGTAATTTATTTATGATATTGAGTAAAACATAAGGACACATACTTACTTGTCAATTAGTGTTTCATCCATTAATAAATTTTTCCCACAAAATCATCTTTTCTCCAAACAATGTGTACTCAATATTACATGGTCATATTTGAAGTTGTAGAATCAACTTCTATAGGATCCCATTATCCCAAAATTATGAATTATATATTTTATCATTCATTAGACATTAACCAAAACCAAAATGGTTATTACATGATCAGTTAATCCTCTTAAATGAATAATCCTTTAATCTCAAATAATTAAACAAACAATACTAAATATTTAATAAATACTATGCAAAAAACAATTTTACGTAAAACTTTTCAAAGTAATAAAAATTAATATTGAGACCCAAGTATTAAAAAGGATATGATTACTATGTCTTTAACAATATATATTAACATTTAACTCAAAATAACACCGACTACTCCAAAGTATCATACCTAAATGTAATTAACATAATCACATATTCTCAATGATAGGTTAATCAATTACATAAATAACCCAAATCACCATATATAGATAATAAAACCATTGATTATTCCAGAATAAAATTAAACCATTACTCTTCATAATAAATCTCACAGTGTTCTATTTTCCTTAGGCATATAGTGTTTCCAATAGATCAAACGTCTCCAAAAAAGACATTTATCACCTAATAACCATAAAAATTGCCTATAATAAGGATATCTATTTAAAAAAAGAATATATTCCAAAAATCAAATTATTCTTGAACTATAAAATAAGTTAACTTTATAGAATATGTCATACTAACTAGGGGATTCATTTAGGCCAGCGGTAGGTGATGCTCCCTTGTCGCTATTCAGTTGTGGGTTCGATTCAATAGGCCTTTCCAAGTTTGATGGGATATCAGGCATCTTTCTAGTTTTCCTATTCCTAAAACTATATAATTAATAAAACATTCCAAAAAATAATAAAAAATTATCCAAAATAACCCTGTAATATTTTAACTTCAATGGTTATCTCATACCTCACATTTCTCATCCCAAAATGTAATAACACTTAAATGATTAAAATTCAAGGATCATATAAATACTAATGGTTATTTATAACTATATCCACAAAAGAAAATATAATTCTTCCTCAGTTAACATTTTTATATAACATACATAAGGGTTACAAATACTATATGTCTTCCAAAGTAATCCCAAAACTAATACTTTTAAACATATCATCATCTATTTATCCACCATAACCCTTCAATTCCAAAAATGTATACATCTTAATCATGGGAAATTATTCATGATTTTTTATCCATGGTTTATCATATAAATACTTAATACGTCCTTCCTACAAGAAAAATGATGTATGATTTATTATGATTTCAATAATGTCAAAACATGAGCTAAGAAATAATCCAAACCATTCATAAGTATCTTTCAGTTTTCTCAACTTCAATTGGAATGAAATTAGGAATTGGTAATCATATACTGGTACAGTTCTGTCGATACCGTTCTGGAATATTCTTCGTAGAAAATTTATAAGCACAATGAACATGCACACCACATTTAAAACATTCAATTGGTCCCTCATAAATTACTTCTTTCCCTTTTCTGGATCAAACTGAACACTTCCTTTCCATGTAATGTTTTTTCTTTTTGACCATCATTACCCCACCTATAAAATCTTATTGTCCATTTCAATCATTTTAAAAGGTTTCTCTTTCATCATCATTGACACATAGTTTTCTAATATACATACCTTTATTATTATTTCCTGACCTTAAATAGGGATCCTTTTCTCACATATATGATGCCTTAGAGAAATAACCATAGATCAAGTGTTCAATCATGAATCCAGATGGTCGGTTAAGAATTACCACAAGTGTTCTCATTGTCACTCCCATTTCATTTGATTGCTTATTTAGAAAACCACCGTAGTTTCCATCAAATCCATTATTACCTTGGTGCCTTCATGATCTAGCCATTTACTAAAACCAAAAAGGAAAGTATGAGAATATCGATACAATCCTCAAATATTATCTTATGAGGAGGGTAAAAACTAAGATATATTTAATCATGTTTTCTTACACTCATTCAATTTATGTAAAATAAATTTGACTCTTTCTAATATACTATCCCTTATGGTTATATCAAACTTGTAATTGGTGCTAAAATATCATCCTAAACTTTAATGTTATCTAAACCGACCTCTAATACCATCTTTAAGGCCCCAGTCTTAAATATTAAATAATATGGAATTGTGTTAATAATTCACATTGAGGATATTTTCAGGATTATAGCTTTATAGATTTAGGTCATAACTGATACACAACAACTTGAATATTACATGTATACAATTCTACTCACTATCAATTTTTTATAAAAAAAACACTTAAAAAAGAAAACATGTTTAGTACCATGTTTTAGATATCATGTCCTTTACTTGATCACATAATTAACCCCATTACTATTGAAGTCCTATGAAAAACATTTTAAAACATTAGATGATCATTAAAAACCCAGTAAGTAAAACATAAAGAAGGAAAACTGTTATTTTTTCAAAATAACATTTAAACGATGATTAATTTATAAAAAATTAATACTTTCCACCATAAAGTAGTATAAATACACTTTACTAAAAATAAGCTCATTTCTTTACTTTTTTGTAACCAAAATATTACCATTAAGCCCATAGAATGAAACACATAGCATAAAAAGGAAACTTGGGATATTAAAATACTTAAACAGAATAATCATACGGTAGACTTCCACACGTATCACTAAATGGAATAGCCATACGGTTGACTTAAATACCCAATGAATTTGAGGTTACATCAGAACCACACATCCTTAGTTTATCACGGAACCACCCATCATTTTTTTATCACATAACCACCCATCATTAGTTTATTAAGTAACCACCCCTCAAATGTCCATGTAACATTATATAATCATAATAGATAAAATATTCTAAATATCAACATTTCACTAATAACATTTCATATGAAACCACAATAAATTATTTCAAGATATTGAAATATTAAATACTTTATAAAAACCATTCTCAAAACAATAACACCAAAAAATGGGATAATGGATTTATTTTATTTTTAAAAACACTAAGGCTTATAGAGTATGCGAAATATCTTATAACGATTACGGTGACCGAGAGATCATTGTCGCCGAATATGATAAATTTTTTTTACACAATTATTGAAATGTTTTATAGAAAAAAGATTCAATTTTAATTAATTTAAATTTAAAAGTGTTTTATTTTACACTATATAAAAGTTGGAGGTCTGTTTTATCTAAATATTCCTCAGTGAAAGTTGATTGAGACGAATTCCTTTACCACTTGAAAAACACAAGAATATAGATCAATTAAGAATAAAATTAAACAAAACTTTAAATATCATGATAATATCATAATTCATGATATAAATATTCAAAAAGGTTTTATATAAAAATTATTGGAGAATATATGTTAATAACAACATGATATGCCTCAATTAATGAAGATTGTGAAGAAATCCCTTACCACTTGAGAAACTCTTGAAAAAAAATAATTAAAGAATAAAATATAAAAAAACATTAAATATCATTAGAATATACTAATTCATGATATAAATAGTAAAAATGGCCTTATATAGATATTATATGATAATATATGTTCATAACATAATGACGTGACTCAATGAAAAGAGATTGAGATGAAATCTGTTACCTTGTGTCTCACTTGTCTTGTTCGTTATTTATCTCCATGAATAATAAACCTAAGTTAATTTCTACTTTCATCAGAACATTTTTAAATATTATTAATCCTTTTTAAATATTTATTACCTTTCTATATGAATCATATAATTACTCACATTCATATCAGTTGTTTTGTCGATGTTTGGTTCTTGTGTAAAAAATGAACTTGTTATAATTACAAATTGTACATGTGGTCAAAGGTCCATTATCTCTAGAATCGTATACATGATTTAAATATCATATATATATATGATTAATATTTATTTAGATCGATTATATATATATTTATAATATTCTATAACATTAGGGTATATGAAATGAAATGCAATGTTCAGGGAGATGGTAAGTCGTACGTACACATGAAAGATTCTATAATTTTTTTAATATTTAAAGGAATGAAAAATAAATGATACATTGGTATATTATAAATACAATATTATATCATATGATATATATGTTACAAAATTTAATTAAAATTATTATTTATACATGCGACGTATGTCATTAACGAGTCATGTCAGTTTGATGGGGCAGTAGTCTGCACTTTCTCAAATCAAATTATCATGTTTACACATCCTGAAAATCATAATGGTATGTTTGTAAATATAAATTAAAGTATAATAGATAATATATGAATATTATTAATATCATATATAAATACGGTTCTATCATAATGTCCACCATGAGGGGTGGATGGGGAAAATTGAACAATCACCGTTTCGTGAGGGACCAGTTCGCAGTACACAGAAAAATTGTGTTTGTGTCCATTAAATAAAGGTGTGTTTAAGTGTTGTTATAATACATATCATAAAAACAACCTACTATATTTAGGATACTAGTGTTGTTATGTAATCAAATAATATGAATATAATAGGTTGTGAAGATATAATACAATGGAATGGAACTTTCTTTGACAAAATATGAATTCATTAACTAACGATGATCATCGGAGTTACATGCGCATAAACATGAGGGGAAGTGGTCTAGCCAGAGCTGATTGTCGTAAGGGGGCCAGCAGCCGCCAGCTGATGGGCTGCATTGTTATCATCCCTTTTGATGAAGGAGAAAGTGCAGATTGTGAAGTTTGACGAAGGGAATGAATAGTCCTAATGAGGGATCCCCAAGATTGAAGGCCGACGTCATCGAGTTTTATGGCATTGAAAATGGTGAGGCAGTCTGATTTGAGGTTAATTGATTTCCATCCACGATCATTGGTGAATTTCAGCCCGACAAGGATGGCGACCATTCCAGCCACTGCAGGTTCCCAGAGCACATGGTATGATTCATGTTTGGCTGCAATGATTTGACCATAGTGGTCCTGGGCCAGCATAGCAAGACCAAAATATCCATCTTTGTGGAGAGACGCATCCACATTAATCTTGAGAATCCATTTCGGTGGTGGGAACCAATGTGGGGAGGAAGAAGGGGTTCCCAATGGCCTCTCCTACCTAGAGTGATGCTGCCATCCCACAATCCAGGATGATGCACGTTCAATCAAAAATTCGGGAGGCCTAAACATATGATTAATGATGGAATCATTATGTCGAACCTTAATGATATCAGTTAGAATAAAAAGTATGTCCACATTAGCCAGAGAAAAAGAGGAGCACCATCACATCAGGAGAGAGGTGAGGTTCGAGGCCACATCCAGATAGAGATCTTTAGGGGATCTGAATTTAATCCAAATCTCTTTTTCCCCTTGGTATTGGGTAAGAGCATGGAGGGGAGATTCTAGGACGTATGGGCATAAGGGGCAGGTATTGTCATTGGAAAAATGTCGGAATGCAAGGAGGTTCATGGTAGGTAGGGTTCCATTGCACACTTTCCAAAAGAAATGGTGGATTTTTTGGGGAACAATGATCTTCCACAGTCATTTCCAGGCCCCATCATCCCCTTCATCAATCTGTGTACAAATGGTGATCCAATAGCCCAATTTCACCGTGTAGGATCCCGAGATGTCATTGACCCCAAAGAGATGGTCGAGGCCTGCATCCAGAACAGAGTGGATACTCAGGATGATCCTTTTCTCCCTTTCATTGAACCAAGAGAAATTTTTTTCCAAGCACCACCCATTCCCCTGGTCAGCAAACAGGCACCGGATAGTGGCACATTCAGAACCTAGATAGATATGGGATGATTCCCTCACATATTTCATTTCAATAAGCCATGGATCAGTCCAAATATTAACCATTTTTTCATTTACAATCCTCTAATCCAATCCTTTATTCATAAGATTACGGGAGCCCCAGATGCTTCTCCAGAGGAAGCTGGGTCTTGGGCCATAATGGGAGTCCTGGAAATCATTATGTGGGAAGTATTTTGCATGTAGAACTCGCGCACAGAGAGATGATGGACTATTAATAATGATCCATCCTTTCTTAGCTAGTAGTGCATCATTAAAATTAACGATGTCCCGGAATCCCATTCCACATTTGGATTTGGGTTGGCAGAGTTTTGGCCAGGCGATCTAATGTGTCATATTCCTTCCATCATTTCTACCCCAGCAGAAGTTGGCAGTGCAAGAGTGGATCTAGGTGAAAATGGTAATATGAAGCTTGAAAATGGACATAAAATAGCTGGGAACATATTGTAAGGCCACCTTAATGAGGGTTTCCTTTCCCTCTTTGAATATTTTTTTGGGGTCCAGCCTCAGTGTTTTTTCTCAATTCTATCCAAAATATTTTCAATGATTTATTTCATGGATCATCCAACCACTATGGGTAACCGAAGGTAATTTTGATGTTTTTTGACCATAGGAATGCCTGGAATAGAACAGAGATCTTCTATTTTGGATAGTGGAACCCTCAAGCTGAATGAGGCTTCCGACTTACCATGATTGATGGCTTTCCCTGAGGACCATTCATACTATTTAATCACAAGGCCGATGTCAAGGCACTCATTATGGTTTTCCATAGAAAAAAGAAGGCATTTATCAGTGAAAAAGTTGTGTGAAACTGCAAGACTACCACGACAAACCATTTCTCCATGAATTATAAGATAGAAGGATGCCTTGGAAATGAGGTTAGAAAAAACATCAACCACCAATATAAAGAGAAAGGGTGAGTGAGGGTCTCCTTGAAGAAGGCCTCGGGTTGGGGAGAAGCATCGAGTGAGAACCCCATTGACATTAATTCAGAAGGAGACAGACGAGACACAGTGCATGATCATATCTATCCATTTCGTGCAGAATCCCATTTTCAGCACCACAAATTTAAGGAAGTTCCATTCTACTTTATCATAGTCCTTATCAATATCCAGTTTCCATGACATGGTACCACTTTTTGTGGTAGAGAATGTTTTCATGGAGTGGAAGACTACATGTGAAAAAATGGCATTATCAGTGATCAGTCTCTTTGCCACGAAAGCACTTTGGTTCTCTGAGAAGATGTCAGGTAACCATGTATGCAGCCGATTAACTAAAATATTTTAGAAGATCATGTACGAGATATTTCATAGGTTGATATGTCTAAATTCTAAGACCGTAAGGGGTTTCTTAATGTTGGGGATGAGGATGAGGACTATTTCATTAATAGTAGAGAGGTTCGTTTCCCCTACCTAAATATTCATCATCATATTGCAGATGTCTGGGCCAATAATGTGCTATTATTTTTTTAAGGAGAGGGATTGGAAACTGTACGGGCTCGAGGACATAGTAGGGTGAATAAGTTTCAGTGCTTGAAGGATCTCTTTTTCCGTCACATCTTTGGAGAGATGTCTGTTAATCTCTTCGGTGATCACAGGTGCGATACAATCCCCCACCTTTGCATATATGATGAGAATTTGTGTAGAGAAGAGCTTATGAATGTAACTGGAGATAACACATTGGATTCCATCTATGTCGAAAACATTGTTCCCATCCGGGTGCGAGATGCAAGAGATAAAATTTTTCCGATGCCTATCAGATGCTTTCTAATGGAAGTACCGGGTGTTTGTGTCCTCTTCTACAATGTGGATATCCCGCGCCCACATAGCTTATAAACTTTCCTTGATTTTCTAGGCTGTATCCAAATCTCATTGAATGCCACTGATTTTGGATAGTGTGTAGTTGGTTGAGGGTCGGTTGAGATGATTAAACAACTTCCCCTCATGAAATTTGAAGTACTTATCAGGTTAAAAGAATATAGTGAAGATTCATGTCCTCAAATCAGAAACCAGTTGTTGGCGATTGGGTCTAATGTATGTTTGACCACTCTTCCATCCATATCAGATAACATCTTCGCATTTGCAGTCTTATGACCATAAGATTTCAAACTTGAAGGGTTTCCTAATTTTTTAATACGATCACCATGGGTGCAGTCATCGAAAATTGGGTATTGGTCTGAGAAGTTGAGTGATAGGTGTCTGATGTGGTACATTCTGAAATCTTTTGCCCAATCCATTGAGCCTAGAAATATATCAAGACACTCAGTGATACGGGTACCATCAGTGATGGCCAAAACCATCTGAACGGGATGCCCGTGTAACCCCGATCAACAAGGTCTGCCCAATAATTTTCATCTTTAAAATATAACATCGAGATAGAGGATCGGAAGGCTCCTCCTTTTTTCCCTTCTGATACAAGATGTCATCGAAGTGCCCTCCAATCAAAATAGGGCTTTGCAGGTCACGTTTCATATTGTAGAGAAGGTCCCAAGATTTCCACTTCTCGATTTGGGAAGGCCAAACATAAAAGCCCAAAAAATTCAATGGAGGTTTGCAGGATTCATCGATAGCTGCAGCCACATGGTGCGAGGATAAAGATAAAATACTGACATCAATATTTTCCATCCATATGAGACAAAGACCTCCTGAGCGGCCTTGTCGGGGGACTGGGAGGCAGCCCTGAAAGCCACATTTCAGAGCAATGCATGTGGTGTCCTTGTTTTCGGACATGGTTTCGGACAGGAAAATCATATCAAGGTGACTTTGAGAGCTTTAGCGCTGGAGCATAAAAATCGTTCATCGGTTTCCAAGACCACGACAGTTCCAGCATGAAGAAATCATTTCTCTAGGTGGGTCTGGGACGTACCCGCCTCTACCTTTGATTCAACTAGGGAAATTATGATGCCTTCTTCATTCCTTCTTTTTGGGTGGTTTTCAGACAAATTTCTTGGTTTAATTTGTCATTTCAGTTCCCCTAGTTTTGGGTTAACCGTTTTCCCATCTCTGTCTTCACAGTCTCCCTTTTTCCACGTTCGACGGGTAACTGGGCTTGAAGTTGTTAAGCCTGTCATCCAATAGTCATCTTGTGGTAAGATACCTAGTGAGAGCGTATCAAACCCAGGTTCGGGATCTGGTCGTTCGAATCACATATGTTTCATCTTAGAGATTTTCA
The DNA here is from genome assembly GCA_963277665.1 of Viscum album. Lineage (NCBI taxonomy): Eukaryota > Viridiplantae > Streptophyta > Magnoliopsida > Santalales > Viscaceae > Viscum > Viscum album. The sequence goes on along the minus strand of OY728141.1, from coordinate 1,199,080,347 downwards.
TTGGTGGTTCATTTGGTTTTGGAAACGACTCTGTTGTTGTTAAGATTGTGGCTTTCGTGGGTAGAATTCATGCCTGATTTGATGTAAATCTTCTTTGAATGACATTACAACCTAGCCCCATTATTTCACCTGCAACTTATGTCCTAGGGGGATCTTTCAGCTTCTCTTTGATCACATGGTCTATCTTAAGGGAATTCCGGTGGTCCCCGCATGATGATATTTGGTTGTTTAGTATCTTCTCGCTTCCTGGGGCCATTGTGAGAAGGTCACGATCCTTTTGTTTTTTCACCTCAGGGATGTATGCATCTCTTGTCGTTTTGGCCGAACCCAAGTACCATATTGCATAATGATATTTCTTGATTCATTTTCTTTCTTTGTGTTGCACGCTTTCTCTAGATGACCGATACACCCGTAATGGAAACAGAAGATTGGGCGTTTCTCGAAATGTGTAACTCCCTTTGATTTGATCCTAAAGGCTTAATTGAGTTTCCATATTCCTAAGTTAAGTATTCTTGGAGAATTAGAGGTATTTTGGGAGATTATTTAAGAAGATATAGGATGATACAAGGGGCTAGATAAGTGTGATTAAATTGTTCGGGGTGGGTCTCTTTTATAAGAGGGAGGAGGGGCACATTAGGAATGTATTGAAATATTATTTAATTATAACCTGAATTTCAATATTAAATTGTCCCACAGTAATTTATTTAAAATATAATATGGTTTTGGATCTAAAACCTCTCAAAAAATAGGTTTCATACATGTATAGTTCACGAATGTGACCTTATCCTTTAGCATTAACCCTTAGTCAACTAATTTAACTCTTACCATTTCTTCTTGTATATTCATACTATAAGGTTAATATAGTTACTATAAAATGAAAATAAAACCTCCATTAGTTCCTTAATTAAATTTTAATCATTATAAAAGACATTTTTTTATAATATTATATTTTTTGGACTATTATATCATTTAATAAAATTATATTTATTTTAAAAACTCATTAATATCAATTTTAAACTATTCGTGTCATTAGTTTTTAAAAATCCATAAAAATTATTATTTCCGAAATAACTTAATTAATTAAAATATAACAAGTCATAATCATCCCTAAACAATTTTTATCGAATAAAATTTTTCTAAATAATTTAATTTTAATATATATAATCTCATTTACTTAAATCATTGATTAATCAGGTATTCACTGCATCATCATTGTGCCATAAATAAATATATTTATATGATGTCTAACAATTATAAATTAATAACCATGATATAGGAAATCTTATTATCTTTATAATTATTATTTATAGTCAATGAGATAAATTATATAACCCCATATAAAAATTGTTTTATTAAACATTATATGTTTATGTTATATTTTTCTTTACTTCATATTAATTCTTACAAAATGTCATTTTCATATCCAAGTGGCTTCGTGAGGTCCCCAAAAATTACCCATTGATGCCAATGGTTATAAATAATTCATCCAAAAAAATTATTATACGTTTTAGGGTAGATTTATATTTTTATAATATTATTTTTTTACCCTTATTTACCAGATTTACATTTTGACCATGGTAAATAAAATAATTACTCATGCTATTATTCATAATCCCTAAAAATAAAAGTTACCTATTTACAAAATTTGTACCTACTGATTCCAAATATGAAATAATTTTTTCCAAATTCAAAACACATAATCAGTAGAAATTAATTTAATATTAATTCTCATAGTCGAAACAGATATGCATGTTTTTAAGAAGTAATAACTATCAAAATACTGACCACTGTTTATGTCCAATTTCAAAGTAAAATTACTTCTAATGACCAAAATTTGATTAAATGGTAAAAATATAACAAAATTACACTTCAAAACGTATTAATTGTAAAAGATAACTATATAAATATATTATATTAAAAGGCAGTTTTTCATTAAAATGCAATATTTTTCACTATTTATAAAAATATGGATATTATCATAAAAATACCAAAATTTCATCCAAATAAAATTTTAATGTCCCTATTATATAAAATATGTTTATTTTGTCAAATAGAACATATAAAAGTGAAAACAATATATTTAAAAAGTGTTCTCCATCAAAAGAGAAAAATTGAATTTATAGAAAAATACATCTTTCATCCAAAAAAATTTATTTGTTATTATAGTGTGTCAAGAAAACAAGTAAGATGAATTTAAAAAATTACAAATAATATATATTATCTATTTTTCATTAAATAAAAATCCATAAATAGTTATATGAAAACACAATTATTCTCTTTTTAATATGTTTTGTTTAAAACATGCCCATTATATTCAAATGGTTTTTATTTTCATTTCTAATAAATTTGGAAACTAATGAATCATTATTCAAACATGTGTAAACCATATTTCAAAATTATGTTGATATTATCCATTCTATACATTCCAACTGGCTATGAATTACCTTCAATTTAAAATTATAATAATATTACTGCTTTCTTTTTTAGTATATCTCAATGTTCTGTTCAATATAAGATTTCAGAGAAACCCATTGTTTCATGTTGAGGAAACTATTAGAAAAAGTGTCCCCCTTAACGTAAAATCAATATCATATTCATATGTATTAATAGAAATCAAAATGTATTATTCAACAAATACATGGCCCATGACATTAATGGTAAATATGTTGACCTTTATATTCCTCATAACATAAATTGTCAATGATAACTACATTCTAGGATACCAAATATAATAGAATACTTTATAATACTCATGATATATTCCTTACCTTCATTTCAATCTATTTCCACCAATAATTAATGAAAAAATTACATTTCTTTATCGAAATATGGGGGTGGTATTCTTCACATGGGTTACATTAGTGTATTTTTAGTGGTGTGATTAGGTATGATTTAGGGATTTCATTCCAAATATTTTATATTATTATATATTCCAGTTTAATTAGAGGTGTGTAGGCATATAGTGTGATATTTTCATAATCATGGTTTTAATCTGGTCAAAATATGATATTATTTTTCTTAAATTATGGTTTGTGGTTTTCTACAATTAGGGTAGACTGCTAATACTGTATAGTTCAGATATATCTCAACTTATGATTTTTGGGATTTTTTTATCTTATCAGTATTTTTGTTGTGTTGGGATGGAAACCAATTAGTTTCATTTAATCTTATTCAATGCGATTAATTATTTACCCTTTAACAAAGAAATGTATTTTGATAATTATTTTGTTCGATAGAGTAATGTCACCTATAATGATAATTTTCAGACTCTCTATACATTTGCCATGGTTTTTATATGATTTATGATACCTATAATCCTTTTATGTTGTTATTAACTATGTTCTTGGAGTAACATAAAATATTTTCAGGTTTTCCTTTACAAATATTTTTATCCTTCTTGTTTCCATACTGATTTTGGGAGTTCTCAGTTCCTATTATCCAGTCTCTGTTAATTTCATTTTTAATGGATATTTTAATTTTTATAATATTAAATAAAAGTACATTATTCAATAAACAATGATTCAAGTTAAACCCGTTAATTAAAATCCATTGATACATGGAATCAATTTTCTTAACAACTTATATCCTTTAAATAGAGCCATATAGATATTCTATTGAATAAAAATATGGATTTCTGATACCATTATTATTTTTTGTACAATGATATGATTGTACAAGAAATGATATGATTTTTGTACATAAAATAAACATCTTCTACCTTCATCCAAACTCCATAAAACATCTATATAGAATATCAAGTCTTAATATGTGAAATTAAATTACTATTTTCTATTATTAAAACTACCCAAACAATAAACTCAACTTTAGGATCAATAATATTTGATATATAGGGTGTTTTGTAGGGAGTTACATACAAATTACCACACATCTATGATCATGAAAGTATAAGTGTTGCAACAAGTAATCTGGATAATGTTATGACAATGTAACTCACATTCAAACATCAGAAAACAAAATAGTTTATTGAAAATTATTTTTCATAAATGTAACGAATATTTTAGTTAATATTAACCAAAAAATGTTCATATCAAATATTGGATTTTTTATACTAGTATTAGATATTAATATATATTAAAAAACAAATTTTCATTTTATATAAATAATATATTTTAATTATATAGTATCCCATATGGTTTCTATGTCGATATGAAGAATAAAGAGTTCATATGTCAGATATGAATTTGAAAAGTTTATGTTTCTATTTTTTGGAGTCTATAAACATATTTAATGATTAATAAATTATTTATATTCATATATATTGAAATATTAACTATATCACTTGTGTAATTTATGAATTATCCATTAATATTTTTATCTCCAATCCAAGAATATAAATTTTTTATATTATGATTGATTTAATGATTTATAATTAGTACAAAAATACTTTTTATAAGTTTTTTTTAATTTAAGGAATATCGTGATGAAAAATGATTTATGGGTTATTTTTTAACCCTATTTTATAATTTTTGCGATAATTAAAATTTAAATATATTATTATATTTAGTGATAATAATATTTATTTAATATATTATTAAAACTAAAAATCATCAATGTTGTGTTCAATATAACATTTCCCAGGCATTCTAGAAAAGAATTCTACGCCAATAAACACAAAGGGGATCAACACGGTGAGTAGTTGTACTACCCGTCGAGTCTTTACCTCCTATAGCAAGAGTATAGACCCATCCTCCATTGAGAAGATAAACACGGAAAGCATGTGGAATACCCCGCGTTTCATCGCCTCTTTCGGAAGAAGGGTATGCAAGACTAGCTGCCTTGAGCAGTGTAGAAAAGTAAAGCAGATAAACACCCAATAAGAATCAGTAAGCATCCAACAAAAAAATCTATCCCATTACATCATCCCTGGTGTCCTACATGACACCCATGTGCATAAACTGATGCATCTAGCAACTCTATGAGTCATCTATTGTCACAACAAGTAGCCTCCAAGACCCCACATATCACAATAGCCATCCAGGCTCACATCACAGAACAAACAGCAGGAAACAACATCACATCAATTGGTCTCTTGGCCCTTTAACAAACAAGAGGGTAACTCAGATCCCTTTAAATGATTATCGATCAATCAATTGATTAATCTATATTGAATTAAAAGATTTTTTATTCGGAGGTTCCAAATTCGGGGAACCTAATCAATAAGTTATCACAAAAAAATAAACATTCTTACTACACTAATTTGATTAACATCTAATTACCAGTAGAACTAGATTAATTTACATGTCTCTTTATATTTAGCCAAAAAATTATCAATTAATCCCAATTTAGTTTCTTCACCGATTTCCATCAAGAAAGAACATCAAAAGAAAACCAAGCATAGATATCACACTATCTAGAAAAACAGGAGGTAGTAAAATACGATCGATATCAATTTATTTATCAGGTTAAAATATTTATTATGTCAATTCCATTGTCATCCAGTGGGATTAAACATGCTAACAATATATTTGCACATAATAGAAAGATAAGAAATGAATCCCTTACCTGAAACAGTTCCTTACGTTCTTTATCCACACAACGGGTCACGATCCTCCTCTCGCGACAACTCCATCCACCCAAGGATTCCACTCTATGACAGAACGAACCAAACGCCATGAAAAACCCATTATAATACTATATATTACATTCCATAAAAAGGAAGGGAGAAATAAGAGAAGATGATCCCCAAAGGAACGATGATAAAATATACCTTATATGGACGATTGACCAATACAACTCGGTTGCATCCCAAAATAGAGCGGAACCAATCCGAGGAGTAAGGTTTGATTGTGGAACTCCTACGGGATGGATTGAAATGTTCTAGCATCTCATATCCAAGAATAAAGAGGAATAACAAGGGAGGATTATAACTTGACCCTTTTGAAGATTTAATGGGGCGACAGTTTAAGATACGCTTAATTCTCCGTTAAAAGAAGATCGCATTAACCCACACGGTTTGTCCAAGTAAAAACATCCCGAGCTATAGGGAAAATTAATATAGGATTTATAGAATTCGAATCGGCCTTTTGAGACTTTTAAATAAGGCTTTAAAAAAAATTTACGTCAAAGGAAACGCCAAAGGGGCGAAACTATAGGAAGCTCGAAACACTATTCACATACTCAAAATTTTGCAAAGGAAAGAAAAGGACTCCATTAGACCTCACTATTAGAGGTTACTAATAGAACTCATCATTAGAGGTTACCGATAGACCTCACCATTAGAGGTTACTAATACAACTTACCGTTAGAGGTTACTAATACACCTTACCATTAGATATTACCGATAGAGCTCACCATTTTGGAAACATTGTACACCTACTATTTTGGTAACACTGTTCAAGTCCACCATTTGAAGGACACTGTTAGAACCTTACCATTCTAGAAACACTGTTCTAGTATACTATTAGAAGGTTACTGTTAGAACCTCACCATTCTAGAAACATTTATCTAGTCCACAATTAGAAGGTCACTATTAAAACCTCACCATTCTGGAAACACTGTTCAAGTCCACAGTTAGAAGGTCACTGTTAGAACCTCACCTTTCTCGAAACACTATTCAAGTCCACCGTTATAAGTTCACTATTAGAACATCACCATTACTGTTCATAAAACTGGAAAACTCTTCACAGAACTGGAAATTTGGCAAAGTGTTGGGGATAAGTCACCTAGACCTCCTGGAACACCTCCAACGTCACATTATCAATGTAATGGACTTGAGGGGTTCGGGCCATTCATTGTTTATATATGAAATATAATTAAATTAGAATTAATATTTCATTAATATCGTATTAATTTACAAAATATGTCCTCAATACATTCATTGTAAATTGTTAACAAATCACACCGCTTTCAGGAGGCAGTGGTCAACATATCAAAAAATGATGTTCTCATCTTTACAAAAAATTGAAAACCTAAAGTTATGTGATATATAATTAAATAAAAAAGATAAATACATCTGATTAATCATATATATATATATATATATAAATAAATAATATTTACATCTTAATTCCAAACCAATAGAGACACTAAATAAAAAAACAACAGTGTTTCGTGAGGCCGTTGTCCAGTGTACACACAAATGGGTAGTTTTCTACCCATTTGATGACTGTTTGTGTAATATTAGGTCTAAATCCTACTTTAAAAGAATCTTAGTATAATTATAATTATTATGTTATTTTATATTAATTTAATAGGAATATTTTATATGGCGATGAATGGAATAAAAAGAATTTTATTTTTTAAGGGTGTTACCTTTTCTTTTTGCAATTCCTTTTGGTTTTCATCAAATATCTTCCTTGGAATAATGTTTTTCAAAAAGGTAGGATTCTAGGATAATTTTTCGAAATTTTTTGCAGATATTAGTTTCGGTTTGGGATGATCCAAAATGGTTTTATATATGTAAAGATAGGGTAGTAGATGATGACCTTTATATGAAGGGAAAGGGATAGATGGGGTGTTTTGGAAAATATTTGTGTTCTCCCCATGTATAAATTATGCTCCAAATGTTAAAAATGGATCATTATGGATAATTATATGATTAATGGTCTAAATATTTCATGAAAATAATTTTTCTGACCAGTGTTGGGTCATTTTTAAACATTATCTTTTAATATTAGTCATTAATTAATCTCTTTTTATATTAATCATGGAAATGAATTTTAATTTAATTTAGTTATCATTTTGGTAAAAAACTGTGATAAACATATTAAATATGACTAAATATTATGATTTTAAATATGGAATCTATTTTTTCAAAATTTTATCCACAAAATAGGATGAAAGTAAGTTCTAAAGAATGCTTCAAACAGGATGAGATGACGAGATTGAAAAGTGAAATACTTCATAGGATTGGATGTTTTTTTATATCCAACGATATTGTAAAATTGGTTATAATGATATAAGTTTATTTTATTTATTATAATTTTTCTAGTTAAACATATAAATCATTGATCATATAATTTAACTATATAAATTAATTAGATGAAAAAATAGTTTTGAATAAAAATTTAATATTTTCATTATTCATCAAAATATAATATTTGTAAAAAATATAGAAATAATTTACCAAAAGTAATTTTTTTATTATTATTTAAAATGAGAAGTTTATTTTCACAATGAAAAATTAAAATAATTTAAAAAACATAATTTAAAATGGTTTCTCCATTAATGTCTATAAATCATCTTTTAGAAAAAAACCTATTTTAATTCATAAAATTGGAATTAGTCTTATCTTATACCTATAAAATAAATTATATGAGTATTAAAAAAATTTATTTAATATGTGAAATATAATGTTTTTTATAATAATTCATCAAATAAATTGTATTATTTATTTAGATAAAATGGATTTTGTACGTAGAAAAGTTGTTTTCCTAGAAAAAGCATTTCCCTATTCCAAAATACATATTACAATAATTCAAAAATAATTAATAACAAAAAATTTCATTATATATCTATAAATATTTTTATGCCAAAAATTTATAATTTATTGATTCTCGTTAATATTTTACATTCTAATGGATATGTGATAATAATAATAATATTTTAATAATATTAATAGTTGTATATTTCAGTTCGGTAAAACTCAGTTGTGTGTGTAACACATGCATCTGTGGGACATGGTATTTTTAAAAAAAAAACCAATCATAGGCATTTATATGCTAAAATAAATTCAATTGGTTATGTGTAGCACAATATCAACATTGTGTTGCGTACAAACAAATAATCAATTAGTTATTTCATATAAAAATGTTAAATTCATTCTTGAATCAATTGAAAAATATGAAATTTATTATCTTAATTCCAAACATTATTTTACAAAAATGAGGGTTTTTATATAATCAATTGAAATTAGAACTATATTTTACTTTTTTGTAAAGGATTAAAAAATTATCCATTTCAATTATTCAATATAGGTCACATTTTATTCTTTTTTACTAAAGTGAAAAAACATTTTTTAAAAATAACAACATGACAAATATTTCCAAATATTTTAGTGGTTTTTCATTATGAACATTCTTATAAATTTTTTAATTGTTTTATGAAGAATATTTTATTCTAATTTTTCAATTAATTTTTCATTTTCTATCTATCTTCAATGTAATGTATTTTTCTACATTTTTTTATGTTCAATTTTAATTTACCATTTAATGTAGTTTTAAATGATTTTTCAATGGATCTAGGATCAAATAAATTATGATTATAAACATTTTTGTAGGAAATATATGGGTTTGAAAAGATTTATTTTAGAAATGTATTATTTTCAAGTGTCATTAAAATTATTTATACATTCATTGATTATTATGAAAAAATAATTCATTTTTTTTAGTTTTCAAGTTCTTCACTAGACTATAATAGTTAGTATCATTTTATATCCCATTATATTATTTCAATTCTCATAAAACATATTAATTTTTTTTCATGGAGACTATTTATTTTTATTATAAATGGAAATATTAATCATATTATTATAGTGATCCATATACATGAAATAATAATTTCCTAGAATGAAACATGAGTGTAAATTTAAAAACATATTTTGTCAAAAAATTAATATTTGTTAAATGTTTCCAAATTTTTATGAAAATGCTTTTATATATTAACTAAATCACTAAACATAAAATGTATATGGATTATATGAATGTAAAATCATATCAAATAAATTCATAATTATGAGTTATTTTAGTCCACTGATTTTTATATTTGGTGTAAGGGAAATTGTATACAAAACCTTAAGGGTCAATATTATTTATAGAAGACATATTTAATATAATTTAAAATAAATTTATTAAAATGTTCATTATTTTGGCGATTTACTTGTTGATTAATAAATTTCAGGTCAATAAGTAATTTCTTTTCCTTGAGATAATATTATTACTAGGGCAGGAAGGCATTAAGAGAATGACATCCTTCTAAATCAGAACCCAAGAATGGTTGGAATTTTAATTTATTAATGTGTAGTTTTATTAAATTGTTAAATAATGAGTATTAATAGTGGTTCACATGAAATTCAGTGAAAATTTTGATCACTAATAAATATGTCAACATTATTGTATTTCATGAAATAATAACCTATGATTTCTAGGAGACACTATAAACACTATATAGTTTAAGGATTGTTAAAATATATGGATAATATATTTTATGTTTGGGATGTTAATATCATAATATGATTACTCTATTAATTTTTTATTTTGAATTTTAACATAATTAGTTGTGGTTAATGGATATAAATATAAATTAAAAAATTGATATTGATATCATAATGTGGGTTGTACTTAAGGATCTTTTTCATGAAATATTTTTCCCAAATTTCTTTAAAAGTAGAATAGAATTGAAATTTCATTAATTTACCCAATGAGATGTGGACACAATTACCTATTAAGAAAAAAATCAATATAATATATATTTATGGTTTCAAATAGATTCAGTATTATAAATATATATTTAATTGATTTTACACAAGTATTTAATAAATTTTATAAATAGATATCTCCTCCCCTGATTTTTAAAAATAGGTGAAGGTTGTAATTTTTCATATAAATTACAAATGGATTTTAATGACACTTATGTCCCTCTTCAAAGCATTAATAAGATTAAATCATGCAGGAAATAAATTAAGAATTAGTTAGTAGAATAATCAAGAGTATAGATTAAAAAATATCCAAATGAAGTGAAATAAATTATAAATAATTTCAAATAGGATGAATAAAGTGATATTATTGTTTTATGTTTTCTCATGTTGATTTTGATTTGAAGGAAAATATTAATCATTAGTCATGAATTGAACGAGAAGAAAGTTAGTCAGTTGTTATATATTTTAATATAATGATGCTATGTGGTTATAAAATTCATATTATAATTTAGTAATTAAAGGTGGGAATCCTCATTGTCAGGTGAATAATGGTTTTGGGAATTATATTACATATAATACATTAGATTCTAGAATCTAAAACTATGTGGGGGTAAATCACTAGAGAACTCGATATTTTTGAACTATTTACCTATGATATTAATACAATTTGATGAATGGGATGGAAAATAAAATTCAAAAAACAGTGATTCATAATATTTTATGACTATTATGAGAATATGTTTATTAATTTTTTGTAAAAAAAATTTTGAATGTGTTTATTGATATTATGAATATGTTTTACATGAATTTTGAATAATTTTATGGTGGTATTAATTCGTAATAGAATATAATATTGTAATATCTATATAGATAATGAGAGAAAGGAAATGATATTTTTCTAACCATAAATGTTTAGAGATATATTGAAAAATTAAAATATGTACACGTTTAATAAATTAAATTTTATTATATGGGAATATTAATTTTAAAGATAGACTAAATATTGCAATTACAGTAAATAATGTGGTTGAATAGTTTCTAATACATTTAAATTTCATTATGATTTTATGTTTTCAATGATTAGTGGTTTAATGCTAATTATTTGATGAAAAGGTCCCCCTTTTCTCTGGAATAATAATAAATATTACTCAATAGAGAGTAATATTAATTTCGATAAATTAATTTGATGATTGGTTTCAGTAATTTAAAATAATATTTTTTCTTTTCAAATTATAATATTTTTTTCATATAAAAATGGTGTGACTTTTATTTTCAGTATTTCTTCATTAAGTGGCCCTGGTTATGTCCAGATGATATTTTGTCATGAAATTGTTTTGGTATTATTATAATTGAAATTAACGAATAAAATTTTCATGTGTGGGATGTAGAATAGGATTCAATGGTTCTTTCATAAAAAAGAAAATTCCTATTATATATTTTTCAAAATATGAAATATATATGGATCAAAATAAAATTAATTATATATAACCCCAAAAAAATTAATACATGTGGCCAACAAGATGGTCAAAATAAACAAACAATTATTATTTCAATATTAAGTATCATCTAGATAAATCCAACTATGTATATGATCCTATTAGTCAGAATGGATAGGTATCATTAAATAAATTATGTTTGGCTTGTGATTCCTTAGATGAATAATTGATTATTTTTGAAATGAATATTTTTAATATAGAAATTCATTCTCTATTATTCACTTTCTAATGAATTTATATTTGACATAAATATTTAATTAAGATTATGGAGAATAGGATTTCATTTTAGGAAAATATCAAATTGGTTAATATTGGTATATTTCCTATTAAATATATTGAAAAAATGAGTTATATGGTTTTGTAAAATGTTATGCATACCAAATAATATTCTATTTAAGAATGAAATATTTATTGACGATCATATCTCCCCATTTTATATTTATCCTGATGGTAATGTGATGTATTTACCCTTTCCCTAACATTATTGATGTGATTTAATGAATAATGATATTTGTAAATTTCAATGAAATATTTAACTTGTCAGTAACTTAAATATGAGAGATTACTAATGTAGGGGATGCATCATCGGTTTTCAATTAATAATAGAAATGAATGTATGTATTTTTCAATGTTCTTGTAGGACTAGCAAGGTTATCATGAAGTAATGCTATGATTTTTGTTATTGTTGATCATTTGATAAAATATGTGAATTTTATTACATTTATACATAATATGTTTTTAAATAATCATGTTTTATTTTCAATTAATGAGATAGACTGGTTATATGGAGTGAAAAAATATATTGTTTATGATATTAGCCTAATATTTAGAAATAATTTATTGATATAAATTCATAAGTCATTTAGTGATGAATTAATCTTTAGTATTGGTTTACATTATCGATATTATGGATAATTGTAGTGAAATATTTATGTATCACCCTAATATTTTATGATATAGTTCAAGAAAAATAAAAGAAATTTTAATTATTTCTTCATTTTCATGACAAACTAAGATTTAATAAATCCAGATATACTATTATATTATTATTATTTAATAGTAAATTTATCACCTAGCTATTCAATTAGAGGAATTTAAGAAGACAATATAAATTTTGGAAAATTATTTTTATCATTTTTAAAAATTAATTAATTAGTTTTCAATAAGACATAAATTATAATAATATCATTATAATGTAAAAAAGGCATGTTTGTCAAAAAAAATATTACATGCTGAAAACGTGTTTTTAACTAGAAATATTAGATTAATATCATCTGATTAGTGATTTTTTTAATGTTTAGATATTATATTCAATCAAATAATTAACCATTAATATAATATTATTTACATAGAAAAGAATTATGTTTATCCCAGTTTTATATAAAAAATTATATATGGCTAAAATGAGTTCTATTGAATTTTTTAAACTCGTATTAATATATATTTCATAAAATTATATAAATTTAATCTTTTGAAATTAGTCCATATTTGGAATCATCATATTTTAGAAAATTTAATATCTTTATCTTAATTTCTTTACATATTGATTTGTTACCATAGTGAATGTATCTTTACGATAGTTTGAGATAAAATGGTTAAAAGTTTGTTAGAGATGGAGATATGCTTGAACATTTCATAAATAATTTTCTTTTATTTGACTGAATGATGGGATTAAGCCCTTTGACTATTTCTTTTCTATTCTTTTTCATTATATATCCAGTTGTGTAATTTCCCCATACCCCCACTTCTAGATTCAGTACATAAAAATGAATGAATATTTTTTTATAAAATGCAATTGAAAAATACATAATATGTTTTAAATGAAAATTTTTTTATAGTCTAAGTTCTAGAGAATTATACAACACGTTAAAACTTATCTAAGTTGTAATTAAATAAAATAATGTGGCAATTTTTCTTCCTATGGGATACCACTATATGTGAATTCATCCATCTTTGAAAGTATAATATACTAGTGAAAATATTTTTAAAAACATGGGATGTGCATAAGTTTTCATAGAATGTGTTTTAAAATATTATATAATCAATTAAATAAATATTTATTTAAAAAAACATTTACAGAAATTATATAAAATATAAATCTGTGATATATAAATATATATATATTTCATTTAGAATCATTTTGAATATAATTAATATTTGGAAAATAAATTTCAAAAAAATATTTCACTAAAAACCCATTGAATTTATCATAATAATCATTTGATATTTTTAATAATATTCCTTATAGATTAAAATGAAACTCAACATCTCATTTAAAACACATATGGCCACATGAAATACAACTTCTAGGAAAATATTCTATGAGGTCGTCAGCACACTACACATTACCCATTCTACCAACTGATACCCATGTGCTGAATTAAATTTTTATAAAAACAATTTATAAAGGTCCATATTTCCTATAAATAACACCTTAAAACTACTAAAATCCTTCAAACATTACTTTCATTTTAGTTAGAGATGAAAATTATTTTATACACAAAATATATCATCCAGACCCAATTTACTATTGAACATTTTAAATCATAATGAAATCCATTTATTTAATAGAAAACTAATCAAGACCACAAAAAATATATAAATTTCTTATTTAAAATAAGAATATAATTCTACATAAAACCAAACAACAATTTCTTTTAAAATTAACATGCTTACGTATTTGAGTCCACATGAATCCCTTAGATATACTAAATTCATATTGGTTTTTGAAATCCCTTACACAGAAGACAAATTATTTTTTGGAAAACAATATTTAAATAAATTTTAATGAAATAAATATTTGCAAATAATTTATTCCCATGACAATAAATTTCAAAAAGAACACTATTATTCTTCATGGTTTATTCCTTCGTACACTCTCTATCATATATAACCACTCTCTATGTCCCCTAACCAAATATTGGATTCTTAAGAGAGAGAAAAAAAGGAAAACACTGAATTTATTTGTTGAATACATTGCCTTATAATGTTATCTATATATATAGATGATAAAAAGAAATAGATATCATTTTCTTAAATTTTGTTGTTCAGGATTCATGCTTGTCAATAAATAATTTATATTTAATATATATATTACTATTTATATATTTTCATTCAAAAAAATATGATGTTATGGATACTAAATGCGCTAATGAGGAAATAGAGTTTTTTTAATAATTCTTGTGAATAAAAAATATATACTGGTGACTGTAAACATAGAAATTGGATAAAATTTAATGTAATAAAAATAGGAGATACTAGTTGGATTGAACGTCTCTATGATGTTTGGTTGTGATAGGTATATTTGACCAAAATTTTTGAAAAACCCGATTTGAAATAACTACAATCATTAAAAATAGTATCTATCAGGAAAAAGAGAATATTCAAAATAATGAAAGATTAGGACCATAATCACAAACTATAGGACTATTCAAAAAAAGATGACAAGAAGTGTAAATTAATACACCAAAAAGATAAGAGATAATATATTCATTAAGAATTAGATATATAGAAATTAAATTATCAACAAAATACTTGGAGATCTATAAAACATGGATGATAAAATTATTGGGAATTTTTGTGAACAGCTGATGCTTATTTCACTTTTGGTATTCCAACGTCATGTTAAAACACCTTTTCATTCCCTGTGTCCCTTGGTGAATGAAAACCCTGCACCATGGTTGGAAAAAACCTTTGGTTTTTTTCCTATATGTCATCATATCTTCATTCTCATGCTTTTGATCTTTCATCAAGCCTCCACATACATGTTCAATATATGCTTGAGACTTCATCACATTTGACCACTATTCATCCCTCTACCCAAGCTCTTAAGAAATGAAACTGAGGATACATAAAAATGAGGTGAAACCCGGATTTATCCCTGTTCAAAATAAATGAATTTTTTTAAATATTTATATTTTCATTTTATTAATTTTTTAATTATTATATTTTAGATTTTCGTTATTTTTCATAATATTGTATTTTTAATTTGACTAAAAAATTATATTTGACATAATTTATAATTTCATACATTTAATTGCAATATTCATAATTTAAATTTTATAATCCTCAAATATTTCAAACTAATACTCATATATATATTTTTATAATTATCATAATATCATTTTGATATTTTATATATTATTTTCGTTGAAAAATAATTTCATTTTTTATAATATCTTATCTTACTAATTGTTAATTTCATATATATATATATATAAATTAATTACCCTCTTTACAAATTTATACTTAACATTTTCATAAAACATTATGAATTAATAATAGTTGACATATATTTACTTTACTATTTTATTTTTTTCAAATATATTATATAATAATTAATTATTTTTAACATCATTTCTCTTAAATTTTATAACTATAAAATTTTATTTGCAACAATAAATTTTTATATAAAAATAATTGATAAATTTATTTAATCATTTATGTGTTTATAATTATAACATGTTTTTTTAAGAATTTGAATAATTTCCATTATGTTAAAATAATATTCATAAATACTTTTTAAATAAATATATATGTGTATCTAATTTAACGATTAAAAACTATATTAAATAAATTCTAATTTTCAGAGTTCCATTATAATTTATTTATTTATTTTATTATTAATTAATTACTCTATGTTAAGATTATATCTGAGTGTTTGAGTTATAAAATTTATAATTGGATTTATTTTAACTTAACTTTTAATGAAAATTCATTATTTTCAATAAAAATCATCATAAAAATTTTATTAGATTATCTAAATTGTCGATTAATTAAAAGAATATTTATGAAAATTATTTTAATTTATGGGATGTTAAATCCTCCCCTTCCCCTCAAGAATATTACCCTTGTAATTAATTTGATGGACTTTATGAAATTTTGAATTTCTATTTTGAAAAATAATAATAACAATATTTTCATTGCAATATTAATTATCTAATGAAAATTTTATCTTGTAGATTTTATTGCTCAAAATACAACACGTAATCATCAATTTGTTCTATACAATTTCTCTAATACCATATATAAATACTATGAACCCATGATTCCATATTCAGTAAATAAAAATATTCAATATTTTTTAATAAACGGAAATAGAAAAATTCAAAAGAGATTTTGTAATGATGAAATTTGTATGGCTAGATTCCTAGAATTATAACAAATCTTACCGTTTATCTTATTTGTAAAAAAATAAAACAATGTAATTATTTTTAATTGAATGTTATAACTATCTAAGTGGAGACTTTTGTAATTTATTTTCTAGATAACTTTGAAAATAATTCTATAACATGTTATAGGAATTAATTTTCCCCGAAAGGATTTTAAAATCATTGAAAATTAATTTCTTAAATATTTATTTTGGAATAGAATTAAAAAAAGGTATATCAAATTAAAATTATTGATACATATACTACATTTTTAGATTTTTTAAAAATACATAATATTTTTAAAATCAATTTAAAAAATAAACTTCTATGAAAAACATTTTATTTCCCCAAAAAATAATTTGAAAATAAAAATAATATTTCTTATGGATTATAATGTTACTCGAAATATTTTTTAAAGATCGTGTGGCTACAAGTAATATCACTGGTAAGAAACGCTCTTCAGAGGCTATGGGTTCACAATGCATTCCTAGTTCTCCCTCCAAATACACAACTTACAAATCAAACATTTACGAAAACAATTTCATAAGATCATTTACTCAAATAAATAACCCATTAAAAAATAAAAAACACTTCATAGCTTATATGAATTTCTTTAGAGATAATAATAATTTTATACATAAAATACAATTTTCATTTCCATTTTTCCATACAACATTTAAAATCTTGGAAAAATTCATGAATTTAATAATTACGAAAGCATGGGTTAAAATTAAATAGCAATTCAAGAGTTTATTTTGAATTTATGTTTTTTCACTTATATAAATAATTGATGACCATGCCAATATTGAAATGGAACATCTATAATTTCAACACTCGTGAAATGATAATATATGATATATACTTTATTATGACCTATTAAAATGAAATATACATTTTCCTTTGGAAATTACACTTTCTCAAAAAATATAATTAGATGATAATATGAATTATAATATTAGTTTATTTAGTTATTTATATTATAAATTATGAACATATAATAGGAAGACAATATTTTCTATTAAAATTCAATATATTAGAAAAATATTTAATATTATATTTTAAAAGGAAAATAATCACATCTATAAAATATATTTCAATATTTTTAATTAACATAATAATTTCATAAAACAAAATATGTTAGTGTGCCAGGCTATAAAATATTATTTCTTACACATTTGATTCCACAGATATTATCTATATATTATAAAATAATATTTATTTTCAAATACCTTACTCATAAAATATATAATTAATTACATTATCATAATACTATAAATTTTATAGAAATAATTAATTACAAATTAATTAATCCCCAAAAAATTTAATTTCATAGGACCATTCTTCTTCATCCTGGTGTATTCCTTCAAAATCCATCTCTCTCAAATATTATCAGTCTCTATTTTCTTTATCTAGAAGTGGGCTTCATACGATTGATAAAAAATAAGGAAACACCCTATTTACCACTTGACTCTGTTATTTTATAATGATATATATATATATATATATCAGTATATAGCTAATGAAAAATATATAGATATATCAATTTCTTAAATCTTTTGGTTCAGATTACATTCATCTCAATAAAGAACTTATATTATAGATATATGTCACTATTTAGAGATGGTAATTAAAAAGATGGTAATGTTGGATATATTCATTAAACTAGTGAATACTTAGTGTATTTTATAATTCATGGGAATGGAATGTCAATATTACTGACTATCGACATCGACCGGTGAATTTTTTTTATCAAATTAAAAAAATAGAAAAAATTTGGATCAAACATATCCGTGATGTTTTTTTAAATGTAGATTAAACAAATATAGTAGAAAAAATGATTTCAATTAAATGGAATAATTTAATATTTGATATCGAGAGAAATGGAACATCCAAAATAATAACATACTAAGACTACAATCATCAACAGAGGGACATATGAAAGAAGAATACAAAAAAGTGAAATTAAGACAGAAAAAATGATAATCAAAAAATATTTTTATTATGATTAAAACAACTATAAATTAAATGAAAAAATACCATCAAGAATATTTATAAAACGTGTACTAGAAAATGGAATAACTCATTTTTGAATATTTTATTCTTGATACCCTTTGGGTTTTCAACCATAGGATGAAATGATTTTGCTTTAAGTAATATCCCATGGTGAATGAAAACCTTTATCCACGGTTGAATAACACCTATATAATTGGTCCATCTACCATCTGATCTTATTCCATTAGCATTTTATCCTCATTAGATCCTCCTTTTCCTAGTTTTAATTATTCTTGATCATTCATCCTATTTGACCTCTGTCCAGCACTCTGCTCGGACTCCCGAGGAAGAATATCTCACAACACTAAAAATTAGGTTGAACCTCGATTTATCCCTCTTCTAAAAATTGATTATATTTTATTTATTATTTTATTATTTTTATAATTGTTTTATATTATCATTTAAAATTTTATTAATATTCATTAAAATTTTTTCATAATTTTATTATATAAAATAATAATTGAAATGTTTTGTTCATTTATAAAAATTATTATAATATTTATATTAAAAAATTTATTATCTTATCATAATTTAAAATTATACTCTTATATATATTTATTTATAATTATCATTATATCGTTAAAATATTTTATATACTATTTTTATTATAAAATCTTTTCTTGTTTTATAATTTTCAGAAAATCAAAATATAATATCAAATATATGTATATACATATAAATGAAGAATACTTTTTAAAATTTCATACCAAAAAATATTAATAATCCATTTTCAACTAATTGTAGTTATCATATATTGACATTATGTTTTCTTTTTTAGTAAATTATATAATGTTTTATTATTTTTGTTTCTTTTTTTCTTAAATTTTATATATAAAAAAATTGAGTTACAAAAATATATTTTTGTATAAATATAACTAATAAATATAATAAACATATTTAAGTATTTATAATAATAAATTATATCTATATATTATATTATTCAATTTAACTACTAAAAATATTATTTAATACAGTCTCAATTTCATACTGTTACTATAATTTATTTTTTCTAAATACTAATTTTATACTATAGGTTTAGATTATATCTTCATGTTTTAGTTATAACTATGACATCCCAACCTGGGTTCCACACACTCGTACCCCGAGCTGGTCCTTCACATGACCTTAGGTGCGCCTCATCGTATGCTTGAGGCTTCTGACATGAAATTAGGTTGTAATATATGTCATGGGCAGACTAGAAAAAGTTTTCTCTAGAGTAATAAACCAAAGTAAAATAAGAAAAGGAAAATGACATATAATCATTAACTATTAAAAATAGAATCTAATGATGAACAAAATTGGAAATACAATATGAAAATTAAATAATTGATATACCATGAAAATGTTCATGCCAATTGTCAGAATGAAAACTCAAAAGTATAGGCACTAAAATCTACCAACACTTCTCAACCCACATCTTTTTCCCTCATCTATGATCCACCCCAAATCATCCATCCCACACTAGGAATTTTCCCTTGTCCATCCCTAAAATAATGAAATCTATTCGGGTACTGATCAGGAAGCCCGAGGAGGGTGTGAGTACATTTTAGTAGGAAACAATAAATGACATATAAAACAATATCATATTAATGACTAGTTTATTATACTATTTAAATATAATATTTAAAATGAATCAGAAAAACATTTGTCACATTTTCAACTAATCATTATTTAACCACATAACCCCTTGGGATCCCAAAGACACTTATACATCATTACATTCGCATCTCATGTTGAATCCTAATAAATCCTTGGGGGATTACTTATCTAAAAATACTATCGTACAATTCTACATATGAAGCTATAAATGAATTCTATTACTACCCTTGATTTTTCAAATTAAGACCTAAATTCCATTGTTACCATTCATTATTCACAATTAATAGAAAAATATATGGATACTATTTATTGTTCTCAATTAACACTTAAATGAAATTACGAACATTTATTATTCTCAATTAACACATTAATTCCATTGTTACCATTAATTGTTCTTAATTAACACATAAATTACATTTCTATAATATATTGTTCTCAATTGATACATAAATTATATTTTTATTATTTATTATTCTCAATTAACACATAAATACCATTATTACATTTTATTATACACATTTGACACAAAAATTCCCCTTTTATAATTTTATTTTCCCACATAACACATTAATTTTATTTTTACCATTTAATTATTCAAATAATTTTATAATATAATCAAAAATCTAATTTATATTATCATTCTCATAGCTAGTTTTACAATTAGATCATCACATCAATCCCCTTATTTAATTACCCAATTAATTTTGGTCTTCCATACTATTAAATAATTCACCAATTTAATAATCTATATTCACTAACTAAATATCCCATTATGATGTCAATAATTAAATATCTCAAATCAGAAACTAAATATATCATAATTTACTCAAAAATTAATTATCACTAGTCAAAAAGTTTAATATATAATTATTAAATCAACAATTAATAAATTCAAATCAATGATCTATAAATATAATAATTAAATCTATAAATAATTATCTCAAATCTATAATCTTGATATACCAAATTTCACATTTCCCTAAGATAATTAATTCACCAAATTAATTAATTAGGTCAATAAATCAATTTATGAATATAAATAAAAATATCAATAATCTCAAACACACATGTTCAATCAGTACATTGGGATTTGAATTATATAACACCTACCTCAATTCATTGATGAATGGTCTCTAATGGAAATCCCATATTTGAATTGAATAATGACATAGTGTGATATCTGGATATAAAACCTAATTCTATGATCTGAAAAATCATGTTCCCTTAAATATTGATCTATATCAACAATCCCAGTTCTAGATTTAACAAATATAGATATATGTCGAACAAAACATAGGATACGTATAGATAAAATTAATGCGATTAGAATATGAGATCATTTTGAAAGAAACCACATACTTGAAAAGATGCAAATCTACAAACTGGGATTACAATCACAAATAACAAAGGTTGTACGACTTTGGAATCCCTATGAAAGGATTTTTAATTGATCTAAATCCTTTATGGGTTGAGATAGGGTGTTTTGGGGTATTAGATGAGGGTTCAAGAGATTATTTAATAAATTATAGGGTATTAAAATCATGTATGCTTGGTTTACTTCTCTGGTTCATGGTTTCCGCTAACCATCCACCTAACTATGAACCTATTCTAGAGGGGTTCACGATTTTATACTAAGTGGGAACATGGGTTGAAAAATTGTGCACCATCAATGCAATTTCCTCCTATATCGGATTTCACGGTTTGGTGGGATGAGGTTCATGGTTAGGGAAAACCGTGCTCGAACCGTACAATTCCATATATTATAAATATTTCTAAAATTTTCACAAAAAAACACTTGAATTTAAAATCCAATTGAAAATTACTCAACACAAGACAAAAGTGTACACGTAAACTAGCCTGATAAATATTTATAAAATGACAGGATATTGTAATCTCCCCATATTATAATAGATCATTATCAATTTAATCTCCAAAACATCTCTATGATTCTATGTTGAAAAGGTTTAAGCCACTAAGACATCATATCTGCTTCTCTCTCCCAAGATTCTACCTGGCCATGTAAATGTGGCCACAATACATGAACCATCAGAATGGTATTTCCCAACTACACATTCTCATTGGGATCCAACTAATGTATCTGATTCCCCTCAAAGGATGAATATTTATCAAGGTCACAGTATCCACATTGATTATGTGAGAATGTTCTGGTTGATACCACTAATTTAGTGACATTTTGAAAATATCATGTATAACATTGTATCTCTGTGGAAGTGTCACGACCCGTCCTCGGGGCCCGTGTCATGACTACCCCAAGCCCGCCTCCCATAGGCAAGGGGCTGGCGACTAGCACCAAAGGCGTAAATCCCGATAACTGTGAAGACATTTCCTTTATAAAAGAAAACAAACACCACAGAGCACAAGCAGATGTAAAACACGAAGTACAAAAAAGAAGTGCTAAAAAGTAAATGGGCCAGAATACAAACCCAACTGAAGTACAGCTACAACTGAACAAAGTACAACAGAAAAAGTCAACAACTGGAAGAAATGAAGAAGCTCCCAAGTCGTCGTCCTCGGATCCTACCTGAAGGGTAGGTACAGATAGTGCATCTCCTGGATCGTCCACCACGGATCCTACCTGAAGGGTAGGTACAGATAGCACAGCTTCTCAAAACTCTCGCTCGTCAACCTCCTCTGTGTGTCGTCTCGTCGCGAAGTCCACCTCTGGATACTGACTCGTCGTGTAGTCCACCTCCGGGTACTGACTCGTCCTCAGACACTCCGCCTCCGTCAGCACTGCCCGTCGTCTGCAACCAACACAACGAGGTGCGGGCATATCCCGTGCAGGGTTGAGTATAACGATACTCAGTAAGGACCCCGAGACCCTCAAGGTCTCACTAAAACCAACATGGATAACCACAATGAAGATCTCAACAGATAACCTCCACTTAGATATATGCTCATGCATATAACTAAGTTATGAAGTAACCCATCTCAATAATGAGAAAAGCACCAAGATCATGAAATCAACGGATAACCACTACCCAGGTATATTCCCATACATATACCTAAGTTATCAAGTGACCCATCTCAATCATGAGGAAAGAACAAGGTCAAAAGTCTCAGCTCAAACCAGGATTTTTATTATCGAAACCGTAACTACTGAAGAGCTCCGTCTCTGGAGTGTACAATGGTCCTGTCATGACTCCGAGGTACTGCTCACTAACCTAAGACTGCTGAGGTACTCCTCCTGTCGAGTACTGCGGGTCAGCCACCCAAACACAGTAGTGCTTCCCGCCGGAGTCTGCCACCCAAACATAGTAGGGCACACCCCCTAGTAGCCTGCAGAGGTAATCTCTGGACGAGTACCGCGGGTCTGCACTGTCACACAGGTACTGCTCCGTCCGCCATGGGTCTGCACCTCACAAAGTAGTGCTCCGTCCACTGGGCTAGTCGACTCACTCCATGTCGAGTCGGTCAAGCAGTCGTCAGGTCTCAGCCGGCTACACGGTCTCCGCACTCCATACGCTCGTCTCTGGGAGGGTATGCTCCACGAGCTACAGGTCGATACTCCAAATATCACAAGTCCCACGAAGAAGTATCTAAAAGGACCGCCTCGTCATAGGGGTCTCAACGCAACAGACGGCGCATCAATTGGACGTCTGGTCTGTGAGTTATTAGCCTTTTCGTCCCAGGGGCCCGGTTGGTTTCGTGAGCGAACCAACCAGGCCGTATCTCAACTGTACCCCGAACTATCATAGGGTAAACTCATAGGGACCATTTCTCAACGAGATCACCAACGCCGCTGACGGTTCGTTAAAAGGACGTCCAGTCTGAAAGATATCAGCTGTTTCGTTCCAGGGGCCCGGATGGATTTTGGGTACAATCCAACCCGGCCACTATCCAACATCAACCAAAACTCAGGAAAAGTATGCCAAAAGTTCCATCTCATCAAGAGTAAATCAACGAGACAGACAGCGCGTCAATCGGACGCCCGGTCTGTGAGTTATTGGCTTTTTCGTTCCTGTGGCCCAGTTGGTTTCGTGAGCGAACCAACCTGACCGCACTCTGACGGCGTCCAATCCTCGAGCCGAGTAAGACAACAGTTCCGTATCATCAAGAGGAAACTAAAAAAGTCGACGACACGTCAATCAGACGTCCAGAACTCAAGATATAAGTGTTTCCGCTCCGAGGGCCCGGTTGATTTGGTATCCAAACCAACCCGTCCGAACCCAAAGTATTCTGAAACCTTGAGTATAATATACCAAAATGACTATCTTGATCCAAGGGTCGCATCACCGCTGACGGTACATCGATCGGAGGTCTACAAATAATGATATAAGTGAAAAACCGTGAGGGGTCTGAAAACGGGGGGTCTGGGCCCAGACCGACCCGGCCGGCGCGGCCTGGGCGTGAACAGGCCCGGCCGGAGCGGGCGCGGCTTGGCCTCCAGTGGTCGGCTCGGCCGGTTACGACTGAGCGGTGCGAGGGGTGTGCTGCCCCTGCGTGAGAGAACTGCGGTCCCTCGTGGGGCCTCCCTTGCCAGCGGATGCGGCAGCCGGCAGCGTCCCGTCTCTCGCCAGACCCGTGCGGTCACGGGTTTGCAGGCTGCCACCGCGGCTGAAGCCGCGGCGGTTCTCCTCGGCGGCGTGCCGGGCGCTGACACCCCCGATCGCCGGTGCCGCCGCGCCGGCCTGGCGTGCCGGCGGGGGCTTCCGCGGACCGCCGGACACGCTCCTGTGGTCCGATTCGCCTACGATCTTCGCCAGAGATCATCCCGAGACCCAAACTTTGCTGCCAAGCCTTCAAAATGCCTTCGCGGACCACCTCACCATCGACCGTCGATCCACACTTCGACAGAAAACTACAGGGTCTTCAAAACGCCTCCGTGTCCCCGACTCCGCCCACGGTTTCGTTTGGCCTCAACGGTGCGGCGCGACGGCATCGCGCTTCTTCACCGCATTCCTTCTCATGTCTACATGGTGTCGTTGCACTGTGTCGCCTTTGTTCGTGCCGCAACGAATCAAAACAACAAAGGGTAAGGAGAGTCGGCTGTGTTCGTGCTGTCCGACCTCCAGCCGTTAAGTTGGTAACAAGTGGCCCAAAATACGAAGAACAACAAGGAAATTTCACGAAAAAAATATAAACAACCCAAACAGTTTTTCCCCGCAACCGATTATTCCCAACCCGCAAGGAAAACGTTCGCTGATCAACTAGGAAATAAGTTGATCCGTGTTCTTTGTTTTTTTTAGGAAGAAAGAAATCAAGGGAATAAAATCATTCTTAAAACATAATTCCCTACCTCAAGCGTTGTTGTCGAACGCGAGTTCGTCGTGGAAGAAACGTCGCAGAAGGATCGGATCTTTGCGGAAGAGAAGGATCGTCGCGGAAGAAATGTCACGGAAGGAGAGTTGCAGAAGAAGCTTCATTGACGTCGCGGTACAAAGTGTCGCGTCGTCGATCTCCGAGGGTTTGGAGTTCTCCTTCGGTGGTCGGAGCGTTCTTCGCGTTCTTCGTCGAAGAAGAAAGATTTCCTACAAATCCTCTCCACGCCATAAGTTCCAACAGAAATAAAATAAGAGTTATCTTATTTTATTAACGCACATGACACGTTTGAATTTCAAAAGAAAAGAAACGAAAAATTAATTCATTTAATTAATTGTAATGGTTTAACTGCCCAATTAATGAGGTGTTTCTTAACCAGAAAAACGCACGGTTGACTTCATTAAAGAGGGGGTTGGGGGTGCGTAACTTAGAAGGAAATAAACGGTGGGGATCGTGTGGGCCCCACCTCACAAATATCCTACCAAGTGGGTAGGATATTTTGGGTTCCACCCTATCTGCTTAACATAGCTTAAGTGTAATTTAAGTGTCTTTAAGTGAAATAAAATAAAGTCGTCGCACCACTTTATTTTATTTCTTAACTTAACCCCAAAAATTAAAAACCACACCCGAGCAAACGCAACTCCGGAAAAGGAGTTTCTAGGCAAATAACAGCGCTGCGATTCCATCGGTGCCCTCAGAATTCGATTCGGAGCACTGTTTCAAAAGTTAGAAAAACCCGCTGGTTCATTCACTGAACGTACCCGAGCCAATCTTCGGAAAATGATTCCGGGAACACCGGGCCTTGGAATCAGACGCCTCAGAAACTGCGTTCTTTTAAAATTTCAAAAAAAATTAAGAAAAAAAAATTTTACCTTGAAATTTCCAGGTATTTACAGTAAGTACTAAGCAGCATGCCTCAAGCTCGACTCTCCCCAAGACCTCAAATTGTCCAAAAACCTTGGTTCTTGATTTCACTGTCTCTATATCATGCGGTGAACCTATATAAGAAAAACTATAAAGAATATGTGACCACCCACTATAAAATAGAAGGTTAATCATCATCTATCAACATATGAATTCTATCATCTCTTAGATATGCATGAATTTCCAAATTAGTTGAAACTAGTCTGATGTCTCCTTCACAAGTCATGGTCCCAACAGCTCTGACTCACCTTCCCCCATCCATCATAGAGGTTATTTATTTGGTATACCATAAAGTTTCTCATTTGGTTTCATCTGAATAGTGTCCTGATAAATGTTTTTATATGATTACTCCAAAAAATCTAGGTGCTTCTACGAAGACCCACCAAATTTTAAGAACTCATTCACAAAACATATCCTCTAACACATGTATAGTATTATTTGATTTCCCATCTATCATTTAGTGTACTTTTTTACCCAAAAAAATATGTATTCCATGAACCTTCTACAAGCCCTTCTAGATGCGTGAAGTAATGTTTGAAGAAAATTCTGAAACTATAGTCTATGGCACCCCATGAAAATGGACTATTTATTTCACATATCATTCCCAAAACTAATCCACTGAGAAATTTTCTCTGACTAGAAGGAAGTGTGATTCATTCATCTGTAAATACAAAATAACACAAATAGAATCCATATTCCATGGAGTCATAGGGATACACACAAAATGTTTATATTAAAATTTTCTATCATACATTCCAGAATGAGAAACGACTGTAGAAAACTACTTGGATATTGATGCTAGGACATCACCAGATGATAGATGTAGTATCATGTTGTAAACCTCTCTATCTCTTTTTTCATTACCAACCACAAAAATAGGTCATCATTATTCACATTAAATTTTTTTTAAACATATATTTAATTCACATTTCAAGGAATGAAACTCGCACATCAACTCCTCCAACATGCTCATAGTCACAAAAAAATTAATTCATGACATAGATAATCTCATCCTTATTTATGGTCCAATATAAAGGTGCCTACCCATTATTAAGGATTTACCCCGTGCTTAATCCTTCGAGATAATCATTAATTCTATATCAAATCTATCTCATTAGTGTTGAATCCATTTAATATAACATTAGAGTAATCTTCTTCTGACTCTACTAAACCACAACATGCATATGATCTAATAATGTCATCATCTTCCACTAAACACTTGGCTCGTGAAAAGCCAGATTCTGAGTTATCCAACTCCAAACATCATCTAAACTATTTCCCTTCTCAATCGTATATGCTATCTCTGATTCAGATGACAGCATGTGATCAAACCATCTACATATTAAGATATTAAAATGTCTATTGTAAATTATATACTTCAAGATCTTTTAATCTGTATACTCGGTAAACTTTTCACCTAACGGGTAATGTTTCCAACACATCAATGCGTAAACCACTATAGCCAACTAATGATCATGAGTAGGGTAGTTCAGTTCATGCGGCCTTCAATACCATGAAACATACACCAATACTCGAACTCTCAAAATTAACTCTACTTGAAACCATATTCTATAATCATCAAAATACAATTAATTCTCCTCAACTGGCATAGGTAGGATCAATATCAGTGTTAATGATAGAAAACTCTCCATCTTTAGGTAGGAAACCTCACATAATTCTATCCATTAAAATATAATCCCTTTCATGTACAATCATGAAAGTAGTTCTTACAAATGAAAAAGTCCTAAATAAACAGCTTGTAAAATCTTGATAACCCATGAAATCTATAGATATTGAATATATTCTTGGTAACCATCTGAGAAAAAATTGCATAAATATTATCTAAGACCGCTGACACACCTTCCATCTAGATGATGTCAAAAAAAAAAGTGTACCTCAACAATCCAAAATTGAAACTTATATATATTTTTGTATAGCTGATTCTATAATAGTTTACTTAGTATGATGTCATATGTTGGGAATGATCATCATGAGCCTTGGAGTACACCGATATTTCTTCCAAAAATACTACCAAAAACTAATCCATGTACATATGAATGATCATATCCATCAACGACATAAACAATACCGGGATTAACTTAATCAAAAATGAAATTATGGATAGATTAAAAGGCAATACCTAATGCTAAAAATAGTTCTCGATATATCAAATGTCCTAAATCCTAACTAGTGATGCTCAGATCTGTTATCTATCTTAGAAAATACTCATGGACTACTCAAATAGTCTAACAGATCATCGATACATGGATGTGGATACTATTTCATCACTATAATCTATTTCAAAATCCAATAATTCAAAAAAAGTACAAACTCCTATCAGACTTCATAGAAAACAAAATTGGTGAACCAAAAAGTGAAATACAAGGTCGGATAAATCCAATATCATATAAATCCTCCAGCTGAGTATCGATCTCTTGAGGCTATTTCAGTTCCATTCTGTATGGTGGATGTGAAATTATACTAGCTCTTGTAATGAGATCAATGGTTAATTCTATATATCACTTTGGTGGAACCCCTAAAAAATATTTAGGAAAAACAACCTGAAACCAATCCACTACAAGTGAAAATAAAATCATTCTTTACAGCTACATCTTCCAATAATAGACTAGAAACACGGGCTATGAGCTCTTCTAGTTGTAGAATAATTGGCCCCTCTTTACTTCTAGGATATTCTACTCTCCACAGTGAATATATTTTTTATCCTTAGGAGTAGTAATATTTACTCACCCCTAAAAATATATATGTGGGCTTGATAATCTACTAGTCAGTCCATAACCAAGACTAGTAAAAAACCTAACATGATTGGGATGTAATGATCTCATAGAAAATGATACACTATAACCATGACAGAACACCCATTTATCAAAAAGTGGTCCTTCAAATATGTTCTTTGATGTGTGTTTATCATAGAAAACTGACTGAAGAACTCCTCCTCTAAGATCACACCCTTTACAAGTTGGGTAGAAACAATTAAATTAGAGGCACCAATATCAAATAAGTCACTAGGTAATATAGAATCTGAAAGAATAATACATATCACTGTTAATGGTATAACCTATCTATCTCTAAGTATCGGTTTCACCCGATGTAATTGCCCATCCCATATTACCAAGGATGCACTATTATTCCAATGAGCTACACTACATTGTTAATATGGGGATGCTTTCCCAGATTAATATCATCCACTGCCACAGCTAGTATAACTTCAACAACAAGACTGATATGGTGCAGATGATCCTCTACCGAAAAAATGATATTGTGGTGCAACATCCCCACCACCTATCTGTAATTGTGTCCTGTAAATCATTTATAGATGTCCTATCATTCATCAAGATCGTCACTCCACTAGTGTTTGAGGACAGTGTCTACGATAGTGTCCAAAACTACCACATATGTGACATACTATCTGGGTAAGGTCTTGTGTGACTGATCCTTCCACATGGACTTTATTCCTACAACTCCCATGGATAACACCATTTTTACAATGTTTCCTTCTCTTGGATGATATACCTACAAATCATTTATTGGCTGCTATTTTTCCTAACCTTGAAGTCTACGTCAGGTTCAACTCAAGAATTAGTGAATTATTTTCCACCTAAGTAAAATTAATTAAATGGATGGTGTTAAACATGGAAATAATCTCACATTTAATATTGCGTTGAAAAATCCTTGTTTTATCCATCTCATCACCTTCAATGATTGAAGAAAAGTGTTTCAATTTTATAAAGAGTCCACCATAGTCCATCATGGGCATTCTCTCCAAAGTTTGTTTCGTGAACATAGCTTCTCTCTCAAATTTTAGCATCTTATGATAGAATTTCTCCAAGTACCTCACCATGAATTCCATCCATAAATACCAAAACATTACCAGTATGAGCTGGAACATCCCACCATTGCTTCAAAAATAAAGTATCATATATAAATCTATCTTTACCCTCCTTTTATCAAGATTCTATAAAGGGCCAAGTTTATTCTTGATGGACTCAATCAACAACTCATCTCCATCAATTATACGTTCTCCAGTAAATGATAGTTTTTATGTAGTTGATACTCAAGTGTCATGTCATACATACTCCACACATCCCACTATATGTTTCTTCCCATTAATTACATGAAGTGAAAACATTTCTCTATAAAAGTTTCTCTTGCTTCCTAAACTGACAATATTAGTGCATGATGTTCCACTAATGGTAGATCAAATATAGTTTTGAACACATTTCATCCTATAAATAATCATCATTTTGTATTTGATTCCCAATAATTATAAAAACAAGTCTTAGGATACAAAAAATAACATTTTAAGATTTATATAAAAGAAAAATAAAAAAATAACAATAATCCTTTCCCCCAAACCTTTACTTTTTTTCATATCTAAGGCGTTATTACTACCCATAACCATCCTACACTTAGGACCTTATTAAAAAGGGTAATCACCTTATCATATAAAGATTCTCATTAGATACCACATTATTTTTAACGTTCATAATTCTAAGAAATATGTAAATTTCATGTGAAGCACCATTTTCATTTCAATTTCATAAAGGAAAAAATTTCATGTTTAGTAACATACACAAATCTCATTTCCCCATATATTCGTAAACTGGTTGATGTAAAAAAAAATCTTATTTCCTATAATGATGCATGAAACTCAAATATCATTTCATGTCAAACCAGGATTCTATTCTCCAAATTTATTATAAAAAATAATAACATAACACAAAAATGTGTATCACATAATGTGAAATAATATTCATATTTAATCAAAGACAATAATAACAACATTATCACCCTTCATATATGGGTTTTCCCTAGTACATGGGTTTTCATATCCCATGGATGAGCTCATAACAAAGGATAGAATAATATTAGCCTCCTATCTAACATTACCAAAAAGTAAGTTAAAAAAATAAATGAAAAATGTATTTGCTACCACTTTCGAACTCATGATCCAAGTTCCATACACTACTTCCCCAAGACTATTAGTTATATGATCTCGAGTGGATCTTTATATATACTAGAAGCTTCCTACTAGCAGCAAGGGTATAATATCTACTATAGAAAGACTATAACCTCTTATCATCATAGTAATACACCTATAGAAAATAATAATTACAAATACAATAATATATATTCAATATCCATGAATAAATAGTAGCACAAGATGACAAAAAATGGAAATACAATATCAAAACTAATCATTAGATATTCCATGATAACCCATTTACCATGTGTCAAAATGAAAACTCAAAATTAAAGAAACTAAAAATTCTCAACAGGTCCCAAACCGCATATAGTTCCCTCATCCATTCTCCATCCAAAACTAGTTATCTAACACTGGGCCTTTTCCATTGAACTATCATGTAATCATGTAAACTTTTTTGGTAATGATGGGGAGACCTGAGTAGGCTATGAGTAAAATTCATTAGGCCACTACCAATGACATGTTAATCAATTTCTATTCGAATAATAGTGAATCAAATTGTATAACAAATTAATTACAATGAATAAGTAAATAGTTACCACATGATTGAATATTATTTATTTAACCACATAAACCACTAGATTCCCGTAGACACATGTAATTCATTACATTCTCAACTTGGGCCAGAGTCTAAGATATATCTAAAGGCAATTGAATCTTATATTTACTTATTTACCATTCATTATCTCAATCAATACATGAATTCCATTAATATGATTAATTTTTTAATAAACATATAAATTAAATTTTTACCATTTATTATCCTGAAATAAAAT
Organism: Viscum album; assembly: GCA_963277665.1. NCBI lineage: Eukaryota > Viridiplantae > Streptophyta > Magnoliopsida > Santalales > Viscaceae > Viscum > Viscum album. The sequence goes on along the minus strand of OY728141.1, from coordinate 1,199,047,690 downwards.
ATAAATTCCATTTTCACCATTTATTTTTCTCAATTAACACATAAATCCTAATGCTACATATTTTTTTCTAAATTAACATATACATATCACTGCTATAATTATTTATTATTAAAAAACAATGAAATACCATTTTTACCATTTATTGTTCTCAATTTAGACATAAATTCCATTGTTACCATTTATTTTTCTTAATTAATTTAAAAAATATCATCATAATCATTTATTGATCTCAATTTACACATAAATTCAATTGTCACAATTTATTGTTCTAAATTGACACATAAATTCCACTATTTCTATTTTGGTATTCAAATTCATTTAATTAATTAATCAAAAAATAAATTAATCTTATCATTTTCAATAATAATATAATAATTTGTTCATCACATCAATTTTTATTATTAATTTTCCAATTATGTAAGAAATTAAATACCATTAATTAATTATCTAATTATTTAGTAAATATTCACTAACTCAATATCCCATTACTAACTCAATAAAATTATCCCCAAATCAATAATCTTAGTAAATCATTATCATATCAACAATTAATTATAAGAAATCAATAATCCCAGTATATAATTTTTTTCTCAACAATTAATTATCTTAAATCAACAATATATATTTATCATAATTAATTTATGAATTAATTACCAAAAATTAATAATCTCTATTTCCAAAATTTCAAATTTCCCTTAATTATTTAATTATCCAAATTAATTAATTCAATCAAGAAATCAATTGATAAAAATAAATTAGAAAATAGACAATTATATAAAAATAATTAAAATAATGAATTTTAGACTTTAATTATACACCACCTACCTCTATTCATTGATGAACGATCACCCAATGGAAATAACTAATTTTAAATAAATAATGAAATTGTGTGAGATCATTATTTAAACCTAAATCCATTATTGGAAAACTGAAGATACCTCATTTCTAGATCCATATCCAGAAGCATATATCTAGATTCATAAAATATATATTAATTTCCAATAAAATATAGGATAAAATCGCACCAAAATAACGGGTTAATAATGTGAAAACATTTGGGATGAAACAACATCCCTGATGAGATGCAGATCTACCAACCTGAATTTGAATCACCATGAACAGATGTTAGACAGCCTTGGAAGCACTCTCAAAGGCTTTATAATTGTTATAAATTGTTTATGGGTTGTCCTAGGGCGTTCTGGGGTATTATATGGGGTAATTTGAATTTTTTAAAATAATTTTTGTAGGATTAAAATCTTGAATGCATGGTTTACTACTGGGGGGCACAGTTTTCTATAACTGTGCTCCTAACCATGACCCTATTATAAAGGCTTCATATTATTTCCTAAGAGGTCCAATGGTTTGAGAAACTATTCTATATCCATTAAATTCCTTATTTTCTAGGGATACATGGTTTTCTAGGTCATGGTGCATGGTTTTGGGAAACCGTACACCAACATTTCATTTCCCTCTTTCATTGATTTTTCATAAATTATAAATCCAAAGACAGCCTACGGGAAAAAATGAGAATTAATCAAAAAAATTAAAAATAGTACCTATAAATGAGCTTGTGACATCTTTTGAAAATTTCATAATCTTATAATAACATTTAGATTTGGATTTATTTTAACTAAATTAATATTGAATATTTATTATTTTCAAATAAAATCATCTCAAAAAAAATATTAGTTTAATTCAATTATAAATTAATAAATTTAATAATTGAAACTAATATTTTAATTTCTAGGATGTTATAACATGTCATAATTAAAATATTAATATTTATTAATCAATTGAAAAATTCAAATTGTATCTTCTCCAACCCCTAAAAAAGGACACTACCTCTGGTCTCTTACTCAAAATTAATAATCATGACATATATGAAAATATCTTAGAAAATAAATTCCTAAAATACCATAACATGACATATTGGTAATTTTTTATCACAATACCATCATTTTTATGGTGTTTTCCAGACGAATTTTCTCAATGAATATGTATAATTATTAACTGAGTATGTTCAATTTTATTTATTCATGCAATTTATATAAAACTATTTAATTCATCATAACATGAAGAATATATTATTTTAAATAAAATAATATTTTATTATAGTTATGGAAAACCCATGTACTTCCTCCATACCTTAATATGGTTAATTAATCAGTTTCTATTTTTTATCAGTGGACTACCTCCTAAACATACCTATATGATTCATTTTTCATCAATACCTCACAAAAAATATTTTAATAATGGAATTAATTTTTATATAATATATTAATGATATTAATATAAATTATTAATTATATGATAATATATAACATATTTCCTTTCCATATGAAATTAAATTATAATGTTTATCGTGTGTGTACGTGAACTACTACCTCTATAAAGTGATCCAATTCATTTTTAATTAAATATTTTGAAAACAATATTAATATTGTATATTATTATTATATATTATATTTTTTATGATAATTTTTTATATTTAATTATTAAATTACCATGGTGGGATTAAAAAACCATCGAACCTAATCATGCATGTTAAATATATTAGTTTTCCCTCGAATGATTTTTTATAAAGAGAATATTTTTAAAATTATAATGGGAAATTATAACATAATTATACAAATAACGTTATGTATGAATATGGTTCTAGAATATATATATAATAAATATAAATTTATTATGGATAATATATGATCTTTTACAATGTACAAAGACTCTTGAGGAAAATATTTTAAGTTATAATATCATTTATTTTTAGGATTGTCAATTCTAAATTTATATTGATGGAAATTATGTAGAAAATATCCTTTAAACCACATCAATTTTTAACTCCTCCAGATATTCATTTTTTAATATATTAGTTCTATATTCTACACCTTTTTACTTAATATGATTTGGAAAACATTTTTGAAGAAACGAATAGCTTATTATACATTAGGTTAATGAACTTTTTTTCAATACCCATACTCTTAAAAATTGATGTATTTAATTATTTACCTACACATTGACATGTAATTTTAATTATTTTAAAATGTTTAAAGGGAATATTTTATATAAAATATTCATTTTGAACAAGTTTTTTTGAATTTTTGATAAATTATTAAATGAATTACATCTTTTAACTTATACTTTTTAAATATATTTTTAGTTTTCATGACCAGTTATTTCATTGAATCGTCATTAATATGTTTCCATTAATATATTCAAAAAAAATATTTACTAATTTTTTGAATTTATAATTAAAATTTTATAAAATTAAATGGATTTTTTTTCAGTATTTTAATTAATTGTTCAAATTATACTTTAATATAATTTTCACCTATGTAAAAATCACTTTAGGATTATTATGCTTTATCAGGGATATGATATTTTGATTATATCAACCGTATTTCTATGAATTTTTTAAGATGTTTATTATTTAAGGATGTTTCAAGGAATCCATTTTATTTCCTATTAGATAATTATTTTTTGATGAAATATATGGGAAACTCTTCGATTTTCCCCATGTTATTATATGGTGACATTATAAAATCAATATGATTTTTTTACTTTCCACTAGTTTGGATATGATGTCTTGTTGAATGTTTTAAAATAATTCATCACACGTATGTATTTTTGTCCTCATGTGGTAGGTGGTCATGAAATCATATAGGCCTCCAATAAAATTGGTAATTATGGATATCTAATATGATAATGACAACTAGAATAGGTATTTAAATTTATTATGTAAGGGAAATTATTCAATAAGAAAGTCATGGGAGTGAACCTTGACTATAGAATTGTAAGAATGGGGTGTCAACCAAATCCACAGTGATAGTCATGGCATTGATACTTGACTATGTAACAAATTTTATTAGTTTATTGATATTACACTATATTGTGTGTAATTATTATGATATTTTCTCATGGTTCACGATCAGTTGTGTATTCTTCTACCCAATTACAAATATTTTATTTTGTTATGAAAATTATTTATGTGTAGATTTATAATTAAATATATTTGATTGATTATATCAGATAGAAACTATTAATGATCTTGTTCTCATGCACTTATTATTATCTTATTTTCACACATGATTACTAATTTATGTCTCTTGTATTTATCATTACTGAGCATGTGTGGTCACACTTTCTTATATTTCCTTTCCCGGATTAAAATGATTGTTTTTAATATATATTATGTCTATGATTTTTACTATGTTGTAGATTTTTTTGGTGTATATTGATGATAATTGGTGAAATAATATGTTTATATACCATGTATCAAAAGACAATAAACATTTATAGCCCACAATCATGAATTATTGTCAATAATATTGAATATTCATATAAAATTATTCAATATTAATGTATGGATTTATAATGTCACCTTAGTTGGTATCATATTACAACATAATTACAATTGGATATTACTATTGGGAATATTTTTATATATTAGGGATCATTCTATGTATTGGATAAAATATGGAAACATTTCTAAAGAATGGATTTTGTGGCTTTCCTAGAAAATAGAACCCTAACGGGAAATTCGATAAAGGATGTGGTAGAGGAACATATTCCCCTAGGTGTAAAAATTTTTAAAGGTGTATATTGTTTATTAACTAGATCAACATCTATGCAAAATGAGTGCATCTAGGACTACACATCTTACTAGACACTATGGGGCATATGATTGGGTTAATTCAAATTTATTTATGAACCATTATGAATGATTTTAATGGATGGAGACATTGAATTTCCTCAGATAAAATTCATTTTATATATATTTAGAATAATATTTCATGATTTACACAACTTATAAATTATATTCTTGAATACATTATTACAAAATTTTTATAGTCATCCTTATATTTTCGTTTCTATATTTTGTAAATTAATAAAATGTTGTGGAATCATGTTAACAAGGAATATGATAGAAAATGCATGGACTATACTTTTGAGAAACCATATGGAATGGGAGCTACTATGTGAGATTTTATCGATATCCTCGACCACCACTCTCAATATATGAGATGTAACACGAATCATTTTGAACATAAAAATTGCATGTGAATTGAACAACTCGTTGTTATATATTTTAAGTAGAAAAACACATAATTCATCATGGGTTCTCCATATCAAATTATTGAAAATAAATGGAAACAATTGTGAAAATATATTTTCTTTTCTCTATTTATCAATCCATGAGAAGGTGATTATGGTAATGTTTCATCTATATAGTGAAACTGATTAATATTGGAATCTTATTATGAATAGAATCTACGAATATAAAATTTACTCTATGACATGATAAAATGTTACTAATGAATTTCTCAATAAGTATTTTCCCTAAACATTTCACATGAAAATGGAAAGGGAATTTCTATAATTGATGATAAAGGGTGATCAATTGGTTATTACCTGTTATGAATATTTTAAAAGATTTTATAGGTATGCATTTAGTTTTATCATAAAAAATAAATGAAAAATTTATCATTTATTTAGTGTCTTGAGAATAAGTCTCCAAATGAATTTAGATATTAGTGTCCATTATATCTATGATGAAATCATTATACTTTATCCCAGTTTATAAATGGTTATGGTAGATTCCTACTTCCCTAATTATTTTTTAGATGATTATATAATGACAGAATTTGGAGGAAATTATAAAATCTAAGTAGATATAAGAAATAAAATTACTCCTTCATCATTATTAATGTGTGGAAGAAATGATTTAATAAACTGATTTTTACTATTTGGTAAATTTTATATTTGTTTAAATGTATGATACAGAGTTAGAGATTATCTAATTGATATTAATAGGTCAATAAATGAAATTAGTGGTGAAAACCCTCAACTAAAATCCCCCTTATGAAAGAATGTAATAATTTCTAGTAAAATGGACATTACAAATATAAATATATGAATATAACACTTAACATAGAAAAATGAACTTCTATTATATATTATTCTTGGAGTCAATGGGAAATAAAATATGATCACAACAATTAAAGTGGGTTATGAGAACGATGCGGTGATAGAAACATATATTATTCATTTTACACCTACAAATGTTTTATATGATTTTGGAAATGTATACTCTTTTATATATGATTAATTTACAATGGATATTAAATCACCTCCTCAATAATTAGATGCTTAGTTTTTATTAATAACTCCAAAGGGACTGATGATTATATTTTTATCTATATGTCCTTAATGATAGATATTTAAGGGAATATACTTCTAAAAAATCATATTATTATCTATATTATTAAATATCATATGATTTTGGGCATGGAATGGATATCTTTATATATTGTCCATATGATGTTCTAAGTATGGGAAGCCATATTTTATATTTCAAACCTGCCTATGATTGTATTTTGATGTGAGGATAAATATAAAAATATTATAGTAGTTACATACATTGTGTGAGTATTAATGAATATTTGAGAGGGATATTTATCCCTATTGGTTTTAGATAAACTCATAATTGATGATATGGATTTTATTAAGGATTGTGCATATGTGTTTTTTAATACATTACATGTCTTACCCTGTACTATGAAGTTTATTATTCAATAGAACCCATACATATAGAAACACTAACTGCTCGGTTTGGGTTAAAATAATTTAATAATAAACTCCATGGGAATCTTGATACTGGATTCATATTCCCATGTGTAGAAATATAGTGTTACAATTATCGTTTTATTAATAAGAAAGGATGGTCATTGAATTTTTTCATTGATTATAGATAATAAAATTATATCACAATTAATAAGGATAATCATTATCTATTTATCAATGATCTATTTCATTAAATAGAAGGAGCTCAATATTTTTCAACAATTGATCTTGAATCATGATGTTATCAAATATGATTCAATAAGGGGGTACACATAGTATAACATAAAATATAATTTATCATCATTATTAGTATTTAGTAATTCTATTTGTACACACCAATGACCCAATTATTTTAAATGTTGAAATGAATATAGTACTTATATATTACCTTGATAAGTTTCATTTAATATATATAGAAAATTTTCATATATATATATTACAATAAATTAAAATAATTAATAACTTCTAGGGAATTTATTTAAGGCCATGAAGAAAGGGAAGATGTAATCTAAATTTATCATGTATGAATTATGTCTTCAGAATGATTCATTATTGGTTTATATAATATGATCTATGGTAATATTGATGTGTCTTTCATGGAAAATAGTTATTAACCAATAGGATAGATCATTTACAATATATGATAAATTAGTTTTATATGGTTTGTGAGATATTATATATGATTTTGAGGGTTTTATCACATCTATCTAATCTAATAAAAATATTATTAGGACCTGAGCCTAATTATTATGAAAAAATAAATGTGATGAAAACATCAATAAGATTAAAAGAAGGTTGACCGACACAAAGTTTCTCACACTACACAATTTTGGGGAAGGGAATATTAACTAGAAAGATGTATTGATTAAGGGAATAGGATGTATCATAAATAGTAATGACATGGTGATATCTTCTTCTTCTCCAGAATTGAAAATTTTGTAGAGAAACTATGAACCTTCTTATTTAAAAATGATAATAGTAATTTTTCCATTTATGATATTGAGGAATCATTTATTAGTTAAAAGGTGTGATGTATATTCTGATCATAAAATATCGAGGTACACGTTAAAATAAATATATTTGAATATGTGTTAGAGAATATTTTCATAGTAGATAATTGATTATGACTACTCAACCAATTACCGCATTGGGGAATAAAAAAAGGTTGTGGGTTCTATAAGTCAGAAGAGACATTCTATTTGGTCTACGTTAATGATTGAAAGATATCCTTTTATAATTTATTTTCATAATATAGGCCTTAAAATCAGTAAGGATTTTTAAGATCATTTCTTTCTCAAATATATGTTATGGAATTAATCCATGTATTGAATAATGTTTTGTAAAAGTAGGATTTTGAAATTAAAAATTATGTGGGAAATTCTCTATAACTCAACCATTATTGTAATGAAATAATATGTTTTACAAAATGAGTATTTGTATGATTATTACCAGACATGAAGAGTGTGATGTTGTATGATTCTCAAAAATCTTCATTGTATATCCACCCTATAATTACAAAGATGTATATAAATCTAAAGGAGTACTTATACTGGGATATCATGAAAATTATTATTTTTTATATGTATCTCAAAACCTAGTGTGATATAATTTTAATGAGGAGAGACATAAGTTTTAGGGGATTTCTCAAAAACTACTCATACAAGAATGAAAATGGTGAAACAATACCAGGAATTTTTTCATCAAACCACCCAAAACATATAAAGGGTGCAATTCTATTTGGAAAATATTTGGTCATCATATGAATATTTGATTTTTTTCAAAACAAATAACATGTTTATCTTGATCATATTTCCAGGATATAAATTATGTATGTTGTAATGATTCGAGGATTACCACATCATATTGCATCTAATTGATATCTAATTTTTACCTCAGACTTTTAGGGAATTCATCGGAAGCTTTCTGTAACGCCCCGACCCCAATTACCCAGAGTCGGTGCACTATTACATAACATTGGAATGATCACAAAAGATCACATCTCGAGAGACCAATTATTTTAGTAGACTTTGAAACACTAGATACATTCATAATCTTTACATTACATCATAAAATGAAAACTACAACAAAAAAGTCTCCATAGTCCACACTCATTTCCCACATACTATCCCTGCAGGTCATTTATAAAATACTTCTTCACATCCTGAAAAAAATAAAAATATAAATGGGTGACCTCAGATGTCCATTAAGGATAAAAATATAGAGTAAACTCTCATAAATAAGCTTAAACATTTAAGGAAATGTATAACTAAAACAAAAGCCTCTTAAACTTGAACTTCGGCATAATATGGTAGAAATAAAATGAAATAATTTCATTTAGTTATTCACACAGATATTCTACCAGTCCATTAATCAAATACAATATCAATAACCACTTTCATAATGATGGAATACATAATGCCAGACTATCATAACCACATAGTCAAGTCCATGTGCCAAGACTACAAATAAGATTTTGTCAAGGCTTTGTGCAAATACAATAGTTTGACTCATGAGAACTACTGATGCATCGAGGAGCTATAGTGGGCTCCACCCATCACTTATTAAGTCCAATGCATTCCTCATATGAACAGGTTTAAACATAACATAAACATTCATATTAAAACTAGCATACGAAATGTAAATACTTTCTCCATAAACCATGAATGGTATAAAAATAACACATCCATAGTCAAACATATCAGAAAACCTTAAATACAATATGGGAGTTTTGTATCATAATAAATCAACATCAAATAAGCCTAAAATCCATCAAATGATGTTGACATAGATGAAATCAAAACTATTTTAGAGAAATATAACTTTTTGTGAAATTATTTAAAAGTCACATATCTATAAAATAAAATATTTACTTTGGAAATATCCTAAAATAATTTCGTAATGTAAGCATATATGATTTTATAACGGTAGAAAATAGCTGCACCTACCGTATATGTAACACCCCAAGCTTTTATGGTACGCTTTTCATTGAATAATACAATAGCATGTGTTATACGCAACTTCGAGTTCTAACACACCACAACCCATCATACTAGCCGTTAAGAATAGTAATACCCACTTTTTGAAATTTTATACATTTTATCATTCAAAATGAACTTTATTTTTGGATTCAAAATATCAAAATGATCTTAGGGTGAAATTTTGGTACTTTTTAGATAACTTTCATATTTTGATGAATAGTGAAAATTACAGAATTTAAATTAAAAATAACTTTTTTAATCGAAATAATTAATAGTGTTAAATTATGACTTTTATTGATTTTAAAGTATATTTAGAATATATTTTTACCATTTAACACAATTTTGGTCATTAGACATAATTTCACATTTAAACTGGACATAAGTAAGTGTCAATCTTTTGATATTTATTAATTCTTAAAAACACGTTATTTGTTTTGACAACGGGAATTAATTTAAATTAATTAATTCATATTATATTTTTTTAATTTGGTAAAATAGAAATAATTTTTTAATTTATAATATCGAATATATATTAGGCCGAATTTTTGGTATATTTCTGAGAAACATCAATTTTTGATGAATAGTGAAAACACTGAGTTATTGGTTAAAACCGATTTTTTTAAATAATTATTTATCTTATTTAAATTAATTTATGTCAAAATAGATACATAATACTTATATAAGATCATTTTAATTCATTTGAGTCAGTTTATAATAATTTTAGATATATAAAAAGTTTATTGAACTTTTCACCGTCTTTTACCCACCTCCTAAGAGAATTTGAAACTTCTCATAAAACATAAATTTACCGCTTCTGTGAGTTGAATTTCGAAAATCCGAGACACACATTTAGTATCAAGGAGTAAAATTTGGTTCAATGAGATGAAAATAATTGTAACACCCCAAGATTTCATAGTGTGTTATTTCTTCAAAATAATTCAATAACTTGCACTACACGCAACACCGAGTTCAAGCGCACCATGACTTACCAAACAAGCCGTTCAAAAATGGTTATGAATAGTATTAACTAAATTTTAAACTTTATATAATCCTTATAATTTTAGAATCCATATTATGAGTTTCTTAGACATAATGTAAGAACAAATTCATCTTCAGTATTGTAGTTTTACCAACTTTTAATAGTGAACCCTTTTTAAATAAAATATTTTAAACTTTTTGACTAAATGGGGACATCAAAAAATTTAAAATAAAACATCCCAAGCTTCCACGGTACGCTTTCCTTTGAATAAAACAGTAGTGTGTGTTGTACGCAACTTCGAGTTTTAACACACACCACAACTGATCAAACTAGCCGTTATGAATAGTAATACTTAATTTTTTGAAATTATATATATTTTATATTTCAAAATGGACTTCATTTTTGGATTCGGAATATCAAATTTAGCCTAAGGTGAAATTTTGGTACTTTTCGGATAACTTTCATATTTTGATGAATAGTAAAAATTACTAAATTTTAATTAAAAACAACTTTTTTAATCAAAATAATTAATAGTGATAAATTATGAATTTGAGTGGTTTTAAAGTATATTTAGAATATATTTTTACCATTTAATATAATTTTGGTCATTGGACATAATTTTACAATTAAACCGAACATAAACAAATGTCAATCTTTTGATAGTTATTATCTCTTAAAAACACGCTTTTTGTTTTGACAGCGGGAATTAATTTTAAATTAATTTCTGCCACTTCTGTGTTTTGAATTTAGAAAAATGGATTCCATATTTGGAATCAGGATGTTCAAATTGTGTAATTAGGTAACTTTTATTTTTAGACATTTTGAATAATTATTACGGTAAATATTTTATTTACCATGGTTAAGGGTAAATCCGGTAAATAAGGGTTAAAAAATAATATTATAATAATACTAAATTACCCTAAAACGTGTCTTAACCCTATTGGTTGATACATGGTCGACCATGGTCATCTTTGGGTCAATTTTGGGACCCCATTGATCCACTTGTAAGTGATAATGACACTTTATTTTAATTAAGTTAAAATGAATACAAAAATGGCATAAGCTTACATCTTTTAAAAGAACAATTTTTACATAGGGTTATACATGTTGGATTTTCGATTATAAATATTCATTAGAAAGATAAAACTATTTCCTACATAATTATATTTTATTTATAATTTTTAGACATCAAATAATTTAAATTATTAATGACACAATAATGATGCAATGTTTACCTCATTAATAAATCATTTAAATAAATAAGATTATAATGATTAAAATATTATCTAAAACCTGTCCAATTATTATTGGTTGATGTTATTTAGAATATGAGTCATCTTATCTTCGTCCTCAATGATTTTTGGACCATTATAAACCGAATATAATTATATTATAAAGTAATACTTTCACTCTTTCCTAAAGAGCCCCTCCTCTCCCTTATAAAAGGAGACCACTTCTACTCATTCCTCACACCTCTCAAGCCACTTGGCTCGTCCAAACTCTGCCCAACTAAGCTCCCCACATCCCTATCCTACTCCTTGAAGCTTCCCCTTAGTCAGAAAGCATTTCAAGAAGTCCTTTGGTTCCAACCAAAGTGAGTTACCTAAATTAAAGGTAACATTTTCTCTTAAATTATTTTCAATTATTTTGCTTCTCCAACCCCCAAACTCTTTTTATTTCCTTTCTTTTGTAACAACACCAGTATCCACAATATACTAGGATGTTGTTATAAGAAGGATTAAAACTACACATTCACACAACTCCATCTAATGGATGATGAACATAATGTTTCTGTGGATGGCAAACTAACGCCTCACGAAACGATGATTGTTCAAATACATCTTACCGCCTCTCATGGTGGCCATTAGGATGGAACTGTAATTAAATATGATATTAATGATATATATTTTATATATAAGATTCTGTAATTCAATTTTATTTCATACAATTATTCGTTTCATGTTGTATATACATACGATAATTTCATTTGAGGAATTGCGGGCTACCGCCCCCTTAAAATGATATGACTCGTTCATACCACACATGGAACGTATAAAGGATGGTGTTAATGAACTTAAGTAACATATATAAAATATTATATTTTACTGGAATAGTAATATACCTATGTATCATTTGGATTCGATTCTTTTAAAATAAAAATTAAATGGAAGTAGCATTCGTGCGTACGTACGGACTACCGTCTCCACGAACGCGATGAGATTCATTCTCCATCGTATCCATTCAAGTATAATTATCATTTGATGATTTAAAAATTATGTTTAAGGACTTGATACCATTATGGATATGAATAATATACATCCCATTAATAACGAATATGGCTCACATAACAAAGAATGTAAAGTAAAATGAACCCGTTAACACCTGAAATGACGATAATTCTAAGATATTATTAACAAATCAATGTTAAAAGATCATATATGATATCATATTAAAGTAACTGATTCTTGTATTATTCAATAACAATTATTTCACCATTATACAGGAGGTAAACCTACCATCGACCAAGGAAAAAGTACAAAGTAAGGGATTCTCTTATCTCACTTTCAATTCCGTGAGATTTCCATTGTTCGCTACTAAATTATTGAAAGTGGTGTATTGTGTACTTCCATTTGATATATATTATCATGATTCACTTTATATTCATGTTATTCTGTAAATCATTTGGTGTTTATTAACTTTTGGCCATGCGACTCAGTTGATTAACGTGGTAAGGGGTTTCTTGTCTCACTTTTAATTCCGTGAGAATTCCATTGATCACCACTTAATTATTGCATGTGGTGTATGTGTACTACCCATGATTGTATTCATTGTGTAATATACTTTATTTTATGGGTATTTACATCATCATGGTATGATATTTCTTTCATGGGTGTTTGTTTCTTAAGTTACCTAATCAATAAGGGAATTTGAGATTTCAATTTCCACTCATTTGGCTTTACGCATATTTCATTGATTATATTACCCCAAGATTATGTGTGGAATCACTATTCATTTGATTATGTCATAATTTCCACTCCCCTTCATGTGGATATACTTTTGATACACATAATAACTTCATTGAAAATTCTCAAGTCATTGATATGAATTTGATAAGAGTAATTTTAACTCTTTCACCATTTGTTGAGTTAAACATCCAATTCGTTGGTGTTGTTTTTACAGGAATATTTGTGAATATACTTTGATTGTTTTAAACTGAATATCCAATCATATTTAGTGTATTTATATTTTTCACACATAATTATGTTGTTGATTTATCCTTAACCTAAGGATATGGCCTTTATGAGAGATTTCATCTCAACTTACATTCCATTGAGACTTCTTTGTTGATATACACCAAATCACTTTTATGTGGTGTATATAATGTACTTTGACATAGTATATCATGAATTCCCTTTATTCTCATGATATTACAATGTTTTGATTACCTCAATTATTTTCATTCAAGTGTCTCTCTTTTGGTTAGAATCTCTAACTAAAATACCATTTTTAAATGTTTTAAAGACTTATTCATCTAAATCTTTCTCATTAATGTCCATGTTTTAAAAATGGTTTTAAGGATTTATTTATATGGACATTAAAGTTTAGAAATTAAAAATCTTTTTAAAAGGTTTCAAAGTGGTATGGGACACTTTGATTCAAAAATCTATTTTTAAATGGCTTCTTGACAAATAGTGTGACTTTTAAATGTTTTCAAGAAAAGGGGGATATTTCTCTCAAATAGTTTTGATGATTATTTTCATCTATGTCAACATCCTTCATTATTCATGATTGAGGTTAATGTGATACAATACAATCTTCCATATTGTATCAAATGAATTATATTTGACTGTGGATGTTCTATTTTTATACCATTCATGGTTTGTGGTTAAAGTATTGACATTTCGTATGCTAGTTTTAATACAAATGTTTATTTTATGCTTAAACCTATTCATATGAGGAATGCATTGGACTTAATAAGTGACGGGTGGAGCCCGCTATAGCTCCTCGATGCATCGGTAGGTCTCATGAGACAAACTAGTGTCTTGGCACAAGGCCTCGGCAAAATCTTATTTGTAGTCTTGGCACGAAGCCTTGGCTATGTGGTTATGATAGTCTGGCATTATGCATTCCATCATTATGAAAGTGGTTATTGATATTGCATGTGATCATTCGACAAGTAGAATATCCATGTGAGTAAGTAAATGGCATTATTACATTTTACCTTTGCCATTTTATGCTGAAGTTCAAGTTTCAAAGGCTTTTGTTTTAGTTATAAATTGCCTTAAGTGTTTATGCTTATTTTTGAAAGCTTCTGCTATAATGTTATCCTTACTGAGCATCCGAGCTTACCCCTTTCAATGTTTTATTTTTTTTCCAGGATTATGAAGAAGTAATTTATGAATGACCTGCAGGGATAGTATGAGGGGATATGAAGACAAGATGTTTTTTTTATGATGTAATGTAAAAATTTATGGATGTATCTAGTTATTCCAAGGCTACTAAACTAATCGGTCTTTCGAGACTTGATCTTTCTCATGATCATGCCAATGTTATGTAATAATGCACCGACTCTGGGTAACTAGGGTCGGGGCGTTACAGTTGGTATCAGAGGAAGTTTAGTACAAACCTTGGTAGCTAGATTTAGATAAACTATGATTAGAGCACGTAGACCTAAGACGAACTATGAGGATTAGTATAAATGAACTTCCTAGAATTTTGGTATTGTAAAGATTTTGTGAGTTTTTCGAGCAATACATCCCTGTCTGGATACGAGCAGGTAGAGGCGGCTCTGGCACAGATGTACCTAGGGGTAAAACCCGAAAACACCGCTTTGAGCTAGACTCGAACGGGAACTGGTGCACGACAACGGGCCTTGCTGCACTCTTGGTTACGACACTCCCGGGGGATATGCTTAGGATAATTTACATTTTCTTTACAAACCGATTTAAGTAATATATACATAAGATGAGAGTAAATGACCTTGGTTAATCCTAATATGTTTCAAATTGAGAATATGGTGACATTTTAATCTCTAAATGATTTTACGACTACTATTACTCACACAATGCTTTCTGGTTTAGTCAATGGCTGGATTCCAAGGAAGTCATAGTGACTTTGAAAATGATGTACAAGGTGGG
This sequence comes from Viscum album, assembly GCA_963277665.1. Lineage (NCBI taxonomy): Eukaryota > Viridiplantae > Streptophyta > Magnoliopsida > Santalales > Viscaceae > Viscum > Viscum album. The sequence goes on along the minus strand of OY728141.1, from coordinate 1,199,031,974 downwards.
AACGGTGGTGGAAATGAGCAACAAAATGGAATGTTGATAGGCGTAAAAGATATCGTCTTTATGCCAAATCAGTTTTCCAAAAATATGATCAACAACATATATATTAACCAACTCCCAGACTCAACAAGGAAGAGAAAGGTGATAAATGATAAGATCTCCAGTAATGGAGACCATGGAGAAAAGAAACCTCAATTTTCATCACATAGGAATTGTGGAAAGAGACACCCAGGAAAGTGTCTCAATGGGACAACGAAATGTTTTACGTGCGGGAAGGAAGGACATAAAGTGAAGAATTGCTGAAGAAAAATGAAGAGTACTATGGAAGAAGATAAAAATGGTCCCAAGAGTCCATTTACAGTCATTTGTCGTAAATGTAGGGGACCTGGACATTACCCGAGTGAATGTCCTATTTTATAGGATATTTTCTTGCTCAAAGAAGAAGCTATGCGGAAATAAATGGTTGGAGAAAAATTTAAAAAGTATTAGCACTCCTTGTTGATGGGTTTACTTTGGAATAATTTTCTCTTGTATTTGTAACCCCTCAGTTTTCCATGTGAGAATGATATTTGAGGAATAATTGTCTCTTCTCTTGTGGATATAGGTATAAATAACCATTTGGTTTTATATGATCATTGGGGTTTGAGAAAATGATAAGTTATTATAATTTGGGATGAAAATGCAAAGTATGTTATAACATTTGTGGTTAAATTATGTTATTTTGAAAAATTTATCTCATTTTGGTAATATTATAGAATATAGTTTTTGAAAAAGGACAACACGTAGACCGTGTGACAACCCGTCGCGTCGGACAAAGCTGTGGGAATCGAACCCACAACCAAAGTGTGATTGGGATTTATCGCCTACCACTGGACTACGTGAAGTCCCTGGTTAGTATGACTATTTTTTTTGTTAAATGATTTTATTGATCAATAATAAGATGATTTGGGTTCTTATGTCTTATCAAATGAATACCCTTGGTATGGGAAAATGATTTGGTGATTAAGTGATAAATGTTATTTTGGAAGATGTTTGTTTTGTTAGGAACACTATATGCCCAAGGAAAATAGAATACAATGAGGTTTCATTTGTAGAGTAATGGTGGATTTTTATCTACATTTTTATTGTTGATTTATAGTGATTTGGGTTATTTATGGAAATGATTAACCTATAACAGAGAATATGTGATGATGTTAATTACTTTTAAGTATGTGACTTTAAGAGTATTTGATGTCATTTGGAGATACAATGTAACATGGGAGACTACATAATCAAATTCTTCTATGTTTTGGGTTTCAATATTAGTTTGGATTATATTAACGGATTTTAAGGACAATTGGTTATTGAATGGTATCTATTTAACTTTGGGGTATTGTTGGTTTAATTTTAGAAATTAAGATTAGTGCATATTTATCTCAATGAATATCCTTTTGGGGGATCATTAGATCATTCACTAACCATTTTGGTTTTGATTAATCTTTAAAGACAATGTAAATATATGGTTTATCCTGCATGGATCATGTGATTCTATAGATGTTTATTCTAGCTCTTCCAGTGTGACCAAGTCTTCTTGAATACTCATCGTTTAAAAAAAATTGAGTTAGTGGTGGAAATTTATTAAAGAATGGAAATCTACTTAAAATTTAAGTATATCTCATAATGTTCTTAGTCAATATCATAAATGAATTCCTCTTCCTTATGTAATGTAACTTTAAAAAAAATGTTGTCCTAGATGGTACCTTAAATCATCACTAATTTATGGCTTTGGGATTGTTGGCCTTTTCATAGCCATGTTCTCTACCACTCTCCATCAGATAATTGATGGTTAGATTTCTCCTCCATATCCATATTTTCCTACATGGAACCCTAGTATGTATTATTTTCGGTAATCTTCATACTTTTCACTCTTTATTTTAAATAGAGGCCTCATTAATTCATTTTTCGATGTGGGATTTCAACTAAGATATTTTGAAATGTCAAAAATGTGTGATCCCAATACCCTATATTTTGTTGAACCGATGGTACTTCAAATCATCATAGATTGATGAGTTTAAGGACCTCAATTTTATACTTGTTTGTGATTGATGACCTCAACCACTACCTATAAATATTTACGTTTTTCCTCCAATTATATGTCTCTAATTTCCACCAATGTTCTCCTAATCGAGATCATAATTTGGTGGTGACCCTTTCATTTCTCTTTTCCTCATATTAAGACTAAATTTTAGTAAACCAATTTCCGATGTGGGTTCTCCCACAAATATATTTCTATTTTCAACCTTTTATTTTCTAAGAACAATTTCAAATTGCGAGGACGCAATTTATTGGAGGGGAGAATGTAACACCCCAAGATTTCATAGTGTGTTATTTCTTCAAAATAATTCAATAACTTTCACTACACGCAACACCGAGTTCAAGCGCACCATGACTTACCAAACAAGCCGTTCAAAAAAGGTTATGAATAGTATTAACTAAATTTTAAACTTTATATAATCCTTATAATTTTAGAATCCATATTATGAGTTTCTTATACATAATGTAAGAACAAATTCATCTTCAGTATTGTAGTTTTACCAACTTTTAATAGTTAACCCTTTTTAAATAAAATATTTTAAACTTTTTGACTAAATGGGGACATCAAAAAATTTAAAATAAAACATCCCAAGCTTCCACGGTACGCTTTCCTTTGAATAAAACAGTAGCGTGTGTTGTACGCAACTTCGAGTTTTAACACACACCACAACCGATCAAACTAGCCGTTATGAATAGTAATACTTAATTTTTTGAAATTATATATATTTTATATTTCAAAATGGACTTCATTTTTGGATTCGGAATATCAAATTTAGCCTAAGGTGAAATTTTGGTACTTTTCGGATAACTTTCATATTTTGATGAATAGTAAAAATTACTAAATTTTAATTAAAAACAACTTTTTTAATCAAAATAATTAATAGTGATAAATTATGAATTTGAGTGGTTTTAAAGTATATTTAGAATATATTTCTACCATTTAATATAATTTTGGTCATTGGACATAATTTTACAATTAAACCGAACATAAACAAATGTCAATCTTTTGATAGTTATTATCTCTTAAAAACACGCTTTTTGTTTTGACAACGGGAATTAATTTTAAATTAATTTCTTCCACTTCTGTGTTTTAAATTTAGAAAAATGGATTCCATATTTGGAATTAGTATTTTCAAATTGTGTAAATAGGTAACTTTTATTTTTAGACATTTTGAATAATTACTGCGGTAAATATTTTATTTACCATGGTTATGGGTAAATCCGGTAAATAAGGGTTAAAAAATAATATTATAATAATACTACATTACCCTAAAACGTGTCTTAACCCTATTGGTTGATACATGGTCGACCATGGGCATCTTTGGGTCAATTTTGGGACCCCATTGATCCACTTGTAAGTGATAATGACACTTTATTTTAATTAAGTTAAAATGAATACAAAAATGGCATAAGCTTACATCTTTTAAAAGAACAATTTTTACATAGGGTTATACATGTTGGATTTTCAATTATAAATATTCATTAGAAAGATAAAAAGATTTCCTACATAATTATATTTTATTTATAATTTTTAGACATCAAATAATTTAAATTATTAATGACACAATAATGATGCAATGTTTACCTCATTAATAAATCATTTAAATAAATAAGATTATAATGATTAAAGTATTATCTAAAACCTGTCCAATTCTTATTGGTTAATGTTATTTAGAATATTAGTCATCTTATCTTCGACCTCAATGATTTTTGGACCATTATAAACCGAATATAATTATATTATAATGTAATACTTTCACTCTTTCCTAAAGAGCCCCTCCTCTCCCTTATAAAAGGAGACCACTTCTACTCATTCCTCACACCTCTCAAGCCACTTGGCTCGTCCAAACTCTGCCCAACTAAGCTCCCCACATCCCTCTCCTCCTCCTTGAAGCTTCCCCTTAGGCAGAAAGCATTTCAAGAAGTCCTTTGGTTCCAACCAAAGTGAGTTACCTAAATTAAAGGTAACATTTTCTCTTAAATTATTTTCAATTATTTTGCTTCTCCAACCCCCAAACTCTTTTTATTTCCATTCTTTTGTAACAACACCAGTATCCAAAATATACTAGGATGTTGTTATAAGAAGGATTCAAACTACACATTCACACAACTCCATCTAATGGATGATGAACATAATGTTTCTGTGGATGGCAAACTAACGCCTCACGAAACGATGATTGTTCAAATACATCTTACCGCCTCTCATGGTGGCCATTAGGATGCACTGTAATTAAATATGATATTAATGATATATATTTTATATATAATCTTCTGTAATTCCATTTTATTTCATAAAATTATTCGTTTCATGTTGTATATACATACGATAATTTCATTTGAGGAAGTGCGGGCTACCACCCCCTTAAAATGATATGACTCGTTCATACCACACATGGAACGTATAAAGGATGGTGTTAATGAACTTAAGTAACATATATAAAATATTATATTTTACTGGAATAGTAATATACCTATGTATCATTTGGATTCGATTCTTTTAAAATAAAAATTAAATGGAAGTAGCATTCATGCGTACGTACGGACTACCGTCTCCACGAACGCGATGAGATTCATTCTCCATCATATCCATTCAAGTATAATTATCATTTTATGATTTAAAAATTATGTTTAAGGACTTGATACCATTCTGGATATGAATAATAGACATCCCATTAATAACGAATATGGCTCACATAACAAAGAATATAAAGTAAAATGAACCCGTTAACACCTGAAATGACGATAATTATAAGATATTATTAACAAATCAATGTTAAAAGATCATATATGATATCATATTAAAGTAACTGATTCTTTTATTATTAAATAACAATTATTTCCCCATTATACAGGAGGTAAACCTACCATCGACCAAGGAAAATGTAAAAAGTAAGGGATTCTCTTATCTCACTTTCAATTCCGTGAGATTTCCATTGTTCGCTACTAAATTATTGAAAGTGGTGTATTGTGTACTTCCATTTGATATATATTATCATGATTCGCTTTATATTCATGTTATTCTGTAAATCATTTGGTGGTTATTAACTTTTGGCCATGCGACTCAGTTGATTAACGTGGTAAGGGGTTTCTTGTCTCACTTTTAATTCCGTGAGAATTCAATTGATCACCACTTAATTATTGCATGTGGTGTATGTGTACTACCCATGATTGTATTCATTGTGTAATATACTTTATTTTATGGGTATTTACATCATCATGGTATGATATTTCTTTCATGGGTGTTTGTTTCTTAAGTTACCTAATCAATAAGGGAATTTGAGATTTCAATTTCCACTCATTTGGCTTTACGCATATTTCATTGATTATATTACCCCAAGATTATGTGTCCAATCACTATTCATTTGATTATGTCATAATTTCCACTCCCCTTCCTGTGGATATACTTTTGATACACATAATCACTCCATTTAAAATTCTCAAGTCATTGATATGAATTTGATAAGAGTAATTTTAACTCTTTCACCATTTGTTGAGTTAAACATCCAATTCGTTGGTGTTGTTTTTACAGGAATATGTGTGAATATACTTTGATTGTTTTACACTGAATATCCAATCATATTTAGTGTATTTATATTTGTCACACATAATTATGTTGTTGATTTATCCTTAACCTAAGGATATGGCCTTTATGAGAGATTTCATCTCAATTTACATTCCATTGAGACTTCTTTGTTGATATACACCAAATCACTTTTATGTGGTGTATATAATGTACTTTGACATAGTATATCATGAATTCCCTTTATTCTCATGATATTACAAAGTTTTGATTACCTCAATTATTTTCATTCAAGTGTCTCTCTTTTGGATAGAATCTCAAACTAAAATACCATTTTTAAATGTTTTAAAGACTTATTCATCTAAATATTTCTCATTAATGTCCATGTTTTAAAAATGGTTTTAAGGATTTATTTATATGGACATTATAGTTTAGAAATTAAAAATCCTTTTAAAAGGTTTCAAAGTGGTATGGGACACTTTGATTCAAAAATCTATTTTTAAATGGCTTCTTGAAAAATAGTGTGACTTTTAAATGTTTTCAAGAAAAGGGGGATATTTCTCTCAAATAGATTTGATGATTATTTTCATCTATGTCAACATCCTCCATTATTCATGATTGAGGTTAATGTGATACAATACAATCTTCCATATTGTATCAAATGAATTATATTTGACTGTGGATGTTCTATTTTTATACCATTCATGGTTTGTGGTTAAAGTATTGACATTTCGTATGCTAGTTTTAATACGAATGTTTATTTTATGCTTAAAACTATTCATATGAGGAATGCATTGGACTTAATAAGTGACGGGTGGAGCCCGCTATAGCTCCTCGATGCATCGGTAGGTCTCATGAGACAAACTAGTGTCTTGGCACAAGGCCTGGGAAAAATCTTATTTGTAGTCTTGGCATGAGGCCTTGGCTATGTGGTTATGATAGTCTGGCATTATGCATTCCATCATTATGAAAGTGGTTATTGATATTGCATGTGATCATTTGACTAGTAGAATATCCATGTGAGTAAGTAAATGGCATTATTTCATTTTACCTTTGCCATTTTATGCTGAAGTTCAAGTTTCAAAGGCTTTTGTTTTAGTTATAAATTGCCTTAAGTGTTTATGCTTATTTATGAAAGCTTCTACTATAATGTTATCCTTACTGAGCATCCGAGCTCACCCCTTTCAATGTTTTATTTTTTTTCCAGGATTATGAAGAAATAATTTATGAATGACCTGCAGGGATAGTATGAGGGGATATGAAGACAATATGTTTTTTTTATGATGTAATGTAAAAATTTATGGATGTATCTAGTTACTCCAAGGGTACTAAACTAATCGGTCTTTCGAGACTTGATCTTTCTCATGATCATGCCAATGTTATGTAATAATGCACCGACTCTGGGTAACTAGGGTCGGGGCATTACAATAATTTATGGTGAATAGTAACTTTTTTCTATTATTTACCACGGTTAAAAGTAAATAAAATAATTAAGTGTAAAAATGATATTAATATTACCCTAACACGTTTCCTAATTCTTTTGGACAAGTTTATCTCAACCAAAATAAACCTTAGGAATAAAATATTATCTTTTAGGTCCACTTGGATTAGGTTAGGACATTTATTATTATTTAATTCAAAGAAGAGTTAAAAGAGTTAAAATCCATTTTTAATAACTAAAACATTTTTAATGTAGGTTTTTACATAAGATAAATTCGATTATAAATATTCATTAGAAATATAAAAAGATTAACTACATCATGGTATTTTATTTATACTTTTTAGACATAAAATAAATAAATTTATTTTTGACACAATGATGATGAAGTATTTACCTTATTCATGAATGAATCAAATAAATGGTTTTATAAATATTAAAATAAATATAATATCAATGTTTTTATGACATCCACGAATTATCTAGGTTAATATGACAATTTAGTATAGAGTAAATGTATTTTTTTTTGAAATATTAATGTTGTTATTATTTTAACAAAAAACAAATACCAAATATTATGAAAATTGACATAAAATACTTTTTAAAACAACTATTATATTATTAATTGATATAATGGTCCTAAAAATCTTAGGATTGGCCAAATGACTTATATAATAATATATATGACATTAATGAACCAATTGGGGTTCGATTAGAAGTATATATTATGTTTATTAACCATATATTGCAAGAATACAAGAAGACACGGTAAAAGTTAAATTATTTAACTTAGAGTTAAATCTAAATGATAAGGTTAAAATGGTAACCTAAACTTGTCTAAATCCTATTTTTTGAGTTTTTTTTGACCAGTCCCCACCTTATACTTTAAATAATAATCTTTTGAGACATTCAAAACCGAATATGAATTTATTATAAAATAATATTTTAATTTTTTTCTAAGGTGCCCCTCACCCCTCTTATAAAAGGGAACTCACCCTTATTTCTAATTTACACCTTCTAAGCCATTTGGATCGGCCAAAACCTTCCCAAATACCCTCTCAACTATCCTCCATTCAAACTAGATACCTCAGTTTGATCATAAAGTCAACCTAAGGATCCCTTTTGATCAAATCAAAAGGAAGAACCCGAAGAAGAGGTAATGATTTCACCGCACTCATTCAAGTTCCTTTCTTCTTCCACTTCGTTTTTTATTGTTATTTCCATTATAAAATAATAACTCTAGTATATTCTATATACTGTGATGTTATTATAATTATGGTACAACCAAATTCATTATTCTATCCACCCTTTGAATGACATGTCACCATACTTGCGTACGTAGATCTTTTCGTCTCCACGTCGTAGTTTTATTGTTATTCAATACATTATTATTTGGATGGGTATAATAATTATGTGTATAACATGATAAAGATTCTGTATAGATTATATACCATCCAATTATATATTATATTAATTTCAAAAGAATGATATTTTCGCTCATGCGCACGTACGGATTACCGTCTCCACGACGCGATAGGATTCATTTCCAAGTTCACCATTAATAGACAATTATAAAAATATATATTACTAATAAGTATGTAATATATGACATAATAATGAAACTGGAGATATATATATTTATATATATAAGTATTTATGTACTTACATATATCTTATTCAATTACTACCGTTCAATACTATATAAAAACGGAAACAACATTTATGCGTACGTACGGACTACCGTCTCCATAAATGGTGTTTTCCATTTCATTTATACGTCTATTATAAATTTATAAATTATAAATATATATAATAAATAAATCATGTTTTATATTCTGGATGTATTTAAATCATTATATGTGATACAATCAATAGTAACAAGTTAAAACACGTAAGATTATGAAAGCGATTATTACCCGAAATATTAATATAACCTGTAAATTATTATTAAATGGGTAGTGTAAAGTCATAAATGAATAATGTATGATATCATAAATATTAATATGGTTCGTTTATAATTTAATAACATACTATAGTCTTCATACAGTAGGCTAAACGTTCCCTCGACTAAAGGAAAGTGCATGGTAAGGGGTTTTCATCTCACTCCATATTCCCGTGAGATTCATGCCATAATTCCACTATTACCTTTTGTGTGGTGTATTTGCTACCCATAATTGTATTATTTATGTAATAAAAATTAATTTATGTGTATATAAATATTCCTTGTATGATACCTCTTTCATGGGGTGTATGTTTCGTATGTTACCAAATTGGAAAGGGTTAATTTCACAATCTCTTTATTATCCAAGGTTGTTTTTACATAAGTGTCTACTGGGACATATTTATTATCCATGTCCATGTTTTATGAAAGAGTTATAAAATGGATTATTTTAAGGGACTTTGTACTAAAACATCATTTCAAATATTTTAAATATTTATTCTTCTATATCTTTTTCATTAATGTCCATCTCTTCAAAATGGGTTTTAAGTATTTATTTATATGGACATGAATGTTTTTAAAATTTTAATTCCTTTCCAAAGTTTCAAAGTGGAATGGTACACTTTGATTAAAAAATGTCTTTAAATGACATCTTTTCCAAATTGTATGACTTTTAATTGTTGTCATGAAAAAGGGGTATTTCTCTCAAAGAGTTTTACAAATCATTCTCATCAATGTCAAAATCCATTAATGAATTCTAAAATTATTTTCAAGTTGATTGATCATGATACAAATCTTCCATATTATGCTGAAGGTTTTGTGATTTTTTTTACTACAGGTGTGTTATTTTTATACCATTCATGGTTTATGGGTAAAGTATTGACATTTCGTATGCTAGTTTTAATATTAATGATTATGTTATGTTTAGACCTTTTCATATGAGGAATGCATTGGACATAGTAAGTGATGTGTGGAGCCGGCTATAGCTCCTCGATGCTTCGGTAGGTCTCATGAGACAAACTAGTTTCTTGGCATGAGGCCATGACAAAATCTTATTTTTAGTCTTGTCATGAGGCCTCGGCTACGTGGTTATGATATACTGTCATTATGCATTCCATCGTTATGAAAGTGGTTATTGATATTTCATGTGATTATTAGACTAGTAGAATATCCATAGAAATTAGTAAATGGCATTATTTCATTTTATTTATGCCATATTATGCTGATGTTCATGTTTAAAAGGATTTTGTTTTAGTTATACATTGCATTAAATGTTTATGTTTGTTTATGAATGTTTATGCTATATTGTTATCCTTACTAAGAATCTGAGCTCACCCCTTTCTATGTTTTAATTTAACCAGGATTCCATGAAGTGTATTGCGACTGATATGCAGGGTTAAGACATGTGAATAATGGCATTCATAAAGGATTATTAATGTTGTTTTGTTGTAAAGTGTAATGTAACATTCATGTATGTAATCTATTTTCCAAGACTTCTAAACCAATAATTCCTTCAGGACTTGATTCCTTGTAATCATGCCAATGTATTAAAATAATGCACCGACTCTGGGTAACTAGGGTTAGGGCGTTACAGTTCGTATCAGAGTAAGTTTAGAAATAACCTTGGAAACTAGATTTAGTTAAACTAATATTAGATTACATAACCCTAAGATAGACTTTGAGGATTAGTATAGAATATCTTCCTAGAATTTTGGTATTTTAGAGATTTTGTGAGTTTTCCGAGCAATACATCCATGTCTGGATACGAGCAGGTAGAGGCGACTCTGGCACAGATGTACCTAGGGGTAAACCCGAAAACACCACTTTGAGCTAGACATGAATTGGAGCTGGTGCACGACATCGGGCCTTGTTGTACTCTTGGATATGACACGCTTCGGATAATTCAAATTTTTTTTTCAAACCATTTTGAAGGTCTTATAAGTATATAGTTACTCAAAGAAAACATTTTTATGATTTTTGATTATATCCATAAACTATTCAATTTACGTTAGGTATTTTACCAGTTTGGAATTATTAATTTCAATTCATAAACTGACCTAGTGTATGCCATTTTATATAAATGGCACCCTGTAGAAGGAATGTGAACTCCAGAAATTAATATGATCCAAAGAGTAAGAAAGATCATATCTTCCACGGTATTAAGACAATATTTAGAATGGAAATAGTCTCTCTTGTTTTCTCAACATATGAAGAAATAGTATCATGTGTTAATAAGATAAGTAAATAATTGTCTGAGTCCTATGGCTTTGAAGGGAAGCAAGAGAAGAAAATAATGGAAGAGAGAAAGATGGATAATGGGAAGAGGGAAAATAAGAATTTTCCCATATGTGATAACTATGGGAAGTAACACCCTGGAACATTCTTGAAGGGAATGGGGGTTTGTTATAAGTGTAGAGATAAAGGACACCAAGTACGTGACTGCAAGGGTAAGAAAAAGGTTTCAAATATACAATGCTTCATCTGTAAGAAATTGGGACACGACGCAAACCAGTGTTCAAATCAAAAGAGTATTCCCCAAATGATGATATTGGATAATAATCAAGTTATGATACTACCACAGATGAAGAGGAATGAATAGTGTTCTTATGTTGTTGTTTTAGAATTATTTCATTGAATTATTGTGTTAATGTTGTACTAAAAATAAATAAGGATTGTATTGCAGTACTATTTCATTGATGATTTGAGATTTTATGTTACTAAGAAAAGTAACTCTATAGAGAGTTAAAATTTTTGGAACTTACAATGTTGAAGGAAAGATAAACCTTAATATGGTCCTAATATTGAGGTACTAAATTTGGAATAAGATATGGTTGATTTGGGTAAATTATATTGGATATTCTTTACTTCCTTGAAACTGAGTAATGATTTGTATTTTCCATAATTATTGGAGTTTACAACATTTTTTGATTGATGAAGTATATCTAGTATTCTATAATGAATAAGGTAGTATGAATTCAATCAATAAGGTTTTATGTTAATTCAGCATGTTTCAGTGTTTTAAAAGAATACATGATGAAGGTATTTATATGCTATTACAGGGTAAAAATGATTGACATTATGTTTACCTTTCATATAAATTTTGTACTGAGATTTTAAAGAAGTATTTTGGATAAGTCTAAATATTGGAATGGATTAAGTTTGAAAGGTTGTTTTTGTATTTTTATAAAAGGAAAACATGCAGACCACGTGACGACCCGTCGCGTCAAACAAAGATGCCGGAATCGAACACACAATCATCGTGAAATTGGTATTTATCGCCTGCCACTGAAATATGTGAAGTTATTGGATTGTATAATGTATTTTTTAAAGGGTCTGATTTGTGAATTATAAATACATTATATTTGGAACCCTATACGATTAGGATAAATAGAGTATTTTTGAGTTGTATTATGTTTTGGGGTAAAAGATGAGTTAGTGGTAGAAATTTATTAATGGATAAAACTATAATTATAAAGTTAGTATATCCCCTTATGATATTATCCAATATCATAAAGAAATTCCTCAACATTAATAAACAGAACTTAGAACAAAAATGTTGTCCTAGATGGTACCATAGATCATCATAAATTTATGGCTTTGGGATTGTTTTCCTTTTCATAGCCATGTTCTCTACCCTTATCCATCAGATTTTGATGGTTATATTTCTCTTCCATATCCATATTTTCCTACATGAAACCCTAGAATGTGTTATTTTGGGTATCCATCATACTTACCACTCTTTATTTTAAATAGAGGCCTCATTAATCCATTTTTCGATGTGGGATTTCAACTATGATATTTTCAAATATCAACACCAAGTTTCCAATATTGAGAATAAATTGAGATGAGGAAATTTATTGGAGGAGGGGAGAATGTAACACACCAAGATTTCATCGTACGCTTCTCATTGAATAATACAATTGCTTGTGTTATATGCAACATCGAGTTCTAACACACCACAACCAATCATACTAACCGTTAAAAATAGTAATACCCAATTTTTGAAATTTTTGAAATTTTATCATTCAAAATGATCTTCATTTTTGGATTCGGAATACCGAAATTAGATTAGGGTGAAATTTTGGTACTTTTCGGATAACTTTCATATTTTGATGATAAGTGAAACTTACTAAATTTTAATTAAAAACAACTTTTTTAATCGTAATAATTAATGGTGATAAATTATGAATTTGTATTGTTTTAAAGTATATATATAATATATTTTTACCATTTAACACAATTTTAGTCATTGGACATAATTTCACATTTAAACTGGACATAAGTAAGTGTCAATCTTTTGTTAGTTATTATTCCTTAAAACACGCTATTTGTTTTGACAACGGGAATTAATTTAAATTAATTAATGAAACTTATATGTTTTGAATTTGGTAAAATAGACATCATTTTTGAATTCACAATATCAAATATATCTTAGGATGAATTTTTGTTATTTGTCTAAGAAACATCAATTTTTGATGAATAGTGAAAAACATTGAGTTATTTGTTAAAACCGATTTTTTATTTAAATAGTTATTTATTTTATTCAAATTAATTTATTTTAAAATATATACATAATACTTATATAAGATCATTTTAATTCATTGGAGTCAGTTTATAATAATTTTTGATATCGAAAAATTTTATTGAACTTTTCACCGTCTTTTACCCACCTCCTAGGAGAATTTGAAAATTCACATAAAACATAATTTTTACCGCTTTTGTGAGTTTAATTTTGAAAATCCGAGAGACACGGTTAATATCAAGAAGTAAAATTTGGTTCAATGAGATGACAATAATTTTTGTTGAATAGAAACTTTTTTCTTTTATTTACCACGGTTAAAAGTAAATAAGGTAATTAAGGGTAAAAATTTTATTAATATTACCTCCAAAAATATCATAATTCTATTGGACAAGTTTATCTCGACCAAAAACAACCTTAGGAGTAAAATAATATCATTTAGGTCCACTTGGATTATATTAGAACATTTATTATTATTTAATTCAAAGAAGAGTTAAAAGAGTTAAAATCAAAGTTTATTTACTAATACATTTTTAATATAGGGTTACACATACAAAAAATTCGATTATAAATACTAATTATAAAGATAAAAAGATTTCCTACATAATGATATTTTATTCATAATTTTTAGACATTAAATAATTTAATTTATTTATGACACAATGATGACCCATTAATTACCTTATTCATGAAAGAATAAAATAAATCATATTATAAATATTAAAATAAATAACATTTTAACGTTTTTATGACATCCACGAATTTTCAAGTTGAATATGACATGCTAGGATAGATTAAATTTATTTTGTTTGAAGTAATAATGTGGTTATTAGTTTCACCAAAAACAAATACTAAAAAGTGACAAAATTGACATAAAATAGTTTTTAAGACAAATATTATATTATTAATTGATATAATGGTTTTAAAAAACAAAGGTTCGTCCAAATGACTTATATAATAATATATATGATATTAATGAACCAATTGGGATTTGATTGGAATTATATAGTAAGTTTATTAACCATAGAGTGTAAGAATACAAGAAGACACGGTAATAGTTAAATTATTTAACTTAGAGTTAAATCTAAATGATAATGTTACAATGGTAACCTAAACTTGTCCAAAACCAATTGGTTGAGTTTTTTTTTGACCTATCACTACAGTATACATTAAATAATAGACTTTGGAGCCACTAGAAACCAAATATGAATTTATTATAAAATAATATTTTATGTTTTTTCTAAGGTGCCCCTCATCCCTTTTATAAAAGGGCACTCCACATTCTCTCTAATTCACACCTTCTAAGCCATTTGGATCGACCAAACCCTACCCAAATACCCTCTAAACTATCCTACCTTCGACATAGTGGCATTAGAGTTATCATAAATCCAACTTAAGGAGCCCTTTTGATCAAATCAATAGGAAGAACCCGAAAAGAGGTAATGATTTCACCACCATCTTTCAAGTTCCTTTCTTCTTCCACTTCCTTTTTATTTGCCTTTTCCATTATAAAATATTAACTTCAGTATATTCTATATAATTTAATGTTATTATAATTATGTTACAACCACATTCATTATTATATCCACCCTTTGAAGAACATTTCACCATACGGGCGTACGTATGGCTTACCGTCTCCACGCCGTGATGTAATTGTTATTCAATAATTTATTATTTGGATGGATATAATAATTATGTGTATAAAATGATAAGGAGTCTGTATATATTATATACCATCCAATTATATATTATATTAATATAAAAAGAATGATATTTTCACTCATGCATACGTACGGATTACCGTCTCCGCGGTGCGATGAGATTCATTTTCCAAGTTCACCATTCATCGACGATTATAAAAATATATATTACTAATAAGATTGTAATATATAACATAATAATGATACTTGAGATATATATATTTATATATATAAGTATTTATTTACTTACATATATCTTATTCACATACTTCTGTTCAATACTATATAAAAACGGAAACTTCGTTTATGCGTACGTACGGACTACCGTCTCCATAAACGGTGTTTTCCATTTCATATATACATCTATTATAAATTTTTATATTATAAATATATATGATAAATAAATCGTGTTTTATATTCTGGACGTATTTAAATCATGATATATGTGATACAATCAAGAGTAACAAGTTAAAACACGTACGATAAAGAAAGTGATTATAACCCAAAATATTAATATATCATGGAAATTATTATTAAATGGGTAGTATAAAGTCATAAATGAATAATGTATGATATCATAAATATTAATATGGTTATGTTATAATTTAATAACATAATATTGTCTTCATTAAAGAAACTAAATGTACCCTCGATTAAAGGAAAGTACAAGGTAAGGGGTTTTCATCTCACTTCTTATTCCTTTGAGATTAATGCCATATTTCCACTATTACCTTTTGTGTGGTGTATGTACATACCATAATTGTATTCTTTATGTAATAAACATTAATTTATGTGTATTTACATATTCTTTGTATGATACCTCTTTCATGGGGTGTATGTTTCGTAAGTTACCCAATTGGTAAGGGTTAATTTCACAATCTCTTTATTATCCGAGGTTGTTTTTACGTAAGTATCTACTGGGACATATTTATTATCCATGTCCATGTTTTATAAAAGAGTTTTCAAAGGGATTATTTTAAGGGTCTTTTTAGTAAAACAACATTTCAAATGTTTTAAATATTTATTCTTCTAAATCATTCTCAATAATTTACATGTCTTCCAAATGGGTTTTAAGGATTTATTTATATGGACATTAATGTTTTTAAAATGTTAATTCCTTTCAAAAGTTTCAAAGTGGTATTGGACAATTTGATAAAAAATGTCTTTAAATTACTTCGTTTCAAAATTGTGTGACTTATAAATTTTTTCATGAAAAAGGTGTATTTCTCTCAAAGAGTTTTACAAATCATTTTCATCAACGTCAAAAATCCTCAGTGGATTTTTAACTTGTTTTGAAGATGATTTATCATGACACAAATGTTCCATATTGTGTTGAATATTTTGTGATGTGTATGACTGTGGATGTGTTATTTTTATACCATTCATGGTTTATGGGTAATGTATTGTCATTTTGTATGCTAGTTTTAATACAAATGGTTATATTATGTTTAGAACTTTTCATATGAGGAATGAATTGGACTTAGTATGTGATGGGTGGAGCTCGTATAGCTCCTTGATGCATCGTTAGGTCTCACGAGACAAACTAGTGTCTTGGCACAAGGCCTCAATAAAATCGTGTTTGTAGTCTTGGCACGAGGCCTTGGCTACATGGTTATGATAGTCTGGCATTATGAATTCCATCATTATGAAATTTTTTATTGATATAGCATGTGATTATTTGATGAGTAGAATATCCATGTGAATAAATAAATGGCATTATTTCATTTTATTTTTTCCATATTATGTTGATGTTCAAGTTAAAAATGATTTTGTTTTAGTTATACATTGCCTTAAATGTTAATGCTTATTTATGAATGTTTCCACTATATTTTTATCCATACTGAGCATCTAAGCTCACCCCTTTCTATGTTTTATTTTTCCCAAGATTCCAAGAAGTGTATTTTGATTGATATACAGGGTTATGTCAAGGGAATAATGGCTTTCATAAAGGATTATTTATGATGTTTTGTTATAAATGGTAATGTAACATTCATGTATATAATCTATTTTCCAAGACTGCTAAACTGATTGGTCCTTCGGGACATGATTCCTTGTAATCATGCCAATGTATTATAATAATTCACCGAATCTGGGTAACTGGGGTCGGGGCGATACAGTATAAGTTAAAAAAGACATTCTTACATTAATTTTTTCAAAAAGGTTAAAAAGGTCCTTGTTTAGAAAACGACGGAATGATTTCTTTCAAACAATTTTATAAAAATTCAAACAAGGGTATAAATGAATTTAACCCATAATCTAGTAAATAGTAAAAATGTATGGGAATACATTTTTAAGAAACATGGATGTGGATGATAATGAGGTCCTTGTAGATAATTACATATAAACAATCTCGGATAATGAAGAGATTGTGAAATAAACCCTTACCTTGTAATTTTACTTGGATGAGGGTAGGATAAAATCCTATATAATGGTGAAATAATTGTCATTAAATTATACAAGAATCATATACATTAATATGATATCATATATGATCTTTTAACATTGCTTTGTTAAAAATATGTTAGTATTAACGTCATTCCGGGTGTTAGCTTACACATTTTCTTTTATATGTTTTTTACACAAGTCATGTTTTTTATGGATATGTTGTATAATATTCATATACAGGATGATATCAAGTCCTTAAAAAAAATTAATCATAAAATGAAATTTAGTCTTGAATGGATACGATGGAGAATGAATCTCATCGAGTTTGTGGAGACGGTAGTCCGTACGTACGCATGAGGGACAATATCATTCTTTTGATATTAAAATAATATATAATTGGATGGTATATCATATATATAGAATCATAATCATGTTATATTTTTTATTTAAATTAATTAAACATCATTATTATACCCATCCAAATAATAATATATTGAATAACAATTACACCATGACATGGAGACGGTAAGCCGTACGTACGCACGTATAGTGACATGTCATTCAATGGATGGATAGAATACTGAATATGGTTGTACAATATTTATAATAACATCACAGTATATAGAAGATACTGGAGTTATTATTTTAGAATAGAAATAACAAAGAAATAAGAAGTGGAAAAAGAATGGAACATGAAAGAGGGTGGTGAAAACATTATATCTTCTTCAGGTTCTTCCAATTGAATTGATCAAAATGGCTCCTTAAGTTTAGGTTCTGATAAAAATAAGGCCTCTAGATTGAATTGAGGGAATTTGAGAGGATATTTGGGCAGGGTTTGGCCATGCCAAAAGTCTTTGAAGGTGTAAATTAGAGAGAAGGGGGAGTACCCTTTTATAAGAGGGGTTAGGGGAACCTTTGGAAAAGCTAGAACTATTATTTTTTAATAAATTCATATTCGGGTTTTAATGGCTCCAAAGTAGATTATTTAAGGGTAAGGTGGGTATGGGTCTAAATCACTTCAACCAATATATTTTAGATAGGTTTGGGTCACTATATTAACCTTATCATTTATATATAACTCTTAATGAAGTAGTTTTACATTTACCATGTATCTTTGTATTTTTATATTATATAGTTAATAAACTTAGTATATACCTCCAAGAGACCCCCAATTGGTCCATTAATGATACACCTATCATTATATATGTCCTTTGGCTGCTCCTTAGATTTTTAGAAATAGAATATCAATTAATAATATAATATTTGTTTTAAAAACAGTTTTCGGTCAATTTTGACACT
Organism: Viscum album; assembly: GCA_963277665.1. Lineage (NCBI taxonomy): Eukaryota > Viridiplantae > Streptophyta > Magnoliopsida > Santalales > Viscaceae > Viscum > Viscum album. The sequence continues at coordinate 1,199,013,104 of OY728141.1, read as the reverse complement.
ATGGGGTATTTGGTTTTTGATAATTTCATAAAAAAAAATTATTACTTCAAAGAAAATTTATATATCTAATACTAATGTGTCATATTAACCTTTAAAAATTTTCTAATTCATAAAAAGTCTCAAATTAAATTTATTTGGATATTTATAATATCAATTATTTTAATATTTCAATAATTATGTAATTACTGCATCAAAATTGTGTCATAAATAAATTAAATTATTCAATTTTTAAAAATTATAAATAAACTCCATTATGTATTAAATCTTTTTATATTTCTAATTAATATTTATAATCGAATTTATCTTATGTATAACCCTATATTAAAAATGTTTTAGTAATTAAACTTTGATTTTAACTCTTTTAACTCTTCTTTGAATTAAATAATAATAAATTTTCTAATCTAATACAAGTTGGACTAAATGAAAATATTTAATTCCTAAGGTTGTTTTTGGTCGAGATACCATAATACAATAGAATTAGGAAATGTTTTAGGGTAATATTAATATCATTTTTACCCTTAATTAACCTATTTACATTTAACTATGGTAAATAAAAGTAAATAGATAATATTCACCAAAAATTATTTATATCTTATTGACCCACATTTTACTACTTGATATTAATTGTGTCTCTTAGATTTTCAAAATTCCACTCACAGAAGAGGTAAAATTATGTTTTATGTAAATTTTCAAATTCTCCTAGGAGATTGGTAAAAGACAGTGAAAAGTTCAATAAAATTTTTATATATCTAAAATTATTATAAACTAACATCAATGAATTACACTGAACTTATATAGATATTATGTATCTATTTTGACATTAATTAAATTTAAATAAAATAAATAATTATTTAATTAGAAATTCAGTTTTAAACTATAACTCATAGTTTTTTCTCTATTCATAAAAAATTTAATATTTTCAGAAAAATACCAAAAACTCACCCTAAGCAAATTTTGATATTAAGAATACAAAAATGAACTCTATTTTGAACGATAAAATTTATAAAATTTCAAAAAGTGGGTATTACTATTCATATCGGGTATTTTGATTGGTTGTGGTGTGTTTTAGAACTCGAAGTTGTGTAAAACACATGCTACTGTATTATTAAAAAAAGAAGCATACCATGGAAGCTTGGGGTGTTCCATTATCCACTCCTTCAAATTATTTTGTCCTCAAAATTTATAGAATATTACTGCATAAAAAGACTCAGGTGGTTCTTTATCATTAGTTCCTCGGGTTCCCACGTTGACTCTTCTATTTTATGGTTTCTTTATAGAACTTTTACCAGACGAGTCCTCTGGTTTCTCAATAGTTATTCTCTTGTATCAAGAATCCTCATGGGTTCTTCGCAATAAGACAGACCAGGTTCCGGTTTTGATTCCTTGTAAGTGAGTACATGCATTGGTTGAGGCTTGTATTTTCTCAACAGTGATACGTGGAACACATAGTGATCTTTGGAGAGATTTGGCAGCATTGCCAAATGGTAAGTTACAACCCAAATTAGTTCTATAATTTCGAAAGGTCCTATATACCTGAGACTCAATTTAACTTTCTTACCGAAACGTATAACTCTTTTCCATGGAGATACCTTTAAGAAAACATGATTTCCTACATGAAATTCCAAATCCTTCTTTCGGTTGTCAGCATAGATCATCTTCCTACTTGGAGCTACTTTGATGTGGTTTTGGATTACCTTTACCTTTTCCATCGTTTCCTACACCTTTTCTGGGCCTATGAGTTTCATTCCCCAAAGTCATCCCAACTGGTTGGTGTGCGACATCTCTTTTCATATAACGCCTCATATAGTGCCATTCAAATACTTGGATGGAAGCTATTATTATAGGAAACTTCTAATAGAGGTAAATATTGATCCCACATACCCTGAAAGTCAAGTGAGAAAGATCTCAACATGTCTTCTATGGATTTAATAGTCCGTTTGGATTTTCTATCTGTTTGAGGGTGGTAGGCAGTGATCAAACAAAGTTCAGTATCCAAGGCCTTCTGAAGACATTTCTAGAATATTGAAGTAAAACGGGGATCACGATAAAAAACAATTGATAGGGGTACTCCATTATGTCTCAAAACTTTCTTAATATATAGTCTTTCTAGGCGTTTGAGTGGTAAATCCTCCCTTATATCAAGAAAATCTGTTTACATGGTATGATGATCAATAATGACCCATATTTCATCGTTCCTTATAGGAGTATTTGGTAGTCCCATGACAAATTCCATCGTGATATTATCCCATTTCAACCCATGTATTGGAAAAAGTTTCAATACACCACCATGATGTTGTCTTCCATCTTTCACTTGTGGAAAAACCATACATCTTAACACAAAATCAGCAATCTCCTTCTTCATGTTGTCCCACCAAAAATGTTACTTCAAATCTCTATACATTTTCGTTCTCCCAGGGTGTATAGTGAAATTGGAACTATGAGCATCATCTAACAGGTGTTTTTTTAGATCTGTTATACTGGTAACAAAAAGTCTCTTCCCAATTCTCAAAATTCCTTCTTCATACAAAATGACTCTAATTCTCCCATCATTCATAGCTTTAATCTTCTTTTGAAATTCTTCATCATCGGTCTGAGAACTCTTAATCCTTTCTAGTAAAGATGGTTTGGCATCCATTTGAAAAATCATTGATGTTTCACCTTCCATGGTGATTCCTAGATCTTTCTTTACTAAATCCATAAAAATAGGATCCCTTTCAACTCTCATCTTGTTCAAAACTCCATGATCCTTTCTGCTCAATGCATCTTCCACCTTATTTTCTTTCCCCAAGTGTTTGTTTATCATGCAATCATAATCCTTGAGTAGTTCAAGCCATCGCCTTTTCTTCATGTTGAGATCTTTTTGTGAGAAAATGTACTTCAAACTCTTGTGATTAGTATATATCTCAAAATTTTAACCGTAGAGATAATGTCTCCATATCTTCAAAGAAAGGTTTACAGCAGATAAATCAAGATCATGTGTAGGATATTTTTTCACATGAATTTTCCACTGTCATGATGCATAGGAAATAACTCTATAATTCTGCATAAGGACACAACAAATTCATTTCTTCTATGCATCACTATAAATAACAAACCCATCATTCCCCGGTGGTAGATTAAATATAAGAGAATTGACTAATCATTCCTTTGGTTCTTCAAAACATTCTTCAAACTATATTTTCCAAAAAAATTAACCCCTTTACGTGTGAGCTTCGTTAATCGGTTAGCAAATCGGGAAACATTCAGGATGAAACGCCGATAATAACCTGCTAAACCAATAAAACTATATACCTCGGTTATACTCGTTGGTGCTCGCCATTCATGGATTGCCTTGGTCTTATAAGGATCAACATAGATTCCATCCTTAGAGACAATATTTCCAAGAAAAGAGATCTCCTAAAGCCAAAATTCACACTTGTTAATCTTCCCATATAATTCAGGACTTATAAGAGTCTTCAGGATAATGTGCAAGTGATGTTCATGATCATCATAGCTTTTGGAGTATACCAAGATATAATAAATAAATACCACCACAAAATCATTGAGATATACCTTGAAAACTCTATTCATTAGATCCATGAATATAGAGGGTGCATTAGTCCGCCCAAAAGGTATTACTGTAAACTCGTAATGCCCGTACCTATTTTGAAATGTTGTCTTTGGAATGTCTTACTTCTTCACACACAACTGATGTTGTCCAGATCAAAGGTCAATCTTTGAAAAGTATTGAGCTCCATGCAGTAGGTCAAAAAAACCATCAATGCGAGGAAGGAGATACTTGTTCATTATTGTTATATCATTGATTTCCCTGTAGTCGATATATAACCTCAACGATCCAACATTCTTCTTAACAAAAAGGAAAGGGGATCCCCATATAGAAAAACTAGGGTTAATAAATACCTTATTACTCAATTCCTCTAGTTGTTTATTTAGTTCAACTAATTAGACAGTGGATATTCTATAAGGGGTCTTCGATATAGGCCTTGAACCAGGAATTAAATCAATGGAAAACTCAATTTCTCATTCTAGAGGATGTCCAGGTAAAGCTTCCGGAAACACATCTACCTATTCATTCACAATAGGTACATCCTATATTTGAACAATCCTTTCCTCACCCACAATCATTTCATTCTCTACCACCCCCAATAATTGAATTTTTTTGAGCTACTGGAGGTGGATCTAGATAAGAATTAGGTGGTAACGATTCTGCTCAAAAGATAAGGTGTTCATTATCATCATCATCAAAAATAGTATCCTCCTTCTTCCTACAATAGATTTTTTCATAATGGTCTGAAATTCAATCCATACCGAGGATTATATCAAATTTAGTCATGGGTATGATGATGAGATCAGAATATAATGAACATTTATATGCCCTAATGGGGACAGATCCACGGAACATTGTAGTAATGATACTTCCCTTATGAGTTTTGACTGGAAACTCCATTGTTAAATCAAATTTGAAATATCTAATTTTCTTAGAAAACTGGGAAGATATGAAATAATGCGATGATCCAGAATCAAATAATGCATTTTTTTCAAACATGAGGAAACCATTAAAATACCTGCCCCCATGTCTTTCAGAGCTTCTACCTCAGCAGTAGTGATAGAAAAATCTTGGACTTGATCACTTGGCCTTTTCTCAGGTAAGTTCCCCTGACGCTTAGGAAATTGATTTGCATAATGTCCCATCTCACTGTAATTTTAGCATTGAACATCGGTAGCATCCTTCTTCCTCTTGCAATCACGAGCTTGGTGGACTTTTTCACCAAACTCGTAACAGACTCCCATTCCCTTCAAGCAAGTACAACGGTGTTTCTTCTAACATTCACTATAGGATGGATATTAAACTTTTCCCTTCTTCCCCTTATTTCCTTTCCCAGAGTAATCAATAGATCTCTTTATCTCTTGCTTTTCTTTAAAGTCGTAAGACTTAGAAAATTCTTTTTCTGTCTTGATAGCACATGAGACAATATATTTGTACGAAGAGAAGGATAATGATGATAATAATCGATGAAGAAATGGTTTTAACTCATCAAATAAATGATCTATCTTACTTCTTGGGTTCCACATATAATCTCCAACATACCTTGGTAACCTTGTAATGTTAGCATCATACTTTACGACATTCTCATCCTCTTTTTGCCTCTGACTCAGAAATTTCCTTTCCATATCTGCTCGATGGTCATGAAGAAATTATTTTTCTAAGAAATTCTCTTTGAACTCCCTCCATTCCATTTTTTATACTTCATCATCTTTCTTTGTGTTTTGAATCGATGACCACCATTGATCAGTATCTCTAGTAAGGTGGTAAACTGCCATGATAAATTTTTCTGTTTCACTACTCCCCAAGGTATGTAATATTTTCTCTAAGGAATTTATACATTGCTCAACTACTAGTGGATTTGTGCTGCCATGGAATGTTAGTTGTTATTTCCTCATGAAGCGATATAAAATTGATCCTCCGTGCTACGGATCAGGGTGCTCAATACGGGTAAAGTTATTATTCATAACCTGAGTGAGGTCTCCCAGTATAGAGATTAGCTGATCAGCACTAGATGCATCACCAGCTCCAATATAATTATCTTGAGAAGGGGGGAAATCCCTACAGGGAGTTCATGCATTGATATGGTTTTCATTTCTTCCACTAGGTGCCATTTCGAAAAAATGGCATACACTAGATTATTTTATGAATCGTAATACATATATCCAAACTTGTAAAACACTTAACATAAATTGAGCAGTTTATGGATATAATCCATAATCATAAAAATGTTTTCTTTGAGGAAGTATATACTCATGTACTATTCATAATGGTTTGTAATAAAAATGAGTATTATCCTAACCATATCCCTCATGAGTGTCATAACCAAGAGTGTAACAAGGCCTGTTGTCGTGCACCAGTTCTCATTCGATTCTTGCTCAGAGAGGTTTTTTCGGGTTTTACACCTAGGTACATCTATGCCAGATCCACCTCTACCTGCTCGTATCTAGACAGGGATGTATTGCTGAGAAAACTCACAAAATCTCTACAATACAAAAATTATAGAAAGTCCTTCTGTACTAATCCTTGAAGTCCATTTTAGGTCTATGTGCTCTAATCAGAGTTTATCTAAATCTAGTTTCCAAGGTTTGTACTAAACTTCCTATGATTCCATCTATAAATCCCCTACCCCAGTTACCTAGAGTCAGTGCATTATTAAATAACATTTTTATGATCACAAAAGATCAAATCTCGAAAGACCGATTAGTTAAGTAGCCTTGGAAACACTAGATACCTTCATAAAGTTTACATTGCATCATAAAATGAAATCTAAAACTACATAGTCTCCATAGTACATACTCATTTCCCTCATACTATCCTGGAAGGTCATTCATAAAATACCTCTTCACATCCTGGGAAAAATAAAACACAGAAAGGGGTGATCTTAGATGCCCAGTAAGGATAACAATATAGCAGAATCTTTTATAAATATGCATAATCATTTAAGGAAATGTATAACTAAAACAAAAGTCTTTTAAACTTCAACATCAGTATAATATGGAAGAAATAAAATTAAATAATTCCATTTACTTATTCACATGGATATTCTACTAGTCAAATAATCACATGCAATATCAATAACCACTTTCATAATGATGGAATGCATAATGCCAGACTATCATAACCACATAGTCAAGGCCTTGTGCAAAGACAACAAATAAGATTTTGTCAAGGATTTGTTCCAAGACACTAGTTTTTCTCATGAGACCTACTGATGCATTAAGGAGCTATTGTGGGCTCCACCAGTCAATTATTAAGTCCAATTCATTCCTCATATGAACATGTTTAAACATAACATAAACATTCGTATTAAAACTAGCATATGAGATGTCAATACATTTTCCCTAAACCATGAATGGTATAAAAATAACACATCCTCAATCAAACATATCACAAACCCTTCAATACAACATGGAATTTTTGTATCATAATAAATAAACTTCAAATAAGCTTAAAATCCATCAAAGGATTTTGACATAGATGAAATCAAAACTATTTGAGAGAAATACCTCTTTTTTTAAATCATTTTAATGTAAAATTATTATAAAATAAATCATTTACTTTGAAATTATCTTTATAATCTTTTAAGGTAATCTTCAATGATTTTATAATGGTGGAAAATAGTCGCACCCACTATATAAGTTAAAAAAGACATTCTTAACTTAATTTTGTCAAAAAGGTTAAAAAGGACATTGTTTGGAAAATGAAGAAATGATTCCATTAAAACCATTTTATAAAAAGTAAAACAAGGGTATAAATGACTTTAACCCATAGTCTAGTAAATAGTAAAAATATATTGTAATACACTTTTAAGAATCTTGGATGTGGATGATAAATAGGTCCCAGTAGATAATTACGTATAAACAATCTCGAGTAATGAAGGGATTGTGAAATAAACTCGTACCTTGTACTTTTCCTTGTTTGAGGGCAGCTTAACATCCTATATAAAGGTGAAATAATTGTTATTAAATCATAAAATAATAATATACATTATTATGATATCATATACGATCTTTTAACATTTTTTTGTTAATTATAACTTAGTATTATTGTCGTTTCGGGTGTTAACTTACTCATTTTCTTTTATATGTTTTTTTACATAAGTCATGTTTGTTATGGATAGGTTTTATATTATTCATATACAGTATGATATCAAGACCTTAAAAGTTATTTATAATCATAATATGATATTTAGTCTTGAATGGATACGATGGGGAAGGAATCTCATCACATTCATGGAGACGACAGTTCGTACGTACGCACGAGCGAAAATATCATTCTTTTGATATTAAAATAATATATAATTGGTTGTTATATCATATATAAAGAATCATAATAATGTTATATTTATTATTTACATTAATTTAAAATAATTATTATACCCATCTAAATAATAATATACAGAATAACAATTACACCACGAGGTGGAGACGGTAAGTCGTACGTACACACGTATGGTGACATGTCATTAAAAAGATGGATAGAATACTGAATATGGTTGTACCATATTTTTAATAACATCACAGTATATAGAAGATACTGGAGCTATTATTTTATAATGGAAATAACAAAGAAAGAAGAATATGAAAAAGAAAGGAACTTGAAAGAGGGTGGTGAAAACATTACCTCTTTTTCGGGTTCTTCCTTCTGATTTGATCAAAATGGATCCTTAGGCTGGCTTTCTGATCAATATAAGGCCTCTAGGTTGAAGTTAGGGAAGTTAAGAGGATATTTGGGAAGGTTTTGGCCGAGGTAAAATGCATTTAAGGTTTGAATTAGAGAGAAGGGTGAGTGTCCTTTATAAGAGGGGTGAGGGGCACCTTGGGAAAAGCAAGAAATATTATTTTATAATAAATTAATATTCGGTTTATAATGGATCCAAAGTATATTATTTAAAGGTTAAGGTGTGGATGGGTCAAAAACCTTTCAACCAATAGATTTTAGACCGGTTTGGTCACTATATTAACCGTATCATTTATATTTAACTCTTAGTAAAATAGTTTGACATTTACCATGTCTCTTTGTATTTTTATATTATATTGTTAATAAACTTACTATATACCTCCAAGAGACCCCCAATTGGTCCATTATTGATACACATATAATTATATAAGTCCTTTGGCCGAACCATATATTTTTAGGAATTGAATATCAATTAATTATTTAATATTTTTTTTAAAAACTCTTTTATGTCAATTTTGATACAAGTGGGTATTTTTTTTATAATTTCATAAAAAAAATTAATACATCGAAAAAAATTATTTAACCAATCATAATATGTCATATTAACCTAAATTTTTTTTCTAATTTATAAAAAGTATGAAATTACATTTATTCTCAAATTTATAATATCAAATATTTTAATATTTCATTAATTAGGTAATTACTGCATCAACATTGTGTCATAAATAAATTAAATTATTTAATTTCTAAAAATTATAAATAAAATAACTTTATTTAGCAAATACTTTTATATTTCTAATGAATATTTATAATCCAATTTATATTATGTATAACCCTATATTAAAAATGATATAGTAATTAGACTTCGATTTTAACTCTTTTAACTCATCTTTGAATTAAATAATAATAAATGTCCTAATCTAATCCAAGAGGACCTAAATGATAATATTTTATTCCTAAGGTTGTTTTTGGTCGAGATAAACTTTTCCAATAGTATTAGGACTTGTGTTATGGTAATATTAATATCATTTTTACCCTTAATTACCTTATTTACTTTTAACCATGGTAATAAAATGTGAAAAGTTACTATTCTCCAAAAAATATATTTTCCTTATTGAACCACATTTTAATCCGTGATATTAACCGTTTATATTAGATTTTTAAATTTCCACTCACAGAAGAGGTAAAATTATGTTTTATTTGAATTGGAAAATTCTCCTAGGAGATGGGTAAAAGACGGTGAAAAGTTCAATGAAATTTTTATATATCTAAAATTATTTTAACTAACTCCAATGAATTAAATTGGACATATATTAGTATTATGTATCTATTTTTACCTTAATTAAATTTAAATAAAATAAATAATTATTTAAATAAAAATTTGGTTTTAAACTATAACTCAGTGTTTTTTCACTATTCATCAATAATTGAAGGTTTTCAGAAAAATACCAAAAATTAACCCTAAACTAATTTCGATATTCCGAATCCAAAAATGAATTCCATTTTGAAATATAAAATTTATAAAATTTCCGAAAGTGGGTATCAATATTCATAACGACTAGTTTTATTGGTTGTGGTGTGTGTTAGAACTTGGAGTTGCATAAAACACACGCTACAGTGTTATTCAAAGAGAAGCGTACCGTGGAAGCTTGGGGTGTTATTCTTGAAATACTTAGCTGAACTATAGAAACATGTATCATCCAAACAACATTGGTATTTTTGAGTGTACCATTCAATACCAAGAATATACATTGATATTTTTTTTGGATTTCACACATGTTTGGGATATAAAATATCCTTTTGTGTATTTATCTTACAAAAATATATATTTTCTAGAGAATTGAGATGAATCCTATTATGCACATTATGGTAGGAAGTGATTAAATCCAATATTATTTGATAAATATAATTAAAGGGTTCCTTGGGACTTGAACATGATGATAAAATTAAGGACAACGTCAGATCCCTTCAATATAACATGGGGGAAGCTCTGAGTCGAAAACAATGTTATGACAACAAACATTGATGTGGTATAGTGTATGATGTTGGGGAGAAATAATTTCTATAAACATCATCGTAAAAGGTAAATTAATCTTATAATAGATATAATATAATATCTATATATATTTTTCACTTGAAAATTATTATTCTTAGAATGAAATTTTCTTATCTCTTCGTTCTATACGAAACTAACCCCCATGTTCAAGATGTGTTCTATGTATCTATCCAAATGATGTATACACTTGATCCATAAAAAGCACTAAAAAAATTTCCTACTTGTAATGGCCCGGACCACTCTGATCCATTACTTTGTGAAATTTTGGTGTTGGAGGTGTTCCGGGAGGTCAAGGGGACTTATCCCCAACACTTTGCCAATTTTCCAGTTCGGTGAACAGTGTTTCCAGTTTTATGAATAGTAACAGATCGGTCTCACCGATTGGTCTAACAGATCGGTCTCACAGATCAGTTTCACAGATCGGTGTGACAGATCGGTTTCACAGATCGGTCTGACAGATCGGTTTCACAGATCGGTCTGACAGATCGGTTTCACATATCAGTCAGACAATTCGGTGTCACAGATCGGTGTGACAGATCGGTTTCACAGATCGGTGTGACAGATCTGTGTCACAGATCGGTGTGACAGATCGGTGTCACAGATCGGTGGGACAGATCGGTCTCACAGATCGGTGCGACAGATCGGTTTCACAGATCGGTGTGACAGATTGGTTTCACATATCGGTCTGACAGATCGGTTTCACAGATCGGTGTGATAGATCGGTTTCACAGATCGGTCTGACAGATCAGTTTCATAGATCAGTGTGACAGATCGGTTTCACAGATTGGTCTGACAGATGGGTTTCACAGATCGGTGTGAGAGATCGGTTTCACAGATCGGTGTGATAGATCGATTTCACAGATCGGTGTGACAGATCCGTTTCACGGATCGGTGTGACAGATCGGTTTCACGGATCAGTGTGACAGATCGGTTTCACTGATCGGTTTCAGAGATCGGTTTCACAGATCGGTTTCACAGATCGGTTTCACAGATCGGTTTCACAGATCGGTTTCACAGATCGGTTTCAGAGATCGGTTTCACATATCGGTTTCACAGATCGGTTTCACAGATCGGTTTCACCGATCAGTTTCACAGATCGGTTTCATGTACAGTAATAGTGGGTGAATAGTGTTTCCAGACTCTTACAGTTTTTCCCCTTTTGATGTTTCCTTTGACATAAAATACATTTAAATCCTTATTTTAAGGGCTCTTAAGGCCGTTTAAAATGCCATAAATCCTTTATTAATTATTCCTAAGGCTTGTAATGTTTTACTTGGTCAAACCGCATGTGTTAATGCGATCCGTTTTTAATGGAGAATTAACCGGATCTTAAACCGTTGCCCCATTTAATCTTCAAAAAGGGATGAGATATCATTATCCCTTGTTCTTTCCATTTGTTCTCAACTTGGAGGCACTATAACCTTTCAATCCTTTCCGTAGGAGTTTCACAATCAATCTTTACTCCTGGGATTGGTTGCTCTTTGTTTTGATGCAACCAAGTTGTGTCGATCAATCTTTGATATAAGGTATGTTGTATCATCGTTCTTTTGGGGTTCATCTTCTCCTATCCTCCTTTCCATAATTATACCATGCAATTTCCAAGATTCTAATGGGTTTTCTTGGGGTTGGTTGGTACTGTCGTACCGCAGCATCCTCCGGTGGATGCAGTTGTCGCGAGGGGAGGATCGTGACCTGTTGTGTGGATAAAGAACATGAGGAACTGTTTGAGGTAGGAGATTCATGGCTTCTCTAATTGTATATGTGCAATAGTAGAATTAGCATGATTTATCCCTTTGGATCACAATGAAAATTGACCTAATTAAATACGTGAACCGGATTAAAAGAATTGGTTGATCGCATGTTGTTTCTTTATACCGTGATAATGGTTTGCCTCGTGTTTTCCTAGATAGAGTGATATTAATGTTTTTCATTAATTAGTTGCTCGTTCATGATGGAAATTGATAAAGAACGTAAAGCCAGAATTAATTGTTAATTAATTGGCTAATGATAAAGAGGCATATAAATTAATCTGGTTATTGCAGCTGTTGTAGTTGTTCTAATTTGAGGATAATCAAATTAGGGAAGTAAGCATGGTTATTTAATTGTGATAGCTTACTGATTAGGTATCCATGATTGGAACCTATGAATAACAAATCATTCAATTCAAGATGGATTAAAGAACTATTAGTTTGATAATTTCAAAAGGGTTCTGAGTTACCCGCTTGCTTGTAAGGTTTAATGCCTTGTGGTTTGGAGCCCTGAGTGCTCATTTTGTTTGAAGGCTGAATGCCTTGTTAAAGGGCCGAGATCCCATTTTGTGGCTTTGATTTCCTGCTGCTGGTGATTTTATGTGAGCATGGATGGCTGTTGTTATATGTGGAGGCATGGGGACTTGTGGTTGTGGCAGCGGATGACGCCTAGTGTGGCGAGATGCATCAGTTTATTCATATGGGTGTCGGGGAGGACACCAAGGATGATGGTATGAGATGAATGTGATGGTTTGATGTTGGTGGTTTAGTTTGGTTGTTTATCTGCTTTACTTTTCCCCACTGCTCAAGGCAACTGGTCTTTCTTACCCTCTTTCCGAAGGAGGCGAAGACACGCGGGGTATTCCACGTGCTTTCGGTGTTTAGCCTCTCGATGGAGGATGGGTCTATGCTCTTTCTATAGGCGGCAAAGACTCGACGGGTAGTATATCTAGTCACCGTGTTGAGCCTCCTTTGTGTTTAGTAGCATTAGATGCTTTTCTAGAATTCCTGTGAATGTGGGAAGGTAACTCTATAATGAATGTTTGATTAAATGGTGAAAATCCACGGGGATGGAGATACTGGAATTTAAAGGTGATGTGAATTTTAAAAAGAAGCAGTTGTTTTTTAATGTGATTCCAATTCAGTTTAATGTGGAATTTTTCATTCTTAATTAATGTTTAAAGAATTAATTAATGTACAGTGGAACTGATAAAATGATAATGGAGTAATCTAATAAATCTCTTCAAATGTTTGTGTGCTTATAGGATACCTAGTCTTAGAAGTAGTATCCTGGAGTCTGAGAGACGTTAGCTGCAATTGTATCTAAGACTAGGTAATGCCCATAGTGTGGATGTGAGTTACTTATATATTCTATACTTTTTGTGTTTCTATATGATACTCCACCCTGTCGGTAAGGGCAACTGACACCCAAGGGATTTTGAGCCCTAGGGGGGTGATTTCCCCAACATTATGATGGGAGGTCGAATGGCTGACTACCCCCTTTGGCCCCACTCTCTTCTCTTGGTAGATACTTGTGCCATGAGGCACATCAGTTAGTTACCCCATATATGTGTGTAGAGGGCTGTAATGGATTGTGGTTATTCACATACATATATTCTGGATATAGTATCCTACAGAATACTATAGGTGTAACATGTATAGGCTATGATGGCTTGAGGATCTTTACTCGGAGTATGGGCTGTAATGGCTTGAGGTATTATACCTGTCATATGATACACGTTATGTGAGGTGTGGTGGCTCCCGGAGACTACCTGGTTACTTTTGGTTGTGAGGACGGTGTGGTGCTTTGACCAGGTGTATGCGGGCAAGCCTATGTGGTGCACGAGGTGCAGATTGTGGAGCTTAGACCAAGTGTCTGCGGGCAAGCCTTTGGAGAGAGATGCACATGACATATGTCGTTAGGGAAAAGCGGCAAACCAGTGGGGAAGTAGTAGCGGGGTACCCTTGATATTCTATAATATATGGTATATTCTTGTATGCGTTACTTGGTGAGAGTAGCCATGGTGAGGTTGGGAACATAGTATACATGTTTAGGTGACGAGTTAGTTTCACTTGTTGTTCACTGGGCTTTAGCATGCTTTCTTTACCTTTGCACGAGAGGCTTGGGAAGGATCCTACTGAGTATACTATTATACTCACCCTATTTACATATAAACTGTTTTTCAGGTCACATGGAGCAGGTTGGAGATCAAGCTGGTTACTACTAGCTTGCGGTTGGAGGATGAGCTGTTCGGGCTTGTGGTCGCTGCCGTTTTACTTTTTTTTGGGTACTTTTAGTTTTCCCCTTCAGTTTTAGTACATTTTCATGAAATTTCATATATGTACTTGTTTTCCTTTTATATCTCAATTCTATGTTGGATATGATTGGAGTCTATTCTATCTCTCTCTTCTGCATGTGTTCTCTTAGAGGGTAATGCCTCCCATTTGTATGTTTATTATACCCTCGGTGCTAGTCGCCAACCCGGGGCCTACTGGAGGCGGGACTCGGGGGTCATTATCTCTCTTCTCACATTGTCGGCCCAAGAGGGATACACTTTGTGGGGAGGGGGTCGTGACAGAGTGATATCAAAGGTCTGGTTGATGAATAGGATGGAGTTTGGAGTTAGGCACAAGTGAGGATGCATGCGTTGGTAAGGAAACGGTGTCATTCATGTTTAGCAAGTGGGGTAAACACTGGAGACCGGAAGAGACATACTCGTTCAGGGCCCCCTATGATCTGCTGCACGGACCTTTTAGTTTACGATGGCTACTAAACAAAGTAATACTGGTTGCAGGGTAGAGACCTATGAAAGGATCATGCATCATTATTCTTTGCGCCTGTGTTTGAATGGGTAGACCTTGGGATAGGTAACCTAAACTTAATAAAACAAAATAATTAATTAATTAATGTTGAGTCTTCCATATTCCAGGCTTAAGAGCTCTAACGGTTGTTATTTTACAGGTATGGATCTAGGTCGACGTCCTCGTCAGGTTTGCGCAGAAGGTGCCCAGCAGGCTGTTCCAGCAGATCGCCGCCGGGTAGAGGTTGACGACGATGACACTTGGAGGAAGACACTCCGAGAGTTTCAGCGCCAGAGTCTATAGAAGTACGAGGGCTCCGTTTCAGATGCAGTAACAAAAGACTGGTTGGAGGAGATCGAGATAGGCTTCAGTTCGATTCGTGCTCGGAAGGAACCCTGGGTGTCCTTGGTTGTGACGATGCTGCGTGGAGCAGCGAGGCAGTGGTGGTTCTTGTTCCTCGGTGATCATGAGGAGTCAGAAATCTCATGGGGGGAGTTTCGAGACAGGTTTAGAGTCGAGTTTCTTTCATCGACTGCGAAGGTGTCCAGTCGCCAGGAGCTTCTCACCCTTCGACAGGGGAGCTCCAGTGTTCGAGAGTTTGGAATCCGTTTCAGGAACCTTCTACGATATGCTTCATACCTGTTACCAGATGATGAGGCCAGGGCGAGGCATTTCGAGGAGGCTTTGCATCCAGAGATCCAGGGACAGGTCACCCCATTTATGCTGAAGACATATCTTGAGGTGCTAGCGAGGGAAGAGGTTGTTGAGAGGACTTTGGCTAGGACCGGATTGTCACGAGAGGGGAATCGTCATGATTCCTCACGAAGTAGAGTTGTGGTCCGGGGTTCCCGATTTTCAGGACAGAAGAGTTTCCGTTCACCTGGGGGTAGGTCCCAGCCCTTCCCATCTTGTTTCTCCGGAGGCAACAACTCTCAGGCCTATGCCAAGGGATCAGGCGCTTGTTTTTCTTGTGGTGGTCGTGGTCATCAGCAGCGGGAGTGCCCAAATTTTTAGAGCAGTCATCGTGCACCATGCGCTCCACTCCAGGTTCCTCCGTTGAGGCAGTTCCAGCTGAGGCAGTAGCAGTAGGTTGCACCAGCTTTAGATCACCAGAGGGTAGATGGAGCAGGCAGAGGACAACCCCATGACGCTCCCCGTCCTCAGAGAGCAGAGCGCGGCCGTGGTGGTGGTCGTAATCAGGGTCAGAGAGTCCGTGGAGGTGGTTGTGGTCAGCTTCAGGCTCTAGCGTTTCCAGCTCCAGGCGAGCCAGACGTCGTTCGAGGTACCCTTTGCTTGTTTTCTACCTTAGTGTATTCCTTGTTTGATTCAGGAGCGACACACTCCTTTATATCCCCTACCCTTTTCCACACTTTGGGACTTGAGGTAGAGAGGCTTCTAGTGCCCTTGGCATTGTCTACGCCGGTTGGAGGTCGAGCTAACTTGTTTGAAGTATGTAGAGACTGTGAGCCAGTGTTGGGGCAGCACCGCTCTTGGGGAGATTTCCTATGTTTACGAATACAACCATATGATGTCATCCTCGACATGGATTGGTTGTATTCGGTGCAGGGTATTGTGGATTTCTATAGGAAGAAGGTCATTTTCTTTGATGAAGATGGAGAGGAAGTGGTGTTTGTTGGTGAGAGATATCCTCGAATGAGTCATAGATGAGTTCCTTCCTTATCATCCATGATTTCTGGGATGATGTTATGTTCTTCAGAGGTTGAGCAGTTGGTGTATCCTAGGGTTGTGGAGGAGTACCCTGATGTATTTCCCGAAGATGTTGTAGCATTACCCCCTCGATGAGAGATCGAGTTTGTGATCGAGCTACAGCCAGGAGCATCTCCTATCTCTATGTCTCCGTATAGAATGGCCCCTTCTGAGTTACGAGAGCTACATATTCAGCTTGATAGTCTATTGCAGTGTGGTTTTGTTCGGCTAAGCGTGTCACCGTGGGGTGCAGCTGTTTTGTTTGTGAAAAAGGCTGACGGCAGTTTGCGGTTTTGCGTCGATTATCGTCGATTAAAAAAGGTGACAATAAAGAACAGATATCCTCTTCCATGGATTGATGACCTATTCGATCAACTGAAGGGTGCATGTTGGTTCTCAAAGATTGACTTGCAGTCAGGATATCACCAAATGCATGTAAAGGATGAGGATATCCCAAAGACTGCTTTCCGTTGTCGTCATGGGCATTATGAGTTTGTTGTAATGCCATTCGGCGTGACGAATTCTCCAGCTATTTTCATGGGGTTGATGAATGCTGTGTTCCGTGAATTCCTGGACAAGTTTGTTGTGGTTTTCATCGACGACATCCTTGTGTACTCCACATCTGAAGTGGAGCATGCAGAACATCTACGAGCCGTTTTGGGAGTTCTTCGCCAACATCAGTTGTTTGGGAAGTTGTCCAAATGTGAGTTCTAGTCTCGAGAAGTTCGTTTCTTAGGGCATGTTGTGTCCCAACAGGGAGTAGATATGGATCCATCGAAGATAGATGCAGTAGTGTCTTGGGAAGCCCCCAAGACTGGGTAAGAGGTGTGAAGTTTCCTTGGTCTCGCAAGCTATTATAGGAGGTTTGTAGCCAATTTCTCCCGTGTTGCGACTCCTCTCACAGCTTTGACTAAGAAGGATCAAGCGTTCATATGGACTGATCAGTGTCAGGCAGCTTTCGAATATCTAAAGGAGAAGTTGGTAAGTGCTCCAGTCCTTTGTCTTCCAGCGGAGGGAGTCCAGTTTTATGTTTTCTGTGATGCTTCACATCTGGGGCAAGGCTGTGTTCTCATGCAGCAGAGGTCAGTTGATTCTTACGGGTCTTGGTAGTTGCGTCCACATGAATGAAACTGCATCACCCATGATCTTGAGTTGGCAGCCGTGGTGTTTTCTCTGAAGTTGTGGAGACATTACCTCATTGGTGAGCACTTTGTGGTTTTCACCGGTCATAATAGTTTGAGGTATGTTTTCTCCCAATGTGACTTGAACTTGAGGCAGCGTCGGTGGATGGAGTTCTTGCAGGAATACGACTTTGAAATATCGTATACACCTGGAAAAGGGAACGTTGTAGTTGATGCACTAAGCCGAAAGTCACGTAATGATGTTGTGTGTGAATCTGGTGATTCCGGGAGAGTGATGGAAGAGCTAGGAGCTTTGCATCTTGATATGGGAGATGTTGGGGGTAGAGGTTGTCTTTTCTAGATGGCAGTGCAATCATCTCTGATGTAGAAGGTGGAAGAGTCTCAGTTGGGTGATCCAGAGGTGGAAGTTTGGAGAGACAGAGTTGTTTGTGGAGAGGCCCCTGATGGTTGGTCGGAGGATGAACAACATCGAGTGTTGTATCATGGAAAGCTTTTTGTTCCCTTGGCGATGCGCGAGACGGTTCTCCGAGAGTTCCATAGCTCGCCCTTAGCAGTACATCCTGGTGTGACAAAGATGTACCGGTCCTTGAGGAGTCAGTTTTGGTGGCCTGGGCTGAAGCGTGCAGTGGTAGTGTGTGTGTCTCGATGTTTAGTCTGCCAGAAGGTGAAGGCCGAACACCGTGTTCCTGGTGGTCTTCTCCAGCAATTAGAGATTCCTCAGTGGAAGTGGGAGGACATCTCAATGGACTTTGTTACAGGTTTACCTCGAACTCCGGGAGGACATGATGATATATGGGTGGTAGTGGATCGTTTAACAAAGTCGGCCCACTTTATAGAGATCAAGGAGTCGAGCTAAGGGGAAGTTTTGTCGAGGCAGTATCTAGAGGAGGTGGTGAGACTTCAGGGAGTACCTAGGACGATCATTTATGATCGAGACCCTCGTTTTACCTCTAGGGTGTGGAGAGGTCTCCAACATGCTTTTGGCTCTCAACTGTGCCTTAGCACTGCTTTTCATCCTCAAACGGATGGTCAGACAGAGGGAACCATCCAAACTCTTGAAGACATGCTGCGCTCTTGTGTTCTTGATTTTGGAGGTTCATGGGTGAAGCACTTACCCTTGGTAGAGTTCACTTACAATAATAGTTTTCACTCTACCATCGGTATGGAGTCGTTTGATGCCTTGTATGGCCGGCCATGCCGTTCTCCGTTGTGCTGGACTGGGGTTGGAGAGTCAGCAATTCTCGGACCAGAACTAGTGTAGAATACAAGAGAGATGGTACAGGTGATTCGTGAGAGGATGAAGACAACACAGGATCGTCAGAAATCATATTCTGATCAAAGAAGGAGACCGTTAGAGTTTAATGTTGGGGATCATGTGTTTCTGAAGGTGACTCCCCGTCGTGGGCAGTGAAGGTTTGGTCGTGGAAGTAAGCTTTCTCCCCGGTTTTTTGGGCCTTTCGAGGTGTTAGATCGTGTTGGAGCTGTGGCATATCAAGTATCACTTCCCCCTCAGATGAGTCGGATACATGATGTTTTCCATGTATCACAACTCCGTCATTATCTTCATGATGAATCTCATGTTATCGATTGGGGAGAGATCGATGTTGACAATGATGCAACCTTCGAGGAGAGACCTGTGGAGATCCAAGACCACAAGGAGAAGGTGTTGCGTGGGCATTCTATCCCCTTAGTTCGTGTCTTGTGGCGACACATTTTCATGGAGGAGAGTACCTGGGAGCGTGAGTCACAGATACGTGCTCAGTACCCAGAGTTGTTTAATGTTTAACTCCTTTCATGTAATGATGTTTTCATTGTGGTTGGACCTTTCATGTTTTATTTATGTACTTTCCATGTGATGATATGATTTAATTGGTTTGGTATGGATTGTTTGTTCCTAGATGTCATAGTTTTGTTCCAGCTTTCGAACAACTCAACGTGGTTTTCCCCTGAGAGGTATCTTATGGGGTGGTTGTTCGGACCCCTCTTTTCTTCTGGGTTGGTTTTTAATTCTTGAGGACGAGAATGTTTTGAGAGGTATCTAATGTAATGGATCGGACCTCTCTGGTCCATTAGTTTGTGATATTTTGGTGTTGGAGGTGTTTCGGGAGGTCAAGGGGACTTAACCCCAACACTTTGCCAATTTTCCAGTTCTGTGAACAGTGTTTCCAGTTTTATGAATAGTAACAGATCGGTCTCACAGATCAGTTTCACAGATCGGTGTGACAGATCGGTTTCACAGATCGGTCAGACAGATCGGTGTCACAGATCGGTGTGACCGATCGGTTTCACAGATCGGTGTGACAGATCGGTTTCACAGATCGCTGTGACATATCAGTTTCACAGATCGGTGTGACAGATCGGTTTCACAGATCGGTCTGACAGATCGGTTTCACAGATCGGTGTGACAGATCGTTTTCACAGATCGGTGCCAGAGATCGGTTTCACAAATCGGTGTGACAGATCGGTTTCACAGATCGGTCTGACAGATCGGTTTCACAGATCGGTGTGACAGATCGGTTTCACAGATCGGTCTAACAGATCGGTTTCACAGATCGGTGTGATAGATCGGTTTCACAGATCGGTCTGACAGATTGGTTTCACAGATCGGTGTGACAGATCGGTTTCAAAGATCGGTCTGACAGATCAGTTTCACAGATCGGTGTGACAGATCAGTTTCACAGATCGGTGTGACAGATCGATTTCACAGATCGGTTTCACAGATCGGTTTCACAGATCAGTTTCACAGATCGGTTTCACAGATCGGTTTCAAAGATCGGTTTCAGAGATCGGTTTCACAGATCGGTTTCACAGATCGGTTTCACAGATCGGTTTCACAGATCGGTTTCACCGATCAGTTTCACAGATCGGTTTCATGTACAGTAACAGTGGGTGAACATTGTTTCCAGACTCCTACTGTTTTTCCCCTTTTGACGTTTCCTTTGACGTAAAATACATTTAAAGCCTTATTTTAAGGGCTCTTAAGGCCGTTTAAAATTCCATAAATACTTTATTAATTATTCCTAAGGCTTGGAATGTTTTACCTGGTCAAACCGCGTGGGTTAATGAGATCTGTTTTTAATGGAGAATTAACCGGATCTTAAACTGTTGCCCCATTTAATCTTCAAAAAGGGACGAGATATCAGTCTCCCTTGTTATTTCCCTTTTTTCACAACTAGGAGGCACTAGAACCTTTCAATCCTTTACGTAGGAGTTGCACAATCAATCTTTACTCCTAGGATTGGTTCCGCTTTGTTTTGATGCAACAAAGCTGTGTCGATCAATCTTCGATATAAGGTGTGCTGTATCGTCATTCTTTTGGGGTTCATCTTCTCCTATCATCCTTTCCATAATTATACCATGTAATTTCCAAGATTCTAATGGGTTTTCTTGGGGTTGGTTGGTACTATCGTACCGCAGCATCCTCCGGTGGATGCAGTTGTCGCGAGGGGAGGATCGTGACCTGTTGTGTGGATAAAGATCGTGAGGAACTGTTTGAGGTAGGGGATTCATGGCTTCTCTAATTGTATATGTGCAATCGTAGAATTAACATGATTTATCCCTTTGGATCACAATGAAAATTGACCTAATTAAATACTTGAACCGGATTAAAAGAATTGGTTGATCGCATGTTGTTGCTTTATACCGTGATAACGGTTTGCCTCATGTTTTCCTAGATAGAGTGATATCTATGTTTTTCTTTAATTAGTTGCTCGTTCATGATGGAAATTGATAAAGAACGTAATGTTGGAATTAATTGTTAATTAATTGGCTAACGATAAAGAGGCATGTAAATTAATCTGGTTATTTCAGTTGTTGTAGTTGTTCTAATTTGAGGATAATCAAATTAGGGAAGTAAGCATGGTTATTTAATTGTGATAGCTTACTGATTAGGTATCTATGATTGGAACCTAAGAATAACAAATATGTCAATTCAAGATGGATTAAAGAACTATTAGTTCGATAATTTCAAAAGGGTTCTGAGTTACCCGCTTGCTTGTAAGGCTGAATGCCTTGTGGTTTGGAGCTCTGAGTGCTCATTTTTTTTGAAGGATGAATGCCTTGTTAAAGGGCCGAGAGCCCATTTTGTGATCTTTGATTTCCTGCTGCTGGTGATTTGATGTGAGCCTGGATGGCTGTTGTGATATGTGGAGGCATGGGGACTTGTGGTTGTGGCAGCGGATGACGCCTAGTGTGGCGAGATGCATCGGTTTATGCATATGGGTGTCGTGGAGGACACCAAGGATGATGGTATGATATGAATGTGATGGTTTGATGTCGGTGGTTTGGTTTGGTTGTTTATCTTCTATACATTTCCCCACTACTCAAGGCAGCTGGTCTTGCTTACCCTTTTTCTGAAGGAGGTGAAGACACACGGGGTATGCCACGTGCTTTCTGTGTTTAGCCTCTCGATGGAGGATGGGTCTATGCTCTTTCTATAGGCGGCAAAGACTCGACGGGTAGTATATCTACTCACCGTGTTGAGCCTCCTTTGTGTTTAGTAGTATAGGATGCTTTTCTAGAATTCCTGGGAATGTGGGAAGGTAACTCTATAATGAATGTTTGATTAAATGGTGAAAATCCACGGGGATGGAGATACTGGAATTTAAAGGTGATGTCAATCTTAAAAAGGAGCAGTTGTTTTTGAATGTGATTCCAATTCAGTTTAATGTAAAATTTTTCATTCTTAATTAATGTTTAAAGAATTAATTAATGTATTGTGGAACTGATAGAATTAGAATGGAGTAATCTAATAGATCTCTTCAAATGTTTGTGTGCTTATAGGATACCTAGTCTTAGAAGTAGCATCCTGGTGTCTGAGAGTCGTTAGCTGCAGTTGTATCTAAGACTAGGTAATGCCCATAGTGTGGATGTGAGTTACTTATATATTCTGTACTTTTTGTGATTTTATACGCTACTCCACCCTGTCGGTAAGGGCATCTAACACCCCGGGGATTTTGAGCCCTGGGGGGGGGGGTGTGTTTTCCCCTACATTCTGATGGGAGGTCGAATGGCTGACTACCCCCTTTGGCCCCGCTCTCTTCTCTTGGTAGATACTTGTTCCATGAGGCACAGCAGTTAGTTACCCCATATATGTGTGTAGAGGGATGTAATGGCTTGTGGTTATTCACACACATATATTATGGATATAGTATCCTACGGACTACTATAGGTGTAACGTGTATAGGCTATGATGGCTTGAGGATCCTTACTCGGAGTATGGGTTGTAATGGATTGAGGTATTATACCCGACGTATGATACATGTTATGTGAGCTGTGGTGGCTCTCGGAGACTACCTGGTTACTTTTGGTTGTGAGGACGGTGTGGTGCTTCGCACAGGTGTCTGCGGGCAAGCCTATGTGGTGCAAGAGGTGCAGATTGTGGAGCTTAGCCCAGGTGTCTGCGGGCAAGCCTTTGGAGAGAGATGCACAGGACGTATGTCGTTGGGGAAAAGAGGCAAACCAGTGGGGAAGTAGTAGCGGGGTACACTTGATATTCTATACTATATTCTATATTCTTGTATGCGTTACTTGTTGGGAGTATCCATGGTGAGGTTGGGAACATAGTATACCTGTTTAGGTGATGAGTTAGTTTCACTTGTTGTTCACTGGGCTTTAGCATGCTTTATTTACCTTTGCACGAGAGGCTTGGGGGGGATCCTACTGATTTTACTATTATACTCACACTATGTACATATAAACTATTTTTCAGGTCACTTGGAGCTGGTTGGAGATCAATCTTGTTACTACTATCTTGCGGTTGGAGGAGGAGCTGTTCGGGCCTGTGGTCGCTGTCGTTTTACTTTTTTTTGGTACTTTTAGTTTTCCCCTTTAGTTGTAGTACTTTTGCATGACATTTCATATATATACTTGTTTTACTTTTATATCTCAATTCGAAGTTGGAGATGTTTGGAGTCTATTCTATCTCTCTCTTCTGCATGTGTTCTCATAGAGGTTATACCTCCCATTTGTATGTTTATTATACCCTCGGTGCTAGTCGCCAACCCGGGGCCTACTGAAGGTGGGACTCGGGGGTCATTATCTCTCTTCTCACATTGCTGGCCCAGGAGGGGTACACTTTGTGGGGAGGGGGTCATGACACTACTAATGGAGAAACATATCTCTTATGAGGAGTAATATATGGATATTTTTAATTGATTGGAAAACATTCCACAAAATAAGATAACTCCCTTTGTCAAAAGTTTATTATGATACTAGAAATTTTATAAATCTAATTTCATCCCCAATGATGTTTTAAGTCAAATATTCTTTTGTTATTTGTATATATAAGAACCTATATTTTTATTTTAGGTATGGATCATTATTTGGAGTTATTCTTTTAGGAAAAATGAGGTTTTGGAAATTTTCTATGTACACACCGTATACTTTTGAGTACACATTCTGTACCTAATTTCTGCATGTAGCTGTGTACTGGCTGTGTAACGGATGAGTACATGGCCATGTAGGTGACCTATAGACTACCTAATGTAGGGGTTGGTTGATTCTAGTACTCTACATGTACATTTAATAAACCCATTGTGTAATTTTTTTTATTGATTAATCGGAAAGGGGCCACATCTCATCTCTAGAAATACATTATTCTAATCTTGGTTCATCCTGGAGTCAGTGGGAGTAACGATCAAAGACTAAGAAATTGTTTCTTCATCCTAGGTGTTATTAAAACTCTGTTAAATGTGTTGGAATCCCACCAGTGAGTTCTTCCTTCTCCTTGATCCACTCTTCTTAATTATTCGACTACCGTGAGTTTCTAGAGTTAATCGGTTTTACCCTTTTTATTGATATACGCCGTTTTAGGCCAATTCATGTGCCTACATTCAAGAGTCTTCAACATACAACATCAAAGTAGGTATATTGTTCTTTTTTTACTTCCATTGGATTATATATGAAAAATGTTTCGAATAACCATGTTTAGGGTATTGTATGTTTTGGATTTTAACCTAGTTTAATTACTTCTATGGTTTTTGTGTTTGAGAAAGTGATATTTCATAGCTGTAAGGTTTAATACCATGATTATTGGTGTGTTTACCATGATGGTTAGATTATCTTCATTTGGTCTAGAATTCCTGTTAGGTTTTCTTTTTTCCCATGCCTCGTGTTGTTAGGATAGAGTTACTATTTATTTGATATGCGGGTGTTTCGCATTGTGAAACCATGTCCAAGGGGAATTTTTACTATGTGAGCTTCCTGAGGTAGGGTAATTTAATTATGAATTTTTTTTATGGATGAAAATAAGTATTGATTGAGAGTGATTCCTAGTGGTCATAGATCAGAAGGGTTAGACTTTGAGATCTACCTAGAGGATGGTTATTAAATGAATGTTGTATCATAGGGAATTTAATGGGAGAGATACCATGAGGTCATTATATTTTATTTTTTCTATGAAAACCATGTGGGTATTGACTGTGAGAACTACCTATAAGGTCATTTCAAAATTATTAATATAATGTGAGACCAAAGGGATTATAATTTTTGAGCATTCCCAGAGGGTCATTATTTATTAAATTGGTGATATGTAAAACAAGATGGGATAAACATTGTGAATATTATAAGAGGGTTTCTTATGATTGTTTGAATGATTCTGACGATTTTTCCAAGCCAAACATAAATCTTGGACTTGGTCTAATGTGGTCATTTAGCTATTTTTTGGATATGTCATTTTTTATAACAACGCAAGAGTTTACAGATTTAAGCAAGATCCCTAGGTTAAATTATTCAATTAATTAAATAATTAATAAATGTAAATGAATGTATTTGGAAACTGTAGGATTGTTTACTTTTGAGTAATTCCTAGTTTATTGCTTCATTTTTAATATTGCCTCTTACATAAATTCACTAAAATTTAGGAACATATATTTTGGTGGTTTCCTGATTTAATTCATTTAACATCTGGTTTGGGTCCTGATTTTGGGCCTAATCATATTCTATGGTTTCATGTATAGATAAGGACAAGTGACCTTCTTCATCAAGTACTTGATTGATGTTGGAGATGTAAAGAATGGGACCAAGATGAGGCTTGTGATGATATTGGAGTTTAAATTTCCTATATTTTAGTTTCAGTATTGCATTTCCATCATTGTGACTTGTCTAGCTGCTTTTCAAGATAGTTGTGACTTGTATCATATTTATATATATTCTCTAGTTTTTTTTTATTTCCATCAGTTTTCTGAGGTTTACTTTTGATTTAAACTATTACAAATTTCGTTATTGATCATTATTGTTTTATTCAATTGTGTATACTCTTCCAGTGAGGGAATAGTTTCCCCAAAATTAGACCTTGGCCCTTGCTACAAATTGGTATCCTCTGGAGATGGGGGAAATGTGCTTGAGGTTATGCGACCAACCGGGATCTAGGAACCTTGGGTGGCTCCCGGAACTGGGACATTACAATGTGGTATCAGATGAACTCTTTTTCTAGTGTGTATTGGTATTTGGATCATATAGACATGGAATATATTGAATAGGTATTGGGTAATAAGTTGTTCTCATGAGTATCTAACTTGTGTATAGGTAAAATCCATGTTATCTCAAATATTGCATTTTTTTTGTTTTGCAGTTATTAGAGTTGATTTGATTTCACCATTGGGTGAGTCGCCAAATTTCTGTTATTATCATTGGTGTTATTGAGGTTCTATTTTTGTTTCAACTTGATGTGATGATGGTATTCCATCTCATGCGTCATATAGGCACATGATATAGATCACATGTCATGAAATTTAGGGTGCATTACTGATTGCATGCAGTTGTGATAGATGTTGTTCCAGATATGCATACTGTTGTCATAGATTTCCTCACATAACACCTTCATTATTAATAGGGTATTTGAATATTAAATGATTCATTTGGATAGATGCCAAACTTTGATCCCTGAGGTGTTATGGGACCTCTTGGATCCGAATTTTGTTGATCATGTTTGACCTTAAATTAATGTTTTCAAGTTATTATATTAATAAGGATGCCAAACATTTTTTTGGATGGACTATGGGTTCTAATAGGTCCGAGTTTGTCATGCCTTGGAAAAATATAAATGTTTTAAGGTGTTTCAGAGAAGTTTTAGTGGATTACTATCCATAAACCCAGAAAACACGGCATGTGGTGTTATGAACACATGCCATGGGTTCTTATGTTCGGGAAGAACTAACTTTTCTTAACTAAATTCCATGTAATGGGAGTACATTCCAAGTAGTTTAATGACCGAGTGACTGACTGTGTGATCAGACACACAGGGTTGTGAAATCTTTTGTGGAACACGCCTTATACCAGAAGTACACAACATGTTCTATAGAATAGTGTATCCGGCTATGTGATGAATGAAACGAGTGGATGAAACATAGATTATACACGATGTGTATCTTTTAAGAACAATGTGTATAGATGATGGTTTATCTTGCCATGGGACCAATGACATTATTAGTTGGAACATAACTAGTACATGTTGTGTTTAGGATGAACAAAATATGTACTATTAACTTGGAGAGAACTGTGTATCCCTATCCATGTAGAAGTACTTGGGATGGAGGGAATATTAATCTACCCACTGTGTCTCAGGAGGAACACACCATGTAGAGTTTATACATAACATTTATCCCTATATTGTAAAACATGAATGTTTTTCTTCTCATATTCCATTCTTGAACATCTATGTTGTTTTCCTTGATAATCTTGAATAGTGGTGTGTGCTTGACCTTACAGAGTCATGCCACAAAGATTTCATCCAGTTGTATGCCAGATGCATGGAAATGATCAGGCACAAAAAATTGTAGATCTGGGACTACTAGCAGATCCTCCCATCATGCATGTTAAGGAACCTTTTATTATACTGTACACAGGTGCTGATGTACAGTTCTATGAATCCTTTCTAAGGATGTTATAGGCATTTTATGGAGCAATGCATCCTTCATCGTCTATGATAGTCTAGAAGCATGTGTTTCAGTTGAAGAATCTTTAAACTTTTTCTAGGTATGGAAGACTACATGATGAATAGTCATGGTTGGAGTCCATGATTTTTATCTTTGATCATCTGTAGATGCATCCATATAAGAGGGTAATGATCACGACATACAAGATATGTGAATCCACCAAGAGATGGGGGGATGTTATCTCACATGCAGGATGTCATAGGGATATGGATTTGAAAGATTTTTCTAGGACCTTCTATTATTAATTCTATCCCGAGACATTGAGGGCTGAATGAACCTGCGTGCAATGCACATAGAGCAGGGCACTCTTTCAATGATGGATTAATCTTCCAATTTTACAGAACTTTAGAAATTTGAACCTATTCTGGGAGGTGATGAGTTATCTCATGATAGGTAATTTGAGGATGGTATATGGTATGAAATACAATCACATGGGAATGTATTCAGTCTGACTTCGATGATTTCTATTTTAAAGTAGGTGCTGATTTTCGAGTGTAATATGAGGGAGTTAGGAGCTACGAGCCAAGACAATTCAACATCCATAGTTGGTATCCCTTCTAAAGATATTTAGAAGTGTTGTATGGATAATTCATGCGGTGTTTCTTCAGGTAGCCAAGTGTTATGCTACTAGTTTGGATTGAGTGGTCATACGAGACCACACTTACTGAAGGACCCAATAGAGTGAAAGTCTAACAGAAAGAAGGGTCACCTTCAACATTTTTTCTAGGTGTTCTCACTAGGAGCATGTTATTGGGGTTCTGTTATGACTCCATGTTTTGGATGCAAACAACTTTTTTTCAATAGTCAGGGAACTGGAGTTTGTTAGGCCATTTAGGAAAATTAGGTGGTCATGGTCATGGTATCCAATCGGTAGGATTTCAATGACAGTAAGGTGGATCTGCTTAGGTTAGTTAGGTAGGGTCACATGAGAACAATATAGGACAGACATTTGTAGTGTGGCAGACCTAGTTGAAGAGGGGTCCCAGACCCTCTTTATTTATACATACGATTCTAGTTTCCCCTATTTTACCTTCTACCCTTTTTGATATAGGGGCATCCCATAGTCTCATATCATGTGTGGTTTTGGAGATCCTTGGGCTCTTTATCATTAACTATGATGATTTTATGATGCTATACACTCTGTTGTGGAATAGAAACTCTAGTGTATGTTAGTTATAAGAGTTCCCTCTTGAGGTTGGTCACTGTCACTTCATATGGGACCTCTATGTCTTATAGATGAAAATATTTGATGTCATTCTCAAAATGGACCGGTTATCCTCTTTCTAGACCTTTGTTGATTACTGTATCTACAAGGTGAGTTTCACATCCCTAAAGGGTATGTATTTTCTCCAAAATGGAAAATGGGTTGTCTAGGTGAGCGAGATGGACCCGATCATCAAGGGTTGGGAGGAATTACAACCTAGATAGATCGTTTATATCTAGATGACCCAGGGACTTCACAGACTGAATTTCCTTTAGAGTTGGGACACTTTTGGAATGTATTTAAAGATGAAATTTCAGGTTTTCCTCTTGATATAGAGGTATATTTCACTATTTTTATTGTGCAATTAACAGTACTAGTATCTATTCCTCCTTATAGGATGGATACACCAGTGTTACAGGAGCTCAAGAACCAGTTAGAGGAGTTGTAGGAAATGGGTTTCATTTGACTCAATACATCTACTTGGGGTTCGACGGTTATTTTTGAATGAAAGAAGAATGTACCCTAAAAATTTGTGTGGATTTTAATAATATGAACTAGTTGACGGTTAACAAGTGAAATCCCATGCAATGAATTGATTATTTATTTGATCAGCTTTGAGGATCCAAGCTGTTCTCAATGTTTTACATTAGATACAGTTTTTTTCAGATGCGCGTTAGACCATATGATATAACTCTTACCGACATTGAGTGGAGGCATGGTCTATACAAGTATTTGGTTGTGTCGTTCGGTCTCAAAAATGTGCCAATAGTTTTCATGGAACTAATAAACCGAGTGTTCCATTCTTACTTGAATTCTTTTGTGGTAGTATTCGTGGATGATATCTTGATGTACTCTCACACTCGACACGACCATGCTACCCATCATGAGATCATATTGAGTAAAATGAGAGAGAATCATTTATATACTATTCTCTCAAAATGATACTTTTTGATGGATGAGATTCACGTTTTCGATTATGTAATCTCAGAAAAAGGAGTATCAGTAATCCTAGAGAATGTTAGATTACTAGTTTGATGGGGGTAGCTAAAGAACTTATTTGAGGTACGACGTTTTATAGGGATGTTTGGTTTCTCCAAGATCATCATACAAAGCTTTTCACACCTAGTATAGCCACTGAAATACTTGTATAATAAGGGTGTGATGTACTTATGGATAGATTCCTACGATTCATCCTTTCAAGTGCTGAAAGGGAGGTTGACTTCAGCACAAATATGAATTTTTCTTGATCTAGGAAAGAGTTACATAGTTTACTCTGCTGCATCAGGTATTGGCGTCAGATAAGTTCTTATGTAGGGGGAAGTAGTTTTTTCATACATGTCTCTGTAACTGGGGCCACATAAGATGAATTACCTGACACAATATCATAAGTTATCTGCAGTTGTGCATGCTTTACGCTGTGAGAGACATTATCATTCCAGAGGGAATTTTTTGGTATATACTGACCAAAAAAATTCTACGGTATATCATTACTCAATGTGATATGAATTTTAGATAGTGAAGGTGGGTTGAGAACCATTTGTATTTTGACTTTGAGATTTCTTATATGACTCGGAATGGCAACATAGTGGTTGACGCATTGTGTAGGGGGGCTCATATACATATAGTTTAGGACGCTAGTAGTGAGTGGAAGCTTATGGGTATGTTCTTTGATATGTATTTGGTGGTTCATGATAGAAATGGGAAAATATTTCTTTACTCTATATTTTTTACATCTACTCTACTGGATCTAGTGTGAATGAGGCAACTATCAAATTCAAATGTCCTACTCCTACGAGTTAGCATGTCAAGAGGGGACCCTACTATTTACTGGACTATATACATTGATGAGATTTTGAATTTTCATTGGAGAATATATGTTTTAGTAAACACATGTGGGGATTTATTACGATATATTAATTCCTCCATTTGGATAGTTTATCCTGGTGTCACCAAGATGTACCAAGATCTAAATAGTCAGTACTGGTGGCGAGGTATAAATAGAGATGTTGCTGAATTTAATGAGATATTCCAACTATCAGTGGGTGAAGGCAGTGCATCGATGGTTGGAAGGTATTTTATAACACTTACCCATTCCCATGTAGAAGTGGAATGATGTCGCTATGGATTTTGTAACAAGTTTACTGGGGTCTCCTTGAGGAAAATTTTTTTTATGGGTTGTTGCTGACAGACTCATGAAGGATGCACGAATCATGGAAAACATCAGTATTGATGAGATTTGATGGTTGTACACTTCAGTGATTGTACATTTTTATGGCGTTCCACACTCTTTTAATTCAGATTAGGATTCCTATATTACATCTTGTGTGTGGAAGGGACTACAGAGGGCTTTGGGTACATAGGTACTTATGAATACTTTATACCTTCCCCATACAGATGGCCAGTTTTAGTGCACAATTCAATTTTTTTGAGGACATTCTACAAAAATGCATCCTAGATTTTGGGTGCTTTGGGAGAAACATATAACCCTACTAGAGTTTTACTACAATAATTGTTTTCATGTGACGATTTAGATGGAACCTTATGAGAACTTGAATGGTAGGACATGTTGATCAACCCTATATTTTATGGAGGAAGGAGAGGCAGCTATGATAGGATCTCATCTTTCCTTGGTGACCACTGAGTAGGTGGAGTTGATTTAGAAGAGGATGGTTACTACACGCTCCCGCGAAAATTCTTATGCTGATCGACGAAGATGACCACTGGAGTTCGAGGTCGGAGATCGGGTTTTAATACATGTCACACCAAGGTTGGGGCACATGAGGATTAAGAGATTAGGGTTTATTTCACTATGATACAATGGGACTTTTAATTTTTTTAGAGAGAGTTATGCCGGTTTCCTATCGATGGCAGGTACCTCATTGGTACCGTGCTATGCACGACATCATTCATGTTTCTCAGCTATGGTGTTACTTTTCGGACATGTCTCACTTTATTCAACCTAAAGAGGTTGATTTGGAGGTGTATCCATACATTTAGAAGCACCCTATTCAAATTTTGGATTGAATCATGAATGTTCTCCATGGCTAGTTGTTTCCTTTGGTACCATGGTTATGGCCACATGGATGAGTAGAGGACGAGACTTTGGAGAGCGAGGCTGATTTACGATCACAATGGCCAGAGTGGTCTAAAGTTCCTTCTTCCCCACCCTTTCAAGTGAAATTCGGGGACAAATTGAGTTAAGGGGGAAATTTTGTAAGAACATGGATCTTCATTTCAGGTATGGATCTTTATTTTGGGTTTTTTTTAGGAAAAAGGAAATTCTATTAATTTTCTATGTACACGCTTTGTACATTTGAGTACACATCGTGTACCCAGTTGTCACATGTAGCCATGTAATGGCTATGTAAAAGCTGAGTACATGGCCATATAGGTTACTTGGTAGACCGCCTAAAGTATGGTCTGGTTGAGGATAGTACCTGAAATGTATATTAAATGAACTGGCCATGTACTTTTCATTTAAATTGATTAATCAGAGTGGGGCCAGGCCCCCTCTCCAAAAATACCTTCTTCTATATTTGGTTTACCTAGGAGAGACCGAGTGTGATGATCAAAGTCTGATCCACCCTATCCCCATCCATGGTCTGATCTAAACACAAGTTGGTGCATTGGAATCCCACTGGTGATTTATTCTTTCTTCTGGATATTCTCTTCTAGATTCCTCATCTCTCATGAGTTATTGAGGGTTGATTGTCTTTACACTTTTTCATATCAACATCATTATAAGCCAATTATTGGGATTAAATTCAATATTATTCACCGTATAACATCATGATAGGTGGTTTTGTTCCATTATTTAATTGTATTAGAATTATATATGATAAAAGTGATGAATACCCTATTGCAGGGTATTGCGTGTTTTTTATTTCAACCATTATTTAATACCTTCAATGGTTTTTTTGTTTGATATAGGGATATTTATTAGGTGTATGGTTCAATAACTTGATTATGGGTGTATTTCAAATGATATTTTGATTATGGATTTTTGGTCTACAATGCCTATTAGGGTTTTTTTTTATTCCCCATGTTGTTAGGATAAATTTATTGATTATTTGAGATACACGTGTTTCACATTGTGAAAGCATAACCAAACATTATTGTGACTATGAGAGCCTCCCAAGGTAGGGTCATTTAATTTTGATTTTTTATGGTTAACCATAGGTATTGACTATGATATATTACATGTGGTCATAGACCTGAAGGGTTGGACCATTGGATCTACCCAAAGGGTTATTATTAAATGATTTTTGGACCATATGGAATTGACTATAATATATTCTATGGGGTCATTATATTTTTATTTTTTCTATACTGACCAATGGGGTATTGACTATGAGAGCTACCCAAGTGGTCGTTTGTAAATGTTTAGTGTTGTGTGGGGCCAAATGGGTTAGACGATGTGAGATTTCCCAAAGGGTCATTATTTATTAAATTAATGATATGTTAAATCAGAGGGTTTAGACTATAGTAAAATTCCTAGAGGGTTACTAATGAATGTTTTAATGATTATAATGAGTCTTCCAAGCCAAATAACAAGTATGGACTCGAACTTACTCTCTTATTTTGATGGTCTTTTGAGACATTTGTTTTTTATAACAATGCAAGGGGATACATGCCTTGGGATAGATCTCAAGGATACACTATTTAATGGATTGAATAATTAATAAATGTTAATAAATGAAAATGGAAAATGTAGGATTGCTTAATTTTGAGTATGTCCTGGATTATTGATTCATTTCTCATATTAGATGCTATATATATTCATTGAAAGTTAGGCATAGATATTTTGGTGCTTGCATACTAGGATTCATCTCGCACCATATTTGGGCCATGATTTTTTATGCAATTAGATTATATTTTTGTAGGTATAGACAAGGGAAAGCTCACTTCTTCATCAGAAACATAATTCTTATTTGAGTTAGAGAGCATGGGACAATGATTAGGATTGTGATGCTGTTGGAGTTTAATTGTTCTATTCTTTGGTTTCTATATAGTATTTTCATCATTGTGAATTTTTTTAATACATTTCTAGATACATTAATCATATTTATATATATGCTCTAGTTGTTATATTACTATCAGTCTTTCTCTATTTACTTTTGTTGTATGGTATTTCTGATTTCACTATTGATTATTATTGCTTATTCTGTTGAGTATGCTCTGCCAATGAGGGAATAGTTTCCCCACTATTAGACCATGTCCTCCCTACTAGTCGGCAAGCTTTGTAATTTGGGGAAATGCGCATGAGGTTATGTGACCAACTGGGTTTGGGGACGCTTGGGCAGCACTCGGAACCGGGACGGTACAATATCAAATAGTTTGAATTTTTTAAAGATAAATCATTATAGGGTATAAGAATATAACAATTATATAATTTGTGATATATTTCAATATATATATATTTAATTATATTGATTGATTTCTTTATAAACTATGTAAAGTTTTAATAAACAATGATATACTATGGAATTATTAATATACATTGTAACAGTTGTCACATAGATGTAGGATTATTGTTTAAGAGTAAGACAATAAAAATGATGAAAAATTATTATTCATATATGTATAATAATTATCCATTTAATCTCAATTGTCCATAAATTCAATGAAATGAATTTGAATGTAAAAAAATATGCTTATATAATAATAATATATTATTATGCACCTAATGAGTTTTTATATTAACAAATATAATTAATCTATATTGATCAAAGTCTTTAATAAAATTTATATAAAATTTATTCAATACAATATTGGAACATCCATCAAATATTTTTTACATTTCCAATAAATAAGGTAATCATTGTTTTATAAATGAAAATTATTTTTTATAGAAAAGATTTTTTTTGAGTTTTTCACACATATTTTAATAATATTTTATTCCAATTTTACAAATTTAATCCTTTTCTATGTTTACTTTATTTTTAAAAATCGAAATTAATATAAATAAATAAGATGATATTATTTATGTACTATAATGACTAGTAAAAATGGAAAGAATTTTTTTAGGAAAATAAGGGTTAAAAGTGTTTAAATGCGGTAGTACAAGGATATTAAATTGAAAATTTCACATCAAAACATTAATTATGTTGATTTTTAGTTTTTATTATGACTATTTACTTCAGATAATCTAATATTATTATTTATTTATGTTCTTGATGTAGGGATCCATCAATAAACATAACATAATCATGATTCATTATAAAATAATTAAATCTCTTTTACTCCCAATGAAAATTTATGTTTTTTGATTTATAGAATTTGGAAAAACACTTACCTATTAAACCCGTACATTATATGTGGACACAACTACTCAGAATATAATTTTTTCATTAAAACACTATAAAAACATATATATTATCATAAAAAGTATTAATAGTCTTTATTTTCTATCCATGTATGTCACTAATCATCTGTAAATTATTTGAAAAATGTTTTTATTAATTGAATTAGAACTGGAATCTAATTAATGGACAATAAATAGAATAAACTGTTATTCTAGTTTAAAACAGGATCCCCTATGAGAATTTTACAATTATCTCAATGATATTTTAGGAGATGAAATAAATCATTTCCACCTGAATATTACAAAAAAAAAT
Organism: Viscum album; assembly: GCA_963277665.1. Classification (NCBI taxonomy): domain Eukaryota; kingdom Viridiplantae; phylum Streptophyta; class Magnoliopsida; order Santalales; family Viscaceae; genus Viscum; species Viscum album. The sequence continues at coordinate 1,198,977,666 of OY728141.1, read as the reverse complement.
TTCCCATATAAAAACATTAAAATCATAAAATAAATAAAAAAACCAATTTTGGATTCATAGATAATTACATTAATCATCCATGATTAAAATAAATAGAGCCTAGATAAATCCATGGGTCAAACGTCCTTAGTAATTTCCACATTTTTGTCTATTCAGACAGGGAATATTACCTAATACATTAGACATAAATCTAATATTACCCAATTTATAAGATATATCAGGCCAGTCAATGAGATATGTTGGGGTTAAACCAATCATGTATATTATAAAGGGCTCACCAATTTTACATATCATTACCATGTTTTGTAGAATTGTCTTTATCCAAGCATCTTTTTTCCATAAAACCCTTCCAAAAAAAACATTATGACCAAAATAAAAACATATTTGTTTGTAAAAATACATTTTATATGTAATCTTTTTTCCAAAATACCCAAAAAAGGGAAAGGGTTATTTTATTAAAAGAAAGGGTCATTGAAACATTATCTTTAGGAGAATAATAATTCAATTTTAAATTCACTTATTTTAAAAATAGGATAACAAATAATTGAAAAAAAATTCATTAAAATGATCCTTGGAAACAAATAAAGAATAATTAAAATCATTGAGGTATCATTACGTTAAAAAAATATCCTCATGCAATAAATGTTAAAATATTCATTCCATTGAATTTTTTTAAATTGCATGAAGTGGAACATTATAATGGGATTTTGAAAAGAATTTCATATACATTGAGCCTGAATCCTCACATACATTATTTATAATAAACATATATTAATTGTTTACAATTGTAAGATAATATTTTATTTTTATTATGAACTTTATACCACTTATTCCCAAGTAATATAAAATTACATAATCATTTACTTTCACATCGGCCGTCTGTGATGATATTCAGCTCATATGTCATAAATGAATTTGGTTGGTTGAAAAAGGTCAATGCGTTATTCATTAAAGAAAAAAATATTATTCATTAAATAATTATACATTTTATTTATCATTAATATTTTTTAATCCAACCAATACATATGGTAATGAAAAATGAACTATGTTACAATCATAGAGATGGTAGGCTGTACGTATGCATGAGTAACATTTACATTTATCAATGATCATTATGAAAAGAAGTAAAAAATATTTTTGGATTGTATAATTACTATTTTAGCATAATTATTATATTAAATCTTTAAATGTGATAATATATATTATCCATGAGATGTGGTGATAAAAAATGTATTCTTTCGCTTCGTTAAGGTTGTAGACCACAAATATGCATGACCAATGTTATCATTTTACAATGATTGGAATGGTATGAAATATTATGATATATTATCTTTCAAAAATTATTAATATTTTATAAATATCATATATAAATCTCAAATAAGTCATTATAACTTACCATCATCGGTGATGATGAAAAATGAATCACATTGGTTCACGAGGTGTAATTTTCCTTTACACATGAATGATGGATCCCATTACCATTTCATGGAATTTGGAAATGGGTATAGTTTATTAAAAATACATCAAAAATTTCAGTATATATATGATTCTATTTTTATTATTATATAAAGGTTTTAGAATATTTTGTGGAGTCAGAAGAAGAAAAAGGCCAAAACATGTGGACAAATATCGTACCCCTTTTTTGGAAAACCTCCATTGAAAAACATATTATGATCTCTAAGTATTGTTTTATTAAAAAAACCCTCAATTTTGAGGGTACAGATTCTTGTAATGGATCATGGAATGGATTTTATTAACCAAATGGGTTATGATTTCTGAAGTGTTGAGGGTAAGTACTTCCCTTTTATAAGAGAGGAACTCTTGGGATTCTTCAAAATATTACATTAATATAAATTAATATTCAATTAAAAATGAGTATGAACGGAAATATTTATAATATAATGTTTTTATGGGTCAAAATATATTCATCCAATAACATTTGGAAATGATTGGACAATTTTTATCCTTTTATTTTGGTTTTAATCCTTTGTCAACCCTTTTTAAACATACCATGAGAATAATGTTTATTTATACATTAATGATCAATATAATTAGTTTAATTGAAATAATACCCACAAATAGAAAATGTATTATATTAAAACAAATTTATTTTTTACTATTTTGAGTCTAATATTTTTTGTGAATTTTATTTTATTTAATAATATATTACTTATAATAATAAATCAATTATATCAATTTTTAGAACTATTAATTACTTGGATTTTAATAACATCAGTTTTACAAGTAAAATTAAATAATGGTAGTTCAATTAATTCATATTATGTCCTTTTATTCTAAAACAATTATTATATAAAGTTAATAATATAAAATTATATTACATTAAATATTTTTTATATCATTTATTTTATTTTTCTATTAAATGAATGATTACTACCATAATGTTGAATAAGTATATAAGGTAATAATATCATCAATAAAAAATAAAAATTAATTACCATGATAAATAAAAATTTTCTATCTTTAAAATTAATTATAATAACCGAACATAACCACTGGTCAAAAATATGTTAAATATATTATATTTATTAAAAACATACATGTGACATTTTAGTCTTTTCATAAAATAATATACTATAAATGTCATAGTGTCATAAAAATGGTAACAATTCAATATATTGGACCGTTGGATGACTATGGAAAATATATATTCATTTGACAAAATTTAGGCATGTTTTAAGTTTATTTTATTTTCCATATCATTTTATTTTTGACACTTAATTTAATAATTTAACCATTACCATGTTAAGAACAATTACTATGAATACTATTCATTTTGAGTAAATAAGATAAATGAACATATTTACCAAATTTTGAATTATTTATTAAAAACATTGAATACATATTTTTTGATTCAAAATAATGTAGAGAACAAATTAAATTTAAAATAAAATTAGAAAACAAGATGAAGTATGGATTTTCAGAAAAGGACTTTTTGAATTTAGAATTTATTTTTCAAAATTAAGGTATAAAAAATATTTCAAAACAAATATATGGATTATTTTAAATTTAAGGAATCATATTAAATTTTAAAATTATTTCATATATTAAAATTTTTTATTACATAAAATGTTCATTAAATATTTTTAGTTTTCTCTATTCTTTGAAAAATTGTTTTTTTCCAAAAAATTATAAAACAATCATCCTTTGTAATTTCTGGTATTATTAATTAATAAATGTATTTTTAAAAAAAAATTAAAATTCTAAACTTTTAAAATTATTATCTTAAATAAGACATTATAAAAAATTAATTTAATAATTTTATTACAATTTATATTTTTTAAAATATTTATAATATATTTTTAAAGAATATAATAATAAAATTCAATAATACTAATGTTTGAATGATTTATTATATTATTACCTCAGTTTAAATGATCTCCCCTATTTTTGAGAATGGTTCCCTTGAAATTTTACTTACATATCAAACTATTGGGGATATCATTCCCTCATAGAATTTTTAGATTCCTTTGAATCTTTTTAAACAATGTGGTTTCCCCACAGAACCATAAACTCCCTGTTATCGATTTCCAAAATAAATTCTCTAAATGGTATTAACATTGAATAGGTTGTTCCTCATAATAAGAGTTATCATCCAACCAATCTATTTTTGTTCTAAATATAAATGAAGAATCCATCACATATTTCCTTCACATCAACACATAAAATATGTTATTTATATTGGATAAACTCAAAGGACAATACACATGGTTAGAAACTAATAAAAAATTCTTAGAGTATTTTATATGTTCCAATAAACTGTAGACATAACTACCTCTATTTGAAAATATGCATAAAATGATTCCTTAGAGATACTATAAGAAAAACATGATCACCTACATTGAATTAATGGTCATTACTCATATTAACTTTATAGCTTTTCTACCTTCCATGAGCTATCCTCATATAGTCTTCAACTATTTTCACCTTCTCAACCACATTCTCAACCAATTCTTGTCCAATAAACTTCATTTCTCTAAATTCATAAAAAATAGATGGAGTTTGACATTGCATTTTATATAATACGAAAAAAGGTTCCATTTTTATATTGGGTTAAAGAATTTTAATAAATAAAAAAATGCATTGAAAGATGATGATCCCAACATCCATGGTTTTAGTTTACCACCTTGGATTCCACTCAATAGTTCCCCAAGGAGTTCGGCTATAAGACCTCAACCGTACATCCATGAATGCTGGAGGCTACTGACTAAAAGCGATTACCTAGGGTGTGTCCATGGGGATAATATTCCATCATTGATCAGAGTGGAGCACAACAATATATAATAATGATAAATAAGATAAACTGATATAACCAATAGATTGTAGTGGAAATAACAAAAATTAAAAATCCTATATAAAATAACTAAAAAAGAAGATAAATAAATATATAGTACAACATGATGATAGTGTGTCATGTTTATTAAAATTAAGACAAATAAAGGGTGTTGTGAGATACAAGAATATACAACATGAAGACCAAATATTAAAATAGTAAAAACATATATTCCTAGAATCTCGAGCATGTACTTGGTCCTATTCTCCCAAAACACAATCTTTGTAAAGAAATTTAATAAATAATTAACAGATGGATTCTTCCATTTGTATAAACCTACACCCACACTGTATACTCAGGTAAAAAAGGTGCCCATGTATGTTGGGATACATGATCTCAGTAGCTCGACACCCACACTATCTAATTAATTAAAATTCATAAAATATAAAAGAAGTAGTTTTTTATTTTAATGAAATTCTTGATAAAAATAAATAATTATAAGAAATGGAATGGGGTCCACTTGGTAACCCAAGAAAATAAATGATTCAAAGTAAGCTGGAGAAGATGACCCAAAAAATCAAATGATGGTATACTAGGTGACGTAAATGTGAGAGGGTGGACTATACCCATGAAGGTGATTGGTATTTAAGTATACATCCCAACCTTTTTAATAACAAATAATCACTTATCATTTGATAATATTTTTTTAACTTCTATTAAATTCAATTTAAAACCCACTTTATAAAACATAACGAGACACCTTCAGCCCATCAAAATCAATTTGATAATTCTTTCCCTGTATCACTCATGAGGATAATCATTTGACCAATGCCTTGGATTCCATATGTGGTGACACAAATACGAAGTCCCATGTGTCACTCCAAGCAATGTAAAAAAATTCATGTACTAGACATAGAATATGAACCTGGTATCGCACATAAGGGAAAGTGTCATTATTCATGGATTGTTTAACCAATTGTGGTTATGAGCCCATCAAAGGGATCTATGTTAGGGTAATGGTGTCATTCCTCTCAAGTAAAAAATAAATAACACTCGGTGAGACCATAATAGGCATAGATGATGTCACCCCATCATGTTTACATTCCTCTATCTATTTAAACATTAAAGAATATGTGTCCATCCCTTGGGTCCTTAAGTTGGAACCCCTTGTATCACTCCAGATCAAAAGTAAAACAACTAAACAAGAAAATCACACACCCACACAGTTATATATATATACATAAAATCATGTCTATAATGACGGACCATTAAATTGGTTTAAAAATTTTTAATATGAGGTTTATGTTGTTTAAGTCATTTTATTGGTCAATCATAATTTTAGTCACAGGGCACATGGCATAAGCACGTGTCCATATCAAATTTAAGATCAACCATTTTTATAATGAATAGTGTAAAAGGGTTTAATCTTTGTTACACATTAAATTAAACTAGAACAATAAGCCACAATAAATTAATTAATTAAATACCCACCATAACGATTTTAAGATAATTTAAAGAGAGGTAATTGTATCCTCCAAGGTTGAGCACCTCCAATTTGATGATATAACATACGAAGATCAATCCAAAAAATTTATTCGCTTCTTAATAAGGTTACCAATGGAATATAACATCATTAATTTTCATTTAAATACATATTATGGCATATTCTAGAAGGTTTTATCTCATAGAACATTGGTGTATTTAATGGAATTCATCAAAATGACTTGAAAATACAAGGTCATATACCGTGGCCTTATTGATCATACCTCATATAGTGTTAACCATTGGTACAATATATGATGGAAGAATACAATGAAACTATGAAATGCCCTAAAAATGTGGAAAATTATCACTCACATAAATAAGGAAATGGAAGGAATGAGAAACATGAAATATATTGGAGAGGATTTAATATCGTACCACTATATGTCCATTGGATTAAATATTGAATGAAACATATGATGAATGAATTAGTTACATGAATTACTAGGTTTAGAGGAGAATAGGGTACTCAAGGGAGGTGGAGAACTTAAACTCTATAGAAAAATTATAGGAGAAATAATAAATGGATTAAAACATTAAATATGTTCAAAATTTTAATTTCACCCACATTTTACACTATTCATTGTTTGGCCACATGGTTTGAAAAAAAATGATCAAACTATTCACTATTAACTACTTTAAAGGGGAAAATGAAATTTTATGGAGAATGGTTTGCTAAACCAAGCCCATAAATTGAAAAATTACTTTTTAGAGATTCATATTGGTCACATGGTCACGTGTCGTAGGTCTCCTCGTGGTAGACAAACTATGTGGCCCCTGAACTCCCAATGTAATTGCACTGTTTAGAAAACCCATGTATGAAGGGTGGCATGATATACTCTAACCGTGCAACCCTTTAATTTATTCCTCTATCTGGTTTCCAGGTTTAAAATGATCTTGAGACAAACATGAATCATCTTTGAACATTTTAATGATCATTTGTAGTGATTTTTAATAGATTATAAACAGAATTTAATGGTACAAACCCTAGAAAAAATGTGAGGACATTACAATATCCCATACATAGAACAAATAATCCTCAAGATTCCCTTATACAGGTATTGGAAAATCATCTGATAAAATTCTGGTCCACTGCACGTGAACATGGACCTCTTATTCCTAGGTCTCATCCAGTATGCGTTCATGCTTCCATAGCACCCGAACTATTGGAATTGACCTTCCTCGGAGAATCTTCATTCACTGATCAATGAAACACATTGTATGCTCCTAAATGTTCACATTTTACTCTATATTAAAATATTCGGGGACAAATCAATGAGAGGGGTCAACATGATACTTTAGAAAAAGAGACATGTGGAATACATCAATCATGGCATGAGACCTGTTTGGTACTATTAACTGATAGACTATCAGCCAAAATATCTCCGTTGTCTCTAAAAGGACCAAAATATAGAGGTCATATCATTCCATGTTTCTATATTCTTCTATGACACAGTCTAGTGGATTCACGTAGAAATAATTGAGGTCCACCTTCAAACTCTAGAGGTCTATGACAATAATTGATATAATACATTTTACAAGACTGAGAATTAGTCATATGCTTCTAAATCGGATGAAATTTCTCTAAAATAACCTTGATGAGATGGCGACATAGTATAGTTTTGTCTCCTTCCACAATCCATCATATAGATAAATGAAATAGTCTACGACAAAGGGCCTCACACCGAGCCTTCAAAATTATTTCTTGAAATATTTTGATGTAGGAAGACTCATCCAGAAGAATATAATAAAACCAATAACCTATGAAATGAAGGATACAAGACCATAGTATATCCTATATCCCCATTATCATATGATTGAATTTTCCATCGGTCTATACGATATATTAAGTACTCAATAGCGCCTATTATCCCTGTTCATTTTGCAACCCTTTCCAGAACCGTAATGCAAAGAGGGAGTCTCAGTGTGATATAATTGAATGGGGGACACCCTGAATTCATTATATAATTGAATTTATAACCCTCTTAAATCCTCAAAATATATAGTCTCATAGATTGATAAAAGGTGTGGGACCTTTGTCATCCTTTCAACGATCAACCATACTATATTACTACATTGATGGGTTCTCAATAATCCCGTCATAAAATCCATGGTGACATTTTTTCATTTACAAATTGGAATGGAAATAGGATATAGATTTCCATTATGTCATTAGTGCACTAACTTCACCTAATGATAGTTGGAGCAACCAGTGATTAAACCCATTGTATGCCTATGTGTACCTAACCACAAATATTGACAATGTATAACATGGTACATCTTGGTATGTATGGGATGAACATCCCACATTGAGTCATGAGACACGATTACAATCTCTTCTAATATATATAATGGTAACCATAAATGAGAATAAAAAATAAGGGTCTCAATGCCATCATTAACTCAACCATGAATATGGTTCACTCCTGTGACACTCTCCCTCAAAATGAGGCCCTTGTAGTCGAACAACTACCCCATATGGACCTACTCTAGAAGGGAGGATGTAAATCCTAGTTCTCCTAGAACTGGCTACCTATGATGTTCCTAGACATCTAGTTTCATCTCAGGTAATAAATTCATCAATTTCCACTCATTTCAATCCTCCTTGAAGTCTTTCATCTATGTCTTATGAGTTAAGGGATTAGTTATACCATTTACCTTTCTCTTTATATATGACAAGGCGAAGTCAAAGTATTTCATGTATTCCACCCACTCACCTTTTCTCATATTCATTTCTCATTATTTGGCGATGTATTTGAAACTTTTATAGTTTTTTAAAACAAAAAAACCATCCATACAAAAATAATTTCCTCCACAAATGCCTTTAATGAACCACAACTACTAGCTCATGGTCATACATATAATAGTTCTACTCAAGGGGCCTTAGTTAGTATCATCATTATGCAACAACCCAATCAACTTTCATTAGAACTAAATCCAGACCAATACATGAAGCATACCAATAAACTATATAACAATATACCTACTAAGAAATATTTACTATCAATGATTTAGTGATTTATTACAATAACTTTGGAAAATCCATCTCAAAAGCTATTGTATATTCAAATTTGACACCCTTCTTGGTCACGACCATAAGCAGTGCTACCAGATGTGAGAAATCGTGAATAAATCTCTTTTAATTATTTGGTCAACCTATGAATCTACGTATATCGAATAAATTTTAGGGATGCTATGAGAAAAAATTAATGCTCACCTTCTCTGGTACAACCAATATGCTTAACTTTGATAACATATGATCTAAGAAGTGAACATTTCAGATCCAAAAGTGACTTTTACTATACAATTCATATAGATAGTTCTATCTAACTCTACATTGCATGATCATAATATGTTTGGAATGGTTGTGTATAATGTGTGAATACTGTAAAATTTGTTCTGTGGATACTTCCACAATAAAATAATGATAAGGGTGGAAAACTTGATTTTTCATAGCCATGATGATTTTCAACGACTTCATCAGACCAATAAACAAAACCAAATACTCAAAAATCCATACTACATCTGGAATAATTTACATGGTTTTTATTATGTCATCTCATGAACTTGGTGGGGTCCCATCCACAAATTAACCATAGTGAAAACTATTTCTCCTTAGAACTTGTTGAAGAGGTCATCTATCTAAGGAAGTAGATTCTGGTTTTTCACTGTAAGTTGGTTCAGTTAATGGTAATCCACACCCAATAAAAGGGTACAAATGGATTTTCATGAAATGTATGTGTAAACCCCATTTTTAGGTGTGGGGTCTATAAAAACCTTATCTTATATTTCCTTAAACTACACATTTATTTCATAGAGATCTGAATGTGCCATACTATACGGGGTAATGGAAACTTTTTCTACACCTACTATGAGCTCAATGGTGATATCAACATACCTTTGAGAAGGAAATTTAGAGAAATTTTTGGGAAAAACATCTATTAAGAAATCCACAATTTTTTGGAATTACACATGTTTCCTTGATAGAAAATAATGAAAATATTATTATTGGGAGTCACTATACTTAGCCTAGTATGATTAATTCTAACTTCACTGTGTTAAACATTCCATTTTCTCTTATGGATATACATTTTACATTTTATTCATAAGAATGACAGTCAGGGGAAATATCAATCCAGTTTTTCTTGATAAAGCACAAGCCATTCTATACAAAGATTGATTTCTAATCCATTCATATCGAGGATAAGTAAATCCCATATAAACTTGCACCCACCTATTTCAAGTAGGAACTACTTACACTAGCATATTACCTCTAATTGAAGTCCCAACAATATTTAATGGTTTATAACTCCATTGGAGTACTCTAACACTGAGCGCATACATCCCATGGTTTTAGCTCTTTGAAAAGAGTGTGATGAACCTATATAGAATAAAGGACATACTGATGTTGAGGCGATAAAAGAGTACATCTAATTATAGATGGACTCCGACACTTATCCCTCAGTGTATGAAGGATAACATTCAAATGGAATAAACTGTGGACCTGAGATGATTTCTATGTAGCATGAGAATGTCAACTCCGATGATGACTGAACTTCAAAGATTGAATGCCTCACTAACGACCATCTACCCAACCTGAATGGTCTATAGAAGACTCGATTCTTGTTTGAAAAGGTTTCACTCAACAAGAAGCTAAGGGTGGTGCTAGTATAAAAACCTGTTCTCTTGGAACTATAAGAAAATATTGGAAAAACACTAGTGGTGACCCGTCTTCCATAATCCTGACACTCAGTCAGAATCCATGTACACTCTGGATTTTATGGTCTAGAATACCATATTAGAGTCACATCCCAAGGATATCTTTGTGGACCACTAGGATGGAACATCCCCAATTTTACCCTCGATTTTCCACTTCTTGTTGCTGGATAAACAACTACATTACTTGAAAGCTAAACATAACTACATCACATCAACTGACTCCCTCTTGTTCCACTCAATAACGAGGGACTAGTTCAATATCTCTATAATGGTGGAAAAACAAGAGACATTCATCTTTGATCTATTTTTTTAGGAATTTCAATAGAAAAATCACATCACATAAGTCATCTATTCACTAATCAAAGTTGTTAAAGAACACTACAATTTATTGAAGCGATATGAGTATTCCATCCCTAACATGTCAGCTATCTCAAGGTGTATGAATTATGGAATACGATTTTTCTTAAGGACGTTGGGGTGAAATATTCGAAAAAGGATGTCTGGAAGTCCACCCATACCATACCAGAATGTTGACTAGCTTGAGTTATATTACCCCACTAACACATAAATGAATCACTCAATGAGAATATGGAGATATTGACCATTCTAAAATTAGGTAATTGACCACAATAAATCATACATGCATCCCCTAAATATCAGAAGAAGACTAGAAATGATGAAGTAGTGTGTATATCCAGAGAGAATATGCCCTCATTGATCAGAGTGGATCACAATAGTTTATAATAATGAGAAACAATAGAAACCAATAAAAAAAGTAGATAACCACATAAATGATAATAATTAAACATTCAATCCTAATGAACAATTAGTAAATGGTAAATAAATAGAATTTACAATATGATGATGGAATGTAAAATTCAATAAAAAATGACTAATTATGGGGGAAAATGATTCAAGTATATATAACATAGTGTAAAAATATAAATATAGGGAAAACCGAATAATACTACCATCTCTAGAAAATTATTTGTCCCCTACTCCCAGAAATATATCCTAGTAAAGCAATTTAATCATGCATTGGAAGTTATATGATTCACCTTTTGTACTCCTAAATCCATAGGGTCTACATTAGTACCAAAGGTGTCCACGTAGGGTGAAAAATACAATCATAGTAGGCTGACACCCATAGTGTCTATTCCTTTCTAATTCATGGGATACAAATAAGTATAATTCCATAGTAATTAAATTAATGATGAAAATAATAACTAAAATAAATAGTTTGGGTTCCACATGCGAACCAACCCCATTACCTACTTTGTCTTATGTCAGTGAATATGAACCAAAAGATCCTATAATGGTAAAGTAGGTGACGTAAATGTGAGGGGGTGGATAGTCCATAATCGTATTATACGGTTTGGAGTAAATGAACCTACATATTTAATACCATGGAATCACTTCTCATTTCAAATAATTTTTTAAAATTTCAATAATTCAAATTTTAGTCCTTATTATAAAACATAACGAGACACCCATATCACATCTATATGAATCTAGACATAATATCCAATTATCACTAGAGGGTATACTCAAAGGAAAAATGTTAAGGAGTCCATACGTGGTTACCCAATGATGAAGTCCCATATTTTACTCTAAGCGTGGTGGGAATAGTTAAGTACTAGCCTATGAGTCCAAACCTAGTATCACTTGTAGTGGCCTTAGTCTATCTTGAAGAATGGTTCAACGAATCGTGCCTCTGAGCCCATCCAAGTGGTCTCCCATAGGGAACTAATGTCACTGGTATAGAGGTAAAAATATATAACCCTTAGTGATCTTGTATCATTCATAGATGATGTTTCCCCTAGAATGCTTAAATTTCACTAAGAAGTAAAATTGGAAGGCACGAGAGTCTGTCCAATACGTCCATAAGCCAAAAAACCATATATTGCTGTGGATATTAGGTAAATTAGATAACACAAATATATATATATATATATATATAATGAATATCAATTAATAGGGAACATTCAATTGGTTAAATCATTTATAACATGTGGGTTACATTAGCTACGGTATTTCATTGGTCAATCGATATTTAAGTCACAAGGCACAAGGAAAATCACTTGGACAAATAAAATTTCATCTCAACCATTTTTTGGGAATGATGTTAATGAGTATACTAATGTTCACATATTAAATTCATTAAAATTATAATAATCAAAATATTAATTAACTCAATAAATACAACAAGGGTGTTAGGGTAATCTAGAGAGGGGGAATTGTATCCTCTATGATTTAGCACATTCCATTGGATTACATAACCCAAGGCGATCAATACACAAAAATGATATGTTTCATAATTAGGTCATCAGTGGCATGACTGAAAATTAATTTTAATTTCATAAAAACATAGGCGTGAAGTTGAAAAGTTCCAACTCATGAAAGAAAAAATATTTTGTGGAAGTAAATTAAGCAATTGGAGAAATCCAAGGCCACCTACTCTAGCCTGGTAGAGATTAAATCTTCTACTTTTTACCATTGATTCAATCAATGTTAGAATAAAACACTAAGAAATTCAATTTCCCAAAAAATTTGGAATATGATATTGAATATAAATAGAAAAAAAGATTGAATGAATAAATCGAAATAGATTATAGAGGATCTAATATCAGACTTATTTCCTTTTATTTGATCTAAGGGTGAGAGACATAGAAGACAGATATATGGTTTTATTGAAATCTTAGGTTGAGAGAAGACAAGGGTTCTTAAGGGATGAGGATAACTAAGCTATTGGAGAAAAGTAATGGAAGATGAATAATTTTATTAAAAAGTTAATGGAGGGTGAAATTTTAATTTCACCATCATTTTAATCTGTTCATGGTTTGGCCGCAAGGATGGCTAAACCGTGGGAAAACATTGCATCATTCACTACATCAAAGGGTCACATCACGTGGTATGGTGTAGAGCTTGTTTAACCGCATAAAAACTATAAAAAAACCATTCCCAAAAAACAATATATTGGTCATAAAATCATGAAACTCAAGTCACACAGAAGTAGACAAATCATGAAACCCCTGTATCCTCATTATCTGCAACCACACTATTTAGGAAAACTATGTGGGCTGGGTTGTATGGTTTCCTCTAATAACGAGACCCTATATTTTCTTCAAATTTTATGGATCAAGGCTACAAATGATCCCCATAAAAACAAGAATACTCTTTGGACCATTTAGTCATACTTATTAATGTTTTTTTGGAATTATTACCAAAATTTAACTATCCGTAACATTGTAAATAATTCAAGATGTTACAATGGTAATCCATCAAAGAAGAATGATTCTTGTCATATATGTCCTAAATTATTATTTCAATCTATCCATCATAATGAGGAAGAAGATATATATTGGAATATAATTTAGTACCCATTAATTTATAAGTAATTTCAAAAAATTATGACTGAACCAAATGTCATTATTGTAAACAATGTAGAAATAAACTCCACCTAACCCGACTCTCACCGTGATATAGTGATAAAATTTGATATAGTGATATAGTTTCAAGAATGGGATAGAAATGATCATGTTTAGTAAATCATTAAATAGTAATTGAAATACTATTTTTACATTGAGAAGTATTTTGATATCCCACCCACAAATCTAGTTATATATTTTCTCATTTCCACTCATGTGCTAGAAAATACCAGAGATTACCATTTTAAAAATTATTATTTTAATTTAACCTTATAGAATATAAAAAATTACATTGTAATGTTACCTATATCTCTTTTCATTCCATCTCACCAGTAATACTCCAGAATGTATCTATACATTTTTTTCTTCCTTGATAAATATAAAATGGGTATCCGTGATATTTAATCAATAATTAAATAATTTACTAAGAATTAAAATTCACATAGAATCACTTTAAATATCTTAAAAAAATTATCATTTAATTTAGGAAATGTACCATTAATAAATATATCTACCTTCTTCTAAAAAATATTATCCTCACTCTGAGAATGCTATATTGTTTTTCAATTAAATTATTCTAAAGACATCATAAATAATAAAAGGTGGTTACTATGTCATCAAATTCATGTTATTAATTCCCCCAGTCATTAAACAATGTAGAATGAAAAAAAATGAAACTTGGTTTATGATGCATGGTGTTTTCAACTCAAGCTATCAACTATATTTTTTTCCTAAGAAGTTAATGAATCATAATGTAATAACAATTATCAATTTCATCCATCTTATCTGCTTTATGTCCAATGCTATCAAAGTTAATATATAGCTTATATATTCACAGGTACAAAATTAGGATACTTCCATGGATGTATTCCATGGTTACGTGGCCTATATCCAAAGTTTTAAAACCATTTATATACTCCAATTTTTCATGGGCTATAGCCATGGGTTTCCAAATCGTGGCTATATGCACTTTTTTATAATTCATATAGCCACAGTTTTCAAAACATTTTTTATAGGTCTTTTTACCTTGTGTGGGAGAAAAATCGGAACAGTTATATCCATAGTTATTAAGATATTTCCATAGTTTTTAACAATATATATAACACAATATATATATATATATATATATATTTACACTGAAAATCCTTAGTGGTGTAGTGGTTAGAGCCTCAAAAGTGAAGTGAAGGTTCATTGAACAAATCTGGCTAGGCACACATTATTTCCACGGTTATCAGGATATTTCCATAGTTTTTACCTACCTTGTTGAAGTACATGGATCAATAAAATAATAAGAGTGATTTTAAATAGGCTCACCATCAGGTACAAAGTGAACCATAAACTCATCCTCCCGATGAGGGATAAGACCTGGAAAATAATAATTAAACATATATATATTCATTATGGGCTACAATATAACTAATTTGAGAAGTTTATTTAATTTCAGAAATATGATATATGTAACTTTCACAACCATTTTTAATAAATTTCTTAGCTTTTTTGTAGGTCATACAGGGTATAAAACATATTAAAAAATTTAGTGATATGAAACATATCTATATATAATAAAGTAAATTTCAATCCCAATTCCAAATAATATCATACCTTACCATGGGATGTTCAACATGATTCACAAGAATTAAAATCCGATAAATAAAAATAGAAATATTCCTATAAATCATTTTTACATCAGTATTTCCACCAGTCGGTTTCACTAGATTTTATGTGATACCTTCACGAAGTGATATTCCCAATTCAATTTAAAATGTATCTAAAATGAATGAATAAGATTAACCAGATTCAAAAACCCTACTAGAATAATTTGAATAAATAAAAAAATCAACCAATTCATTTTATTGACCAACATCATTATTATTAGTGGAAAAATATTTTTTCACACCCTTTGGTTTTTGATCTTGATTATTTACACCCTCTATAACTCATTTTGGACACATGTTAACATAATTTTCCAACTCATTACAATTAATATATATCTATAGTGGTTAGATATCTATTTACCTATTCAATTATTTTTTCAAAACTCTTTTCATTGTATTCAAGGTCTATATAAAAAAATATATCACACAAGTAACACTATAAAAACCCACATATACATTACTTAAAATTTTATTTACAACACATTGAATAATTTTTAGTCCTTCTTAATGAATTCCATAAAGGTTAGTTATACATTTATGATCACCTTAAATGATTTATACTTTTTACATCTTGAGGAACATATGTTTCGAAAAACATCATCTCTAAATTCATTGCATAATGAATAAATTTATCAGAAATTTTAGAGTCTTTTATACTTAATATATTTAAGAAATTGACTCCAAACAATAATAAAATCAAATAATTTTTCAATAAATTTACGGAAAATATCGTGTACATATCTGGAAAATCCTAAAAAATTATATTCACATGAATCCATATAATATGAATCTTTATG
Source organism: Viscum album (assembly GCA_963277665.1). Lineage (NCBI taxonomy): Eukaryota > Viridiplantae > Streptophyta > Magnoliopsida > Santalales > Viscaceae > Viscum > Viscum album. Next base: position 1,198,961,234 of record OY728141.1, on the reverse strand, counting down.
CCTCATCTCAAGCAGTTGTTTATTATTTGTTTAATTCAATAAAAACATGCAGGAATTTTTTCTAGAAATATATATATATTTATTTACATTCTATAACATCATGATCATATTCATCTATAGTATTCATAACTAAATACCACCATTGATATTATTTTTCATTAATATGATTAATGGAAAGGTTTTTATTTTTTACATTCCATACATCCAAATAAATCAAAATATTTCTCTAATGCATTGATTCATCCGTTAGATACCATTGGTTTAGAATAAGTAATAAATATTAGAGTATGATTCCCCATAATATTATATAATATATAATTGTTCCTTTTTGGTTGATCTAGATTCCATCTAGCATTAATTCCACCACCATTTATAGCATGCATAAACTAATCCCTCATCGCAAATAAATTACTCCATTTCAATTCCCACCATTCAATGTTTCTGATTCATGAGTATATCATCACATTGGGTCCTCCCTACTACTACCTACTAATTTTCTATATAAGATACTATTCTAAAAAATCATATATTAGAATAAGGAACAAGAAAATATTTCAATATTATATCATCTTATCCATTATGGAAAATTATTTAATGGAATTGTATTATAATTATTCGTACCCTTACAGTCATCTAAACTATACTCTAATTCTAATTATAAAAACTAATTTATAATCATAACAAAATATTATGGCCACAGATAATAATTATCATTCAAATATTCCCAATGATATTAAGGTTTCAGTGTTTTAGAGTATTTTGACAATCCAATAAATTGTAAACCCACACATTAAAGGTGGACACTTTTCTATAGTATCCATTTTTTCCATAAAAAAATTATACCATACATGATATATTTTCATAAACAAAATTCCCAAATTTATTATTGAAAACATATATATCTTTATTAATCCTTAAAATCATTCAAAATAATAATAAATGTGTATTGATAATGAAAATATCAGGCGGGTAATTAAAAAAGAATAAATACATTTTCCTAGTGAAAGATATGAAAACCCATGGAAATTTTATAATTATAGAAATGATCATTGATCATTTCAAGTAAATCGTCTCTATATAAAAACTCCACACTTGTTTTTAACAAATAAAAACATTAAAATTAAATTATTTAAAATAAAAATCCTATTTGTAAAATTAAATAATTAAAGTCATTACATATTCCAAAAATAATTATATACTAGAAAAATCATTATGTTATCCCTCTTTGGTAACTCCCCAATTCTTATATTATAATAAGTAACATTACCGAACACATTAGAATGTTATCCATGAACAACCATCATATAAGCCACATTGGGTTCATATAGATTTATTTGGGTGCACCAAACATATATGATATATTGGGCTCACCCATGAGAAATAATGGATATTAACACCTCTTGTATTGTGTATTTATCTCTCCTGTTTGACATATAATTCTCATGTTACATATATAATAATTTATTCTTTCATATTTTAAAAATAAATCATTTAAACTATCATTTAATCCAATATAGAAAACACATTTGGATATGAAATTAATCTTTTACTAAAGGATATATTCAATATAAAATAACCATAAAATGGGAAAGTGGGTTTTCTATTTTATGAAAAAATAATTTTAATCTTTATTCAGGAAAATAACCATTCAATTTTGAAATCGAATATTATATAAAATTTTTCAATTATAAATGAAAATATTTTCATTTAATTAAAACATTGAAAAATATAAATAAAACAACAAATCATAAATGTAATATGGTGGTGGAAAAATTCATTCTTTTTTGATATGATAAGTAATAAATTCCTTTTGACTTTTGTAAAATGTGTTTCAAGGGGCGCTTTAAATTATTAATTTTTTAATAATGTCCCTTATCTTGACTCTGAATCATCAGGTATGTTATTTATCTTCCATAATAATAAAATTTTGATAATTATATAAATTACTAATAATCGTTTTCAAGTTTATTGTTATTTTTATATTTCTTGTTACAATGTTTTAAAAAATTAATTAATCGTTCACGTTATTTCCGAACCTTTCAAACAATTGTCGGATTGTTTTTCAGAAATAACTTTAGTATGTTAATTGATGAAAAAAGGTCATTATTCCATAATATCTTCAATAATGAGAAATAAAATTTTTATGTATTGTATATATCAATTATAGTTTTCTGTACTAACATTAAATATGGTTATGAGAAATGTAAAATGTTATAATCATAGAGATTTTATGTCATATGTACCCATGAGTAAAGATTCCATTTTTCAATGATAATTATTTAATGTAGATATGTATTATTTATTCATCAAATATAGATCCTAAAATTATATATATCATATTAAATATTTAAATGATCTTTTACATATCATCCATGTGATGTGGTGATGAATAACAAATCACATCATTTAATGGAGGTGGTAGTATACATATACACACAGGCAACATTGTCATTTTTCAGTTAATTGAATGGTAAGAAAATAAATGATATAATAAATTTTTTTGACTAATAATTTCATCCTAAATATCATATATAAACTTTAATTCCATCATTATAACTACTTATCAGAGCTGGTTATGGATAAATAATTATTTTGGATCGTGAGGGGGTAGTCTATTGTACAAATGAACGATGGATCCCTTACCAAATTAATAGATGGTGTATATGAGTATGGGATGTTCACATAAAATAATAAAATATAAATATATTTATTATATTGATATTATTATATTATAATCATTTATTAATATTTTATGGAGGTGGATGAAGAAACAAATCTATTACATGAGGATAAAAAACATACTTCTTCTTTGGAAAACCTCATTGGATTAAATCATCATTAAATATAAGAATAGTGTTATTCATAAACCATGACCTCTATAATTGGGGTATTTATTTTTGGATGGTATATGGTTATAAATTGGATGAAAAATTTATTTTTTTGTTTAGTGGATCGAGGATAAGATATTTCCTTTTATAGAAGAAGGGATGGTCACTCTTGATTATCTCAACATATTATGTTCACATAAATTAATATTCAACTAAAATTAGCTCCTTAATATTTTATTTCCAATATTACATGAGTATGGGTCTAAATTACCCAATAAAGAAAATATTAAAGTTTTCTTTCCAACTTATTATCTTTTTCTTTTGTTTTTGTTCCTTCTTTATCCATTTTTAATCTTATTTTGTCAATAAGGTCTTTTACACAATAATGGTCAATATAGAAAAAATTAATGGAAAAAAGACCATAAATATAAAATTTTAGACATTGTAGACCGAATTTGAGTTACTAGGATGAATATAATTTTTTTTATAATTTTATATCATTTAATAAAATATTATTAATTAAGATATATCATTAATGGAAATTTTTTGAACTATTTAGTGCATTTATATTAATAACAATCATTTAATAAGTAAAATTCAAATAAAAATTACAAAACAACCCTACCTTTTCATGTTCATATATATAAAACATTTATCACATTAATTATCCCAAATTATGTTACATTAAATTATTTTCATATCATTTATTTTATTTTGTCTAGTCATGGAATATTAACATGTCAGTGTTGTGCAAGTATTTAAGAAAAATATTTCATCGTAAAAATTTAAAAAGAATTTCTCTGATGAATATAAGTATTTTATATTTCATAATAACAATTATAACTAATTATATAATCCATTGATAATTATTTTAAAAATATTGTATCCATTAAAAAGGAGAGTTTCACATTTTTTACTTTACATAAAATAAAATAATATCAAGGTTATAATGTCAAAAAATAGGATTATAATGTCTATATATTAGGAATTTTGTTGAATTTGGAAAATATTCACTAATCTAATAAAATTTCTAGAATATTTAGTGGTATTATATAGTAATTATCATTTTATTTTTATCCATTAACTACCTAATTTATTCTTTATGATGGTAACAAAAGTACTAAGGTTACATTACACTTAGACGAAAAAATAAAATGTGACTATTTAAAAAATATTAATGTCTTAGTTACATAAATGGATTCCATTTTTTTGATTCAATACATAAAAGTGGTATAATTTAATTTAAAATCAAATCAGGAAAACGAGATGAAAACTTGTTTATTTTAAATTATAATTTCCTTTATGATAAATTTAAGTGTAAATTCCCTTTAGAAACCATTATTGGTTTAATTGAAATAAAAATTCACTAATAATGTTTATAAAAAATACAAAATAAAATTTTTATTTTTAAAATTGAATTTTCAATAAAAATTATTATTTTTCAACATTCAATAAAAAATATATTTTCTAAAAATTGTCAATAATTCGCCTTAAGATAATTTTTATACAATGATTTCCAAAATGAAATTGATTTTTTCAACTTCAAATTCAAAAACATGAAAATAATATTGAAAGTAAATATTTATATGAAATGAGTTTAATAAAGGCATTTCATTTTAGATTTTTCTATAATACATAATAAATTTAAATTTAATATAAATATCCAATTCTAGAATTATAATTCAGGATTTATTTACTTTATAATTACCTGGGATGTTGATATTGACATTGGTACGATAATAATAAATTTTATCCATTGGAAACTTCTTTGTTTCATATATCCCTCTCTTATAAAAGGATACCACATATAAATTCATTATTAAACATGATAATCCATATATCTCAGACATTACATGCCCATGTATCTTCAAAACATTACATTATAGTTCATAATTGATTGGTTTTTATCTTATGAAAACAATTTCAAAGCATTATTTATATGAAGATGGAGATTTTTCAATAAAGAGGTATAACACTTAACTGAGTACTTTCAATATTATTTCCTCTTACAACATATTTAATGATATTATATCCATCTTAAACTATTTAATAAAATAACATAAGTATATTTAGATTTTACTAAATTGATATAATAAACCATTTTCACCTATATTCCTTTAAATGGTAAATAAAAGTATCACTATTGCGTATGTGTAGACTACCGCCACCGTATAGTGAAATTGTTCACTTTTAATCACCACCTTAACTGATTTAATATAACAAATATGTGGATATATATTTATGAAAATTATAATGTAATTATGCTTCTAGAAATTAAATATCTTATCAAACTTCTATTCATTACATATATTTGAAAACGATAACATCAATCATCTATATGTGTGGACTACCACCATCATGATGATATATTATTAGTTTTTTATAACCAATTTATGTGAATAAATATAATTGTGTATATAATGAATATATATAACAATTAATTCAATATAAATAATCTATATATGATAAAAAATAACCACATATAATGTGACAAAAAACCCAAATCAAAACATCCTTGGAAAATGGACCAGTTTTCAATTGAATCATCATTTTAATAATGAAATTTACAATAAAAGGATAAATGAAAATTATAAAATAATTATTCATATTATGATATATTTTAATATTATTCTAGAATATATTTTATATAATTTTATATTTATTATATAGGATATTTTATTATGTATGATGAAATATAATAATTTCAATAGGGGATATATGTTATAATCACATTTCCTTTCAAGATTATATATAAAAAAATTACATTGAAGAAAATTATATAGATCATATCCTTAAAACATGTAATGTTTTACTACCCTCTAGTTATTAGGAGAATTTTATTATTTTAGTACCATTTTGTAGGATTCAATACTTTAAATGACCAAGAATATATTTTTAAATAAATATTGACCATATTGCCTTTTTATTCGATAAACATTTTCCAAAATTTTCATGAGCATCAAAATTGATATATTAATTTTCATACATATACAAGAAATATTTAGAAAATCATTTTTATTGACATTTAATTTCCATATAATGTTTTAATATAAATCTATTTTAAGAAAAAGTTTCTATAAATATTGATTTTTTCATTTTGAGAAACTGTGTAGGAATGTTCTCTTTTAACGTATATGATTTGAAATAATTATTCCACCATTATAGAGACAAATATTAATTTATTGAGATATTACTTGTTGGGTGAATTGTTGTGATAAACTTTTTATTTCTCATACTTATGAAGTAATCTCAATTATATCAAATCTTAACCACATTTTTAATTAGGGTAATTCTTATGTTCACCTATAATGTGTTGATATGATAAATAATGCACTTATCGTATCCTTATATATATAAAAATTATGATCACTCATTTTTCATGAACATATTTTTTTAATATTCAAATATTAGTCATTAAATAACACATAAAACTATAAAATTTTCTTATGTTCACCTTTCTAAGATACATCTAATGACTAAACACCAACATTGTGTCCACGTTCCAAAATATATTAATAATTGTTTAGGAAAAGATAAATGAAAGTTTGTTTTTATTCTAAGGATAGATCTACATAATGTATTTCTGTTTGGATCTTATTTACCCAAGGGAAACTGTAACACCATAGAATGATAAATGGTTAAATGAATAAATCATATGACTCATGTCAAAAAGGTGCACCTTTATTTTCAAAATCATGCCGGATTTGAACTCCACAGTTAAGTGTCCATGGTATGGAGTAGTGATCAAGTTGGGTGAACATATAGGAAATTTCTTAGGATTGGTTTGAGTGAGGACAAATCAGACTAAAAATGTCATGTATTGGCCTATGGGGACTGTCATTAGTCAGGTGACATGTTTAGGCTTGTGGGTGGATCCTTGGGTGGGGACCATGTGTCTGTGGGGAAACTGGTGGAACCTGGTGATCCAGAACCCGATGACCTTGTTAAGGTGGGGTGTATGTGCTGTCGCCGAGGCACAATTGTCACATTTGGTATCAGAGGTGGTTTCTAGCCTTATGTGTGGTGCACTGTCTGGGTTGAGATATAGGACCCAATAAGTGGACGTTGTTTTCTAATGGAGGGGTGATTGTAACACCCCAGAATGATAAAAGGTTGAATGACTAACTAATATGACTCATGGCAACAAGGTGCATCCTAATTTTCAAGAGCCTGAATGATTAGAGCTCCACATTTATGTGTGTTTGGCCGGGAGTAGTGATCAGGATGGGTGTCCTTCTGTGAGAATTCTTAGGATGGGTGTGAGGGAGGACAATGAACACTAAAAAGGACTTGGGTTGGCATGTGTGGACTATCATTAGTCAGATGACACGTTCTGGAATGTGGGTGGACCCTTTGTTTGGGACCACATTTTTGCGAGGAAACTAGTGGAACCTGGCAAGATATGACCCGATGACCTTGTGAAGGTGGGGTGTATGTGTTGTAACTAGGGCACAATTGTTACATTTGGTATCAGAAGTGGTTCCCAGCCTTAAGTATGGTGCACTGTCTGGGTTGAGATGTTGGACCCACAAAGAGAATGTTGTGTTCTAATAGAGGGGTGATTGTAACACCCCAGAATGATAAAGGGTTAAATAACTAACTGATATGACTCATTTCAACAAGGTTCGTCTTCCTTTTCAAGAGCCTTCCTGATTAGAACTCCACAGTTAAGTGTGCTTGGCCTAGATTAGTGATCAGGATGGGTGACCTTCTATGAAAATTCTCTCGATGGGTGTGAGTGAAGACAATGCACACTGAAAAGGACATGTTTTGGCATGTGGGGACTGTTATTAGTCAGATGACACATTCTGGCATGTTGGTGGACCCTTGGGTGGAGACCACGTGTTGGTGGGACAACTGGTAGAACATGACGAGCTATGACATGAAAACTTTGGTAAGGCAGAGTGTCTAGATTGAGATGTAGGACTCAAGTGCCAACAAATGACCTTTTTAGTGTGCATTGTGCTCACTCACACCCATCCTGAGAATGTTTCCAGAAGTTCACCCATCCTGATCACTACTCCAGGCCAAGCACACTTAACTGTGGAGTTCTAATCAGGAAGGCTCCTGAAATGAAAGATTCACCTTGTTGTCATGAGTCATATCAGTTAATCATTTAAACTTTTATTGTTCTCGGGTATTACAATCACCTCTCAATTATAACACAATGTCCTCTTTGTGGGTCCTACATCTCAACCTAGATAGTGCACCACACTTAAGGCAGGCTACCACCTCTGATACAAAATGTGACAATCTTGCCCCGGTGACAGCGCAATTATGGAGGGGTGATTGTAACAACCCAGAATGATAATGGGTTAAATGGGTAACTGATATGACTCATGTCAACAAGGTGCATCTTATTTTTCAAGAGCCTTCCTGAATAGAACTCCACAGTAAAGTGTTATTGGCCTGGAGTAGTGATCTGGATGGGTGAACATCTGGGAAAATTCTCAGGATGGCTGTGAGTGAAGACAATGCACACATAAAAGGACATTTATTTTCATGTGGGGACTTATATTAGTCAAATGAAACATTCTGTAATGTTTGTGGACCCTTGGGTGGTGACACTTGTTTGTTGGGAAACTGGTGGAACCTAGCGAGCTAGGACCAGATGGCCATGTTAATGCATGGTGTCTGGATTGAGATGTTTGACCCACAAATAGGAAGTTGTGTTCTAAAGGAGGGGTGATTCTAAAACCCCATAATGATAAAGGGTTAATTTTATAACTGATATGACTCATGTCAACAAGGTTCATCTTCCTCTTCAAGGGCATGCATGATTATAATTCCACAGTTAAGTGCGTTTGGCCTGGAATAGTGATCAGGATGGACGACCTTCTGGGAAAAATCTCAGGATGGGTGTGAGTGAAGAAAATGCACACTAAAAAGGACATGTGTTGGTCATTAGGGACTGTTATTAGTCAGATGACTTGTTCTGGAATGTGGGTGGACCCTTGGGTGGGGACGACGTGACTGTGGGGTAACTGGTAGAACCTGGCGAGCTGGGACCTGACGGCCTTGTTAAGGCAGAGTGTATGTGTTGTCACTGGGACCTAGTTGATACAGAAACTCCTTATACATGTTCTGGGATGACTCATTAAAACCATTGTGTCATTCCCATTTTCATATCCCATTTCTCACTACATCTGTGGAATGATACATGGCTAAATACGTTTTTCTTCACCGTTTTCCCACTAAATAAAGAGGGAATTATTTATGTATCCCCAAAAAATACAAGAAATTGCATTATATCATTTATTATAGGTATTAGTACAAAATAAAATATATATTTATCATTCACAAACTAGTTATAAATATCATCATTATAGGAGTATCAATTTCGACATGGAATTAGTACTCAAGTAATATCAACAAAATTTATAATGGAATTAAAGTATTTATATTATCATATTATATTATTCTACTTGTGTTGATTTACATTAGTTAACTTTTTTGTTACTTTAAAAATCATAAAGATGTTATAATCATTCATGAAACTTTCCATTCTATAATTAAAAGGTTTACATTCATGATACTCAAAATCCATCATTGTGCTTACTTAAATTTCATGAACCCGCCTTTGTATGATTTAAAGTGGCCCATTATTAAAAACAATTATGTCATTATTAATTATTTATTAATTTGGAAACATCACACAATTAATTCATAAATTCGTGGCTATCAAATATTTAATTAGTGTGTCTAGTTAGAATGAAGGGGTATAATCCTAGTTACATATGTTGACATACCAGTAAAATAATTCATTTCTTAACAAATGTATTTTTTAAAAATATTATCATTTTTCATATTACTCAATTTCCTTATAAACATATAAAGAAATGTTCTCTTCATGTACACTTCTCATAAACATTTTTTCTTCAAATAACTTCTGAACATCACTAAAATTTCTTCCTTTTTGAGGAATTATATCCAGAATCACTAGTAATTCAATAAATTACCCATATATCTTGAATTCCATTCCATTTCCATATTTTTATGTGAAATTATTTAGTCATTATTTTCAGGAAACATCGTTAAATTATTTCTTCCATTAATGAGAAAAACCTTCCTCAAAACACTCTCATTATTGAATCGATCAATATTTTAATAACATTAAGAATTTTACATTTTTTATGAATCTCTCTCAAATAATAAATTTCAGAAATCATTGAGAAAATACTTCTTCCATTCTCTAATATTTCACACATTTTTTAAAATCATTTTTTTATTTTTCATGAGATGGAAAGGAATCACCATGTTCATGAAACATTGAGTTTGTTAGAGTATTCTTTTTTTAACTATTTTTATACTCTACATCTACACACACACTCATTAACCTCTTAATCCATTTCATAATAAATTTATCCAAGTATTCACAGACCAAAAAATTCTCTATGATCTTTTCATAATCAATAACTATTTATGTGTTTTTAATTCGTGGATAGATTTAACACTACCCTTAATATTATTATGATCAATATTCCAGTCTCACACAATTTTTTTTGAAATAATCCAATTTCAATTTATAGTGAAGATAATCTTATCCAACAAGTATTTCTTCAATACATTCATCAATAACATCACAATTTAATGAAACTATTAGCATGGTGAACAAATAATCAAATGTTCTCCACCATAATAGGTCAACAGAAACACCACATCCATCACACTAACATTCCATCTTTATAGTTATAGGGTTAGATATAAATAAAACACACAAAACAAGGTAACATAAATTTTCATTGATGACTAATAGTATCAGCCTTGGGATTTTTAGAAAAAAAACAACCACAGATCTTTTTCTACAATCTCAATTACACATGATAAACAATTGATGATAAATACTATCTATAAAAAATAATACCTATCAATAAAAATAAAAATTATTGATTGGTATTGGTGATTAATATAAAATGTTGTATAATTCATGGCACATGAGAAGACAACTTCTTCAACCCCACTTGGGAACAACTTTCATCATTAACACCCTCTATGATTTTTCATTAGTGAATGATCATATTTAAAATAATCATATTTATATTATTAAATTTCTAATACCTTTATGGAGGGCTTGGGAAGAAAATACATTGATATATGGTAATTTTACTCAGGGAAGAAATGTCACAACGATTCGGATCCTTTATTCTCCAACATTAACAAAAAATCACAAACAATCATAGTAAAATATCTAGTGAATATATAATCTCTAAAACATGTGCCTTAGAAAATTATGGTGTCACAATCATAATTACTATTTTAACTCTCTATATTCGTGATGATAGAAAACATCTAAATTCATGTCTAATTATATTCGGAAAATTCTATAATCTAATTATCTCTCCCTTATCAATAAAGAAACTACCTGAGACTTTAAAATGGGGACATCATGTTTTATATCATATATGAAACATAATAATGGATATATAATATATTGTAACTCAACAAAAAAATACTGATATATTCCATTTTAAATAAATGAAATCAATTTATTAAATTATAATTCTGGGATCACCGTGTTTAAATGAAATGTGATAATATATTAAAATATTATTATTTAAACACCACAAATATAACATAGATGTAATGTTGGATGTTATAAATTAGACTAAATTAATTTTGAAAATTATATAATTTATAGATGTATAAAATAATCTCAATGATTATGTCTTGTTTTGAAATAAATTAATAATATTTTTAATGAAAAATAAATGTTTTCTAAAAGAATATATATTTCAAATGGTCAGTTAGGTCAAACATATCAAAAAAACATGAAATTAATTATTTGAACATTTTGAAAATAAATTTGATTAAATTATTGATTAAAAGTAAACTATAATTAAAAAATGCATAATAATTTCAACTTAAATACTCATCATTGGGACATATGATGATATTGTAGTGAGAATTGATTAAATGTTGAAATTGTACACGATAACTAAGTATATTTTATTCTCTTTATAGGGTTGACTTTATATAAAATTTCAAACAATAGGATACAAATCTTGAAAAAAAATATTATCCTCATAAATTCATTTCCAATGTTAAGTTGGTATTTTCACTCATAGTAAATTTAGGGAATTTTTAATAAAACTTTCTATATCATTAGAATTTTATATATTAATGATATCTATCACTCTCAGTAGTTTTTTCAATTTTCTTCCATTTCCATTTATTCACTTCTAACCAATTTTTTCCCACATGTAAAACTATGAATGTTTTATTCTAGATTACAATTGTACTTTCAATTCCCTCTTATCCTGATGAATTATTATTTAACCATTTTATTTTGTGGATTTTCAAAAATGGAATTTTTAAATTTCAAACCCATGATTTCCACGATCAATATTGGTTTGATAAGAGGAAATTTATTTAAGAGAGTTAGAATTTAACACCATAAAAATATAAAAATGCAACTCCATGTTTTATATAATATATGAAATTAATAACCAATATTAGATGATAATATAACAAACTGATACATTACAATATATTTATTTCCATATAAATTCATCCTCTTCGATAGTTTTTACGTACAAAACACTGGGAGTAATCTAAATCCCATACCCTAATAAATATAATTATTTGTACATGACAAATATAATATAGAAGTTAATGTGGTTTAAATGAATTGGAATTTATAAATTATGAATATAATAGAAATTATAAAAGATTAAAATAAATTAAATGGTTATCAATATCTTATAATTCAAACATGAATCATTTTAAATTAAATGAAATTTATTCTCTAAGAAATTATTTATTTTAATCCAAATTTCATCCACATTTCCCACACAATATAAAATTTGTTTTTCATATTGTAATGATATTATTTGATAACATAATACCCATAATTAAAATAAAATTTTAAAAAATTATAATTGATTGAATTTATCTTAATTTTATACAATTATAATTATTTTAATGAATGTTGAAAAATAATGATTTTTATTAAAATATATACTTTTATATAAATTATATAAATTGATAAATTATATTTACAATTGGTTTTAATGTAACAATTTTTAAATTATATTAAAATTTAACAAATATAGTTAATTGGAATAAATTTTATTTTGAATAATGTTATAAAAAACCCCTTAATCTTTTAATGTTTTATCGACAAACAATATATTTTTGGACGCATCTACGAGTTTAATTTAAGCTGATTTAACAACTTATTTGAATTTAATTTTCAAAAATACATTTCTGTTTTAGATTCGGAATAATTTATATTATATGGTACTTTAAAATTTATATTTGATCAAAATTAATAACTAAATATAATAATTAGTTATGACATTTGTGGCTAAAACATGTTTATCAGGTATTAAACAAAGAAAATAACGGTAAAAATTGACATAAACGTTCCCAAATACCCATTTTTGAAAAATGTATACCTTATAATATCTATGGTTTGATAATGTCCCTTTATATTGTCCTTTTAGAATGTGAAAAATGTGGTTATAGTTTATTCATTTCAAAACATTCATGTGTGTCATCTCCTCCATTTTTAAAAGGCTGCCCCATTCATATCATCCCGACACATAAAAAATATTAGAACATCAAAGTAATACCCAAATATTTGTAATTAATATATTTTTTAATCCTATTTCTTTAATATGATTTATTAAAGGCAACCCTAGTTTAGCTGTTTTTGCAAGCAACTGTGAGTTTATTGGAAACTATGAGAGGCTATTATAATTAAATAAACATTATGACATTGTCATTAAATTAGAGATTATGAATAGTATTAACTACTTAATTAAAATATAAATTTTTAAAAACATATAATATGATTTAGTGGTTTCTAATAAAATTTTAAATTAAAATATATTCTAATTGATAATAATGAAAAAATATTTTTTATTATTATCCAAAAGTCATTTTGTCTTAATAAATAAAATAAATTAAAAATAGATAATGATAATAATTTTTTTTGATATTTTATATATGATCCAGAAATTTTGATATTCATATAATTGATTTCAGAGTCATCAGATAAGAACAAACTCATTTTTATGCATAAAATTTCTATATATTTTAAAAGGGTAATTCTACCGTCTTTTAATGAAGAACTAAATTTAAATAAAATTTATGAATCTTTAATATATTATATATTAAAAAATAAACATATAATTTTTATGTGTAATATAATAATATATTTTATTTTATTCTTTGGTATTTTAATGAATCATTTTTATCTTTTGAAGAACAGTAAAAAATACTAAAATTAACTGAAAAAAAACATTTTTCTCCAAATTTATTTTTACTATTAGATTAGATTATTTATGGGATTTAATTAATTATTAGATAATTGTTATTTTCATTTAATCTAATGGGGGACATTGGCTTCAATGATACATTGAAAATATATATATAACTATTTCAATATATTACATATTTTAATAATATAATCTTATTTTCTCACACCATCATCATGATTAATTTTATATTAATTACTTCACCTTATGTGTTTTTAATTTGATAAAATAGATTAGATATTTGGAATTAGTGGTTCCAAATTATATAAAAAAGTTTTTTTGGTCATTATGAATTACAACATTAGTAATCTTTTAATTAAATGTTAATTGTAATATCTCATAATTAGGGCTAAAAAATAACATTATAAATATAATATAATTTCGGAATAACATTTACTAATATCATTATATGATTTTTTTACCAAAATAAACATTTCTATAAAATTATAGCATTTATATGCCACTTTTATGAAAGTATGAAATTTATTATATATTATTTTTTGAAAACATAATGATGGCGTACTCAAGTTTTTACTAAATATAACAATTTTAATATAGGATTATGGAGGAGATATGTTTAGATATAAATATTCCTTTTATATTTTCGATGTTTTTTTATCATGTTAATTGATTTTAATTTTTTAGAATATAAATAATAACATTAAATTATTATATAATGATGATACTGTAATGGTTTCTCTAATTGAAATATTTAATAAATGGTATTAAAAATATTACAATAAATATAATTTAATGTTAATAATTTAATAATATAATTTTATAGATTAATTTGAAATGTATGGGATAATTTAATATGGTTTTTTTCAAAAACATCATTCATTAATTTTTAAAAAGACATGTAATAAATTGTGTGAACATTAATAATAATGATTATTTATCCAAATAATGTTTTATTAAATTATCTAAACATTTTCAAAAATGTTTTAAAAGACCAAATGATTATGATATTAAAAAAATATATCATCTTATATTTGAATTTATTACCTTTTATTTTTATTTTTATTGAAACTGTATTTATTATAAATTAATATTTATGGAAATTCAAAAAGTTCCCCCACTTCATTTATAAAAGGTGTCCTCCTACCTCACTTATTCACATCACATTGAGCCTTCAATCTCAACCATCTATAAAAAATTTCTATTCCCCATTTTCATATAAAATTCAATAGTTTCTTCTATTACTAAATTACATACTCTAATGTCCTCTAGAAGAGATAAAGCGGTTGTTTTGATGTATAGATAATTTATTTAACTGATCACTCTCCTTTTCAACGCTTCTATAACTCCTCTATCATTATGAAAATATAATAAAATAATTATAAAATAATTTGAAATATTATTAGATTTTGTATTTATTATGGAAACTCCATTATAAAACATGTTCCCATCAAAAGAGAAGTGAAAGTATCGCTCATGCATATGTACAACTAACTGTCTCCACATAGCGACATAGTTAATTTTTCATCACCACCTTTTATGAATGGTAATTATAACATGGTTATTTATTATATATCATATTTATGAAATAATTATACATATTAATTATAATATAATATATACCTTTTTATCATCAACTATTCTTTGGAAATGATAATGTTTCTCTTGTGTGTGTGTGACTTACCATATCCATGATGCGAAAGTAGTTTATTGTCATTTATATTTCCCATGGATGGTTTTACGGATTAATCTTATGGATATATTTTAATTATATATATAATATAATAATGATTTTATAAGCATGATATATCATATTCATTTCTCCCTTTTAAAATGAAAATAATTCCAAAATAGTGTTTATGCGTACCTATAGCCTACAGTCTCCATGAACAATATTTTTTTTCTACCTATAGCTTTTAGAAATCCCAATGAATATATATATATTGAATATATATAGTTATATAATGGTTATCATGCTTTATATGATTAAATCATGATGTAATAAATAGGATGAAGGATAACAAGTCAAAACATGTATGAAAAAATAAAGTAGTTATTAGCCGAAACATATCTCTTACCTTGAATTGTTAATGAGAAGAAATATAAAACCATATGTAAATCACATATGGTATTATATATATGAATATGGTTTTTTTATTTTTATAATTATATTATACATTTTTTATATGAGGTTTCAACATGTACGATGAAAGTCAATACATAAGGGAAGGTATTTTCTTCTCAATTTTTATATCTATGAGATACATTTCATATTCACCAATCATGTTATGTGGTTTATATAATGACACATAAAATGATATATCACTGTTTTCTGTTATTTTATAATTTTATAAGTAGAAATTAATTTTATTCATTCATGGATCTCATGATTCAAATGATACTCATATTGTTAGGTATATATGTCTCACTTTTATTTATACAGGACACATGCCTTATGAACTAATTGTTTCTTCTATATATTGTATATATTTTTAATGAATATATTTTATGAGTTTTATATAGAAGACTGTAGAATGTAAATATCCATATAATTTTCTTTCTTTCATGGTTATACAACTCTATTGATTATAATGTGATGAGTATTTATTTCATAATATCATCATATTTTTGGGATTATTTCATTTATGTCTTCATTGGGGAATTTTTTTATTATATTTTCATGTTTTATAAAAATGTTTTTTAAAAAATAAGTATTCTTAAATGTATGTTAAGAGTAATTTTTACCAATTATTTACATTTTACCCCATGGTTTTAATGGTATATTTTTTGTTGTTTTCCAAACAACATACTTTGTGAATTTTCCCAACAATGTAAAAAATGGAATGTTTTTTCATCTTATATGGAATAAACAAATTTCTACACTTTCATGATTCCAAATTTCCTTAACTCTTCTCTTATAATTTTATAATTTTATTTTCATAGAAAATTATTTATTTTTAAGTTTCACTGACTTTTAAAAAGAAAATGTTTTTAAAAGAGAATGGATATTTTCCTCATGTATGTTATCAGGTTATCTCTCAATATTATATTCCATATAAGACAAAATTTTTGGATATTAATTATTCTTTACTATTTATATGATCCAATGATATAAATCATATAATTTTTATAAATAGTTTACTCTTATGGAAAATTGATTTTTATGAATTCTATTTCATTTACAGGAGATATGTAATGATGAAATGGTAATGGAACCCAATTAAATCCATGGGTTCTAATATAATGAACGATTTATGTTCTTATGGAACATAAATGGTTGTTTTTAAAAATTTTATGGGTGCGGAATATATGTCCCATCAATGAATTAGGTAATGAAAAATGTTCAATGAGCTCAAAATATTACACCAGATGTCATCAAAAGACCACAAAAATAGGGTGCATGGGATGTCATCCTATAATCGTAACTAGAGGGTACCAAGGATGCCATATTAAGACCAAAATATTTAGTTAAATGAGAGGTCTATCATTTCCTAAATCTAAAATGTACATGGGAGGCCAAACCAAGCCTGATGTGGATACACGAGTGATTAAACAAAACTAACATAATATGAATGACTTGATATGAATCTATGACATAAGTTATTCCAAGACTATGTGTATGCTAGAATATATTTTTCTAATTCAATTATTATACTCTCATGTCTAATTTTTTTGATTATTTTATGATTAATGTTTTATGTACTACCAATAATTATTCAATGACACATGTAAGTGTTTTTATATTTGTTTGGTATGATCTTAAAATGTTGTTCTTATGCTTTCATACCCTTAGGTTGATGATATGTGTATGTATCTTCCATGTTTACCCTTTCATAGCAACTATGATTTCCAGTTATTATGATTTACTTCATTATTTTATAAACAACGGTTTTATTTAGGAGTACTAAAGTGAAATATATTTATCAGTGATGTTGAATATGTTTCACCAAATTACATGAATGTGTTACATGTTTCCAAAGGCACTAAAAAATTACGATCCTATAGAAAGTGTTTGTATAATTTATTGAATATATGTATTAAAAAATATTATATCCATGGAATAAAATTCTAGTTCATTATAATTGGTATTAAATTAATGGTTTAGTAAAACTTGTGAAATATAGATGAGAAAATATTCATGAGGTCCCTAAAGACTTTTAAATGTTTGTGTCTAGGGATATATCTGAGGATATGTCTATGAAAAATTTAAAATTTTATAGTATTTATAGTAATAATGAAAAACATATAATTTAACCTAAGGTTTCATTGATACAAATATTATATGCAATTTCCATTGATTATGTAGTTCTACCACAATGAGAAAATTTCCTACACTATGCTTTCTAGTTTAGTCAAATGATGGAACATGAAGGAATATTGTTAATGATTGATGTGGTCTAAAATGAAATTATTTATGTCCTCAAAAACCACATTTTAATGTTTAAGGATTGAAAATTATTTTCTCAATACTCACACAATTTATGAATCATTCTATACTTCCATATTTGTATAGGAGCGAACTACTTTCGGTTGAATCCTTTATGAGGAAATGTCCACCATCATTTAGTGGGTTTGCTGACCCTCTTATTATAGAACAATGTATGAGTACCTCAAAAAAATTTATTTTCTTGTGTGTAGTTTTTGGAACATGAAAATGTCATTTTGAGTTTTTATCATTTGGAAGGAGAAGATGATCAATGGTGGACTCTTATTCATATCACCAGAGAATAAGAAGAAATTGAATCTTTGGAAGGGAAAGAGATTACAAGATATTTTTTAGTAATTAACTCTTTGATATTCTATGAAAACATTTGGAGAATAAATTCCTTCAAAATAGGAAAAAAGTATTATTAATCATTTGTAACCTATAAGGAAATATTTATAAGATTTTCATTGTACGATTCTGGGTTAATCAGCATCCCTAAAAATTGTGTGTGTTACCCTTTAGATGGAGGTGTGTGTAAGTGTAAGGAAACCCCTAAGTATATTAAAATCCTGGTATATTTATGATATTGTTTTATACAATCAGAGAATAATGTGAGTGGATGGGGGAGAAATAAAATAAAATAATGGAGCTTGAGAGAATACATTACATATTAATTGGGTAACTCCTGTTTGTTAGCACCAAAGGTCTTCCTTGGAAGGTTTTATAACCAATGTTAGGATTCTAGGATGTTGTAATAGATATTTAGGATTTATTTTGGTAGATATTTGTTGATCCAATTTTTTATGAGAGCTGTGAAGATGTGGGAGGAGAGGAGGCCTTTTTATAGGGGAGGAAAAGGACACACTTGACATTTTTTAAAAGAATTGTGTATTCCACAAGTATTACTTGTTACAAAATTGTCCAATAGAATATTGTAGAACTCTATAGTTATATTGTATTAAATGTTACGATGTAATTGGTTTTGTAAAAGTTAACAGGTTATTTTGGTCCATAAGATTAGCAGTTGTTCCCTTCTTAATCTTAATTCCACCTGATTCATTATAGTTAATTTTAATTACAATCACAATTTTGTTTTGTAAAAATATTATTTGACTATATTAGAAATTATAAATTATTCAAATTATAAATATTCAATTAATTTTTACTAATTCCATTAACTTATGTTGTAGAAAATAATTTATGCATAATCCCACAAATTGAACGACAATGAATGGTTTTTTAAAGTAAAAACGACCAAAAGTTCACTATGTTTTTATTGTATATATCAAATGGAAATTCATTCCGATGAAATAAATTCAATTAATTAAGAAAATATTTCTATAATTAAACATTACATCCAATTTAATATATACTTTATCAACATAATATAATTTAATGAAAAGGTATTTTTGAAATAAATTTAGTATTTTTAGTTCTTCATTAAAACATGAAATTTTAAACAAAAATTGAAAACAATTACCATAATCGAGTATTTATGTTTCTACATCAAATATTATAATTAGGTTGACATATTAAATATATAAATGATCATAAAACTTGTAATATAACTATAATTCCACTAAAAGGCTATAAAATGACCCTCATAAGAATCTCAGTTTTAAGCATAAAATTTGGTTGGTTCTTATCTTATATCTAACAAACCTATTGGAAAGATATATAAAATATTTATTTGAATATATAAAATTTATTGTACATTAATATCATACCTAATTGTAATTATATTGATTTATAAGGGTAAAACAACTTTATGACCACAAATATAATAATATCACCCTTTATATTCAATCAGTTTGCATATTCATTTCTGATTAATTTTTATCCTATGAATTCATATTATATTTTTGTAAACAATATATTTTAATTTATTTATTTATACATTTCATAAACACAAATTTTACATCTAGGTTATATCTTATTATATTAAATAATAATAATTTAATAATATATTATTGTTCAGTAATACTTGGTCATGCAGGTTTCACAAGCCATGAAGGAAATTCATTGTTGCATGTACCATAAGATATCCTTGAAGTTATATGTTGGGAAAGGTAGCATTTATGTTTTGTTTAGTGTTTTATTATCTTGGTGTTGGATATATCATAATCCAATCATAGAATTTTAGTATAAAATATACTACATTCTATGTTGCGTGAAATGAAAAATATCAAAAGGATTAAATTAATTCGAAACAAATTCATAAATAATTGTGGTGTTAAAATAATGATGTGAATAATGAGAAATATGTGAAAAATAAATATCCCACAATTTGGTGTTTCAATTTAAATTATTTTTTGAATTATGATAAAAATTCCCCAATCCAATGACTATTATGGATGATAATCCCCAAAAACTAGTGAAGAAAAATAAAAAAGGAAAATCTTATGATATCAAAATGGATAATGTGAACCATGGTAACTAGGGAATACAAAACCATACATATTTAGACGGTAATTTTATGAATTTTTTCTAATGAATGAACTCTATAACAATATTATTGTTCATCCATTACTGAAATTTCATGTTATTATCTACTTGGATTCTGGAATAAAGAAATAAAATATTTTATTGGTATAATGTTGAACCCCGTCATCCCATGAAAATATTTTTCATTTTAGGAAAAGTGATTATATATGGAATAAATAATCATGTGTGTATTCAATATGTTTTTACAAGAATACATTATGAATTTATTGACATGTATGTGATTTCACAAATAATATGTAATTTATGATATATGGGGGATCAAGTGAATGCCATTTTTGATAAATTTAGTTACCATAATTATAATGTTTTATACCATAAACATTTAGTTTATTTATAAGGTTAACCATTTATCGATCATGTTACATTAAACATTAGATTAGGATTTAGTGGTTAAAATAATATCTCACCATTTGAGAACTAATGGAATTTAGATATCATATGTTATCCTTCTTTATTTCATTTTATGTTATATAGAATTACCCATTATACTTTGGATCTCATGATCCGTTAATGATTTGGGAATGATAAATACAATTTCATTTCATAGAATACCAGATGAAATGACAATTGATCATGGAAGAAAGAAATAATGAGATACGCTTATAAATTTTAATGAAATTAAGAATGTATTTATTATCATGATAATTATTCAGCACTAGGTAAGTGATATTGAAAACAAAAATTCTATCCTAGTAGTTTCTTTTCTGATGATTCAAATGGTCCCTTAGATCATTATAGATTTATAACCTTGTAATTGTTAAAAATTTCATTACTATGTCCTCAATCACTTTAAATAAAAACATGATAATTAGATTTATCTTCCATGTCCAAGTATTCACATTCCCCAAATTTTTTCCAACATGGAAACCTAATTATGAGTTACATTGGGTAAATTTTATGTTTCTAACTTTCCAGTTTTAAGGGTAGTTTCAGTATTCATTTTTATGATGTGGGATTCAATTCAAATAAAATTACAATATTAATCCATTTATGAACCCAATTAATTTAAAGGGAGAAAATAACTTTAAGGGGGGTGTAATGTTACCCCCCATGATTTTTATGATTTTTTTTAAATCTTACATTACACGAAAACGAGTTTAGTATCTATTTCACACAACCCCGAGTTTATGCGAATCCCTTGGATGATATTACAATAAGATGAAAATTATAACATAGATGTTAATTTATCATGTATAAATATTATTAACTAACTTATTAAAATATATTTTTTTTCAAAAATATATGTTGAATTAATTAGATAGAAAATAATTATAAATGAAAATATACACCAATTGATTATAATGAAAAAATATTTTTATAATTATCCTTAATTAGTTTTGTCATAAGAAATTAAAAAAATTATATTTATTGAATTATATAAATGAAATATATATGTTATATATTAAATCAATACATTTTTAATCTTCATCTAATTGATTTTTAACGAATAATATAAGAACAAATCCCATTTTATTTATAAAAAACATACATTTTTGAAAAATGTAATTTTATAACTTTTTAATAGAGAACCCATTTTAAATCTAACATTTGACACTATTCTATATTATATTTGAAAAAATAAAATTCTCATTTTAATTTTTAGTGCATTAATTTAAATTTATTTTAATTTTTTTTATCTTAATGATAAGATACATGTTTTGAGGAAAAGTAAAAAAAATAATATTATTTAATTAAAAAACATTGAAATAATTTTTTTTGTTAAATTATATTTTTTATTTATTTGAAAGGATTATTAGATCAATTTTTTATCATTTAATATAATTTAAGTAATTGTAACCATTTTATCTTCGAACATATATATATAATGGTTTCAATAATTTGGATGTTTTAACATTAATAACCCATTTTCCCACACCTTAAATGGGATTACATTTAAAATAATTTATTCAGCTACATTATTTTAAATTTTGAAAAACGGTATCCATATTTATAAGCAATGGGTATAAATAATTGAATTATTTTTCTTTTATTTTTTGGAATTATGAATAGTAAGATATGTAAATTTAATTAACATGGTAAAAGGTAAATCGACAAGTTAAGGGTAACAAATAATATTGTAAATATTATAAAATTACCCTAAAATGTATTTAGTTAAAGTGGATGAGTGTAGTTCTATAAAAATCTACCTTAAGAAGAAATTATAAACTTTTAAAGACACACAAATGAGAGTATGTAATTTATTATATTTTATTTAATGAAAAGATAAAGATGTCATGCTCATTTCATTAATAATAAAACAATATTAATATGGGGTTATATATTGGATATGTTTATATATAAATATTCATTTTAAAAATAAAATTATTTTTATCTTGGTAATTTATTAGATATTTTAGGTTATAAATTATTACCCTAAATGATTATATAACGATAATGCAGTAATTTTTTTAGTTATGATAATTTCAAAAAACTAACATTATAAATATTAAAAATAAATACAATTTTATATAATTAATTTCATACAAAAAATTTAAGGATGACATTAATTTTTTTGGATAATATAAAATATTTGGTATGAAGATATCATGTTGTACTAATATTTTTAATAAGACATGTAATGGTTAGTGTCAAAATTTTCAATAATTACAGTATATCAAAATAATGTTTTATTGAATTACTTATATTTTATATAGAATCTTTAAAAATAAAAAATAATTATAACATTGTCTAATATGTCCAGAAATTATCATTTATGATCTATTTTACACCTCATAAGTAAAAATTACTGACTGAACGGTGATTTTTTATTTGATTTTCAGAAGCTGCTTTTTGGCTGAGCGGTATCCTACGCAATAAGCAGGAACCAAATTACCCAATTACAAGATTCAAAGTTCAAAATTCAAAAAACACCCACACATCGCCAGTAGTGTCCTCTCCATCCAGAATCTCCATCGTTGAGTCATGAAAATCACAAAACCCCCCAAAAACCCAAAATCCAAAAACAAATTTCAAATTTCAAAAAAATAGACAATAAACTCCTTGAGCCATGTGCCTTACGCGAAACAAGACTGCATGATGCTTGAGACATCATCATCACCTCTGCACTCCAGCGTTCACACCATCATCACCAGACTCTGCATCGATGCAGCCCTACACCATCATCAACGAAGCCACGAACCGTCAACCGATCAATAGAAGGGTTGTCCTAAGACGCAATCATTAGATATAAAAAAAACTAGAGATCAATGTTGTCGATAGAGGGAATGAAACAATCTCCAAAAACCACCAAATAGATAATCCGAAGACCAGAACCATACAACATCAACATCACCGAACACTGCGCGCTCCTGGAACACCGATGACCACACAACCTCACCTCCCATGACACCTTTAGATCCACCATCCTGATCCGAGTAAGACTATAGTGGTTGAATCATGGAGAAAGAGAATAGTACGAATAGACACCGATGAGTAAAAACACCAAAACCTAGAACATCTTTTATCACTGAAGTTGATAATGGTGAACAAAACCAAAATAGAAAAATGCTGAACATTAATCGTGCCAAGAAAACACCACTAATATAAAAACACCCCCACAAAATAGAAATGACAAAAACTTAACCAACAAATGGAAGCTAAACCCTAAGCCAAGTGAAAGACAACAAGAACTATGATTCGGGCCTTGGCAGCGAGCCACAGTCGTTGAGAGACGCCCTATCGGGACGGGCAGAAAGAGGGAGGAGGAGATCATCGAAGGAATGCACGAAGAAAGAGGCCCTAGAAAATAGCCATGTTACCGAAGAAGTGAAGCCCGTCAGAAAAGGAGAAGAAAAAACCTCAAAATTATTGAACAAGATGCAATAGAAATCATCATTGATGCAGATGAGAGGTGAGAAAATCATTCCAAAAGAGGATGAGAAGGTTTGAAAAAAATATAAATATTTGTAAAAAATATATAGGTTGATGATATTAAAACATTATAAAATCTTATATTTAAATCGATGTCCTTTTTTTCTATTTGGATTTATATATAATTTATTATTAATTAATATCTATTAAAATTATAAAATATACCCCACCTTATTTATAAAAGGTATCCTTTTCCCTCGATTATTCGCATCACATTGCACCTTGAAGATCATCCATAAAAAAACCAATTATATTCTCTATTTACCAAGAAACATTCTAGTGGAACTGTTATTACCAATGTGCAATCATTAATGTCCATTAGAGGAGATCTAAAAGATCCATTTTGAAGAAGATGTAATCACTCTAACTGACAAATCTCGTTTTATACTATTCTATACATACTATAAATCTATGATAAATATAAAAAATTAATAACATCATCATCATAAATATTCATAAATTTAATTATGATTATTAACACACCATTATACAACCCCTTTCTTATAGAAGAATAACATAAACTGTCACTTGTGCATATGAACAACTTACTATCTTTAAACAGTGATACAATTCATTTTCCATCACCAAATTTTATGAGTGAGATTTATGGTGGTTTTAATGTTTTCATATAATATTTATGACATAATTTTACTTTTTAAATAATAATATCAATTATTAATTTTCATAATCAAATATTTCTTAAAAATAATAATGTCGCTCATGAGTATGTGTGGCTTATCATCTCTTCAAGGCGTTGTAATTCTTTTTTCATATATATTTCACATATAAGGTAATAAGAAAGAATTTTAAAAATATTTATGATATATGTAATATAAAAATTATTATATTATTATAATATATCATATTCTTCCCATTATTTTATTATAAAAAAATGAAAATATCATTCATGTGTTCGTATAGCATACTGTCTCCATGAATGATGTATTTTATTTTTTACCTCTTCCATGGATGAATTATGAAATATATATATATATATATATATATATATATATATATATATATATGGAATATTCATATATATATAATGATTATAATTATAGATATTTTAAATTCATGTTCTATGAAATAGGAACAACGATAACAAGTCAAAACATGTTCGAAGAAAAACATAACTGTTATTAACTAGAACACAACATTAACATGGAATTATTAATAAGAGAAAAATAAAAATATCATATGATAATCATATATGGTATTATATATATTAATATGGTTTTATGTTTGATTTATAATAAACTTATATATATTATACATTAGTTTTTAACAAGATTAAAGGATGTAAAGACATATGGTAAGATAATTTCATCTCAGTTTTTTTATTTTTTACCTAAAATCCATATTCACCATTTATATTTTATGGTGTATAAAATGAACTTTGAAATGTTATGTCTTGAATTTTATTTTATTACATGATATTCAATGTTTAAATTGGTGTTATTTGTTCAAGTATTTCATGATTCAAAAATTACTAAAGTAGTATGTGATTTATGTATAACTTTTATTTCTCGAGAACACATGCCTTACACAATAATTAACTCTTCCAAAGGAGTATATACTACCCATGAATATATTTGATTAATTATATCCAATTTTTTATTTAATTTTCATATGAGAATATTTTTATTTATTTCATGGGAATTATAAAAACATTAATTATAAATTTATGACTATTTATTTCATAATCTCATCATATGTTTGGAATTTTTTGTTTTATGTCTTCCTTGGAGAAATTTATATTTCATTTCAACGATTTCAATAAAAACAATTTGATAAAATGTTTTTAATATTCTAATATGGATGTTTAAATACATTTTAACCCATTTTGACATTTTACTACACATGTTTAATGGAGTTTTTTTTGTTTTCCAACTGGGTTACATTGTGAAATTTCCTGATAATGTTTTAAATGGATTTTTTTTAAAAATAAATAGAATTTATCGATTTTTAGACTTTTATGAAAACATATTTTCATGAATATTTACTTACAATATTACAATATTATTTTAAAATAAAATGTTTTCTTTTAAAATTGAAAATAATTTTAAGATTAAAATGTTTTCAAAGTAGAAAGGATATTTTCCTCAAGAAAGATTACAAGTGAGATCTCGATATTAATTTCCTTCTAAGAAAACAATATTTGATGATACGTATGTTTTAATATGGATATGCTAAAATGGTACCATTATTATTATATCTTTGAATGGATTTTTATGATGGATTGGGATTTTTATATTCTATTTCTTTTCCATGAGTTATGTTATGATGAAATATTTATGAATCACATTTCATTCCATGGTTTCTGATATGATGAATGATTTATGTTTTTGTGGCACACATATGTATGGATTTAATTATGTTTTGGGTGGGATATATATTTCCCTTCAATTCATTGGAAAATGGAAATTTTTTTATGAGACTAAAATTTTACATGAAAGGCCATATTAAGCCCACAACAAGATGATACATTAGAGTCCATCCAAAGACTACAACAAGAGTGTACACATGAGGTCATACAATGTTTGCAATAAGTGGATCAATGAGAGTTAAACCAAAGTCCAAAATAATAAGGTACAAGGGGGAAAATTCAAAGACCAATGTGGGTACAAAAATTATTAACCCAAGCCAAAAATAATATGAATGTCTTGGAAGGAATCAACGACATATTGTATTATAATCCTATGTGTATGACACCATTTATTTCTCTTATAAAATTATCATACTATCTTGAATTAGATGTTTTTTACCTTGTGATTCAGGCTTAATGAACTCCCAATATATTTTCTACTTGTCATTAAAATGATATTTGATATGTAGGGTATGATCTTAAAATGATATGATCTTGTTTTCATACCCATATTTTCATGTCATGATTAAGTATTTTCCTTGTTTACTAATACATGGAATCCGAGTTAGTCATTTCTTATTTTTTCATACCATAGGATATAAACAAAGTTTTTAAGGTAGAGTTTTTAAATAAAAATATATTTATATGATATGTTTAAAATCATTCCCCAAATTATAATAATGTTTTCTATGGTACCAAAAGAAATATATTATTATTTCCCTTAGGCATGTGATTGTGAAAGGTAATGAAAATTAATCTATAAATATGTAATATCCATGTACTAATAGAGTGGGTTGTTATAGTCTAAGTGGTAACAATATCCATTTCTTCCTCTGATACCAATATCCTAGAATAATTTTTATCATAAATCCAACCATGAATAGTTTTTTGTGAAAACCAAAATATGTTCCCTAAATATGAGGTAATGATCTCAAAAGAGAACTATTATTTTATTTCTTAATCCACCTTTTCCAAATACTATTAAATCTTGATAATATAATGAAACATGTGTCTCTCATATAATTATATATTATTATGATAATATCATGAACTATATACATATACACTTCCATCAAGTGGGAAAAATCATTTGAATATTTGTACGGTGCACTATAGCCTTCGAAACTAATATATATAATTTTACATTACAACCTCTCATTGATAGATATAATGATGGATTTAACATATTTACAAGATATCAATGATATAATTTTCATGATATAGTAATAATATCAAATATACTTTCTTACATTCTATTTTTTCGGGGGATACATTAATATCACTCTAGTGTACAATGAAGTAGAGTCGCGTGCAAGGATGTGATTCATTTTTATCTTAAAATTTACATGAACTATAAAGAGGATAATATTTAAGAATATATGTGAAATTAATGAACTAATAATACTTCTGGAAATATATTCTCAAATATATATTGGAACACCATGTTATAGTTTTCAGTTACTTCTAAACCACTATTTTTATTATTATTTGGGTTGGACTCATTTAGAAGATATTTGGGAAAAATTTTGGAAATTATAAATGAAAATTGGGATATGAACATTTAGAACATAGTTTTTCCCAAACCACAAACAATAATAATTCTGACCATGTAAACCCTAGTAGTAAGAGTTTTCATGATTGTAACATGGTTCAAAATCTCATGAAGAAACTAAGGAGAAATCCTTCGAGCCCGTTAGCATATGCACATATCTTGGGAGAAAAGTTTGACTAGTCATGTGTCCCTTCTCATGAGTCCATACACGTGTATTTTAATTAGTCTAATTATTCATTAAATTGTCCCACAACCCTCTTTTTGTCCCCCACTAAAACCTAACTCTCCTAATTATGATTTCCATGGTCGAGGTGGCTCTCAATGACCAATTTTTGTTCTTGGAAACCCCTTCCACAATGGATCAAATCTAGGCGATATTTGTTCGACCCTTTCCTAGTATGTTTTCTCTCCCTGTTCTCTATCAACTGATCTCCCATTATCTCTTCCTTGAGGTTTAAAAGATCTCTATGTTGTTGGTGAATCTAATCCTTATTGTTTTGTATCTGTATTCTAGGATTCGTTAACAGATACTCATATTTGATGTACTTCATTATATTTTCCTATTATGTGATTTTTTAATTGTGATCCCAAGATCTCAAGGTAGGTGGTTACATTAATTATGGATGGTTTATTTAACCCTAAATAGCTACATGTAAATTAAATTTTTATTTGAATTTAATTTCAATCAATTTTTTTATTGATAACTAAAATTCAAATGAATTAGGGTTTTTCATTTGATTGGGCATGAAAATTTTAAAATCCTCAATTCTAGTGAATTAGGGTGATTTTGTAGAATTTGATAGAAAATCATGATATTTAGTTCTAAAATATATATTTTTAAATTTAATTTGTGGGGTTGAATTGTTAAATTGATTTATAAACTTTATTAGAGAAATTTATTGGTGAATTTTGTTAAATATTTTTATTTGATATAATAGATTTAATTTTTTTTAAAAGAAACCCATTGGATTTATCATATAAAATATATTATCTGATAAAAAACCATTTTTTCTTTTAAATGATAATTGTCCAAATGAAATTGAAAAATGGGTTAAATTTTATTTTGAACATTTTTTAAATTAATTATCCATTTCTTATTGTTGTTAGAGGATATTCAAGCCATAGTCATTAGTGATTTATTCAGGAAAAAATTCCAGGATGAGAATGCCCTATTAATTTATTGGCACTTTAAAACACTAATATAAACTAATTATCATAACATATCCCTAGTGGGATGTTGGAAAATCCTTTTTGAATAGTCTAAAAGGGAAGTGCATTCATATTTTGATTTTCAGTATATAAGTGTTTTATGATCCCATAACATGGAACTATTTAACTTATTGGAAGATGACCATGTTGATAAATTATGATTTTTTTGATATATATTCTATTAATTATTATCTTTTTTACAAATTCTAGGTGAATATTTCATATCAATTTTATATAATGTGTTTATTAAGACATTTGTTTAATGTATTTCCATCACATTAGATATAAATAAGTATTGTTTTAATTATTATTCTTAAATTATATATGTTTTTTTTATATATGAAATAATTATTTGGTTAATTAATAATGAAATCGTATTAAAAAATCATTGTTGACACCATATAATGAATTTTTCACACACCGTACATTTTTTTGAGTGTTTGTAGATTATCTCCATCCATGTTTTGTCAACGGTAAAGTGCCACATAGAGGTGCTTCCTGTTTCTGATCCTTGGGCATTAAAAGTTTTATTCTATTGAGACTTTGGTACCTACCCCATTTCCTACTATATTTTAGTTGTACATTGGGTCATTAATACATGTTTGACATCTATTAGAGTAACCCATATGGTATTTTCATCTTTACATACTAAATTTTATCTCTTTCATTCAATCTATTTGTGACAAATCTATTCCCCACAATCATATTGATTGATTCTGAGTGCTTGATGCCAACCCATGGGGACAGGGACAAACCTTCGAAATGTGTCCTTGAAAGCTCAGGTTTCATGGTTCTAAGGTATCTAATATACTTAATGAAAAGTGGTATCAAATTTATAAGTTTAGACTATTTTTTTATGTTAGTATGCAGTTGAATGAAATTTTGAAGACATAAGAGGTAGATGTGATTTAGTTCTTGGCCATCTCACACCGTTATTATCATTATGTAACCATGGTTGATTTGTGAATTATATACAAAGGATTAGCTCATTATTTTCCCAAAAATTTATTAGGATATATGGAAATTGAAATCTTGTTTATATGTTTATTGGGATTAATTTTCTTTGTTTCCCTCTTGGATATTTAATATGATATCTTCAATGTTCTGTTATGATATTTTATAGCATCGTTCCTCAAAGAAGAAATGTGAATCAGATCCAGGAGTAACGTGCTAATGAGGATTTTTGAGAAAATATAATTGTGGACCAGAATCTAATTGAGGGTATCATTCATGTTTTACATGTTTTGGGAAAGGCACCTGCACCAGATCATGTTCTGCCTCTTGCATGGGAAAATAAGTGGGATATTTTATAGAATATTTCTTAAGATCTATTTTTTCAGAATCCACCAGCATTATAAGGATCAAAAAATGATCAATTCAATGAGGATTTTATGAGAGATATTGTGATTATTTTTGAGTTCACGTAAATTTAGATGAAATCAATGTGAAATTGACCACCTTTATGTTTGAGGCACCTCGATGGATAGTGTGCTCCTTGATGGTGCAGAATAAGAATCATGATGGATTATAGTGGAAATATATGATGTTTAATATCAATGAATTGTTCCATCCAGAGTCAATGGCAGCAACCAAGGAATCAATTTATTTGAAGCTCAAATAAGCTGAAAATGAATATGATAGAATATTAAAATTGTTTTGCAGAGTTGGAATAATTTTCACCTAATATTGTTTTGAATGAGGAGATGGGGAATCGACAATTTTATATGGGACATTGATATTATATCTTCTCTATGGTTTATTTCTGAATTTTCATGGCTAATATGTTGTGGTGGATAGAGTGTTGATGTTAGAAATGGATTTAGCTGGTATGTTAACATTAATGGGAGTTACATTTTATCTCGGTGGAACTTCTATGAATTTCTATAAAAAGGTTAAATGTGATTATTCTCATAGTTAATATTGATAGTAGGGTTTTTCTAGACCTCCAATAGTACTTAATAGAGGCATTTTAATTCAATACTGTGTAAAAAACCTATGCATTTAGAATAGTTTTTTATTGTTTCAACCGATATATGTGGATTTTTTGGATGTTTTGGTCACAAATAGAATTTATTTCATGTTAATTACACTCAATTAGTGGAACAATACTATCATACACTACTAAAACTGTGGTAAAATCATATCCATCACAAAAAAGTGGTTATAGCCACAAGAATCAGTAATAAAGAATCCAAAAATTGTATAATAGTTTCTATAGAAATGAGATACAAGTCCAGTGGATGTGAGAGTTACAATACAAATAGATTCATCATTAGTGGCTACTTTATTTGATACATGATCATCTGGTTCATTCAATTCAACTCGTTTTGAAAATATACTAAATCTTCCTACAAATATTTTATCTTATGCGATGGATATTACTACACTATTAAAGATTAATATATAGAAGGGTAATTATAGTCCTTTTTTTATCTATATTGGATATCAAACTTTGATTGGATTTTCTGATTCTCAACCTAAAACTCCTTGATATCATTTTCTGGTTGGAATGAATTTATTAAAAAAAAGCAACCATTGATTGTTATCTTTGACAAGTCTCCATTGGTAGCAACTGATGGGTTGTGTCATGTCTCTCATGGAGAATGGGACCCAAGGTAATGTAGAGTAATAAATCCTTATAATGAGTTGGGGAAAGTAATATTAGTGGTTTATTTTGACCTAGAGTGTCAATTTTTTGAGAGATTATCTCCCTCTAGTTTTAATCAGGTTTCCCAATTTTTTCCTCCTTACTACTCTAGTTTTCCATCGATGAGAGATCTAGAGTTATGTATTAACATATTTATTGGTTTCTATCTGGTATATATTCCTTCTTATCACTTGGAACCATATAAAATGAAATAGTTGAAGGCTCATTTGAATGATATTTTGGAGAATAGATTTTTATATATGACTCTATATCCTTTGATGGTTCTTATTCTCCCATCTTAGAATGGTGATGGTTAACTTTTCCATTGTGTTTATTACCCAAAACTCAATCGAGTTATTTATAATAAGATATATTTATTGCCATATATTTATGAGCTATTTGGCCAGTTAAAAGGGGGAAGTGGTTCCCGAGGATTTATCATTGACTTGGTTTCCATTAGTTTAGGAGAAAATAATATTACATTCAAAAAACAGCCTTTTAGGGTGGGTACTACTTTTATGAGTACCTTTTCATGAATTTTTTTAACTCATTCTCTTAGAGTCTTTATGGCCTTTATGAATATTATTTTATTTATAATATATATACTTTTCTTGTAGTCTTCGAAGATGAAACCCTTTATTACTCAATGTTGTAGAGGGGTCATGTGTGGCATATGAGTGATGTTCTATAATACTTGAGAGATCACAAAATTTATTTCAAGATATGAAAATGTGATGTATAAATGTGGGACATGATTTTAATGGGACATGTTCTGTCATAAAATTGTATTTTAGTTGATCCTAAAAAAGTGGATAGCTGTTATTACATGGAAACAATGATCAATTTTTTTCAAGGTTATGTCCTTCTGGGGATTAGTTTGTTATTATTACTGGTTTGATAAGGACTTATAAATGTTGGATTCTCTAATGAATGCACAAAATTGGGCGTAATGTTTTCTTAGAATAAGAAATATTAGAATTATTTTTATGCGTGAAAATATTTTTTGACTTATACATAATCATTGACTCTTCTTGAGGCTATTATGTTCTATGTGGCCTTCTATGATGAATCAAGTTTAGGTTTGGGAAACATTCTAATGTGGGGTAATAATGTCAATTCCTATTTATCTTCGATACATAGGTCACATGGGAAGAATAATAAAACCCACGACTTTGAACATGCAGTTGTGATGCATTCTCTTAGGAGTCGTCAAAGTTACCTTTTTGTAGAATTTTTACCATGTATTTTTACCTAAAAATATTAGTTTATATCTTATCAAAATAATATTTTAATCTCCACCAAATGAGTTTTGTGGAATTGCTATAATTTTTTGGCATTGAAATCCCCTATACCCCGAGTGAAAGGGATTGTCATCAGAGATTCATTAAGAAGGAATCATTAGACCCAATCTGTGAATGAATCTTTTGAATAGTGGAACATGATGGAATATTTTGTATAGTTTCATTTTAGTGTTCAGGAAATAGGGTCCAAGGTTTCTTTGGCTAGTGTTCAGTTGGCCTATTTTTTTTCTGGAGATGATTCTTTTGGATCAATAGGTTGGAGATGAGTTCTCTTACATTAGAGACTCTCTTCATGGTAGGGATACCATTTCCAAGTGTTAATTCTCCACAAAGGGAATTTTATGTTCTTAGATTTATTATGTTTTATTAGGGGTATAAAATGTTGTGATGGGTTATTTCCATAATTCCCATTGGTTAGTGCTCCCAAGAACCACGAATATGTAATACGACATGTGACATTGATTCTGGTGGCCGGGTTTGAGACATGACATTACTGATTGGGTATGTCAATGTTATACATGCTAACAGGTAAAGGATTTTACATCCCTGGTAATAATAGATTAATTTTCTTACATATCATTGTTATTAAAAATAATATCTAAATTCGTTATATTAAGTAATTAATATAATAAATAATTTTATTAAACCAATTTTATAAATATTTATTTTTAAATGAATAATTTTTAAAATATTGTTTTTTAGTTTGGAAAATGTAATTTACATAATGAATTCATTTTGCTGAAATTATTGTAGTATGAATTTTTTAATTATTTTATGAAAACGAATTTATTTTAGTGAATAGTTAAAAATATATATTTTTAAATAAAGTATTTTTGAAACATTGTAAAGAATTAATTATGATTTAAAATTTATTAAACTTATGGAATGATTAAATTATTAAAATATAAAAAAATTAATAAATTAATGCATAACAGTTATGTTATAATTTATTTCATGATAAGTTTAAAAATCGTTCTTAGTGTCAATGTAGTACTTGTGAAGCATTGTCAAAAACAAATTTCTTCATTATAGTTAATAATTGAGTTGTAAGATTTATATTCACAAATTATTTTTTAATTATTATATATATTTTATTTTTTTGGCTGTTATTTTCTCATTTTGTATTTATATAACGTGAGTCTTATTCAAATTCATGTGCAATTCTTATGCACGTCACGAAATGAAAAATTTCCAAATTTAAGAAGTATTGTTCACATGGATATGGGTAAACATACGTAACTGAAAATAATCATTTTTATTAATTTTTGAGAAGAAAAGAACAACAGTATCACGGGGGTCTGAAAAAGTGTGGTCTAAGAGCATCATTAACCACATGTTTGAGGACCTCTTGAAGGAAGGACCCTAAACTAGTGAAAAATGTCATACTATGATTCGGTGAAGCCATAGACGTCAAGAAGTGTGAAACCTTGTTCCCTCTCCCACATTGTGTGAGTGACCTCGATGTGATTGCCCAAGAGTTGTCTGCACTTCCTTTTGGTGTACTCTATTATCCATAGAGACGATCCTGAACCAAATAATGATTTATATAGGATGAGAGAATTTGTTTCCACCACATTTTGCAGAATTTGTCTCTGTTTACACATCTCCAAGAAGGTAGCCTTCACCTTCTCCTCCAATTGATGTGCATCTCCCATGCCGTAGAAAGCCGAAAAGGTCGCAATGATAGCCCCATACTAGTTCCTGATTACACCACCTCCCTACATCTCCCCCCCAAAGGACCCTTCTGTGTTAGGTTTCAGTCCACTGTATAGAGCATGCCACTGAACCCAGTTCCCCTACCCCGATCCATTTCTCTAATTGAGAAAGGAACAGTTTGATGCCAGGGCACATAATGAGGGTTCTCCATGACATGCTATGCTAAGCCAAACAAGGTCCTGCAGTAAATTCCGTATTTTGAAGATAATGCAGTTATGAGAACCGTGTAGGTCCTTATTCCTTGCCTCATTTTTTCCATCCATAGGGTCCAACACCCCTCCAGAAGAAATATTGACCAAGCTTTTCTCTCATCACCATTTTCCTAGGTTCCATTAAACCAAACCCTATGAAAAACCTCATTCAACCCTCCCTAATTGCTCCATCCCGCACATTCCCCAATGGCCTTCCAAAACCAAGAATCCCATTCACTGTTGAAAAAGTGATGCCCCACGGATTCTAGCATGGGATTGGTGCAACCACAATACATGGAGGCGATACTCACTCCCATGCACTAAATATTTTTCCTCAGTGGTCAAAGCCTGATTCCTCACTCTCCAGAGTAGGAAATTGAAATTTTAATGTACCTCCTTACAGCAAAGTAGCACTCTCCATGGTTCTTAAGTGGAAGTTCCCCTCCTCACATGGTTAAAATCATTAATGGAAAACATACCTTAAGTGATGCCCATAAATATAAGTCCACCCATATCATCATTGAACATAATGTTATTGAATTCCACATGATGACTCTCATGAGAATAGATGAGAGAAATTCATGATTATCACCTGCATCTTTGAGGGAGAGATCAGATGTGGGGAAGCCTGGAAACCATTGCTTTCCAACCTTATTTTTTTTAATCTAGATGTTAACGTCCCCCTACTAACCATCCATTTTGAATTTTTTTGTAGGAGTTCTACGTACGGGTGAATTAGCATCCAAATCAAAGAAGGCCTCACCCTCTCATCACTGACATTCATCCCATATCTTCCCTGCATAATTATACTCCAAAATGTTCTTCCTTCCATAGCCTCCCATGAATGTTTATCATGAAACCCTTGCATAGCTAGAGTGACACTCTACGTGTTTATACCCACCTCCGAAAGAGGTTTTGCGAGGTGCTTCCCCGACACCCAATGATGTCGGACTTCCATTTTCCCGTCCTAAATAAAATATACCATAATCCTTTTCAGTGTGCCAACCACAGTTTTGGGAGCATTAAATGTGGAAAAAATGTTCATTGGAATGGACACAAGGATAGTATTCACAAGAGTAATGCGACCTCCAATGGAAAGGAATATGTTTTTCCAGCTGAAAATGTGCCCAGTGATCTTGCTAAAAAGTTTTTCAAGGTGGTGGATTCGAAGAGAAAAATGAATCATTAGGGCCCCAGGGTACTCTATTGTCAATAAACCCTTCCTCATATCATGTTTATTTCTAGGTCCCTTTCCCTTCTATCAGAAACATTTCTGATAGTATAATAAAGGCTTTTGTCTCTATTAACCACTTGCCCACTCCACTTGCAGTAATCCTCTAGGAGCCCAATCATCCCTTTCACCGATCTCCAACAACCATTAATAATCAAAATTATATCATCCAAAAACATTAAATGTGCAATACCAATTGTATCATACCGAGTCTAGAAAGGGAGGACATTACCCATATGAGGACCTTGATTGATTTTATGGATAAGCACATTTTGGGAGAGAATGAAGATTGTAGGGGAGAGGGGATCCCCCTGCCTGAGACCGTGAAAATCCTTAAGAACACAAACTGTTTTCCCATAAATGAGGCTGATATCATTTTCAAGCTAAAACAATGGAAAAGGATATCACGAGTCCAATTGGAAAACCCCATACAAGACATCACCCTAATTAACTTATTTTAATGAGTGTAATTTATTTTAAATTCTTATATATCAAATAAGTAAATTTAGTACATTAGAAATGATGATGAAATTCCTATTTAAATAGATGAAAAATAAAGAAAATGATTTTAAATAAAAATTTAAGAACCCTTAAATGACCCATAATTTTAAGAATTATATTTGAATATGTTTGGGTTGTCTATAACATTATTTTTATTCTTATTTAAATCCTTTTTTGACCTAGTCTAATCCCTTTATTCTAAATAAAATATTTTCTTTACATGTAAGTATGGTTGTTCACAATATAGTTTTAAATTTATATATTATTTTAATATATTGTTTCTTGATGATAAATTCGGACATAAATTTTCATTGGAAATATAATAAAAATTTATTGATGATGATTTTTTCATAATAACATATTCATGGAATGTTTAAAATCACATATAATTTAATAAATTGACCCAAATATGTATGTTCTCTCTTATATAGTATTACTTTTCTTCGAAAAAAAATCCATAATGATCCAACCTTGAAACCATGAAACAAACACACACAAAACATTAGGAATAACAAAATATTGATAATAAATGAGTGTAATTTTGTTATCAAAGGGTCATATAAGGTATTAAAGATATGAAAATAGTTATTTAATATATTAGTAAAACTATTTAATCCATTATAGAGAATATTTTTCCACTTTTGAGGTATGATGAACCCTTTGTATTGGATTTTTCTTTTAAAATAATTTTTTTTATTATAAAAAATCAAAAAAGAATACATGTTTACTTATACAACATTAGTGTATTTTAATTCATTCATGATGCCTTAATGTTTTCATTGATATATTACATGGTTATTATTAGAGAAATTTGTTCCATTTCGATGTGTGCAGTATTCCATTAACATTAGATTTTTTTCATTGAAATAATTTTATGATACAAGTATTCATGTTTTATGAATATGTTATAGTTCATAGTCATTATCTTTGAAATTGGATGGGGCCTATATTTACATATAATGAATTACGTATATATATGTGTAAAATTTATTTTAATGGTTATTCCATGTGTAACTATGATGGTTAGGCCATTAAGTAGCCATGATGGTTACATTAAATTGTTTCCATGATAGTTATATTATTAGGTAGTAGTAAAGGTTACAAAACATATGGTAGATGTTATGGTTACCATATTAAGTAATTAATTCCGCAAGTTACCAATACTGTTTATAAATACTCTCTATTTATATGGAAATATCTTGTATTCACAAAGTATGTATATGAAACTTTAAGGGTGAGAAAAATAATTCAGTGAAAATGATTTCTTATGTTTACAAGTATTTATAAAATAATTCATTATTTATTTATTTTTATATACCTTTAATGAGAATTTTGTTTTTATCCCATGTTTCAAAAAAAAATCACGGTATTTAAGGATGGTTAAGAGAAAATAAAAATCCATGATGAACGTTTTAAACATTTTTCATGAAAATAATTCACATTTTATTGAAAAAATTCATATTATGGTAAAAATGGATATTATTTAATTTGTAACGAATTTTTCGTATTAAATATTTTCATTTATTAATTATGACCTAATTCTCTAAATATGTAGACAAAAAATATCTTTTTGGAATATAATAATTGGAATTTTATTTGAATTCACTGTTTTATGAAATATTTAAATCCATGTTTTTATATTTAGTTTTAAAGAAATGATAAGATAAAATTAGTTGGTAGGATGATGTTAATAGAATTAAATAAAATATTTTACATTGTGTTTAATTTGAAATTATATTAAATTTAAATATTACCATGTTTCATCATCTAAAAATATTTTTATTCAGAAATGTTTTCAGGAGAACAAACAGGGAAACTAAAGTAGAAAGACACCAATATAATGATATTATTTTAAATACATAGCCTATAATGGTGGTAATTACAACCTAGTAGTTTGTGAGAGTGATTGATAACTTGAACTAGGAATAATTGAATGTGGAATCCAAGTAAGAGAATAGATAGAGCTACCACAAAGTAATATGATGATAGTGGAATATTTTATGAGGCAATACCCTTTTGCATTCAGTGTTTTTTCTGACCTAGTGGTGGATAAAGGGTAATGTAAATACCTTCAAAAGATATTTTATTCTATGGGGTGTTTATATAATAATTTTTTTTATTTTTTCTACTTATAATTTTGAAGGTGAATTTTACCAGTGGTTGCCAATGGTGATGAATGTTAGCAATACTAAGGATATTGTTGTCTTGTAATGGGATTAATTTATGAATTTTTTCCTTTTAAAATATTTTCCAAAGGTATTTTGACATAGTACAGAAAATAGATTATTTTAATTGAATTGATATGAGGTATATTCAATGGTTGTGTACGATGAATAAATCAATTAATTGGAATGATATGATCCAAATATTATTAGATATGATGATAGTAAAATCAATAATTTTTATTCCATATTGAAACTAATATATAAAATGGAATTGGATTCCCATGAATTCTAGTGTTATAGGAAACATGTTCAATGTGTTGAGAGGTTAGAAATAGAGTTTTCCAATGATCACATGTACTTTAAAAAAACAGATAAAAAGGTCCAGATGGTAGGAAATGGGTATGAATAAATCAATGAAATTTTATAATACAAAAATATAGTTTCATGTATGTTGGATGTGTGTTGAAAATGATATTAGGGGATGACTTAAAAAATATGATAAGTGTTTTTAATGAGGTAGGTTTGTACAAATAGCTTGATATTTTAATGAAAAATATACTATGATTGGTATTCTTAATTATGATATGAAAACTATGCTATTCTTCAAAAATGTTGAGATGGGTAATTATAAAAACACCTACATAGAGAATGATCTAGATGATTAAAATCATATGGATTATGATCATAAAGGTGTAATGTAACAATTTGATAATACATCAGTAGATATTAAGCCATTTAATTATGTGATATCATGTACACTGTTTTTTTACTCATATTTTTCTAATTTCTTATTTATTATTGGATCTATACATTACATTATCATTGAATAATTTTTTTTTGGTAAATTAGAAATTTCACATCAATAATTGAAAGAAAAAAAAATTGTTAAAACACCATGGGGAAATATAAAATGAAAAAAAATAAATCTAGGAATTTTATTTTTGTTGTTTATGAAAATAAATGACCTGAAAACCTTGTTGTTTTCCCTTAGTAGGGTTGTATGTTATTCGGGGAATAGATTGGATTTATTTCTACTATAATAAGATTGATTATAGAGATAAATAATTATTATTTCAGAAAAAGTTTTAGTTTGTATACATGAATTATCCCATATTATTTATGACAAATTAAGAAGCTAAGAAATTGTTAAAAGATAGAAAATGTTATGTAGCACCTATTTATGAAAACAAGGAGTTATTCCAATTTAAGATGAGATAATGGTAAATGAAAACATAAAATTTTTCCCGTATTATTTTACTAGTGTTATACTAGACTAAGAAGCAGAATTTCTATTTAATTATTTCATGATGCTAAGTTAATATCAATACCCATTATAAAATGGTACACGACGAATTTCTTAGAATTGAAAAATTTATTAAAAGAGTTTCTTTATAAAGGATTCATTCATACTAGGGCTTCACCATTGGGTTCTTCTATTATGTCTATTAAAAATAATATTATTTCTATAAGGCTCTTCATTGATTATATATATTTGAATAGAATTACTATAAATAATGAGTATTAATTTCCCCATATCGATGAATTATTTGATCATCTCATGGGAGATCATTATCTTTCCAATATTTAATTTATATCTAAGTAATATTAGTTGAAGGTAAAAAAAGATGGTATTCCAAAAACTGATTTCCATTTTAGATATGATAATTATGAGTTATTGATTATGCCCATCAGTTTGGAAAATTATCCTACTATGTTTATGGATATTATGAATATAACTTTTTTTGGATAATTGTATAAGTTATATGTTGTTTTTATTGATGAAATTATGCTTTTTTCAAAAAAAATATGAAGTTCCTGAAAAACATTATTGAATATTTCGGTAAATTATCATAGAAAATAAGTTATATTAAACATTTCTCTATTTGGATTTTTTTTTAAAAATTCATTTGATGGTCACTATTTCAATAAGGATTATGTAATAGTGTATCATACCATAACTAAAGATGCCCAATATATAATAATTTGTACTAAGAATTTTATTTATCTTGGACTAGAGGGATATTATTAATAGTTTATTTAGAATTTTTCATGGTTATCTAGCACTAAAATTTTGTTGAGATGAAAAGGGGATAAATTTATTTGGAGAGAAGAATGTGATACTTGTTTTTAGTAATATAATAGGATTTGGGTAAATGCTCCAGTTTTTCCCCAACTTTATATAAATGGGGATTTTTTCATCTATAATGATGCTTCATTGGAGGGACATGGTTGTGTTCTGATGCAGAATGATTAGGTTATTTCTTATGCCACAATATAATTGAAACATCATGATTTAAATTAACCCAAAAATGATTTTGAATTATAATATATGGATTTAGATTTAATAATTTAGAGTAATTATTTATATAAATCAAAATTTGAAGTATATATTAACCATAAAGGATTGAATAATATATTTACTCAGAAGAAATTTAACATGAGGCTGAGAAGAATGATGGAACTCATAAAGGATT
This sequence comes from Viscum album, assembly GCA_963277665.1. Taxonomy (NCBI): domain Eukaryota; kingdom Viridiplantae; phylum Streptophyta; class Magnoliopsida; order Santalales; family Viscaceae; genus Viscum; species Viscum album. The sequence goes on along the minus strand of OY728141.1, from coordinate 1,198,919,034 downwards.
GTGATTGCGTGATCTATTATCATCCTTAAAAAGAAAAAAAATCGGAGAATACCTTGAGTCAAAAACATCTTGCTACATTAAACATGTTACATTTGGAACATGGCCCTTTGGAAAATTACTGGATTAATTTTTTCCAGGTAGTTATGGGTGTAGGGTGTTACTCTATTTATTTAGGTGTTTGTGTAATTGTCTCTCATAGATAGAATTAAGAATAATTATAAATAATATTGTGAGTTATAAAGAAATGTAAAATTGGTTAAGAATGGTATGTTTCGTGAATATGATGTTGATAATTATTATATCATATGATTTAGAAATAAATTATGGGTTCCTTGAGATTTCCAGCTGATGAAATAATTGTTAATTAATGATCATAGTTCTGTATTATCGTTTGACACAGAAATCAATAACATGTATTGATACATTCAACAATATTACTGGTTGGATGGAATTAAAAGAAAAAATTTAAATTTTATAATGACAGGTTTGACTTTCTAATATATTAAATCCGAGCGATAGCTACCAAATTGAAGGATTCCTCCTTTTCATGTACTATAGTGTAAATGGGAACATATATCCTTGGACTTCATGCTGGGTCAACTGAACAATTCTCAGGGTAAAAAATCGATAAGGGTTATTCATTATTAGTTGACTAAATCTTCACATTTACATCCAATATAAGTTAGTAATTATTTAGATCATCATTCCCTATTGTAACTCAAAGATATTGTTAGGTTACATGGAGTTCCTATATCAAATCTGTCTTATAATGATCCTAGGATCACTTATAAATTTTAAAAAGACATTCAGATGTTTTTGGGAACTGAATTAAATTACCACACATCTTTTCATCCTCAATTTGATTCACAGACTGAGTGAACAATTCAAAAATTGGAAGATATGATTCGATATTGTTTAATGGATTAGCCAAGAATTTTTAATATCTATATCTGTTATTTGAGTTTTTTTATAATAATAGTTTTCATTCAACAATATATATGGAATCATTTGAAGCATTATAAGTATAATGGTTTCGAAATCGAAATTTTTTGGACGATGAATGAGAAAGGAAGTTGATGGGAGAAGGATTAGTAGAGGAAGTGGCTAAGAAATTTAAGATGATATATAAATATATGTGGACATCGAAAAGCATGATGAAAATTTATGTGAATAACACGAGGAAGAAATTTTCTTTTGAGATATGTTATCATATTTTTCAAAAATCTCTCAATGTAAATTTGTTTTTAATTTTGGAAAGAGAAAAATTATAATCCCATTGTTCATAGAACCTTATGATATCCAAAATAACGATGGACCACTTTTATATAGAGTATATTTTCCTCTTTTTTTATCTCAGGTACACATTGTGTTTCATGTCTCAATGTAAAGAATGTATGTAATAAATCCATCTCATGGCATGATACTAGAAATCATTTATATTGATGATAAAATTTAATATGATGATTTTTTTTATATTATTGATCATAGAGATAATTTATTGTAGAATAAAGTAATTCACAAAGTTATGGTTTTATAGAGACACTTCTTGGTTGAAGAAACAACATGGTAATATGAAAATGTTGTTAGGGAGAAATATCCCCATTTGTTTAATAAGTGAATAAATTATTATTATATAATTTTCAAAAGGGGATAGAATGCAAAAAACTGAGTATAGATAGAGTTTTTTTTCCTATAAGTGTTATCGAATTAAATAGTTTAATTCATTATGTTCTGTAATTGTTAAAATAATTAATTTCAGTGAAATAATTTTTTAAATGGTTATATTAAATTTATTATATTTAAAATTATAGATTTTTAATTTGAAAAAAACTAATTTCATTTTTAACTCATAATTTTGAAATTATTTTTATTGATTTTTGATAATTTTCTGGAAACAAATTGTTGAATATTAAAAATATTGGTTTTTTGAAATATAGTAATTTTGTGACATCGTCAAGAATTATTTATTATTTAAAATTTAATAATTTTATGAAATGAATAAATTATTAAATTATAATATAAATATTGTTTGAATATAATTTATAGCATGTTTGTTAAAATTTATTTCGTGATATGTATGAAAATTGTTTTCAATGATGAAGCAAATCCCACATAGCATTGACAAGGTCTTCTTTCGAGCCTTATAGATTCTAAGTGAGAGATAAAAAAATTATGATATATTTATTAATTATTATGAATAATTTAATTTTTTGATGTAATATTTTTTAATTTTATAGTTATGTAACTTGATTATTATCCAAATTCATGTGCAACTAATTTACATGGAAAAAAATGACGAATTACTGAATTAATTTTGTATTTCATGACATGGATATGAGTAAATACACATAACGAACAAGTATAAATTATTAAATTTTACATAATTAGATAAATGTTATGAAGTTAAATTAATTTTAATTCATATAAATGAAATAATTTACATTAATTATTGGGTAATGTTGATGTAGTGCTTACAAAAGAAGAAGAAAAATATATAAAATAATTTTAAATAAAAATATTAGAACCCTAAAATGAACCCAAATTTGAATAATTATCTTTAATATATAATTTTCTAGTATATTATTTTTATGTTTCTAATTTGGAACCTTTTTTGAACCTATTGAATTAATTTAATCCATTAATAATATTTCATTTAAAAATTAATCTTTTTGTCAGTACTATAGTTTTTAATTTGTATAATATTTTAATATTTTGTTTTCCAAAAGGGAAATTTAACCACAAATATTAATTATAAATACAATAAATTTATCTTATTCATGTAAGTGTATTTTTAATTTTTAGTTTAAAGATAAATACAATAATTGATTTCAAAACAATGAATCAAAAATTATTAATTTAATGAAAAAGTAATATATTTTATATTAAAAATATTAAAATAAATATAATAGGAGAATTTCACTATAATACCCAAATTACCATGATTAAAATGTTTTTTATGGGATATGGTATTTTTTTTTAATTTGACACTTTTTTAAGGTTTCAAGGATATATTTATGAATAGTGTTTAATTTGACAAATAGTATTTTTCATTTATAAAATATATTATTAAATTACATAAAAATATATATCATGTAGAAGGACAAATATTATGCTATTTTATTTAATATGTGATATCATATTATTTATAGGCCTTTTAAAAGTCTTATTCCATATATTAGACTTATTGTATTTTATTATTTTATGAAATTTGTTGTTTTACCTTCACCTCTATTATAAAAAGAGACTCATACTGTCACTTAGTTTCATCAAATTAACCCATATTGATCGACTATACTCTACAAAATTTCCTTTTCCTCATCCCTGTACAAATTCTAGTGATTTTTTTCTAACAAACGACAAATTCCAAGATCCTTATGAAGGTTCTCATAGAGAGAAGGTTCAGAAGGTAAATTCTTTCTTTTCATCTTTTAACTTCATTATCACTTATACATTATCCTTACCAAATATCCATTGATTCAAGATAACTCCAAAATCATATATATATATATATATATAAATATATATATTATTTTATTATTTTAATGGTTTATTAAATATAAAATCTCTTCTTTTCTTCTTTTATTCATAAATATAAAATTGTCGTCCGTGTTTTGGGAAATCACCGCCTTCATGGATAGTGAGTATTTATTTCTAAATACCTCAATCTTGGAATGATTAAATTAACATATAAATTTTTAAAATTAACTAAATATATATGTTCTCTCTTCAAGGGTATTAATTCCATTAAAAAAGAATATCCAAAAAGGACAGACCATGAAACCCTGAAATGAACACACCAGAAACAATTGGAATAAAATTATATAGTTAATAAATTGGTAGAAATATGTTATAGAAAGATCATATAAGGTATTATATATATGAATATAGTGCTGTAATATATTAATAAAACTATTTAACCCCTGATACCTGAGGAGTGAACATGTTTCAATTAATAGAAACTGAAGGTAAGGGATTTTTCTATTAAAATACTCATTAATGTTTTTTACAAAATTCAAAAATAATGAATTTTTTTTTATAAGTAATGATTTAATTTTCTTAATTTCAATAATCCTTAATGTTTTTATGTTTTCATTAAAAAATTTCATGGATAGTTCTTATGAAAATAACCTCCTTTCTAAGTGTGTATTATTAATTTAATAAGTGAATTTTTTCCAAGCAATAATATTTATGATGCACCTATTCATGTTTTTTTATTATTATTTGGTTATTAGTGATTATTTATGATTATAGGTGGGATATATATCTACCTATTATTAATTGGGTGTGTTTATGTTATAATTTTACAGTATTGGTTATTCCCACTGTAACTATGATTTTTACACCATAAAGTGGTCGTGATGGTTACATCATATGGTAGTCTTAAGGGTTATATTGTAAGGTTTATTTTAGAGTTACAAATAAAATGGTTACCATGAGCCTTAAATTATTAAGTAATTAATTACCCATGTTACCAAAATGTATTTTTAAAATTTTCAATATTTAAGGGAAATATCATATTTTCACAGAATAAATATGTTCTACCATATTGGTGAGAAGTATATCTATGTGAAATTTTTTATGTTTATTAGTATTCAGGGACTAATTTTTTCATTAATTATTTTTATATCCCTTACGGAGATTTTTTTTCTCATCCCATGTTTTAGAATGATTTTCACTATGATTAATGATGGGTAAGAGATAATAAGAACCCACGAAGAATGTTGTAAGGATATATTAGAAAATGAATTCTTGATTTATTAAAAAACAATTCTATATTAGAATCATAGATATAGTTTTATTTGTATATTCATTGTATGCGAGTGGATTTTCTTGTGTGAATTTTGAACTAATTATCTGAAACCCTAAATACAAAATATCATTAGAAAAGTAATTATGTGAATTCTATTTGAATTTTAATTTTTTTTAAATTTTTAAGGATTATTCATTATAAAGGATGAACATCAGAGTCCTCCAGTCATACATTAGTTGCATCCAGTGATGTCATGGGAGTTGGAAGAGAACTCTATGTCATTTTATGCTTAAATGTAGTGTTTTATCAAATGAACTTCTTTTAATGTACTTATATGAAATATATTAAAATTAATATAAGAAAAGATTAGAAAATTAATTTTAGAAAATTAATTTTTAAATTTAGTGTGTCAAAATTATCCTTAAATAACTTTTTTGGATTTTTCTGAGAAACTTCATATTTTGATGAATACAGAAAACTACTACGTTTTTGTTAAAAATGAAATTTCGATAAAATAATTATAAATATTAATTTATAAATGATATTTTTAAATGGAAATTTGATAAATTATACATATATTAATAAAATTTAGGCCATTATAAACAACAACAATTTGAAATTGAATATAAAAACATAACAAAACTTTTGATCATTTTTTAATATTAAAACCCTTATATTCTGTATCATTTATTGGATAAGATTTAATAAAAATTTTATATATTCTATGAATTTAATTTCAAAAAACACAAATACATAATTTTAATCAGTATAATATTTATTTTATATTTATTTCATGTTTATTTTTGACCAAAAATATTAGTAAAAGTGATTAATATTTTTCACAATGTTTATGGCCAAATTAAGCATAATGAAGAACAAAACATTAAAATTCAGGGCCCGAATGATCTAGAAACTTGTGAAAACCCATTTAATTTCTATATTTGATCTATTATACTTACATGATTTATTTATATGGTTTTTTATGACATTTTTTTGGAACTAACATTTGTACACCTAACACGTTTTTAAAAATTCCAAGTGAGTCCTTTTCCTTCCCTATAAAATCTAACACCTATTACACTTCCTCATACCTATTAAACCAATTAAATTAGGTCATGGATTGAAAAATACACTTACCAACATCCCTATATTACATTTATAATACTTTCCTTGGGATAAGGAAATCTAAGGAATTCATTTCACACAAAACAAAAGTAGTTACCCGAATAAGACGTAACATATTCTCAAAAGTTCATTCTATTTTTTTCATTCTCTACCTCAGAAAAAAATCATTATTCTATTATTATATAAAAATTAGTATCTAAAATATACTAGGTTTTTTTCTTTTAATAGGTTATACCTATACTTAATCACACCTCCATCTAATCGGTAACGAACATACTGGTTTTTGTGTACGGTGAACTACTGCTTCACCAAAAAATGATAGTTCATTATTCCCTTAAAACCTATAATGGTTTCCATTATGATTGAAAAACTATTTATTTATGATATATATTTTATTTATTTTGTAATTATTCCATGATAATGTTTATTTAGAACATTTTTTATTCTTCCATCTAATGTAAATACAATAATTTAATTTCATTTAACGTGGACTACCGCCCGTCAAAGTGATATGATCTATTCATACACTAAAAATGATGTAGTAGGGAGGGTTTAAGTGAATATATTATTAATATATAATATCTTAAATTCATTATAAAAATGATATATATATATAAACTTATTTTTCTTTTACATTATTTCTCTCGACAATTATATTAAATGGAAAAAGCTTTCATACGTATGGACGACCTATTGTATCCATGAACGGTGTATTAAATATCATAAATATATATTATATATACTATAATAATGAAAATATATGGTATATTAATAATATTTATATAATCGTTTACATTTTGGAATAATTATATTAGTATAAGGACCTACAATATAACAAATTAAGTATCATACGAAAAATAAAGTGAATATTACCTAAGTGAAACCTTAACATATGATGGTTAACACATGGGTAATAAATGGTCCTAATCCAAAAATATTTATTATTTGATATAATAATATTTTTTTGTTAAATATGTATAAAAAATTATTTATTATATATGTAGTTTGAATAAGTATGACAAGAGTCAAGACACATTGTAAGGGGATTTCATATCCCTTTTTTAAATTCGTGACATACAAGCTATGTTCTCCACTATTTCCTTTTGGGTGGCTTATTTATTAACCACGATTGAATTAAATGTATATTTTACTTAAATTTATTGTTATTTACATAAAAATATTATTAACATTTATTTCAGGGAGATTATGATTCAAAAATTACCAAATAATTAAAATAGTTGTGTCTCAATTTTCCTTCTTTGAGGTTCATGTTATGTTATGCACATAAATTATTTTAGAGGCCTTTATACATTTATTTTACATGTTATATCATGAATAAAATAAATTTTATGGTGTTTTTTGATTCATTTAATTTCCTTTTTCTTACATGGAGACTGTGAAACCATGTTACGATGTTATAACAAACAATCTCATTTCTTTTAGAGATTGTTTATGTTTATGATTTCTTCTGATGAAATATTATGACAATTCTCTCAAGAAAACTCTCAAATTTTATTATCCTCTAGATATTAATAATATAATCTTGTATTGGTACCATGTTCTTACTCTTTGGTATATAAGATAGTTAAGAAAGATTTTTTTTGGAAATCCTGACTTTACCCTCCCTTCGGTCGAAAATCATGGTTGTTTGAAAATTATGTTTTCTAAAAATGGTTTCGAAGAATATTTTTATAATATTATATGATAATTAATATAAATTTTTAGCCTTTTTTATTTTAACTATTTTCGTAGAATTCTTATTGCCTCTATCAGATCAACTTATTTTTCTATACTTTTTCACTCTAAAAGTAATATTGGTTTCACCTTGTAAGACATGTACAGATTTACTTCCCGTCATTTATCTAAGCTTCCTTTTCATGTACAAAGGGTTTTTTAAGAATATTTTTCCTTAAAAAAATCTATTTTCAATGAAGAAGGTTTTCAAATCAATTCTTGGTTTCATTTATAATTTTTCAAGAAAATTGGTTTTCAATACGTTTTCATTATTTATTTATATGGTTTCAATGTATTTTCAAAGAAAATATTTTTCAAAACATTTTAAAGATTTATTTATATGTTTTCAGATTATTTTCCAGGAAACGGTTTTCAAAACATTTTCAATATTTCTTTATGAATTTTCAAAGTGTTTTCAATGAAATATTTTTTTAAAATGTTGTGAATCATGTTTTATATGTTTTCAATGAAAAAAATTTCTGAATTATTTAAATTCCTCATTATATATATTAATGAAATTTTATAATAAAATTATTTTAAAATGGTTTTATGTATAAAAAATACTTTTTCAATGAATGGATATTATATTCATATTTTTTGAAATATATATCAATTTATTTTCATCTAAGATGACATCCATTGATGTTACTCATTCACCTTTAGGAAATGATATAAAGGTTCCATTCATATTATGTATATGAATGGGTTACTCTTAATGTCATGGTATTAATGAAACTCTTTTCTCTTTCAATTATTTTATGCTTTTTAAAGCCTTATCTATTCATGAGTTATGTTTATGATGAAATTATTATGAATCCTTTATTTTTTTTCCACATGTTATGACAAAATTACATGATCATAATACCCATTTCCTATCATTGGTTATGATATAATCATGTCATGGATGAATGGATGATTTAATTATGAGATGGGTCAGACCTATATCTCTCTACAACACATTGGGTGAATATTTAAACCTCATGAGATAGAATAATATGGTCTTGAGAGTGTACTTTGACTTCTATGATTCCCATGGGAGTAAACCATGACTACAAAAATAGTATGTGTGGGGAAATAATTCTATTAAGATGGTCATGGGATTGATCCATGACTACCAAGATGGAATGGGGAGTGAACTCATACCTCCAATATGGCCTTGGAAGCAATTTCGTGACATCTATGAGTGAACCTATTTAATTTTCACAATTTTTTTCATGTACTCGATTTCATATCTATAAGTTTACATGAGGGACTAATTTTATGTCCTTATCATAATCAGTGAATGTTTTTCTACTACTACAAGTTCTCATTATTATATGCCTATGTGTCTTCCATAATTGAAAGTTTTATTCAGAAGATATTCTTTTAAGGATTCTATAATTTATTTACTTATTATTCAAGTCTCATGAACTATCATGTTTTCTACAATGATTCGTGTATATGATCTTTGATATGTAGGGTATGATCTCTTATCCTTATTATCATGTTCTCATACCCTAATTTTATTAATTATTCTTACATATAACCCTTATCTACCATTACTGGAAATTTAATCTCACCAATTTCTTATGTTTCCTTTCCCTATGTAATGATAAAAGGTTTTTGGTAGATGTACTAAAGGTGGAGACTGTTATGGAAGATGTAGTAGATCTTTCCCAATGATAGAAGATTTTTTTTCATGTTTCAAAAACACTAAACTATTATGGTCATCAGGTATTTAATTTTTTATTATACTATGTATTCATCTAAAATGATTTAATATCCATGTATGTTATTCTTGGGTCACTATAGTTGGTACTAGTGGAATGGTTTATTCCACCATTGGAAACTAAGATGAGAAAAAATTAGTGATATCCCTTGGTATATTTCTAAGGTCATGTCTAGGTTTTTCTCTATATAAGGTATAAATATGAGTCAAAATTTAGGAAAATGTCAATAAATATTGGTAAATAGTAGAGCAGGTTGATTTATATCTATAAATATTTATTTGGGTACTACAAGTGGAATTTGATTTTGACCAAATTTACCTATGTTTAAGAAAACCGATAATAAGTTCTAGGCCAGACACAAGGAAATCTAGTACATGAAAATGTGCCTTGCTTCACACCTGGTTTGACTCTCTCATGGAATATTCTTTTGAAATTCAAAATCACATCATGAACGATCATAAAGAATTTATATATAAGTTAGCTATGAATAACCTTGGATGATCCTAGGGTGTCGTATAATAAGGATGGTGCCAGGATTTAGAAATCCCAAATGTTAATCATTTCATGACATTGTGGTTTTATTCTATGATATTTAATGATCATACTATGACTTCTGGTTTTAGTCAATGGAGAGAACTAGATGGAACATATTTAACGTTTATTTCTTAAGAAGTAAAAATTATGGGCATTATGTGAATCTATTTACCAAGTAAAAATCTCATAATGTTATTTAGGAAGGTTGTATGATTACTTGTAATACTTTTTAATATAATGAAACCAAAAATGACATGTGAAAGGTATGAATTTTTTTCAGTATTTCTTACAATAAATATAATAAGAAAGATTATATTAATGTTGAGGACCATTGAGAGATTATTCATATTTCAAATCTATATAATGTGTTAATATAGAAGAATTTGTTGAATCCAAAGTAATGGTTTACGAATAATGATTGAAGAATGAAGAATTTATGATTCTTTATTTAGATATTATGTTATATAAATCATTAAATATATAAGTATTTTAAGTAAAATGTCTCAATAAAGAAAGAAAATTATTTCAAGGGTGATTAAGTCATTGAAAATTTATGTAATATTATATTGATTTGAGATAGGTAAACCTTAATTAATTCTATAGGATGAGAAAATAATGTTTGGATAATGATATTCTAGATATGAATAATTAAATTGGATAGTATGAATTAACCTATAGGTGAATATTTTAAAAAATTATATTTAATCACCCAGGAAGTTTAAAAAAATTATATTTTAGGAATATATCAAATATACCTAAAAATAAGGAAGCATGCATGATTTATAATAGGATTTATGGTAAATATATTAATTACCATGTTCTAAAAAAATTTACTATAAGCATATTAACATATTTGGAATGTGGCAGTCAATTTATACTTATTGATTTATGGGGGATCAATGTTAAGAAGGATTAGTGACTTTATTACCATGTTTTTGGATTTTTAATTATTTTATAAGGGTTATAATGTTATCCATTCATGAAATGTTAATGTTTAAATTTTAATGAAATATTTAAGTATTGATATTTTATTGAAAACCATAGTTAAGTGGCTATTTAGTGATTAACCTTATATAAAGTATGTAAATAAAATTTAGTAAATTATATTAGTATGTTTTTATAAAAATAAACCATGTATATCGGCAGACAACCAATCTTGTCCAGAAATGTCTCAGGTATTGAACCCATGACCAAAAGATGATATGGGTTTCACGCATACCATTGGCCAACATGATGTCCTGGTTTATGCATAATTATTTTTGATGAATAATTATTTATTTTGAAATGTTATTGTTACTTTTTATATTTATATATTTACTTATTAACCATACATATTTTTATGAAAAGTTTTAGATAAGTAGTTATAATTTTCATTCTTTTGGGAGACTTAATATGTGTAAAAGTGTATTTTATTGATTTTGGCATCAGTGTTAGTATTTTGAAATCTATTTCATGAAGTAATGGATGAATTTTATATAAATAAAAGATTAAAAAAATAATGAAATTTTTTTCATAATCTTGTTTAATAAAATAATTACTCAAGGATAGGATAATGATTAAAAATAATAACATTTTTTCCTAATACATTAATTTTTTTAGAAATAATGGCCTATTAAATAATTATAGAATTAAAAATTTGAGGACATAAAATTTTATCTGATCGTGAAATTTTTTGTGAATGATGACCTCAATCACTCCCTATAAATATTTAATATTTTCCTCTATATCTAATGTTCACGCCCAATATATTTTCTCCAATGTGGAATCCTAGTAATATGTTACGTTGTGTAACCATTATGGTTACAAATATCCATTTTAAAGGAATTTTTAGCATTCATTTTTAGGAAGTGGGTTTCTATGAATTAAATTTTTTGTATTGATAACCGAGCTGAATTTCCTGCGTGAAATTAATTTTAAGGGGGGTAGAATGTAACACCCTTAGATTTTGTGAATTATTTTTATTCAAATTAATTTAATATTATATATATTTTTCATTTCATTCATCACTGATGATAGTTTATTTTATATTAGATAACTATCTTTGGCTTTCTTTATATAAAATAACATTATAATTTTGTGCTATAGAAAAAAATGGTATACGTTACACACAATACGGACTTGGAATAAATTGAATGCAACATCGACTTGGAATACGATGAATGCAACAATGAGTTTCTAAAAAACATTTTTTATATATTTATTTAAATGAGACAATTATAACATAGATTTGAAACATAGTTATAGGAAAATTACTAAAAATTTTGAAAATATTTTTTAAAATTTTTTATAAAAATTTATCATATTGATATTGAATGATATAATTTTTTGTAACGTACTTTTATGCATAAAAGTACAGTTCTCTTGAATGAATTGCTTTTAATGTTCATATGTGGAAAATAATAAAATAAATTATAGACAATTTTAGTAATGTAAATTTATTAAATTCATTTCTGAATTCATAGAGTTTAAATTTTGTTGGGTGAATTTTTTGACATTTCTTGAGAAACGTTAATTTTGATGAATACTGAAAACATGTCCATTATATGTTAAAAATACATTTTTTAAATAATTATTATTGTCAAATTATAATTTAAATTTTATTTAAGGTTACATTAGATAAATTATAGATCAGTTAATAAAACTTATTTCATTATAAACAATTTCACTTATAAACTTAGTATTAAAACATAACAAAATATTGATCATTTTTGTACATTAAAAACCTATAATTTCATCCCGTCTATGAGATTAGAATTAATCTTAATTTTCTAGAATCATTCAATTGAATTTAAAAAACCAAAATACAAAATTTTATTTAGTATAACATTTAGAGGCTAATTAAATCATGTTTATTTTAGACTAAAATTATTAGTAAAAGTGATTAAAATTAATCACAATGATTAATCCAAATTAAGATAAATTAAGGATTAAACCATAACATTAAAGGACCAAATTATCTAGCCACTTGTAAAATACAAATTTTCTATCCATATTTCATCAAATAAACCATAAATTATAGAGTTTTTTGGTTTGGTATTACTTTTCTTAGGTAATAACACATGTACACCTAACTTGTTTCTATAAATTCCATGTGATTCTTTTTTTATTCCACATAAAATCTCCCAATTCTTCCAATTATCGCACATATCCAACCTATAAATTTTATCCAATACCAAACCAATACACTTACAATCATCCTTGTATTACTCTTATAAGCCTTCCCTTGGTAATAATGGGATCCATGGAAGCCTCTTGTAACAAAGAAAAATTAGTTACCTCGTTATGAGGTAAAGTCTTTTCTCAATTCGTCTCTTTTGATTTCCTTCTCTGCCACCTTAAAATCTATTTATTATATAATTATATAACAAAACTAGTATAATAAATATACATGGGTGTTTTTATGTAAATTTTCTGACCTAAACATACACAAACCTCCATCTAATGGGTATCAGATATACTATTTCTATGTATGGAGAACTACTTCCTCATAAACGATGATTGTTCATTTTTTCCATTAACACCTATCATAGTGGCCATAATGATAGAATCTATGTTTATATATGATATATATTATATTTTTATTTTTTTACTCTTTTTTAATTTTTATTTATAATATTATTTTATGATTCCTATCTAATGTAAATAAGATAATTTCATTGGTGGATGTGTAGACTACCTCCCCCTCATATCGATATGATAAATTCATACACTACATGGATTTTATTAAGGATGGAAAAGGTGAATATATATGATATATATGGTATCATAAATATAATATAATAATTATATATATATATATATATATATATATGTTTATATACAAATTTTTCTTATAATTTGTTTCTCTCAACATGATAATTTAACGGAAATATCATTCAAACATACGTACGACCTACCATCTCCATGAACGTTGAAATAAATTTTATACTTATATATTTTTTATATTATTATCATACATATAAAATTTCAATAAATAATATTTATATCATGTTTTACACTACGGAATCTAGATATATATAAATATAAGGACCAGTAATATATCAAATTAATTCATATACGAGAAACCAAGAAAACATTACCCAAAGTGAAACCTTAACATTGGATGGTTAAGAAGAGTGTAATATATAGTAATAATCCAAACATATATGGTATTATATATAATAATATGGTCATGTAAAATATTTATAATAAATTTTAATTTATTATTCTAGTGGTTTAAATGAGTTCGATGAGAGTCAAGACCCAAGGTAAAAGCATTTCATCTCACTTTTTATTTCCTTGAGTTAAATTCTTTATTTTGAACTCTTTACTTTTTGTTGTTGTCTTAACTTCTCATTATTTTATTATATGTATCTTGAAATTTAATATATGTGTATTAAAATATCCATTTTGTGAACATTATTTAATGGGGTTTATGTTTCAAAAACAAACCAAATCGAAAAAATAATTTAGTATCAATTTTCATTATTTGAGAATCATTTTCTGTTATGAACCTAATTTATTTTTCAAGGTGTCTATACTTTCATTTTACATTTTATATAAGGAATATAATAATTTTAATGATCTTATTTTATTCATTAAACTTTATTTTTTTGACATGCAGAGAATGATCACGTGTTATAATTTTATAAGAGTGTTTTAAAACAATCTCATTGCTTTTTTAGATCATTTATTTTTGTTCTTTATTTGATGAAATCATATGAACAATATCTCAGGAAAATTCATGAATTTTAATTTCATCTAAATATTCATAATATAATAATGAATTATTACATTTTTATACTCTTTGGTGTATCGAAAAGTATAGAAATTGATTTTAAGAAATCCCAAATATACCTTCCCTTAATTTGGAAATATTTGTCATTTAAAAATCATGTTTTCTAAAAAGGGTTTAGAAGAATTTTATTATAATCTCATATGACCATTAAAATGAATTTTTACACTTTTTTATTTTACTAACCTTAAATGTAATCTTCTTTTCTCTTTCTAATAAAAGTAACTTTTGAACCCTCTTACAATGGAAAATGAATATTTTATTAACTCATACAACATGTATAGGTTTACCAAAAATATTTTTTTAAGCTCCCTTTTCATATATAAAGGTTAATGTTTAAGAAATTGTATCTTCTAAAAAGTTATTTTCAAGGAAAATTTGTTTCCTTTATATGTTTTCAAGTTAAAAGGTTAAAAAACATTTTAAATATTTATTTATATGTTATTAATTTATTTCCAAATAAAATTGCTTTCAAAAAGTATTCAAGCATTATTTATAAATTTTATATTTTTTTAAATCCAATGGTTCTAAAAAAAATTCAATCAATCCTTATAAGTTTATAATGTGATTTTAAATAAAATGGTTTGTAAAATGTTTCGAAGATTACTTTATTAATTTTCGAGGACAAAGGTTTCCAAATGATTTGAAGTCTTTTTTATATTTTTTATAAGTATTTTATAAGAAAATTATTTCATAATGGTTTTATGTATTCAAAATCCTTATTCAAAAAATAATGTATATTTTCTTTAAAAAGATTTTTTCAATGATATGTCAATATTATTTTCCATGTTAGAAGACATCTAATGATGTTACTCATGCCTTTTTCAGAAATGATAAAAAATATTCATTAATATTATTTCTATTAATGGGTTTCACATAATGTCATGGTCTTCATGAAATCCATTTCTCTTCTATGGATTATATGCTTTAGTATCCTGGTTCTTTTAATGTGTTATGTTTATGATTAAATGATTATAAATCATGTCTTTTACCACAGGTTATGATAATATTACAAGTTTATAATAACCATTTAATTTCATTGGTTATGAAATGATTATTTATGATATATTGGAACATGTATGTAAGATTTCATTATGAGACATGTGGGACCTATATCTTCCTCCAATGAATTGGGTAATGATTTATATGTCAATGGATAGACTAATATGGTTTTGGGAGTGATTTGTGACTACTAAGATGGCCATGGTAATCATCCAGGACTACCAATATTGGATAATGATTGAACTCATGCTACTATGGTTGAAATGCGAGTGAACCACGAAAACCAAGAAGGTATAGTGAGTGAACCCATACTACAAAGATGGCCTTGGTAGAAATACCTTAAAAACAATGATTTATGTTGATTACATTTTCAAAACCTTATGCATAGACCCCGTTGCAAGTCCATATGATTATGTGAGGGCTTCATTTTGGGCCTTTAACATAATCGGTGAACATTTTTATACTAATACATATTCATAATATTATATGCTTATGTTTGGGCCACAATTCAATTTTTATTCCTAAGTCATTATTTCCAGGCTTATGTTATTTATTTTATCATAATTCATATCTTATGAAATACCATATTTTCTACCATGATTCAGTTATATGATATTTGATATGAAGTGTATGATATTATTTATTCAAGATCATATACTCATACACATATTCTCATTATTATGCTTACATATCTCCCTTATTTAACATTACTAAGAATTTTAGGTCACCCATTTCTTTTGATTCATTTTCCTAGGTTATGATGAATGGTTTTATTTATAAGTACTAAAGGTGTAGATTTTTATATAAGATGTTTAATATCATTCCCCAGTATACAATATTTTGTTTCCATCTTTCCAAATACCCTAAACTATTATGGCCCTCAAAAATTTATTATTTGTAATTTATTGTGTATTCCTCTAAAATAATTTAATATTAATGGATTCTAAACACAGGTCTCAATAATATCGGATATGTATCCCCTATTTAATTTGTTATTTTTGAGGGGCCTTCAAGGTGAACTGGGTTCTCAGATCCATTTTATCATGCATACCATCCACTGACGGATGGAAAAATATAATGGGCTATACAAATTTTTTAGCATATTCTTCACTCATGTGTTCTTGATTTCAAGGGAGCTTAGGATTTCAATTTGGGACTAGTTGAGTTTTATTATAAAAATAGTTTCGACTATCTGATCATAATGGATACTTTATCTCTTATATGGTTGGTCATGTAAATATCTATTGTTTTGGTCGGATATTGGTGTAAGTTCTTTGGTTGGATCGAGTATAGCTCAAGAGATGACTATAGAGGTTTTGTTGATTCATCAAATAATGATGAAGGCATTGATCTAGTTAAAATATTTTATTGATCATCACTATAGAAAATTATAAATTTCAGTCATGAACAATTGTTATTGATAGATTTACCATGATTCAGTAATTGATGACTTGAAAGAAAGAGAAGAACACTCCACTTTTTGTGGATCCTTTGAAGGATCATCAAGTGGTGAGGAATGTAGCTTATCATGTAACAACCCAAAATTTTATCAATGGAATTTACCTTCTAATAATTATTTAATATAGTATGAATCAATAAAATCATACTAAGAACACAAAATATACATTATATTTGAAGAATGAATGAAATAAAATTTATTTCTTGAAGTTATGGATACCCTGTCGATAATATAGTAACATGAACATTAGAAGTTTAATATGACCCTTATGAGAAGAAAACGTTCCCATAGAATAGTATACACTACCCTATATATATAAAACAATTTTTGCATCCAAAAAATTATTGTATGATATAATTATTTCATATTATATGTAAATAAATATTTTATCAATTAATAATTAAGTGTTTTTATTTTTTTATTTTTTAAATAATAAATTAAAATTTCATATTTAAAATAAAGGTTTAAAATAATTTATTTTCATAAAAATTATTCATAGGTTCATATTTTATTGTATTATGAAATAAAGATAATTTTTTGAGACATTATTTAATTTTTTTCAAAGTGTTATAAAATCAGTTATAATTTTAAAATCTATATTTTTTGTGTAAGTGATTGTAACATCCCAGGTAAATAAAGAATATGAAATTTTCATATATATTAATAGTTTTTAATAAAATATTAATATTACTTTAAAGGGGAATGATACGTTTTATTGCGTACCCAGAATGAAACAACGAGTTTTTTTGAAATCTTATGTTACGCACTAATAGTATAATAATATTATTTTAAATGGTAGTTAACGCCCAGCCATTGTAATGGCAGGAATGAATAGAAATAAATACAAAATGATTATATATGTCTGTTAAATATTTTTACACTTATCCAATAAATGATAGAGGCTTAAAATGCGAATGAATACAATTTTAGGCATAAATATTCTAGTATTCTTTAAAAGGACGATTAACCACCTTTTGATGGAGAACCTTTTTTAAATATACATATTGTCACTTTTATATGTTATATTTGGAAAAATAAAATCTTTTTTTATAATCAAGACATTAAAATTTACTTTGTGTATGTTTGTTTTATTTTTCCGATAAAGTTCATTTTTTAATGAATAGTGAAAAATGTTGTATTTTAATTCAAAACGTCCTTTTAGTCTAATTTTTTTGTATGGCCAGATTATCATTGTAATTGGTTTTAAAGTGTAATTATAATATATTTTTACCATTTAATCCAATTTTATTAATTGTAATTAATTTCACTTTGAAATTGAACATAAACAAGTGTCAATATTTTGATAGATATTGTTTCTTAAAAACACGCTATTTGTTTTGACAGCGGGAATTAATTATAACATTAATTAATGAAACTTCAATTTGTGAATTTGATAAAATGGAAATCATTTTATTAATTTGTAATATCTAATATATCTTAGGATAAAATTTTTGGTATTTTTCAGAAAAACATCAATTTTTTTTGAATAGTGAAACCACTAAGTGGTAGTTAAAAAACAGATTTTTCGTTTAAATTAAATTTTACCGCTTCGGTGATTTGAATTTCAAAAATCCGATATACATAGTTTTCATTTTTTATTCAAATGTGGTTTAATGGGATGAAATTAATTTTTGGTGAAAAGTGACTTTTGAGTTTTATTAACCGCGATTAAAGGCAATTAAGGTAATTTATGGTAAAACTAATGTTATAATAATATGAAATTACCTTGACACTTGTCATACCCTTATTTGATGAGTCATGGCCGACCAAGAAAATCCATGGGTCAATTTTTGGGACCCCATGGAGCCACGTGGGTAAGATAATGAAATCAATACCTTTTATTTAAAGTAAAAATAAAAATGTCACGAACATGTATTGTTTTACTAAAACAATTTTTACAAGGGTTTATCCAAGTTATAATTTAGCTTATACATATTAATTAAAAATATAAAATAATTAACAACATCATGGTAATATTTTTATAATTTTTATAGATCAAATAAATAAAATTATTTATGCCACAACGATGATGCAATGTTTACGTCATTAATGAATAAATTAAATAAATAAGAACATAAAGTTTAATCAAATATCCAAAACATGTCCAATTTATATTAGATGATTTTATTTCTCACATGGGACACCTTATCTTCTAATTTAATAATTATTTTATTTTTATAAACCGAAAATCATTATATAATAAAATAATATTTTCAAGATTTCCAAAAGATCCCTTCCTCTCAATTATAAAGAGACCCCAATTCCTAAAAATTTCTCACAATCCTCAAGCCCTTTGTCTCATCCAAAATGTACTAAAATAATCTCTCAATATCCCTATATTCATTCTAGATGCCTTACCTTAGGCAGAAAGCTCTTCAAGAAACCCTTTGGGTTCAAACCAAGAGGAGTTACCCGATTTAAAAGTAATGTCTTCTCTTATGTTATTTTGTTTTATTTTGCTTCTACATCCCCCTAAAATTTTTTATTCCTTTATATTGTAACAAAAAATGTATCTTAAATATACTAGGATTATTTTATAATAAGGATTCCAGCTACACATACACACAACTTCATTTAATTGTTGATGAATATACTGTTTCTGTGGACGGATAATTACTGCATCACAAAACGATGATTGTTCAATCTTCTTTTAACACCGCACATGGTGGAAAATAATATTTCACTGTATTTATATATGATATATATTATTTTTATATTTTACTTATGCTTCTTTATCTTTCATTTATTCCATACATTTATGGTTTCCATAATGGGTAAACGTGATAATTACATTTTAGGAGGTGCGGACTACCGCCCCCTCAAAGTGATTTGAATCGTTAATGCCATATGTGGGATGTATATAGGATATATTTAATGATATTATATCTTATATTATACTTTAATTATAATATAACTATGTATCATTATGTTTTCATTCCATTAAAGTATGAAATATAAATGAAAGTAGTGTTCATGCGTACGTACGGCTTACCGTCTCCATGAACGATGCATTTCATTTCTTATCTCCAAATTTTATGTACTATTATAAGTACATATATATAATGGATATATATGATATATATTACATCTAAATGATTAATTTCATTCTAGATTTATAATATATATATCTCTCAATTATTTTTAATTCCAATAATATGACAATGAAATGAAAGTAGCGTTCATGCGTATGTACGGCCTACCGTCTCCATGAACCGTGAATTTCATTTTTTTAACTACAAATGTTATGTTATAGTATATTATGAATATAAAATGGATAAATAAGATATTTAAATCATTAATAATATTATTTATATGATGTACTTATAACTACATGGACAATTATATTCAAACTAGTTCATTTTTTACTCAGGTACCGAACATCGAAAAAAACAACTGATATGAACCCACATAATTAACTAATTATTATAACATTATAATATTTGATATGAATTTAACAATAAACATTAAAGGTTGTCCTTAATAAATTATAATTTGACCAATGTTTATTATTCAGGAATATAAAGAAACGAACAAGACAAGTCGGACTTGAGGTAAGGAATCCTACCTCTCTTTTTTTAAGTACTCTCTTTTATGTCAGTTCTTTTAAGCTCCTCTTTAATATGTTGGTAGATATTATATTGTATTAATCTTAATTTAATTTTTATGTTCATATGATGAGAGAACCTATTTTGATCTCATCAATCCATTTTTGGATGTTTTAAGTGGCGTCTTTAGGCTGCCGAAATTGCGTAAGTGATTTCTTATCTCACTTTTAATTCTGTGATATTTCCATTGTTCAATACATATTTAATGCATGTGGTACTTCAATTAGGTATATATTATCATGATTCTATTTATATTCATGGTATTATATGATTCATTTGGTTCTTATTATCCTTTTTCATACGACTTAATTTATTACAAAGAGGTAAGGGGTTTTTATCTCACTTTTTATTCCCGTGAGATTCATGATATATTTTTCACTATTTCCTTTGAGTGGTGTAAGTAAAGCCCATTATTCTAACATTTTTTAAATATAATTTAATTTATGGTTATTTACATCAACATTTTATGGTCCTTCTTTCATGGGGTATATGTTTCGTAAGTCACCAAATCGGTAAGGGAACCTTTCACCCTCCTCTTTTTAAAAGGCTTCTATTTGTTATGTCTTTTAATTGACATATTTTTATGTTGGGATATATACTTCAATATCCTTATTACTGTAAATTTTATGTCCACGTGATGAGATACCCTTTTTATCTCTCATCAACTAATTTTCTTAATTTTAAAGTGACGTCGTTAGGCTGTCGAATTTCTGTAGGGGAACTTCATTACACAATTTCAATTCTTTGAGTTAAACCTCTACATCTTGATTATGTCGTGCTATGAATAAGTGTGAATGAACTATGATTGTAATACACTTAATATCCACTTATATTGGGTGTATTTATATTTTTCACCCAATATTATGTCATTGATTTATCCGTAATCAAAGAATACCGTCTTTGTAAGGGACTTTGTCTCAATCTCCTTTCATTCTGGCATATTTTGTTCTAATACAAGACATTCTCTAATACACTATATAAACACCTTTGACTATTCATTTCATTAGAAGGGAATATTTTTCTACGAATTACTTTACTAAAAGGCAAAAAAGGAATGTTTCTTTTTTTACATAAGCAGTGACAATGACCTTTTTCTCTGCCACGAGTATTATTTGATCACTGGCTTCCTCAACAAGACGTAATGTTTTTTAAATGAAAATAAATACCATATAATCATTTATGTATATTGGTATTGAAAATGGTTTTGATAATGGATTTGTTTTTTCAATATATTTATGTGATATATTGTGATTGAAATGTGGAAATGTTTTCATTCCTTTATATTTGTTTTATATCTTTTGATTTTATAATGGTACTTGGACATTTGACGGGTGGTTATGTGATAAACCAAATGACTAGTGGTGTCATGAATACTAGTATGGGTGGTTACATTATAACCTCTAATGCATTGGGTATGGAATTCAGCTGTATGACTATTCCATTTAGTGACATGTGTGGAAGTCGACTGTATGGTTATTCCATATAAGTATGTTTATGTCCCAAGTTACCATTATATGTTATGTGTTCTTTATATGGGTTTAATGGTGATATTTTGGTTAAAAAAGGTATGCAATGGATCTTTTTTCAATGAAGAGTATTTACTAATTGATAAAGGTGAAAATTATTACTTATGATTAAGTATTCACGGTTTACTTGTTGTTTTAAAAAACTAATAGTTTCTTTCTCTGTGTATCCCTTACTGAGATTTTTATGCTCGTCCCACGTTTTTGAAATGTTTTCCACAAGACATAAAGATCAATAGGGTCATGGATGGGATCAAGGAAAGACATACTATCTAAAACATATAACTAGACATGTTTCTTTTGAAGAGTTTTTATTTTTTGAAAAAAAGTGAAACTAAGTAGATTTGTCTACTTTGTAATATTTTGAGATGTACAAATTATGTCCTAATTCTCTAAAACAATAAACCTGAAAATATCCTCAATGTGAATTATTCATTTAATTCAAGATTATGTAATGTTTTAATTTCGTGTCTTTATAGTTGGTATCAATGTTCGGTTTAGATAACTTTATAGGTTAGGGTATTCTTTAAGAATATGTGTCATTACCATAATGGTTAGGATTTCAGAAAGAGTTATAGTTTATGTATATAGATAAAGTAAACGAGTTTAAGATAATATGAATAATTGTATCTTATTATTTACCCTCCTCATAAGATAATATATGATGATTTTACTTATATAATCACACTGACCTCTTTGGTTTTTGTAAATGGATAGATCTAGATGGCACCAAAGTAATATTGGATGTGAAGAAAATTGTGACGGTTTTATGAATGAGAAAATGAATGATATGGGAGCTGCATTGAGGACTCTTGTGGTTATTCTCAACCAACTATAAAGAGTCATGATTAACCACTTGAACCATGGTGAGTTCTCTAATGCATCACATACGAGAGAACCAACTAGATGTGGAAGTTTAGGTAATAATTATAAAGGTATCCTTTAGGGTTTATATGATCCTTACTTTTGAGGTAATTGTGGGTTACTATATGTTATGATGGAAAATTAAAGGCATGAGATAAACTTGAGGTTAAATTATGTTATGGTTATTTCTAAAGATTTTATCTCTTTTTGGGGAATGTTTTAAGAATTATATAGTTTTAGAAAAAGGAAAACACGCAGACCGTGTGACAACCCATTGCGTTGGACGAAGCTGTGGGAATCGAACCCACAACCAAAGTGCGACTGGTATTTGTCGCCTACCACTGGACTATGTGAAGTCCCTGGTTAGTATGAATAATACTTTTTAGTTATATTATTTTATGAATCAAGAAAAATTTGATTTTGGAATATCTAGGGAAATAATTAACCTATCATTGAGGATATGTGATTAGGTTTATTACTTTTCAATACGAGACTTTAAGTGCAACTGATTTTATTTGGAGATAATTGTTAAGATTTAGCTTGAAGGACTATGTGACTAAATCCTTCAGAGATTTGGGTTTCAATCTTTGTTTTGATTACTTTGAATAATTATAGGTATAATTGTTTATTGAATGGTCTTTGATGGACTTTGGGTTATGTTGGATAAAATTTAGAGATTAAGAGTAGTTTTTCTTTTTGTAAAGGACTATATTTTTAGGAGGATTATCTTATCTTGTACTAACTATATTTTGTTTTTGGATAAGGTCTAAATACATGGGAAATATATAGTTCTCTTTTCTTGGATTAGGTGATTCTCTAGAAGTTGATTATAACACTCTTAATGTGAACAAGTCATCCCGAATACTCATATTTTGAAGAAAATATGAGTCTGGGTTAGAAATATAGTAAGAGATTAAAGTCAAAATGACAAGTAAGTAGGTTTACTTATGTTTTAGTTAATCCCATTAATAAATTTCCTCAATGAAAAGTAACTTAAATAAAAAACGTTGCCTATTAACTTTTCTTACTGGGGAATCAAATATCGTTTAACCCATCACAATTTTGTGGTTTTCTTGTGGTTGACATTCTCCTAAAAATGTTTTCTGTCACTCTTCATCAGAACTTGATGGTTTGTTTTCTCCTCCATATCCATGTTTTCATTGAATCTTAGTATCTATTGCCTCGGGTGACCTTTTTTACTTCTCTTTCTTTATTTTAAATTGATAGTTTTATTGACAACTTTTCTGATGTGGGGCTTTCTATGAAGTTTCTAAGCCCAATTTTAAAATTGCAAGGACGCAATTCCCCAAAGGGGGGAAGGATGTAACGTCCCGGGTAAATAAAGAATATCAAATTTTCATATTTAATAATATTTTTCAATAAAATATTAATATTACTTTAAAGGGAAATTCTATTTTCGATTGCATACCGAATATGCAACAACAAGTTTCTTTGAAATCATACATTGCACACTAATAATATAACCATATTATTTAAATGGAAGTTAACGCACAGCCGTTGTAATGGCATGAATAAACAGAATTAACTACAAAATTATTATATATGTGTGTTAAATATTTTTACATTTATCTAATAAATGATAGAGGCTTAAAATGCGAATGGATCCAATTTTAATCATAAATATTCTAGTATTCATTAAAGGGTTGATTAACCACATTTTGATAGAGAACCTTTTTTAAATATACTTATTGTCACTTTAATATTTTATATTTGATCAAATAAAATCCTTCTTTATATTCAAGTCATCAAAATTTACATTGTTTATGTTTTCGGTATTTTTCCGACAATGTTTGTTTTTTAATGAATAGCGAAAATAGTTGTATTTTAATTCAAAACCTCATTTTAGTATAATTTATTTATATCGTCAGATTATATTTTCAATTGGTTTTAAATTATAAATAGAATATATTTTTATCATTTAATCCAATTTATTTCATTGGAATTAATTTCATTTTGAAATTGTACATAAACAAGTGTCAATGTTTTGATAGATATTATTTCTTAAAAACAAGCTATTTGTTTTCACAACGAGAATTATTTATAAAATTAATTAATGATACTTATTTGTTTTGAATTTGGTAAAATGGAAATCATTTTTGGATTTGGATTATCAAATATATCTTAGGATGAATGTTTCGTATTTTTCTGAAAAACATCAATTTTTTATGAATATTGAAACCACTATGAGGTAGTTAAAAAACTGATTTTTCATTTAAATGAAATTTTACCACTTCGGTGATTTGAATTTCAAAAATAAAACTTACATGGTTGTCATTAGTAAGTAAAATGTTGTTCAATGGGATGAAAATAATTTTTGGTGAATAGTAACTTTTGAGTTTTATTAACCGCGGTTAGAGGTAATTAGGGTAATTTAACATAAAAATAATGTTATAATAATATGAAATTACATTTACACATTTCATACCCTTATTGGATGAGTCATGGATGACCAAGACTATCCATGGGTCAATATTTTGGACACCATGGAGCCACTTGGGTATGATAATGATATTAATACCTTTTATTTAAAGTCAAAATAAAAATGTCACAAATAGATATTGTTTTACTAAAAAAATTACAAGGGGTTATAAAAGTTATCTTATCACCTATAATTATTAATTGGAAAGATAATAAGATTTCCTACAGCCTGGTAATTGTTTTATAATTTATAGTCATCAAATAAATAAAATTATTTATGACACAATGATAATGCAGTGTTTACATCATTAATGAAGAAATTAAATAAATAAGAAGATAATGTTTAAAACAATATCTAAAACATGTCAAATTCTTATTGAATGATATTATTTCAAACTTGTGACACCTTATCTTCGAATTTAATGATTACTAGACTTTTAGAAACTGAAAACAATTATATAAAAAAAATAGTTTCAAGATTTTAAAAAGAGCCCCTCCTCTCCATTATAAAAAGACCCCACTTCCTACCCATTTCTGACAATCCTCAAGCTCTTTGGATAGTCAAAAATCTACTCAAATAATATACCAATATCCCTCTCTTCAACCTAGATACCTTACCTTAGGCAGAAAGCTCATCAAGAAAACTTTTTTAATCCAACCAAGAGGAGTTACCCGATTTAAAGGAAATGTCTTCTCTTATGTTCTTTTGTTTTATTTGGCTTCTCCAACCCCCTAAACTCTTTTTATTCCTTTCTTTTATAACTTCATCAGTATATTAAATAGACTAGGATGATGTTTTAAGAAGGATTTGAGAAACACTTACACACACCTACATCTAATGGGTGAAGAACATATTGTTTCTGTGGACGGATAATTACTGCCTCACGAAACGATGATTGTTCAATCTTCTTTTAACACCTCTCATGGTGGCAATTAAGATGCCACTATATTTATATATGATATATATTATGTTTCTGTTTTCATTATGATTTTGTATATTTCATTTATTCCATACCTTTATTGTAACACCCTGATATTTTGTGAGAAGTATATTTTTTATGTCCTGTGTTATACGCAACATCAAACAAATCGTTCACTTCACACAACACTAGCTTTGCTTGCATTACATGAAATCGTGACCTTCCTCGGCAGTGTGTATAGTACGCAATACCGGGTTTTACTAAAAAACGATATATTATAATATTATTATTATGTACTAGCTGTTATTAATATTATTATCTACATTTTGAATTTTATAACATTATAATTCATCTTAAATATTTTCTATAACATGGTATGAGAACAAAATAATTTTTTCGGGGAAAATATGTATTTTTCAAAAATGCAGTTTTGTCGCCTTTTGATGGAGCACCCACTTTAAATATAATTTTTGACATGTTTATAAGTTTAATTTGAAAAAATAAAATTTTTCCTTGGAACTAGTATATAAAAATTTAATTTGGATAAATTTTTCATATTATTCTGATAACATTCATATTTTAATGAATAGTAAAAACACGCTATATTTTAATTTAAAACAAATTTTTTCATAAAAATAATTTATATGGTTAGAGTATATTTTTAATTGGTTTTAAAGTGTAATTATAATATATTTTTACCATTTAATCCAATGTTGGTCATTGAAATTAATTTCACTTTGAAATTAGACATAAACAAGTGTCGCTCTTTTGATAGTTATTGTTTCATAAAAACACGCTATTTATTTTGATAACGGGATTTTATTTTAAAATTAATTAATTCCAATTATATGTTTTGAATTTGAAAAAATAGACATTATTTTTGAATTCCGAATATCAAATATATCTTAGGCTGAATTTTTTGTATTTTTCTGAAAAACATCAATTTTTGATGAATAGTGATACCACTTAGTGGTAGTTAAAAAACTAACTATTTCATTTAAATGAAATTTTACCAATTCTGTGAATTTAATTTCAAAAATCCAACATACATGGTTGTTATAAAGAAGTAAAATGTGGTTCAATAAGATGAAAATAATTTTTGGTGAATAGTAACTTTTGACATTTATTTACTGCGGTTAAAAGAAAATAGGGTAATTCAAGGATAAAAGAATATTATAATAATTCAAAATTACCTTAACACTTGTCCTAACCTTATTGGATTAGTATTGGACAACCATGGTTATCCTTGGGTCGATTATGGGACCCCATTGACCCACTTGGCAGTGATAATGACAATTTGGATTAATTAATTTAATGTAAAGACAAAACTGACATTAACAAATATCTTTTAGTTATTAATTTTTATAAGTGGTTATATAAATTATCATATATAATATAAATATTTATTGAAAATATAAAAATATTTCCTACATAGTGGTTTTTTTATTATAATTTTTAGACATCAAATAATCTAAATTATTTATGACACAATAAGGATGAAATATTTACCTCATTAATAAATGATTTAAATAAATAAGATTATTATGATTAAAATATTTTCCAAAACATATCCAATTCTGATTGGATGATTTAATTTCGACCATGATTCATCTTATCATCATATATAATGATTTTTGGACCTTCCGAAACCGAAGATATGTTTATAATAAAATAATATTTTCACACTTTGCAAAGGTTCCTCTCTCCTCCCTTATAAAATGGCACCTATTCTCTCTCATCTTTTCACAAATTTGAGCCTTCACGCTTGAACAAACCCTGACCAATAATCTTCTCAACTCCCCTAGTAATATTCATGTGTTTCTGGTCTTCTTCAAGGACCAACATTAGTTCCCTAAGAGGAGGTTTCAAAGAGGCGTGTCAAAGAAGAGGTAATATCCGTTACCGATTCTTTCAAATTTATTTCTTCATCTACTTCCTCTTCTTGATTTGTTTCATTATGAAGTAATAACATAAGTATGACTCATATACATATATGTTACTATAAATATGAAACAACGTTATTTCACATTCTATCCATCCTACGGAAAACGAAATCACTGCGCGTGTGTACGTATGGAATACTCTCTCCACGTCGTGGTGTAATCTGTTTTCCACCACCACCTTACTTGGATGGGTATTATGGTGTAATGAATAACTATATGTGATTATTGTAAATTTATATTGATTCTGAAATAGTATACATAAACTTAAATACCATTCCACGATCATGGGAACGATATCATCGCTCATGCGTACGTACGGCCTACCGTCTCCACGATTTGATGCGACTCGTTATACATTATATTCAATGAATAATGATTATATAAATGAATTGAATGAATAAATATGAAATATATTACACTAATACCATTATGTAAATGAGTTATCTATATCGTAAAAAGAAGAATAAGAATTTATTCGACAAAACATGCATAAGAACATAAAGCAATGAACACCCGAATAACATGTAGCAATGAAATATTACTAATAAAAAGATAATAATATGACCAT
Organism: Viscum album; assembly: GCA_963277665.1. Taxonomy (NCBI): domain Eukaryota; kingdom Viridiplantae; phylum Streptophyta; class Magnoliopsida; order Santalales; family Viscaceae; genus Viscum; species Viscum album. Next base: position 1,198,890,085 of record OY728141.1, on the reverse strand, counting down.
ATATGATATCATAACAAAGAATACGATTCGTTAATAAGTCAATGACATTATTTAAATCATTATACATGATCTTTGGATACGTACGAAGAAAATCAGACTTAATATAAGGGAAAATCTCAAAATCTCATTTTTACCCGAGATTGTTTATACTTCAGAATTTACTGGGGAATATTTATCATCCACATCCATGTTTCCTCAATATGTAATATTATTTCTATCCTCCTACAATTGGTTAAATGCAATTTTACCCATTGGTGAGTAAAATATATGAAAGTAATCTTTTTTCATTTTTAGTACGAGGTACTTTTGGTCTTTTTAGGCCAAAGTATGAGAAGAATCTTTTTTTAACTTATACGACATGAATGGATTTTTATGATTTCATAGAACATTATTTCCATGAATCTTCCTTTTCACGTTTTCAAGATTACATTTGATCAACTTCTTTTATTTTAAAATTGTATAACATGTTAATAAAGGTAAAATGTTTTTGAAGTATAAAGGATATTTTCCTCAAGAATGGAGTTCAAGTGTTTTATCAAAATTATTTTCCATCTAAGATAATATGGGGTTCTGTTTCTATCCCTATTTTTACATTGACTTGATTATATTATGATGGAATTATTTTTATGATGTCCTTTTATAGATTATGTTATGATGGCATGATGTTTAAGAATTCAATTTTTATTAAATGGGTTATGCTATGATTTATGATTTTGTGGAACACATAACAATGGTTTCAATATGAGATAGGTGGGACCTAAATATCCCTCCACTGAATTGGGTAATGATTTATATCTCATGAGATAGACATGGCTGGAATGTCAGGTTAATCCGGTTCAGTGATACAAAACTGAAACGAAGTGTGAACTCAGTTCGGAAATGGACTTTGTCAACTAGGATAGTATTGGAAATGAGTCTTGACTACTATGAAATGATTCTATATGATTATGTGTGTATTCCACAAAGTTTCATGATTTATTTTATGATTATTGGGATTTCATTTCACTACTATGATTTATCCCATGTTATGATATTATGATCTCTTTTGAAGGTTATGATTCTCAAAATGATATGTTCTTATGAATATGATATTTTATTTTTTTACCCTTAATGAGAATTTGATCTCACCCTTTTGTATGTTTTCATTTCCCCATGTCAGGAATAAAGGTATTAATTATGATATTCCAAAGGGACTATAGATATGAAGAAATAAATGGGAGAAAATATAGATACTTTACCAGTTGTTTATGTTTCCCAGTTCATTAAGACTGTATATCTATACTGTCATATCATGGTTTTGTTATATGTTTTAATAATTATTCTTCAATTATGAAGTAATAACCATGTATGTAATGTATGGGTCGTTATAGTATGTATCAGAGGAATGTTATATTAAACCTTTGGAAACTAGGATGTGAAATCCTTAGTAGGAACTCTAAGGATATGTCTAAGCATATAACACAATATTAGTGTTTTAGAAATGGCCATGAACAACCTATGATAAGACCTAAAGTGTGAAATTTTATTCCTGAGTATGTGGATTTCCTATTATGATTAGTGTTTCTTACACTATGCTTCTTGGTTTTAGTCAAGGGTTGGAACCAGAAGGAACTATGTTAATGCTGAATGCGATGGGAAATGCAATTCTTGTCCCCCTGAGCAACCATACATTATGGGAGCTGGAATGAAAAATCATGTTTCCATTCTCACATAACCTTCTCAAGCTATGAAGCATACATGAATTCCAAATGAGCAAAAGAAGGATCAACATTCTGTTGAATCCTTCATGAGGCAGCATCCACCTTCATTCAGCGGGTCTTCTGATCCATTAGTGGCTGAACAATGGATTAGTACCACTGAAATGATATTTTCAGTCCTAAAATGTTCTGAACACAATAATGTTATCTTAGCAGTATATCATTTGGAAGGTGAAGCTGATCAATGGTGGAGTCTTATTAAGAATACGAGGAAATGGGATGAAATTGATTCCATGGAATGGGACAGGTTCACAAAGTTATTTTTCATTAAGTACTTGCCTCATATTATTCAAATAAAGACGGAGAAGGAGTTTCTTGAACTAAAAAAAGGATGATAAATCAGTTGGTACCTACAAAGAAAATTTTACAAGACTTTCAAGGTACGCTTTCGTAATTATTATCGAACCTGAGAGTAAGATCGGTCGATTCTTTAGTGGATTAAAACAAAGTCTTCGAAGGGCGTTAGCCATAAAGGACTTCAATAGCTACGAGGAAATTTTTCGATGTGTTCTCAAGGTTTAGATGGATAATGGAGTAATCCATCAGTCATATGGGTTTGATAAGAAGAGGAAGTTGGAATTCAAAGGGAAATATAAAGACTAGAATGAAAAGAAGATGAGTTTTCCCTTATTCTCAATTTGTGGAAAGAAACATGGAGGGAATTTTCTTAAAGGGACAAGTAAATGTTTTAGGTATGGAAAAGATGGTCATCAGGTATTTGAATGTCCAATAAAGGGAATAAGCTTCCTAATGATGCAAATAAAGAAAGGGATACACATAATGAACCTCCTACGCGTCAATGTTTCAAGTGAAAGGAAATGGGGTATTATGCCAATCAGTGCCCTAATCCAAGGGTTGTTGATGATGATCGGCGTCAACAAACTATTAAGGCCAAAGAAAAAGGAAAGTCACATGAAAATTCTATCGAGGATATGGATTACGATAACGAAGTGGTAAATGGTACACTTACCATCCAATATAATGTATCAATTGTTTTATTTAATTCTGGATCCACTAACTCTTTTATTTCTGAATAATTTTCTAAGGGTATCATCGTACTACCTCAAAAATAGATGTTGAGTTAGTTGTGAAAACTCCTAATGGCACAACAATTTCATCAAAAGTTTATAATTCTTCTCCAATTGAAGTTTGTGGGAATGTGCTTCCTCCAAATCGTGTGATCCTTCCTATAGTGGAATTTATGTGATTCTTGGCATGTATTGGATTTCTCTATATGGAGATCATATCAATTTCCAAAGAAAGTAAATCACATGTAATATTCCCGATCAATCTACTATCATCTATCGATGCTAGGATGAATATACCTTCCAGTGGAAATTCCTACCATATTATGGGTCTTTATTCCAATAAATGAAGGTTATTTATCTCAAATGGTTGGAGAGAAATTCACGATTAATAATATTCCCACTGTACAGGAGTTTGATGATGTCTTTCCGGAGGAATGACATGGTCTTCCACCAAATCATGAAGTTGAGTTTTCAATAGAACTCATAACGGGTTATATTCCCATTTCAAAGACACCTTATAGAATGACCCCAATTGAGTTGCAGGAATTGAAGAATAAACTCCAAGAGAATCTTCACAAGGGATTCATATGCCCTAGTGCATCACCTTGGGGAGCACCTATTCTGTTTTTTAAGAAGAAAGATGGATCAATGAGACTCTTCATTGATTATCGAGAACTTAACAAGATCACTATCAAGAAAAAATATCCTCTCCCATGCATTGATAAATTATTTGACCAACTATGCGGAGCTCAATACTATTCCAAGATTGATCTTCATTCAGGGTATCATCAATTAAGGGTCAAAAAAGAGGATATACCAAAGACTTCTTTTTGTACAAGGTATGGACACTATGAATTTATAGTGATTCCATTTGGTCTTACTAATTCCCCAGCTATATTCCTGGATCTAATGAATAGAGTCTTTAGAGACCATCTTGATCAGTTTGTGGTAGTATTTATAGAAGATATTCTTGTCTATTCAAAGAGAAAGGAAGAACATGAAGATTACTTGAGAATCATATTAAATACCATAATAAAGGAGAATCATTATGCCAAATTTACCAAGTGTGAATTTTGGCTTCAAAAAGTTTCATTTTATGGCTACATAATCTAAAAAGAGGCGATATCTGTGGATCCAGCAAAAACAGAGGTTATCGAAATATGGTCGAGACCAACAATAGTAACTGAGATCTGAAATTTTCATGGTTTGTCTAGATATTATCGACATTTTGTGAAAGATTTTTCATGATTATCTAATCCACTCACGAGGTTGACTTGAAAAGGAGTTATGTTTATGTGGACGGAGGAGTGTGAAGATAATTTCAAGGAGTTGAAAAGAAGGTTATCCAGTGCACATGTGCTCACACTGGATTATAGTGGAGAAAGGTCTGTGATCTACAATGATGCATACAAGAATGGATTGGAGTGTGTTCTCATGAAAAATAATACGGTGATAGCTTATGATTCACGACAATTAAAAATCCATGAGCGAAATTAACCAAATCATGATTTGAAGTTAGCTGCGGTAATCATTGCATTACTGATTTGGATGCATTATCTTTATGGTGAATGTCACGACCCGTCCTCGGGGCCCATGCCGTGACTACCCCAAGCCCGCCTTCTATAGGCCCAGGGCTGGCGACTAGCACCAAAGGCGTAAATCCTGCTATAAGGGAAGGAATTTCCATTAAATAAGAAAACAAACACCACAAAGTACGCAAGATGAAGTAAACACAAAGTAAATGAGTACAAAAGAAGTGCTAAAATGTAAATGAGCCAGAATACAAAACCAAATGAAAGTATAGTACAACTGAAAAGAATGTACCGCAGTAGTAAAGTATATCAGCAACCATCGAGTCGTCCTCTGGCTATCCAACCTGAAGGGTGGGTACAGATGGCCTCCTCAGCTCCTCGGGTCCGGCCATCGGCTCTGTGTACGTCCCGCCTAATAGTCCACCTTCGGGTATCATCACTCTCTTCAATACTCAACCATGATCAGTGCTATACATCATCTACAACCAACACAATGTAGTGCGGGCATAGCCCATGCAGGGGTGAGTATACGATACACAGTAGGGACCCCGAGACCCCCGACAGTCTCCCAGAATCCACAAAGTATAAACTACAAAGGAAGGTTACAAACACAAAGTATCAACCAACTATACTTAGGTATATGCCCATACATATACCTAAGTCATCATTTCCAGTTCTGTTCCAACTCACGAGACCATGTACAACCCAGTCCACACAGGAAAGCACAACCCAATCCACACAAGAAAGCAAGTCAATCATATCGAAGATAATGAATGAATGTCAAGAATTAGCACACACATGTATACTAATCATGAATAGGGGTAGAGATGATTATATGTAATCTCTGAATCATCTCCCATGCCGAACCCACGTATGATCCAAGTATTGAAGTCGTCACTACCAAACCCACGTATAATCCAAGTAGAGTTACCATCGCTGTCGAACCCACGTAGGATCCAAGTACAGTCGTTATTGCTACCGAACCCACCGAGGATCCAAGTACAGTCGTCCTCACTGCTGAACCCACATAGGATCCAAGTATAGTCTTCCTCACTGCCGAACCCACGTAGGATCTAAGTACAGTCATCATCGTCATCGTGGTTGTAGCCAGCTCTAGGGTTCCCGCACACAACACGCTCGATTCCGGGAGGGTATACTCCATGAGCCAAAGATCGATACATCAACATTCATGAAGAGCAGAGTTGATGTATCCCGTAGTTCCATCCCACGACATAGGGGAAAATCCAAGAAAAATGTGACAATGTCACAGAGAACAAGACAACCAAGCCATTTTCCAAAAGTACATGGAGTGTAGGTAAGTGATACACGCCGTGTCATCGGACACCGGGTGCTGCCCGTGTAATACAGCCTATGTCGCAAGGCTGGTCATATAGATAAGTAAGTACACCGAGTTTAGTATGGGTACAAGCCATGTTCAAACCTCCAGGCTCGGTTCCATGTGCGATGGCCATGCCTGGCCGTGTGGTGGAGTAAATGCCCGTGAACTCCACCTCGTGTCTGTGTATTTCTGGAATAGAGGCCGAGTCATCACGAAGCCACTTCTGCCATGGTGAAGGTAGTACACGCTGTGCCCATGGCCGTCTGGTTCTGCATGTTTCCATGTATCTTCCAGATTATATGCCGAGCCTCGTAATGCTTCTTCTGCCTTTCTATGAAGATAATACACGTAGTGTGACGTGGCCATGTATTTTTGTCTGTGTTCGTGTATTTTCCCTAAATACACACCGAGTCCCCCGAAATCACCTCTGTCAAACAGTGTGGAGAGTACACGTCATGTGTTACTTTTCTAACGTCCAAAACCGAAGCCACTGTATGCTTGTATTACACGGCGTGTGCTCTTGGAGGACATGCCGTGTATTCTGGAATTTTCCAGAAACGAAACCTCTGGACAACACGCCTCTCGAGGTGTCTATTCTTCGTTTCAATGATCTGAGTTATATGAAAACTGCCACTTCTAGGTCGCCCTGATGCTCTTAGGCTGTTAACGATGTTTTCAGGCCTCTGATTGGCTCTGAAACCATAACTTGATTCACCGCTCAAGAATGGTTGGTGAACACCATACAACAACAAGAATGGCAGAGGAATAAGACCGTGTTAGTTTGGTCTGGTTCCTTCCACATTAGTCCTATACCAAGTGGTTTTATGAGAATCAACAACATGGAAGGTAAAACAACGTTGCTCAATAAAAACACACCCCAACCTCAACAAAAGTTGTCAAATGAAGGGCGTCACAGAAAACGGAGTCGCGGGGTGAGGTTCCGTAGACATCGACAGAGAGCGTCTGAGGAGGAAGTGACATCTCCTCTTTTATCATGGTGAGAACGAAGCTTGACATCGTTGGAAATCCCCGCATCGTTGTTTCCTTCCTTACCACGGTGGAGGAAAAGGAAGGTGAATCTGGGGTCGCCGAGTCGATGTTCTTCGTCAGAGTCTTGGCGTTCTTCAATGAAGGTGATTAAGTTCTTCAAGACACAAGAGCTCTCTCCCCTTTTCTCTCAACACAATAGACTAATCCCAAATAAAATAAGTCTCACCATATTTTATTATTTCATGCCATGAATTTATATTTTAAAATTCAAAGACATAACTATCTTAATTGATTAATTGTGTTGGCATGATTTAATGTGGGGAGAGGAGAAGTCACATAATTAAAGGATACCAAATGTTAATAGATAGTTGACAAGTATTTATCATGGGAGTTCGAAGGGGTTAAGGGTTATGGAATGTGAAAAGATGAGGGCTCATGTGGGCCCCACCTCCCTCATAACCACACATGGGATGTTAGGTGGTTGGGTGCCCAATAAAAAACTTCTCATTAGGGAGTCTAACATCCAAGGATAATAAAATAAAATTGTACACAATTTTATTTACTTCTCACTTAAAACCCCAAAATTTAACTTATTATCCTGAGCAAACGCATCAACAGTAAAAGTCATCTTAAGCAAATACCGGCGCTGTGAGTTCATCGGTGCCCTCATATTTCAATTCAGAGAACTGGTTCAAAATATAGTAAAACCCACTCATTTGTTCACTGAACGTACCTGAGCTAACCTTCGGAAATTGATTCCGGACACACCGTGCTTCAGAATCATGTGCCATCAGAAACTGCATAGTCGTAAAATCCCAAAGAATTTAAGAAAAAAATTTCCTTGAAATTTAGGGACTTTACATTACTCCCACCTCAGGGAATTATGTCTCCATAAATCTACATCATAAACTAGGAAAAAAAATGGGGGTACTGTGCCCACCTCTGAGTATCTCGCTTCCAAGTGCTCTCCTGGAGGATCCCGTGCTGCCACCTAATGCGCACTAGAGGAATCGACCGTCCATGTAGGACCTCCTCCTGTTGATCCTCCATCTCCACCTGGTCCTCCGCAAATGTCACCCCATCATCGATGTCCAGCTCCTCGTGATCAATGATATGTGTCAGGTCATGTACGTATCTCCTCAGATGAGATACAAGGAAGACGTCATGCACCTAGTTCAACTAAGGTGGAAGAGCCATGAGATAAGTCACCTCTCCTATCCTTCTGAGGACTTGGAATGGTCTGATGAAGTGTGGAGAAAACTTGCCGCCCCGGCCAAATCTCCGTAATCCATGTCGAGGCGAGACCCATATGAAAACTTGGTTTCCATCCTAAAACTATAGTGGTCTACGCCTCCTGTCAGCATAAGACTTATGTTGGCTCTGAGTAGTCCTCATCCTATCCTGGATGATCTGCACCTTCTCCATCATGGCCTGGACCATCTTTGGTCCTACAAGTGATGACTCCCCATGGTCGGTCCAGCACAGAGGTGATCTGCAAGGTCGTCTGTACAATGCCTCGTATGGTGCCATCCCGATGGTGGAGTGGTAGCTGTTGTTGTACGCAAACTCTACCAAGGGTAGATGATCCTCCCAGCTGTGACCAAAGTCAAGGACACATGTACGGAGCATGTCCTCGAGATTCTAAATGGCCCTCTCCATATGACCATCCATCTGAGGGTGAAAGGCGGTGCTCAAGCATAGCTGCGTCCCAAATGACTCCTGCAACCCCTTCCAATGCCGTGAAGTAATGACAGCATCTCGATCGGAGACGATAGTCGATGGAACACCATGAATTCGTACGATCTATTGAACGTAGAGGCATCCAAATCTCTTCACTGATCCCTACTCTCTGATAGGTAAGAATTGGGCTGACTTGGTGAGTCAGTCGACAATCACCCAAATAGAGTCGTGACATCTAGAAGTAAGTGGAATCCCTATCACAGAATCCATATATATCCCATCCCAATTCCACTCCGGGGCCTCTAAGGGTTGTACTATGACTTCTGGTACCTGGGGCTCCGCCTTCACCTGCTGACAGGTGAGGCATCATGAAATGAACAACGCCACAACCTTTCTCATACCTAGCCACCAGTGCTGTTGTCTGAGATCCTGGTACATCTTCACTACTCCTGGATGTACCAACAATGGGGAAGTGTGAAATTCTATTAGCACCTCCTCCTGTAATGCAACTGGTACCATGGTATGCCATCTAAATTAGTTGACGTGCTCTCCTCCTACAGAAAATCCATATTGTGCATGTCATGTGGATATCTGTACACGTCACGTCTCACAGTCAATGTCCCCACGTTGTGCCTCTCTAACCCACTGAAGTAGTGTAGGAGTGACTGTGAGTGACTGTAAAAAGGATTCCCCATCTCTTTCCACAATGGATATCGGCAACGCGGCTAGCTGCTCCGTCGCCTCTCCAAGTAGCTGGATGCCTGAGCTCTTGCTGAGAGAATCTGCTACTAAAATCCCCTTACCAGGAGTATAGAATATCTCAAAGTCATAATCCTGGAGGAACTCGAGCAATCACCGCTGTATTAGGTTTAGTTCCTTCTGCGAGATGATGTACCTGAGACTCTGGTGGTCAGATTAGACTGTAAACCGCTCACCCATCAGATAGCGACGCCACATCTTCAGGGTGAAGACCGCTGCTGAAAACTCCAGGTCATGGGTAGCATAGTTCTACTCATGCTACCTCAACTGTCGTGATCCATAGGCGATCATTGACTGCTCCTGCATCAGGACACACCCGAGTCCATTCTCTGATGCATCGCAGTAAACTACGTACCCTACACCCTCCTCTGGTACCCTCGAGAAAAGTGCACTGGTCAATCTCTATCTCAGCTCCTGGAAGCTCTGCTGACATCCATCCATACACATGAAGGTTTTCCCTTTCTTCGTCAAAGCTAAAATTGGTTTTGAAACTCTGGAGAAGTCTGGCACAAATCTCCGATAGTATCCAGCCAGACCTAGGATACTCTGCACCTCCGTCACTCTCCTGGGTGGATCCCAAGCTAGAAGTACCTTGATCTTCGCGGAATCCACTGCAACTCCCGCCTCAGAGATGACGTGTCCCAAGAAGTGAACCTCTCGAATCCAAAACTGACATTTTGAGAGCTTACCATAAAGCCGATGCTCTCAGAGTGTGTCCAGTACACCCTGCAAGTGATAGGCATGCTCGTCCTCAGTAGTCGAGTAAATCAATATGTCGTCGATGAAGACTACGACAAATCGATCGAGGTAAGGCTGGAAGATCATTTTCATGAGACTTATGAACACTGATGGAGCATTGGTTACACCAAAAGGAATAACCAAGAACTCATAGTGGCCATACTAACACCTGAAGGCCGTCTTCTGCACATCCTTGTCTTGAACTCTGAGCTAATAATAGCCTGACCTGTGGTCTATCTCTGAGAACCATCGTTCTCCCTTGAGGTGATCGAAGAGGTCGTCAGTCCTCGGAAGTGGATACTTGTTCTTCACAGTCACCTGATTCAGGCAGCGGTAGTAGAAACACATTCGTAATCTTCTGTCCGCCATGTTGAAGAACAATATCGGGGAAGCCCAGGGTGAAACACTAGGTCGGATGAATCCCTTTCCCTGCATGTCCTCCAGCTGTACCCATAGCTCTCGAAACTTAGTGGGAGCCAACCGATATGTTGAGTATATATCGGGGTTGTCCCAGGGTATAGGTCAATATATAATTCTACCTCTCTATGAGGAGGTAGTCTTGGAACCTCATTAGGAATAACATTCTCAGACTAATCCACCACAATAGGAAAACTCAGATTCCCCACGTCAACTGCTCTTAGGATGAGACAACCAACTGATGAGTGATCGGTTATCCTCTCCTCTGTGTGAGTCCATCCTACGCTGAAAAGGATCCCTTCTCGCCGATGAAGGTGAACCAACTCCCATCGGTGCAGACACATCGCACCTTGTGCCTAATACAGTCGATCTGAGCATGGACCGTAGATAACCAATCAATGCCCATGAATATGCCGTAAGGCCTCGACGCCGCTACAAAAAGATCTCGTCCGAAGCTCTCGCCTCCTAGAGTAATCTCACACTTCTGAAACCACTGTGTAATTGTTGAGTCTCCTCCCGTAGGAGTCTCTAGCCGTAAGGATCGAGCCAACGGCTCCGTCAGAATCTCCGAGCTCCAAACAAGGAAAGAAGCAATGAAATAATGACTTGCTCCTATGTCTATAAGAACTGTATCAAGGGTGGAGTAGACACAGATAGTACCTCAAATCATCTCAGGTGTGATGTGGTCGTAGGCCTCCACTACCGGAGGCTGAGCCTGCCTCTGTCCGCCAGCTCCCTTTGGTCGAGGTGGACCTCTTGGTGGTGGTGCTGGTGGTGGTGGTAGAGCATCATAGCATTTTCCACCACTTGCTGCTCGTCCAACTCCTCTTCCTCGTCCGCCTACTCCCTGCGGACTACCACAGTTGAAACTCTTTCTCTACCTGGGTGGTCCCCCAACCATCTGCTACTTCTCTACATGGCGGGTCATGCAGTCACGAGCCTAGTGGCCCTACCCATCGCATGCATAGCATTGTCTGCCTCTCGAGTGACTGGCTCTACTGTGTGTTCCCCGCACCTCCGAACCAGTATCCTGAGGTCGTCGACCAGATGGTCTGGTCCGCTTGGACCTCTGCGTAATTTGTCTTCTGCCAGCTATAGAAGACTCTGATACGTGCCGCCCTGCGGTAGGTCTCGCTGCGGGTGAAAGCTCAACTAGAAAGCTCTCCACAAGAAGGGATCACTTCAGTACTCCGGCCTGCGTTAGAATACTGAGAGAGATTATCGATTCCTTGATCTCATGAATCATTCCCTGCTCGAAGGTCTGGGCCTGGAATAATGGTTCTCGTACCATGTCCGTGGAGTAGCACGAGAGATCAGTAAATCTCACCGAGTACTGGGCTACTAACATGCTGCCCTGCCGCAGCTGTAGTAACTCCTGGATGTACAACGCACGGAGGGTGGCTGGAATGAACTCTAAGAATAAAAGGCGCTCAAAGTCCGACCAAAGGAGAGATGCCTCATCGTGCACCTGAAGCATCAGGCTCCGCCATCTACCTGCTACTGAGTGCAAGAGACTCTCTTCAAGGATCACCATGAGATTTTTTGGTGTCCCCACCAATCTGAAAACTCAAACTATAGCCTCCATCCAATCCTCAACTACCTGAGGGTCCGTCTCCCCACAGAACTTGGGCGGTCTCTGACGCTGAAACTCATGCAGTGCACTCAGGCGATGTGCACTCTCAGCTACTGGGGCTGGTGGCATCGGTGGCTCGGCAGGTAGAGGTCCCTCCGGTGCCTCCGCTATAATGGGGCCATGTAATGAGGCCTCGTCACTCGGTGGGCAACCGTCTCGCACAAAGCTCGGAACCCTAGCTGGATGTTGTCATAGGGACATCTTGAAAAGAAACAGGTGCGCCATGGTTAATAATGTATACCTGGTGAGCTGACACAATGTAATCACAAAAAAAACATTTGAAACACATATGCAATCAATGTTTTCATGAATTGAGTCAGAAATCAGAAGTCAGGGTCCTGGTGTATGGATACGTCAGCCGCCACACCAACAATATACTTCATGGATAGATAACCACATTCAATACCTCAAACGCTATTTCTTCACACTGATGAAATCATCAGAGTTATGAGTTCTGCGGTAGAACTGACTCCTCTGATACCAATTTATCACGACCCGTCCTCGGGGCCTGTGCCGTGACTACCCCAAGCCCCCCTTCCATAGGCCAGGGGCTGGAGACTAGCACCAAAGGCTTAAATCCTGCTATAAGAGAATGAATTTCCATTATATAAGAAAAAAACACGATAGAGTACGCAAGCAGAAGTAAACACTAAGTAAACTGAATATAAATGATGTGCTAAAAAGTAAATAGGCCAGAATACAAACCCAACTGAAAGTAAAGTACAACTGAAAATAAAGTACAGTAGAATTCAAGTAAATCATCAACCACCGATTCATCCTCCGACTATCCCACATGAGGGGTGGGTACATATGGTGTCGTCAGCTCCTGGGGTCCGGTTGTCTGCTCCGTGTACGTCACGCCTGTTAGTCCACCTCCGGGTACCGTCACGCTCCTCAAGCCTCAACCACAATCCGCGTTGTCCGTCGTCTCCAACCAACACAACATAGTGAGGTCATAGCCCGTGCATGGGTGAGTATACGATACTCAATAGGGACCCTGAGACACCCGAAGGACTCCCAGAATCCACAAAGGAAAAACTACAAAGTAAGGTGAAGAACACGAAGTATCAAACAACTATACTTAGGTATATTCCCATACATATACCTAAACCATAATTTCCTGTTTGGTTCCATCTCAAGAGCCCAGGTACATGCCATTCCAAAAAATAAAGCACAACCCAATACACACAGGAAAGCAAGTCAATCATATTGACGATAATGATTGAAAGTCAAGACTCAGCTCACACAGGTATACTACTCATGAAGAGGGGTGGAGATGATTAGATGTAATCTCTAAATCATCTCACCTCCCAAACCCACGTAGGATCCATGTATTGAAGTCATCACTACTGAACCCACGTAATATCTAAGAACAGTAACCATCACTACCAAACCCACATAGGATCCAAGTACAGTCGTCATCCCTGCCGAACCCACGGAGGATCCAAGTATAGTCGTCCTCACTGCCGATCCCACATAGGATTGAAGTACAGTTGTCCTCACTGCCTAACCCACATAGGATCCACGTACAGTCATCATTGTCGTCGCGGGCGCAGCCAGCTCTAGGGTTCCCGCACACATCATGCTCGATTCTGGGAGGGTCGCTGCACGATCCAAATATCGATACATCAACTTTCACGAAGGTGAAAGTTGATGTATCCCATAGTTCCATCCCACTTCATAGGGGAAAACCAAGAAAAAAGTTCCGATGTAATGGTTTACAAGACGACCAAGCCATTTTCCAAAAGTACACAGTGTGTAGGTAAGCGATACACGTCGTGTCATCAGGCACCAGGTACTACTAGTGTAATACGGCCCGTATTGCAGGGCTGGTCATGTATATAAGTAAGTAGATGGCGTGTAGTATGGTTAAATGTCGTTTCAAAACCTCTAGAGTCGGTTCCATGGGTGTTGGACATGCCTGGCTATGTGGTGGAGTACATGCCTATGTAGTCCACCCCTTGTCTGTGTATTTCTGTAATACACGCCGAGTCATCACGAAGTCGTTTCTGCCATGGTGAAGGTAGTACACGCCGTGCCCCGGGACGTGTGGTTCTGCTCGTGTCCATGTATCTTCCATATTTCTGTCTGTGTCCGTGTATTTTCCCTAAATGCACGATGAGTCCCTCGAAATCTCCTCTTTCAAACAGTGTGGAGAGTACACACCGTGTGACAAGATTCACACGTCGTGTGTTACTTTTCTAACATCTGAAACGGAAGCCACAGTACGCTTGTACTTCACGGCGTGTGCTCTTGGAGGACGCGCCGGGTATTCTAGAATTTTCCAGAAACGATGCCTCTGGCAAGCACGCCTCCCAAGGTGTCTGTTCTTCCTTCTGATGATCTGAGTTCTGCGAAAAATTTCACTTCTTGGTCGCCCCGATGCTGTCACGACCCGACCCTAGCCAGGCTCAAGACGCAACTACCCCAAGCCCGCCTCCATAGGCTAGGGACTGGCGACCAGTGCCGAAGGCACATCAACTTGGGGAGGCCTTTGCCTAAGTACCTATACACACACACACGCATCACACTCAATGCAAAAGTGCAGAGTAAAAAGGAAAGGAAAAGGGAAACTGCTATAAATATAATCCACAGATATGCATCGACCTCTAAACAGTACAAAGTACAAGCTGAAAAGAAAAGGGAAAAAACACGCACCCAACCAAAAAGTGCCACATCCCGGCAACAGGTAAACAAAAAGAAACAGCTGACGGGTCTCCCACCTGAAACCCAGCTATGACCACCGCACGCGGTCCAAGTTCCCAAGCTCCTACGCTCTACCGAAGTCACGCTCCACCTGTCCATCGTCTGCAATGGCACACCATGTGCGGGCAAATCCCAAGCAGGGGTGAGTATAAATATACTCAGTAGGATTCCCCGAAGGCTCGAGGGAGAAAAAAAGGAGGTAACGAAGGGTGAACAGTAGAGCAAACAGGAAGAAGAAAAGAGAGTACAATAGAGAGTGCAGTAAAGAGTACAACTCAACCCAACAAGAGAAATGAAGGTAGACTCATCCAGACACAAGGAGCTGGAAATTGTGAGAAGATGAACTTCTCGTCGAGTCTTCGCTACCAATAGTAGGAGAGTAGACTCGTCCAACCATGAGAAGCTAGACATGGAAAGCATGTGGCATACCCCACGTGTCTTCACCTCTCCTGGAAGGAGAGTAACCAAACCCAAGAAGTTGGTGCTAGAACAAGGTATATATACAAGTCCATATGCTCAACAAGAAGCCTGAACAACGTCGTAAGGGGATATCCGTCCCGAATCTCAGCCCGGGAAAGAGTAGACAACAGTCCTAGAAGTAACACCATCGATGCCCAGCATCCCCCACGTCTACCCCGAACTACAAGCCAAGGGCTCAATCACCACACCTCGACACTATCCGCTTTGGGCGGCACTGACTCGCCCACACAGTTTTCGGTCACGTCACAAGGATGCGTCTCGGTGGGGGAAAAGATCCACGTACTTGCGAGTTCTGGAGGAACGTCAAACCACACCACATCAGTGCCCCGCAGTCGAGAGGTCTGCTCAAAGTCGACAGGCGACCCCCTGCCCAGCCCCGATGGAGGATCCCTGGAAGTCAACGGGATCCCACTACAGGAAGACCCAGAAAGTCGACGGGTGCCACATTGCCCAGTCCCGTAACAGGGTAATCCACTGGAGGGTGACCCAGCTAAAGTCGGTGACGGGACCACTGCCCAGCCCAGTTGGAGGTAACCCAACATCGGGGACCACTGCCCAGCCCAGCTGGAGGTAATCCCGGCATCGGGGACCACTGTCCATCCCAGCTGGAGGTAAGCCCGACATCGGGGACCACTGCCCAGCCCCGCTGGAAGTAAGCCCGAAACTGCTCTGGCCATCCTTGCTGGATGGTACTGCTCGGTGAACACTGCTGTACTGGACATCCCTGCTGGATGGTAACCCGCTGACGAGCCCTGCTTGATACAACCTCAGCCCTGCTCGAAACAACATCAGCCCTGCTGGAAACAACCTCAGCCCTGCTGGAACAACCTCATCCCTACTGGAAACAACCATAGCACTCCTAGAAACAACCTCAGCCCTGCTGGAAACAACCTCAGACCTGCTGGAAAAACCTCAGCCCTACTGGAAACAACCTCAGCCCTGTTGGAAACAACCTCACCCCTGCTGGAAACTACCTCAGCCCTGCTGGAAACAACCTCCTGGGTAGAGGATCAGTGCCCACATAAAGTGTTGGTCACACCGAAACCACTAGCTCTACCAGGGTACACAGAACAATGGGATAAACTCCCCAGGCCTCACAAGGAGATCCCGCTCCAATCCGCTGAGTCACTATCGAAGCAGACCGAGACATATCATCCCAAAAAGTGGGGAAAACTCCCATGCTGCACGAACACCCGTAGTCGCAGACGGTGTCGCAGTCCGGTGAAAGGGCACAGTACTGAAACCCCTCACAGTCGAGGAAGCAGAGGAACCAAACCATCTCTGCCGGCCAAACCATCGAGAACAAGACCAGGGGAAGACCGCTCAACCCTACTGGTCATACAAAAGAGCACCAGGCCAGGGGAAACTCTACCCTGTTGGTCAAACAAACGAGCGTAGAGGGACCCTCTAATTCGCGAGATTTCAAGTACGCAAAGCAGATCACGACACGCACATGGGGCCCACACGACATGTGGCCCCAAGTCAACCCCAACTGAGCGCACAAGCATCCTCAGGTACAAACAACCACGCATACCTCCAAGCGCTCCTGTATACTCCCGGAGTATACCTCATTCCAGCCCAAAGGCTATCGTGCACACAACACCCAGCATCAACGCAAAGGCGTGATGTAACAAATCCACCTCAAAGGCCCAGGTACGGCCAACCACAACTTGTCAACCATTTACATCACTCTCCCAAGAGTGCGTGATCACACGCCAAGGGTCCGCTACAAACAAGGTAGGGTGAACCACCACTGAAGCACCTTCCATGCTTCCTCTGTTAATAAGATCGTGCAAAAGGCTCCGCACAACCAAACGGATCGCACCGTTGTAATCCTCGCAGAAAAGCACTCGAGATCGACTACTTACTCGCCTCAAACGGATATCCGACGGAAAAGTCACCAACACCGCCTCACGCCCGAACGGTGTCCCGTGATCCCGAATCTCAGCTCCGAAAACAGTCGGGCGCATCGCACCATTGCGATCCTCTAGGGAAAAAACGTCAAAAGCACTACTCACTTGAGTGCAACGGATATCCAGAAAAAAAGGTGCATCCCCGCGCACCGCACACGAGCGGTGCGACGTGGGACCCGCATCCCAGTCCCAAAACTCAACAAACGGATCGCACCGTTGCGATCCTCTCGAAAAACTACACGAAATGGACTATTCACTTGTCCAAAATGGTTGCCCGGTGATAAAGCTAGAAAACACCATCTGTAACACCCGAGGCTTTTATGTTATATAAATCATCAAAGGAATCTTTTTCTACACACAACACTTGCTTGGCTTGCTTTACACGAAATCGCAAGTTTCCTCGATAGCTTTCGTCGTACGCAATACCAAGTTTCACTAAACAACGATATACTATTAAAATATTATTAAAACTAGCCGTTATGAATAGTAATAACCACTTTTCGAAATTTTATAAATTTTATTTTTCAAAATGGACTTAATTTTTGGATTCGGAATATCGAAATTAGCCTAGGGTGAAATTTTGGTATTTTTCTGAATATTTTCAATTTTTGATGAATAGTGAAACCACTAAGTGGTAGTTAAAAAACTGAATTTTTCATAAAACGTAATTTTACCGTTTCTGTGAGTGAAATTTCAAAAATCCGAGAGACATGGTTGATGTCAGTAAGTAAAATGTGGTTCAATGACATGAAAATAATTTTTTGGTGAATAGTAACTTTTTACATTTTTTACCACGGTTAAAAGTAAATAGGGTAATTAAGGGTAAAAATGATATTATTATTACCCTAACACATGTCCTAATTCTATTGGTTAAATGTAATTCGACCAATAACAACCTTAGGAATAAAATATGACCATTTAGTCCCACTTGGATTAGATTAGGACATTTTTTATTAATTTATTTAAAGAAGGGTTAAAATAGTTAAAATCAATGTTTAATAAGTAAATAATTTTTAATATGTGGTTATACATAAGATAAATTCGACTATAAATATTCCATAGAAAGACAAAACTATTTCCTACATAATGGTATTTTATTTGTAATTTTTAGACATTAAATAATTTAATTTATTTATGACACAACGATGATGCAGTAATTATATTATTAATGAAATATTGACATAATTGATGTTATAAATGCCCAAATAAATATAATTTGAGACTTTTTATGAATTACACTAATTTTATAGGTTAATATGACATGTTATTATTGATTTAATTAACTTCTTTAGAACTTATCATTCTGTTATGATTTTCACAAAAATCAATGACTAAATAGTGTTAAAATTGACATAAAATAGTTTTTAAAACAAATATTATATTATTAATTGTTATTTTATTCCTAAAAATCTAAGGTTCGGCCAAATGACTTAGATAAGGTTATATATTTTAATAATAAACAACTTGGGGTTCGTTTGTTTTGATATAGTAAGTTTATTAACCTTATAGTATAAGAACACAAGAAGAGACGGTAAAAGTAAAATTATTTAACTTAATGTTAAATCTACATGATAAGGATAAAATAGGAACCTAAACTTGTCTAAATTCTATTTGATTAGAGGATTTAGACCCATCCCCACCTTAGCCTAGAAATAAATCAATTTGGAGCTATTTAAAACCGAAATTGACTTTATAATAAAATAATATTTTTAGTTATTCCAAAGGTGCCCCTCTCCTCCCTTGTAAAAGGGAACCTCCTCTCTCTCTTCCGCACAGCACTTTGAGCCATCAAGCTCGGCCAACCCCTGCCACTTTCTTCTCTCCACTTCCCTATAAACATCCTAGAGGTTCTGGTCTTATTCAAAGACCCATTTTAGTGCCCTAAAAGGAGGTCTCAAAGAAGCACTTCAAAGAAGAGGTAATGTCCGTTACCGATTTTTTAATCTTTATTTCTTCTTCCACTTCTTCTTCTTTAGTTGTATCATTATGAAGTAATAAAATCAGTATCACTCATATACTGATAGGTTATTATAGATATTAAACAACCCTATTTCACCATCTATCTATCCTATGGAAAAAGAAATCATCGCGCGTGCGTACGTACGGAATACTGTCTCCACGCCGTGGTGTAATCTATTTTCCACCACCACCTTACATGGATGGGTATAATGGTGTAAATAATGACTATATATGACTATTATAAAGTGATACTGATTCTGATATAGTATACATACACTCCAATACAATTCCACGATCATAGGAACGATATCATCACTTGTGCGTACGTACGGAATACCGTCTCCACGATGTGATGCAACTCGTTCTACATGATCTTCATTTCATAATGATTATATAAATTAATTGAATGAATGAATATGATATATACTACACTAATACCATTCTGGAAATTAGGTATCTATAACCTAAAGATAAGAATAAGAATTTATTCGACAAAACACGCATAAGAACAAAAAGTTATAAACAACCGAATAACAAGTAGCAATGAAATATTACTACTATGAAGCTAAGAATATGACCAAATATGATATCATAAAAATATTTATGATTCTGGAATAAGTCAATAACATTATTTAAATCATTATACAGGAGGTTCGGACACGTACAAAGCATATCGGACCTAAGGTAAGGGAAATATCACAATCTCATTTTTTTATCCGAGATTGTTTATACTTTAGTATTTACTGGGGTGTATTTTATCATCCAAATCCATGTTTCCTCAATATTTAATATTATTTCCATTCACCTACAATTGTTTAAATCCTATTTTACCCTTCGTTGAGTTTTTAGTAAAAGATATGAAAGGAATATTTTGTCTTTTTTCATACGATGTACTTTTTTTGACTTTTCCGACAAAAGTACGAGAAGAATGTTTTTTTTAACATATACGGCATGAATGGATTTTTAAAACATTATTTCCAAGAAGCTTCCTTTAAATTTTTCATGTTTATTTATAATCAACTTCTTTTTGTTTAAAATTTTATGACATGTTAAGAAAGGAGTATTTTTTTGAAGTAGAAAGGATATTTTCCTCAGGAATGGAGTTCAAGTGTTTTGTCAAAATTATTTTCCATCTAAGATAATATAGGGTTCTGTTTCTATCTCTATTATTACATTAATTTGATTATGTTGTGATTGAATTATTTTTATGAAACCCGTCATCTTATATGAATTGTATTATGATGTCATGTTGTTTAAGAATCCCATTTTTATTACATGGGTTATGCAATGATGTATGGTTTATGATTTTGTGGAACACATAAGAATGGTATCATTATGAGATGGGTGGGACCTATATCTCCCTCCAACACATTGGGTAAAGATTTTATATCTCATGAGATAGACATGGCCGGAATGGTAGGTTATACCGGTTCAGTGAAACAGGACTGAAACGAGGGTGACTCGGTTCAGAAATGGACTTTGTACACTAAGATAGTCTTGGAAATGAGTCTTGACTAATAAGAAATGATTCTCTATGATTATGTGTGTATTCCACAAAGTTTCATGTTTTAATTTATTATCATTGGGATTTCATTTCACTACTATGATTTATCCCATGTTATGAAATTTTGCTCCCTTTTGCAGGTTAAGATTTCCAAAATGTTATGTTCTTATGAATATGATGAGATTGATATTTCTTTTTTTACCCTTACTGAGAATTTGAGCTCACCCTTTTTTATGTTTTATTTCCCCAGGTCAGGAAGAAGATTATTAACTAGAATATTCCAAAAAGGGACTCTAGATATGATGAAATAAATGGGAGGCAAAGTAGATTCTTTATGAACCAGTTGTTTATGTTTCCTAGTTTCTAAAGACACTATACCTATACGGTACTTTCTTGGTTTTGTTATATGTTTTAATAAGTGTGCTTCAATTTTGAAGTAATAACAATTTATGTAATGTATGGGTCATTATAGTTGGTATCAGAGGAAAGGTATAGTCAACCTTTGGAAACTAGGATGTGAAAGCCTTAGTAAGAACCCTAAGGATAAGTCTAAGAATAGAACACAATCTTAGTGTTTTAGAAATGGCCATGAATAACCAAGGATAAGACCTTAAGTGTAAAATTTTATTCATGATTACGTGGTTTTCCTATTATAATTAGTGATGCTCACACTATTCTTCTTGGTTTTAGTCAATGGCTGGAACTCGAAGGAACTGTGTTAATGCGGAATGCGACAGGGAATGCAATGATTGTCCACCTGAGCAACCAAACGTTATGGGAGATAGAATGCAAAATCTTGTACCCATGATCACACAACTTTCTCATGATATGAATCATGCATGACTTCCAAACGAGCAAAGTAAGGAGAAACATTCTCTTGAATCCTTCATGAGACAGCGTCCACCTTCATTCAGCGGGTCAACTGATCCATTAGTTGCTGAAAAATGGATTAGTACTACTGAAAAGATATTTTCAGTTCTTCAATGTTATGAGCATGACAAAGTCATCATAGCAGTGTATCGTTTGGAAGGTGATGCTGATCAATTGTGGAATCTTATTAAGTATACGAGGCAAAGGGATGAAATTGAGTCCATGGAATGGGACGAGTTCAAGAACTTATTTTTCAATAAGTACATCCCTCGTATTCTCCGAACAAAGATGGAGAAAGAGTTTCTTGAACTGAATAAAAAGGATGATGAATCTGTTGGTACCTATGAAGAAAATTTTACAAGACTTTCAAGGTACGCTTATGGTATTATTATCCAACCTTAGAGTAAGATCGATCGATTCTTTAGTGGCTTAAAACCAAGTCTTCGAAGGGCCTTAGCCATAAGGTACTTCAATAGCTATGAGGAAATCGTTCGATGTGCTCTCAAAGTTGAGATGCAGATTGGAGTAACCCATCAGTCATATGGGTTTGATAAGAAGAGGAAAATGGAATTCAAAGGAAAATCTAAAGAGAACACTGAAAAGAAGGTGAGCTTTCCCTTATGCTCAAAGTGTGGAAAGAAACATGGAGGGAGTTGTCTTAAAGGGACAAGTAAATGTTTCAAATGTGGAAAGGAAGGTCATCGGGAATTTGAATGCCACGATGATAGGAAGAAGATGTATAATGATGCAAACAACGGAAGGGATATACAGAATGATCCTACTACACATCAATGTTTCAAGTTCAAGGAGATGGGAAATTATGCCAGTAAATGCCCTAATGCAAGGGTTGATGATGATGGTCGATGTCAACAAACTCTTAAGGCTAAAGACAAAGGAATGTCACATGCAATTTCTATCAGTGATGTGGAGTACGATAACGATGTGGTGAAAGGTACACTTACCATCCTCTCTAAAGTAGTAAATGTTTTATTTTATTTTGGATCCACCCACTCATTTATTTCTGAAGAAGTTTCTAAGGGTCTCACCGTATTACCTCAACAATTAGATGTTGAGTTAGCTGTGACAACACCTAAAGGCACAACAGTCGCATCAAATGTTTATAATTCTTCTCCGATTGATGTTTGTGGGAAAGTGCTTCCTGTAAATCTTGTGATCCTTCCTATAGTGGAATATGATTTGATTCTTGGCATGGATTGGCTTTCTCTACATGGAGCTCATATCAATTGCCAAATAAGGGATGTCACATTTCATATTCCACATCAATCTATAATCGTCTATCGATGCAAGGATGAACATAACATTCCAGTGGAAATTTCTTCCATTTGATGGGTATTGATTCCACTAAATGAAGGTTATTTATCTGAAATGGTTCGTGAAAAAACTCACGATTAAGAATATTCCCATTGTACGAGAGTTTGATGATGTCTTTCTGGATGAATTACCGGGTCTTCCACCGAATCGTGAAGTTGAGTTTTCAATAGAACTCTTACCGGGTTCTTTGCCTATTTCAAAGACACCTTATAGAATGGCCCCAATTGAGTTGTATGGATTGAAGAAGCAAATACAAGAGAATCTTGATAAGGGGTTCATATGCCCTAGTGGGTCACCTTGGGGAGCACCTGTTCTGTTTGTTAAGAAGAAATATGGATCAATGAGACTCTGCATTGAATATCGAGAACTTAACAAGATTACTATCAAGGTCAAATATCCTCTCCCACACATTGATGGCCTATTTGACCAACTACGCAGAGCTCAATAATTTTCCAAGATTGATCTTTGTTCAGGGTATCATCAATTAAGGGTCAAAAGGGAGGATATACCAAAGACGACTTTCCGTACAAGGTATGTACACTATGAATTTATAGTGATGCCATTTGGTCTTACTAATGCCCCTGCTATCTTCATGGATCTAATGAATAGAGTCTTTAAAGACTATCTTGATCAGTTTGTGGTTGTCTTTATAGACGATATTCTTGTCTATTGAAAGAGCACGGAAAAACATGAAGATCACTTGAGAATTATATTGAAGACACTGAGAAAGGAGAAGCTTTATGACAAATTTACCATGTGTGAATTTTGGCTTCAAAAAGATGCATTTTTGGGTCACATAATCTCAAAATAGGGGATATCTGTGGATCCAGCAAAAATAGAGGTTATCGAAAGATGGTCGAGACCAACAACAGTGACTGAGATCCGAAGTTTTCTTGGATTGGCTGGATATTATCTATGTTTTGTGAATGATTTTTCACGATTATCTAATCCATTAACCAAGTTGACTCGGAAAGGAGTTAAGTTTGTTTGGACGGAGGAATGTGAAGAGAATTTCAAGGAGTTGAAAAGAAGGTTATCCAGTGCACCTATGCTCACACTACCTTGTAGTGGAGAAAGGTTTGTGATCTACAGTGATGCATCCAAGAAGGGATTGGGGTGTGTTCTTATGCAAAATGATATGGTGATAGCTTATGCCTCACGACAGATGAAAATCCATGAGAAAAATTACCCAACACATGATTTGGAGTTAGCTGCGGTAATCATTGCATTAAAGATTTGGAGGCATTACCTTTATGGTGAAAGGTGTGATATTTATACTGATCATAAAAGTTTAAAGTATATTTTCATACAAAAGGAGCTGAATATGCGCCAAAGAAGATGGTTGGAGCTGATTAAGGCTTACGACTGCTCAATCCATTACCACCATGGGAAAGCAAAAATGGTGGAAGATGCATTAAGTCGACAAGACCATGCTAGTTTATCCCTGATGAGGATCACAAAAGATCCAATATTTATGGATTTACAAAGGATGGATCTTGGAATTATAATGGAAGGGGAAAATCTTATCTTTTCTCAAATAAATGTTCAACCATCTATACATGTGAAGATTAACGAGTCACATAAATAAGATGTAAAGTTATAAAAGAAGGTGAGAAATGTTCCTGAATTCAACCTTGATTGTGATGGGAAAATAAAGGTCAGGAATCGGGTTTGTGTTCCTCCCATCCCAGAATTAAAGAAGGAGCTGCTTGATGAGGCTCATAGTTCTTCATTCTCTATTAATCCTGGAAGCACAAAGATGTATAGGGACCTGAAAGAGTACTTCTGGTGGGATGGCATGAAAAGAGATGTTGCTGAATATGTCTCTCGATGCTTGGTTTGTCAGCAAGTTAAAGCTGAGAGACAGAATTCTAAGGGGATGTTACAACCATTACCCATACCCGAATGGAAGTGGGAAAACATCACTATGGACTTTGTCACAGGACATCCTAAAACAACCAAAGGTAATAATGTTACCTGGTTCATAGTTGATCGTCTTACCAAGTCTGCACGCTTCATTTCTATTAGAGAGGATTTCTCTCTGAATTAGATTGCCAGGATATATGTAAAGGAAGTGGTAAGATTGCATGGAGTACCACTTTCTATTATATCTGATCGGGATCCGAGATTTACCTCGATGTTCTTGCGAAGACTTCAGCATACTATGGATACAGAGTTGAGTTTCAGAACTACTTATCATCCTCAGACAGACGGTCAGTCTGAGAGAACAATTCAAACTCTAGAAGATATGTTGAGAGCTTGCTCTATGGATTTCAAAGGTGGTTGGGATCAACACCTACCTTTGGTGGAATTTTCTTATAATAATAGCTTTCACTCCAGTATTCAGATGGCTCCTTATGAAGCTCTCTATGGAAATAAATGCAGGACTCCAACTTGCTGGGATGTAGTTGGGGAATGAAAGCTATTAGGACCCAATCTCATTGATGAAATGGCAGAAAAGGTCAGATCTATTCAACAACACATAAGAGCAGCTCAGAGTCGACAGAAAAGTTATGCCATCAACCAAAGAAAAGACCTAGAGTTTGAAGTGGGTCATAAAGTGTTCTTACGAATATCTCCCTGGAAGAGGGTTATGAGATTTGGAAAGAAGGGGAAGTTGAGCCTTAAATATATCGGTCATTTCGAAATACTGGATCGTGCTGGGAAGGTAGCTTACCGATTGGTGCTTCCACCGAATCTCTCTCAAGTTCACGATGTGTTCCATGTATCTCTCCTGAGAAAGTACATACCTGATCCTTCACATGTACTCAGCTCAGAAGTTGTACCGCTGGAGCAAGATCTTTCTTATGAAGAACAATCGATAGAGATTCTGGATCGTAGCGAAAAAGTCCTACGAAACAAGACCCCTCGATTGGTGAAAGTTTTATGGAGGAACCACCAATTATAAGAAGCTACATGGGAGCTTGAGGATATGATGAGGGAGAGGTATCCTCATCAGTTTGTTACAAAGTGACGAATTTCGAGGGAGAAATTCATTTTAAGGGGGGTAGAATGTAACACCCGAGACTTTTATGTTATATAAATCATAAAAGGAATCTTTTTCTACACACAACACTTTCTTAGCTTGCTTTACACGAAATCACGAGTTTCCTCGATAGCTTGCGTCGTACGCAATACTGAGTTTCACTAAACAACGATAAACTATTAAAATATTATTAAAACTAGCCATTATGAATAGTAATAACCACTTTTTGAAATTTCATAAATTTTATTTTTCAAAATGGACTTCATTTTTGGACTCGGAATATCGAAATTAGCCTAGGGTGAAATTTTGTTATTTTTCTGAAAACTTTCAATTTTTTGATGAATAGTGAAACCACTAAGTGGTAGTTAAAAAACTAAATTTTTCATAAAACATAATTTTACCGCTTTTGTGAGTGGAATTTCAAAAATCCAAGAGACACGGTTGATGTCAGTATGTAAAATGTGTTTCAATGAGATGAAAATAATTTTTTGGTGAATAGTAACTTTTTACTTTTTTTACCACGGTTGAAAGTAAATATGGTAATTAAGGGTAAAAATGATATTATTATTACCCTAACACATGTCCTAATTCTATTGGATAAGTGTAATTCGACCAAAAACAACCTTATAAATAAAATATGACCATTTAGGCTCACTTGGATTAGATTAGGACATTTATTATTAATTTATTTAAAGAAGGGTTAAAATAGTTAAAATCAAAGTTCAATAAGTTAATCATTTTTAATATGGGGGTATACATAAGATAAATTAGACTATAAATATTCATCTGAAATATAAAAATATTTCCTACATAATGGTATTTTATTTTTAATTTTTAGACATTAAATAATTTAATTTATTTATGACACAACGATGATGGAGTAATTATCTTATTAATGAAATATTGACATAATTGATGTTATAAATGCCCAAATAAATATAATTTGAGACTTTTTATGAATTAAACTAATTTTATAGGTTAATATGACATGTTAGTATTGATTTAATTAACTTTTTTTGAACTTATAATTCTGTTATGATTTTCACAAAAATCAATTACTAAATAGTTTCAAAATTGACATAAAATAGTTTTTAAAACAAATATTATATTATTAATTGTTATTTTATTCCTAAAAATCTAAGGTTCGTCCAAATGACTTATATAAGGTTATATATTATAATACTAAAAAACTTGGGGTTTTTTTGGCTTGATATAGTATGTTTATTAACCTTATAGTATAAGAACACAAGAAGACACGGTAAAAGTAAAATTATTTAACTTAATGTTAAATCTACATGATAAGGTTAAAATAGGAACCTAAACTTGTCTAAATTCTATTTTATTAGAGTATTTCGACCCATCCTCACCTTAGCCTTGAAATAAATCAATTTGGAGCTATTTAAAACTGATCTTGACTTTATAATAAAATAATATTTTTAGTTATTCCAAAGGTACCCCTCTCCTCCCTTATAAAAGGGCACCTCCTCCCTCTCTTCCTCACACGACATTGAGCCTTCAAGCTCGGCCAAACCCTGCCAATTTCTTCTCTCCACTTCCCTAGAAACATCTTAGAGGTTCTGGTCTTCTTAAAAGAACCATTTTATTGCCCTAAAAGGAGGTCTCAAAGAAGCACTTCAAAGAAGAGGTAATGTCCGTTACCGATTCTTTCATCTATATTTCTTTTTCCACTTCTTCTTATTTAGTTGTTTCATTATGAAGTAATCACATCAGTATCACTAATATACATATAGGTTATTATAAGTATGAAACAACCCTATTTCACCATCTATCCATCCTACGGAAAAAGAAATCACCCCACGTGCGTACGTACGGAATACCGTCTCCACGCCGTGGTGTAATCTATTTTCCACCACCACCTTACTTGGATGGGTATAATGGACTAAATAATGACTATATATGACTATTATAAAGTGATATTGATTCTTAAATAGTATACATACACTCCAATACAATTCCATGATCATAGTAACGATATCATCACTCGTGCATACGTACGGAATACCGTCTCCACGATGTGATGCAACTCATTCTACATGATCTTCATTTCATAATGATTATATAAATGAATTGAATGAATGAATATGATATATATTACACTAATACCATTCTAGAAATTAGGTATCTATAACCTAAAGATAAGAATAAGAATTTATTCGACAAAACACGCATAAGAACAAAAATTTATAAACACTCTTATAACAAGTAGCAATGAAATATTACTACTAAGAATCTAAGAATATGACCAAATATGATGTCATAAAAATATGTATGATTATGGAATAAGTCAATAACATTATTTAAATCATTATACAGGAGGTTCAGACACATACAAAGCATATCAGATCTAAGGTAAGGGAAATATCACAATCTCATTTTTTATCCGAGATTGTTTATATTTTAGTATTTACTGGGGTGTATTTTATCATCCACATCCATGTTTCCTCAATATGTAATATTATTTCCATTCACCTAAAATTGTTTAAATCCTATTTTACCCTTCGTTCAGTTTTTAGTATAAGATATGATAGTAATCTTATGTCATTTTTCGTACGAGGTACTTTTTTTGACTTTTCCGACAAAAGTACGAGAAGAATGTTTTTTTAACTTATACGGAATGAATGTATTTTTAAAACATTATTTCCAAGAATCTTCCTTTACATGTTTCAAGTTTATTTTTAATCAACTTCTTTTAGTTTAAAATTTTATGACATGTTAAGAAAGGAAAAAGTTTTTGAAGTAGAAAGGATATTTTCCTCAAGAATTGAGATCAAGTGTTTTATCAAAATTATTTTCCATCTAAGATAATATAGGGTTCTGTTTCTATCCCTATTATTACATTTATTTGATTATGTTGTGATGGAATTATATTTATGAAATCCTTTATCTTATATGAATTGTTTTATGATGTCATGTTGTTTAAGAATCCCATTTTTATTACATGCGTTATGAAATGATGTATGGTTTATGATTTTGTGGAACACATAAGAATGGTATCATTATGAGATGGGTGGGACCTATATCACCCTCTAATGCATTGGGTAAAGATTTTATATCTCATGAGATAGACATGGCTGGAATGGTAGGTTATACTGGTTCAGTGAACCAGGACTGAAACGAGGGTGACTCGATTCAGAAATGGACTTTGTCCACTAAGATAGTCTTGGCAATGAGTCTTGACTAATAAGAAATGATTCTCTATTATTATTTGTGTATGAAAAAAAGTTTCATGTTTTATGTTATGATCATTGGGATTTCATTTCACTACTATGATTTATCCCATGTTATGAAATTATGCTCCCTTTTGCAGGTTAAGATTTCCAAAATGTTATGTTCTTATGAATATGATTAGATTGATATTTCTTTTGTTTACCCTTACTGAGCATTTGAGCTCACCCTTTTGTATGTTTTATTTCCCCAGGTCAGGAAGAAGATTATTAAGTAGAATATGCCAAAAAGGGACTCTAGATATGATGAAATAAATGGGAGGAAAAGTAGATGCTTTATGAACCAGTTGTTTATGTTTCCCAGTTTCTAAAGACACTATACCTATACGGTCCTTTATTGGTTTTGTTATATGTTGTATTAAGTGTTCTTCAATTCTGAAGTAATAAAAATGTATGTAAAGTATGGGTCATTATACCGTCAACTCCTGAAACGGCCCTCGCGGGGCCCGCACCATCGTGTGGAATTACAGCGGGCAGACTGCGCCAACACGATGCCCTCGGAAAAACACCAAACATCGATTGCTCGCACGCCCCGAACGGATGTCCGAAGAAAAAGTTGCTAAAAGCTGCACGTAGCTCAAAAGACAGGTCGTGGGGCCCATGCCTCAACTCCGGCTTCTGCTCCCGAAACCGCCATGGAAACCTCCACTTCGGTGCCAGGGTCGCAACTCTGCTGACGACGCTCAAAACGGACGTCGAACGCGTCTGCTCCGTCCAAAACAAAACCCCTCGGAAAATGTCAAATTTACTTAAAGAAGCGTCGCGCCTCCGAGGCCCCTCGTTTCAGGAATTAAAAATTTCCGAAACTATCTCAAAAATTCCGTCACGTCGATATGGATCTACTGCCACAGACGGCGGGTCAAAAGGATGCGTCGTTTGGATGTTGCGGAATTTTTAAACGTCACTGGACGTAAGAGGGGGTGGTCCGGACTGGTCCAGCCGGTCCTCATGCCCTGGACCGGCTCAAACCGGCTGGCCCGCAGCCCAGCCGGCTGAGCCGCTGCGGTCCACGGATCACTCGCGCGGACTGCGTTCCACGCAACCGGACCGGCCCGAAGGCAGGTCTCTCTTCCACGTGCAGACCTGCAAAAAGCGGGTCCGCTGTCTGCCGGCCGAGGTCAGCGACCCCGGTCTTCCACGGCCTCGCGCCCGCTCCCCGCCGTCGCTCGCCCCATGCTCGAAGCGCTGCGCCGCCACCCGCATGCCGCTCCGCCGCCTGGAGCCGAGCCGCCTCCACCGCCTGGTCGAGAGGCCGCCGCCGCCAAGGGGACCCACCGCCACCCTTCGCCCGCGCCGCCGCGCCTCGGACCGCCGGAGCACCCTAACCGGCCGGGACAACCCATAATTCCTCAACGTTCGTCGAACATTTGCGATCGACTCCAAATTCGGATTTTAAATCTGAAAGATGCGATGGAAATCTCATAAATTATACTATGAGATTATGGGCTTTGATCGAGGTTTTGACAAGGAATCGACAGTGGAAATCGAGATCAAAGTAGGTACGGGAATAGAAAATGCAAACTATAAATCATACCTCGTGGGCGTTGCCCGAAGCTTCACGAGCGATCCGCCGGGGCCGTGCCCTGCCGGAGAGTAGGAGGAGAGGAGAACTTCCTTTTGTTGTTGCCTTCCGCCAGAGAACGAACAAGGGAGGAAGATGGGAGGGGGTTAGGGCTTTAAGTAGGAAAAATAATTAATTAAAACATTAATTATTTAAAACTCCCAAAATTTCCCGCATCCGAAACACCCGACGGGGTCGATGTTAAGCCTCACCTAGGGTAAAAACCACCTCTTGAGAACAATGGTGGCCTCGGAATTTGATTCCGAACTTTCTTTAGAAAGTTATTAAACATAGCGCCCGAGGCCACCAAATTATGAAAATGCCCCTGGGGCCATTTTTTACAGACAGGCCGCGCCCAAAAAACTTATACCCCTCCTAGGGTAAACAACACGCTCTGAACTCAACGGTGCCCTTATTTTTTCAATCTGATCCACTGTTTAAGAGATACTAGCGGTTCTCCATTAAACGAATAAATTAATTTATTAATTTATCCGTTTAACCTTCCGGAAGCGAGCGAGGGGTCCAAACATCCCACGCTGACATGTTTTATGTAGTTCTTAGGGTAAAACCCCATTCCAGACCCATCCGTACACTCGGATCTCTGATCTGGAACTCCGTTTAGGAGTTATCGCATTTATTTTGTGTTTCTAGTGTGAACGCACTGAAAATTTAATTTCGGCCACTCCGGGGCTCGGAATCGCACGCCGTCTGAAGGCACTGCTCTAGAATATTATCAAGAATATTCCAAGGTATTTCTAAGCAAAAACAGGGTTCTTACAGATGCTCTGAGGCCGTTTACAATGTTTTCTGGCATCTGATCGGATCCAAAAACATTACATGATTCACTGCTCAAGAACGGTAGGTGAACACCATAAAACAACATGAACGGCGGAGGAATCAAACCGTGTTAGTTTGGCTTGGTTCCTTCTGCATCAGTCTGATAACATGTGGTTTTATGAGAAACAACAACATGGAAGGTAAACCAATGTTGCTCAATCAAAACACACCCCTACCTCAACAAAAGTTGTCAAATGACAGGCGTCGCGGAAAACGGCGTCGCGGGGTGAGGTTCCGTAGACGTCGACATAGAGCGTCTGAGGAGGAAGCGTTGTCTCCTCTTTTATCACGGTGATAACGAAGCGTGACGTCGTTGGCGAATCCCCTCGTCATTTTTTCCTTCCCTGCTGCGGTGGAGGAAAAGGAAGGAGAATCTGGGGTCTCCGAGTCGATGTTCTTCGTTGGAGTCTTGGTGTTCTTCAATGAAGGAGATGAAGTTCTTCAATTCACAAGAGCTCTCTCTCCTTTTCTCTCAACACAACAGACTAACCCCAAATAAAATAAGTCTCAACTTATATTATTATTTCATGACAGGAATTCAAATTTTAGAATTCAAACACATAAATCTCTTAATTGATTAAGTGTGTGGGCATGATTTAATGTGGGGAGAGGAGAAGTCACATAATTAAAGGATACCTAAAGTTAATGGGGAGTTGACATGTATTTATCATGGGAGTTCAAAGGGGTTAAGGGTTATGGAATGTGAAAAGACGAGGGCTCGTGTGGGCCCCACCTCCCTCATAACCACACATGGGATGTTGGGTGGTTGTGGGCCCCACCAACAACTCCCCATTAGAGAGAATAACTTCCAAGTATAATAAAATAAAATTTAACACAATTTTATTTACTTATCACTTAAAACCCCAAAATTTTACTTCTTCTCTCGAGCAAACGCATCAACGGTAAAAGTCATCATAAGAAAATACCAGCGCTGCGTGTTCATCGGTGCCCTCAGATTTCAATTCCGGGCAACGGTTCAAAAGATAGTAAAACCCACTCATTCGTTCACTGAACGTACCCATTCTAAATTTTGTAAATTGATTCCGGACACACCGGGCATCAGAATCAGGTGCTTTCAGAAACTTCAGACTCGTAAAATCCCAAAAAAATTAAGAAAAAAATTTCCTTGAAATTTATGGGTCTTTATAGTGAAAGGTGTGATATTTATACTGATCTTAAAAGTTTAAAGTATATTTTCACACAGAGGGAGCTGAATATGCACCAAAAAAGATGTTTGGAGATGATTATGGATTATGACTACTCAATTAATTACCACCTTGGGAAAGAAAACAAGGTGGAAGACACATTAAGTCAATAAGACCATGCTAGCTTATCCATGATGAGGATCACAAAAGATCCAATATTTATAGATTTACAAAGGCTGGATCTTGGATTTATAATGGAAGGGGGAAATTATTATCTTTCTCAAATGAATGTTCAACTATCTATACATGTGAAAATTAAAGAGGCACAAAAAGAAGATGTAGAGTTACAAAAGAATGTGAGAAATGTTCTTGAATTAAACATTGATTGTGATTGGTTAATAAGGTTCAGGAATCGGGTTTGTGTTCCTACCATCCTAGAATTAAAGAATGAACAACTGGATGAGGCTCATAGTTATTTATTCCATATTCATCTTCAAAGGATAAAGATGTATAAGGACTTGAAAGAGAACATGTGGTGGGATGGAATGAAATGATATGTTGCTGAATACGTCTCTCGATGCTTGGTTTGTCAGCAAGTTAAAGATGAGAGACAGAAGTCTAATGGGATGTTACAACCATTACCCATACCAGAATAGAAATGCGGAGACATCACTATGGTCTTTGTCACTGTACTCCCTAAAACATCCAATGTCAATGATGCTATCTATGTTATAGTTGATCGTCTTACGAAGGAGGCACACTTCATTGCTATTAGAGAAGATTTCTCTCTATATCATCTTTCCAGGATATATGTGATGGAAATGGTAATATTACATAGAGTACCACTTTCCATTATATCTAATCGGGATCCAAGGTTTACATAGAAGTTTTGGCGAAGTCTTCAGCATACTTTAGATACAAAGTTGAGTTTCTTCACTGCTTATCATCCTCAAATATATGGTCAGTCTGAGAGAACTATTCAAACTATAGAAGATGTGTTAATACCTTGCTCTAGGAATTTCAAAGGTGGTTGGGATCAACACCTACCTTTGGTGGAATTTTCTTATAATAATAGCTTTCACTCTAGTATTGAGATGGCTCATTATGAAGCACTCTATGGAAAGAAATGCAGGACTCCAACTTGCTGGGATGAATTTGGGGAATGAAAGCTATTAGGACCTGATCTTGTTGATTAGATGGCAGAAATGGTCAAATATATTCAACAATACATAAGAGAATCCCATATTCGACAAAAAAGTTATGCTGACAACCGAAGAAAACTCCTAGAGTTTGAAGTCGGTGATAAAGTGTTCTTATGAATATCTCCTTGGAAAAGAGTAATGAGATTTAGAATGAAGGGAAAGCTGAGACCTAGGTATATCAGTCCTTTCAAAATACAGGATCATGTCGGGAAGGTATCATACCGATTGGCACTTCCACCGAATCTCTCTCAAGTTCACGATGTTTTCCATGTATCTATCCTGAGAAAGTACATACCCGATCCTTCACATGTACTAAGCTCAGAAGTTGTACCGCTAGAGCAAGATATTTCTTATGAAGAATAGATGATAGAGATTCTGGATCGTAGCGAAAAAGTTCTACGGAACAAGACCACTCTCTTGGTGAATTTTTTATGGAGGAACCACCAATTAGAAGAAGCCTCATGGGAGCTTGAGGAAATGATGAGGGAGAAGTATCCTCATCTATTTGTTACAAAGTGACGAATTTCGAGGGAAAAATTAATTTTAAGGGGGGTATAATGTAACACCCTGATATTTTATGAGAAGTTTTTTTTATTTCCTATGTTAAACGTAACATAAAAGGAATATTTAACTGCACACAACACTAGCTTGTCTTGCATTACACGCAATCGCGACCTTCGACGATAGTGTGTGTAGTACGCAATACCGGGTTTCACTAAACAACGATATATTGTTATAATATTATTATAGACTAGCTGTTATGAATAGTATTAGCTACATTTTTAATTTTATAACATTATTATTCAACTTACATATTTTCTAGAACATGGTATGAGGACAAAATAAATTTTTTTGGGTAAAATAAGTATTTTTAAAAAAATGCAGTTTTGTCTCCTTTTGATGGCACGCCAAATTTAAATCTAGTTTTTGACACATTTATAATTTAAATTTGACAAAATAAAATTATTCTTTGGAATCATGATATAAAAATTTATTTTGGATAAATTTTTCATATTATTCTGATAACTTTCATATTTTAATGCATAGTAAAAACACACTATATTTTAATTAAAAACAACTCTTTTCATCGCAATAATTTATATTGTGAGATTATCTTTTTAATTGGATTTAAAGTGTAATTAGAATATATTATTACTATTTAATCCAATTTTTTTCATTGGAATTAATTTCACTTTGAAATTGGACATAAACAAGTGTCGACCTTTTAATAGTTATTGTTTCTTAAAAACACGCTATTTGTTTTGATAAAAGAAATTAATTTTAAAATTAAATAATTACACATATATGTTTTGAATTTGGAAAAATAGACATCATTTTTGAATTAGGAATATCAAATATATCTTAGGCTAATTTTTTGGTATTTTTCTGAAAAACTTCAATTTTTGATGAATAGTGAAACCACTTAGTGGTTGCTAAAAAACTGACTCTTTCAGTTAAATGAAATTTTACCACATATGTGAATTGAATTTCAAAAATCTGACATATATGGTTGTTATCCAGAAGTAAAATGTGGTCCAATATGAAAAAAATAATTTTTGATGAATAGTAATTTCAGACTTTTATTTACCGCAGTTAAAGGTAAATAGGGTAATTCAAGGTTAAAAGAATATTATAATAATTTAAAATTACCATAACACTTGTCCTACCCATATTAGATGAGTATTGGAAGACTATGGAAATCCTTGGGTCTATTTTGGGACCCCATTGAGCTACTTGGTAGTGATAATGACGATTTGGATTAATAAATTTAATGTAAATACAAATTTGCCATTAAAAAAAATGTTTTAGTAATTAATTTTTATAAGGGGTTATATAAATTATATTTTAGACTATAAATATTCATTGGTAAGATAAAATTATTTCCTACATGGTGGTATTTTTTTATAATTTCTAGACATCATATATATTAAATTATTTATGGCACAATAATGATGCAGTATTTACCACATTAATAAATGATTTAAATAAATAAGATTATAACTATTAAAATATTATCAAAAAATGACCAATTCTTATTGGATAATATTATTTCTATCCTGAGTCATCTTATCATCATCTTTAATGATTTTCGGTCTTTTTGAAACCGAAGATAAGTTTATAATAAAATAATATTTTCACACTTTCCAAAGGTGCCCTCCCCTCCCCTATAAAAGGGCACCTCCTCCCTCTCCACATTACACAACATTGAGCCTTCAAGCTTGGCCAAACCCTGCCCATTACTCTTAGAAACTCCCCTAGTAATATTTTAGTGGTCATGGTCTTCTTCAATGAACAACATTTGTGCCCTAAGAGGAGGTTTCAAAGAGGCGTGTCAAAGAAGAGGTAATATCTGTTACCGATTCTTTCAAATTTATTTCTTCATCTACTTCCTCTTATTTAGTGGTTTCATTATGATGTAATGACATCATAATCACTGATATAATGATATATTATAATAAATATATAACAACATATGTCACTTTCTATCCATCCTACGGAATATAAAATCTTCGCGCGTGCGTACGTACGGAATACCGTCTCCACGCCGTGGTGTAATCTGTATTCCACCACAACCTTACTTGAATGGGTATGATGGTGTAAATAATAACTATATATGATTATTGTAAAGTGATATTGATTCATAAATAGTATACATAAACTTCAATACAATTCCACGATCATGGAAATGATATCGTCGCTCGTGCGTACAAACGACCTACCGTCTCCAAGATGTGATGTGACTCGTTCTACATGATCTTCATTGAATAATGATTATATAAATTAATTTAATGAATAAATATGATATATATATTACACTAATAATATTCTGGAAATTAGGTATCTATATACTAAGAAAAAGAATAATAATTTTTTCGATAAAACAAGCATAAGAACATAAATCAATGAACACCTGAATAACAAGTAGCAATGAAATATTACTAATAAGGAGATAATAATATGACCATATATGATATCATAACAATGAACATGATTCTGTAATAAGTCAATGACATTATTTAAATCATTGTACAGGAGGTTTGTATACGTATGAAGCAAATCAGATCTTAGGTAAGGGAAAATCTCGAAATCTAATTTTTACTCGAGATTGTTTATACTTTAGAATTTACTGGGGAATATTTATCATCCACATCCATGTTTCCTCAATATGTAATATTATTTCAACCCTCCTAAAATTTTTTAAATACAATTTTACCATTTGGTGATTAAAAGATGTGAAAGGAATCTTTTGTCGTTTTTAGTACGAGGTACCTTTTTACTTTTCTGCCAAAGTATGAGAAGAATATTTTTTAAAAATTATACCGCTTGAATGGATTTTTATGATTTCATAGAACATTATTTCCATGTAGCTTCCTTTAAAATTTTTCAAGTTTATTTTTAATATATTTCTTTTAGTTTAAAATTGTATGACATGTTAATAAAGGTAAAATGTTTTTGATGTATAAAGGATATTTTCCTCATGAATAGAGTTCATGTATTTTATCAAAATTATATTCCATCTGAGATAATATAGGATTCTATTTCTAACCCTATTTTTACATTTATTTGTTTATTTTATTATGGAATTAATTTTATGATATCCTTTTATAGATTATGTTATGATGGAATGATGTTTAAGAATCTAATTTTTATTACATGGGTTATGCTATGATTTATGATTTTGGGGCACACATAAGAATGGTTTCATTATGAGATGGTTGGGACATATATCTCCCTCCAATGCATTGGTTAATGATTTATATCTCATGAGATAGACAAGGATGGAACGACGGGTTAATCCGGTTTAGTGATATAGGACTGAAATGAGGAGTGAACTCGTTTTAGAAATGGACTTTGTCTGCTATGAGAGTCTTGGAATTGAGTCTTGACTAATATGAAATGATTATTTATGATTTTGTGTGTATTCCAAAAAATTTCATGATTTACGTTATGATTATTGGGATTTCATTTCACTACTATGATTTATCTCATATTATGATATTATGATCTCTTTTGCAGGTTAAGATTTTCGAAATGCTATATTCTTATGAATATGATATTTCCATTTTTTACCCTTACTGAGCATTTGAGCTCACCCTTTTGTATGTTTTATTTTCCCCAGGTCAGGAAGAATGGTATTAGGAAGGATATGCCAAAGGGACTCTAGATATGATGAAATAAGTGGGAGACAATGTAGATGCTTTACCAGTTGATTATGTTTCCCAGTTTCTAAAGACACTATACCTATACGGTACTATCATGATTCTTTTATATTTTGTAATAACAATGCTTCAATTATGAAGTAATAAACTAGTATATAATGTATGGTTCTTTATATTTATGGTTTCCATAATGGGGAAACGCGATAATTTCATTTTAGGAAGTGCAAACTACCGCCCCCTCAAAGTGATTTGAATCATAAATGCCATATGTGGGATGGATAAATGATGGATTTAATGATATTATATATGATATTATAATGTAATTATAATATAAATATGTAAAATTATGTTTTCATTCCATTAAAGTATGAAATATAAAATAAAGTAGCGTTCATGTGTATGTACGACTTACCGTCTCCATGAACGGTGCATTTCATTTCGTACCTCCAAATGTTATATACTATTATAAGTACATATATATAATGGATATATATGATATATATTACATATAAATTATTAATAACATTCTAAAATTATAATATATATCTATAATTTAGTTTTAATTCCATTAATATGACAAAGAAATTAAAGTAGCATTCATGCGTACGTACGACCTACCGTCTCCATGAACGGTGCATTTCATTTTTTGTCTCCAAATGTTATGGAATAGTATAAAATGAATATAAAATAGATATATATGATATTTAAATCATTAATAATATTCTGAAGATTATGTAATTATAAATTCATGAATAATTCTTTTCAAACAAGTTCATTTTTGACTCATGTACCGAACATCGACAAAAACATCTAATATGAACCCACATAATTAACTAATTATTATAACATTATAATATTTGATATAAATTCAATAATATACTTTAAATTATTTAATTAATCAATTATAAATTGAAAAAATATTATTATTCAGGAATATAAAGAAACGAACAAGACAAGTCAGACTTCAGCTAACAGATCATGCCTCTCTCTTTCTTTTTAAGTACTCTCTTTTATGTCATTACTTTTAAGCTCCTCTTTCTTGGGTTGGGGGATGTTAATTTATATTCCTCTTACTATAGTTAATATTTTCATATGATTAGAGAACCTATTTTTATCTCATCAATCCATTTTGTGATGTTTTAAGTATCGTTGTTAGGCTGCCGAAATATCATAAGGGACTTCTTATCTCACTTTTAATTCCATGATATTTCCATTGTTTGCCACTTATTTATTGCATTTGGTACTTCCATTTGGTATATATTATCATTATTCTATTTATATTCATGGTGTTCTACTATTCATTTGGTTATTGTTATCCTTTGGTCATACGAATCGATTTATTACAAAGAGGTAAGGGGTTTTAATCTCACTTTTTATTCCTGTGAAATTCATGATATATTTGTCACTATCTCCTTTGAGTGGTGTATGTACTACAAATTATTATACTCTTTGTGTAATATAAATTCATTTATGGGTATTTACATCAACATTTTATGGTCCTTATTTCATGGGGTATAAGTTTCGTAAGTTACCAAATCGGTAAGGGAACCTTTCACCCTCCTCTTTTTAAAAGGATTCTTTTTGGTATGTCCTTTTATTCACATATTCTTATGTTAAGATATGTTATTATATATCCTTATTACTATAAATTTTATGTCCACGTTATGAGATACCCTTTTTATCTCTCATCAACTCATTTTCTGAATTTTAAAGTGACACCGTTAGGCTGTCGAATTTATGAACATAACTTCTTTACACAATTTCAATTCATTGATTTAAACCTCTACTTCTTGATTATGTCTTTCTATGAATATGTGTGAATGAACTATGATTTTTTTACACTTAATATCCATTTATATTGCGTGTATTTATATTTTTCACACATAATCATGTCATTGATTTATCCTTAATCTAAGGATATCCTCTTTGTAAAGGACTTTGTCTCAATCTCCTTTCATTGCGGAATATTTTGTTTTAATACAAGACTTTCCCTTATACACTATATAAACACCTTTTAATTTTCATTTCATTCAAAAAGAATCTTTTTCTATGAATTTTTTTACTAAACGACAAAAAGGAATGTTTATTTTATTTATGTAAGTAGTGACAACGACATTTTCCACCGCCGCAAGTATTATTTGATCTTTGGCTTCCTCAACAAGCCGTAATGTTCATTAAAAGAATATAAATATCATATACTATTTTATGTATTTTTTTTATTGAAAATGGTTTTGATAATGGATTTTTTATGTCAATATATTTATGTGATATATTGTTATTGAAACGTGGAAATGTTTTCTTTCCTCTATATTTTTTTTATGTCTTATCATTTTATAATGATACTTGGACATTTGACGGGTGGTTACGTGATAAACCACATGATGGGTTGTGCCGTGAATCCCAGGACGGGTGGTTACATTATAACCTTCAATTCATTGGGTATGGAATTCAGCCGTATGGCTATTCCATTTAGTG
The DNA here is from genome assembly GCA_963277665.1 of Viscum album. NCBI lineage: Eukaryota > Viridiplantae > Streptophyta > Magnoliopsida > Santalales > Viscaceae > Viscum > Viscum album. The sequence goes on along the minus strand of OY728141.1, from coordinate 1,198,849,837 downwards.
ACATGTGTGGATGTTGACCGTATGGTTATTCCATTTTGGTATGTTTATGTCCCAAGTTACCTTTATATGTTATGTGTTCTTTATATGGGTTTTATGGTGGTATTTTGGTTACAAAAGGGTAAGAAATGGTTCTTTTTTTTCAATGAAGAGTATTTACTACTTCATAAAGGTGAAATGTATTACTTATGATTATGTATTCATGGTTTACGTTTTTCTTTAAAAAACTTATAGTTTCCTTCACTATGTATCCATTACTGTGATTTTTATACTCATCCCATGTTTTTGAAATGTTTTCCACATGACTTAAAGATGAATATGGTCAAGGATGGGATCATGGAAAGGCATGCTATCTAAAACGTCGAACTAGACATGTTTATTTTTAATAGTTTTTATTTTATTAAAAAAATTGGAAACTATGTAGAAGTGTCTACTTTGTAATCTTTTGAGATGTAATAATTATGTACTAATTCTCTAAAACACTAATCCTGAAAATATCCTCAATGTGAATTATTCATTTAATTCAATATTATGTAATGTTTTAAGGTCGGGTCCTTATAGTGATGATTTTAATAAAATATTATTAAATTAATCATAGTTAGAAGATTATTTTCTTAAAATAGAGTTAATTTTTGAATTATAGAAGATTAAAAATGGTTAGGGTAATATTTTTGTTATTTTTCTAAAATAAAAGAATATTTAGTTAATATTAAATTACGATAACTGGTGGTAAATGTTAAATACATGAATTTTCTAGTCGTTTTTGATATAAAACTATGGTAAAAACAATTATTTGAAATCACATGCACTATATAATGTATTTATTCTCATTAATGATCATTATTTCTTATATTGAGCCAAAATAGTTAACTAATGATAAAAATAATGAGAAAATACCCCCAAAATAAATACCACCCCTCCCCACTTCTTCTCCCCTCACCTAACAAGATTTGGGGCTTCTTCAAATTATTCCCAATACTCTTTATAGGACCCTAACCCATTTATAGGTGCTCTTGGTATCATAAAGAAACAAAAGCCTTTTCCATAATGAGGTTTTCAAGGAGGATAAATTCCGTAGTTAAATTCCTCTTTACTTTTATATTAATTTATTTTCATGTAATGTTGTTATTCACTACTTAAGTCCTACCATCCCAATGGCATGATAACTCTAGTAAATCACATATACAAAAAAAGTTATTCTAATGGAACATTACCTCATTAAACCCCACTCCCCTCCCATTTATTCTTAAAATGAAAACGTCCTTTGTGATGTGTCAATTTATCTCTTTAAAGTATGAAGAATATTCTATTTCAATTTACACTGTTAAGGAAGGTCATAAAACCATTTTTTGGTTAAATAATTATAATAAATGTATTACAGACTATTTAATGTTTTAAATATTTATATACACATTATTTTAAATATAAATATAAAATAGGACTATTTTGAGAAAAAATCGCCCAAAAAATCCGAATGATTAACACTATCATATTATATAATGATTCATACTCACCCAAAATAATAAAGTGACTTATTTAACCATTTGACATCTTGTGTGTTCTTTAATTACTTATAACTTCAATTCCATATTTCTATTTCTATTTTAAATGATCTTCCGTACTCTTATACTAGCGATTCAATCTTGAAAACTGAGAAAACAAGCACTCATAAACGATGATATTGGACACTATAACTTATATAAAAGAACATAAAAGAACATAATAAAATTATACATAAAAAATAACTTGTATAAATTGATCTGAATTAATTAATTACTATTTTTAATATGATTATATTGTACATTACGATCAGGTGATGAACTGTTTCAGATGTAAGGTACGAGATTCTACCTAAACCTCCATTTTTTTCTTTGGGTTACTATTTATCCCTCTTTAAGGTAGTGTTATGTTTAAAAAAAATTCAATACTTATTCTAAATAATATTTCTATATTACAAACTCATGTTTTCCTATTAGATCTTTCTTTTTTGATGGTGAGATTCATGTTTTTAAAAAGTTCCCTTCTCAATTCTTCCTAATAAGCAATCAAAATTCAAGGGAACTTCCCATTTTCATGCATGCATAAAAGTTCAATATATAATCTATTTTATTCCTCCATTAATTTTTTACATAACTCCTTTTATCAAGAATAACTATGTTGGTTAATTTTTTCATTCCTAATAATGAATTATCATTTTCCACTTTAATTTCTCTTTAATATTTTCGTTTAACCAAAAAATGCGTCGTTTTTAATGTTTCTTAAAAACTCATTTTACATGTTTCCACTAAAATTAGTCAAAGATTATCATTATCCATGGATATATTTCATTAATAATATCCATGTATGGTTGGAATCCATTCATTCGTGGAAATATTTATAATATCCTCATTTGATATGCTTTGTGACATGATTATGATACCCATTTCATTACATGGATAACCCTTATGTTTATTCATCATGTAGAACACATATTCATGAACATGTTATAATGGGTGTGCCCAAATGACAATATAATTCATTGTGTAATGTTTTATATCATGAGATGTAGCATCCCAGGTAAATAAAGAATAATAAATTTCCATATTTATTAATATTATCGAATTAAATATTAATTTTACTTTAAAGGGGTTTCTATGTTCGATAGCGTACTCGATACGCAACGATGAGTTTCTTTGAAAACATACGTTGCACACTAGTAATATAATAATATTATTTTAAATGGTAGTTAACACGTAGTTGTTGTATTGGAGGGAATGGATATAAATAACTAAAATATTATTATATATGTTTTTTAAATGTTTTTACATTTATCCAATAAAAGATAAAGGCTTAAAATACAGAAAGAATTAAATTTTAGACATTTATACCCTAATTTTCACTAAAGGTTCACTTATCGTCTTTTGACGGCGAACCGTCATTAAATATAGTTTTGATCACTCTTATACATTCTATTGGACCAAATATTACACTTTTTTAGAATCGCGACATCAAAATTTACTTTGTGTAAATTTTTGGTATTTTTCTGATAAAATACATTTTTTAATGAATAGTGAAAAATGTCGTATTTTAATTCAAAACCTCTTTTTAATATAATTTATTTATACGATTAGATTATCATTTGAATTGGTTTTAAAGTGAAAATATAATATATTTTTACCATTTAATCCAATAGTGGTCGTTGGAATTAATTTCACTTTGAAATCGGACTTAAACTAGTGTCAATCTTTTGATACTTATTGTTTCATAAAAACACACTATTTTCTCTGACAGCGGGAATTAATTATTAAATTAATTAATGTAACTTATTTGTTTTGAATTTTTTAAAATATACATCATTTTTGAATTCGGAATATCAAATATAGCTTAGGGTGATTTTTTTGTATTTTTCTGAAAAACATCAATTTTTGATGAATAGTTAAACCACTAAGTGGTACTTAAAAACCTAGTTTTTCTTTTAAATGAAATTTTACCACCTTTTTGTTTTGAATATAAAAAATCAGACATACATGGCTTTCATTAGGAAGTAAAATGTGATTCAATGGGATTAAAATAATTTTTTGGTGAATAGTAACTTTTATGTTTATTAATCGCGATTAGAGATAATTAGTGTAGTTTAAGGTAAAATAATGTTTTAATAATATGAAATGACCTAAACACATGTCCTACTCTTATTGGATGTGTCATTGCCGACCAAGAAAACCCATGGGTCGATTTTGGGTTCCCCATGGAGCCACATGGGTAAGATAATGACATTAATGACTTTTATTTAAAGTTAAAATTAAAATGTCACAAACATGAAATGTTTTACTAAAACAATTATTAAATGGGGTTATACACGTCATATTTTTGACTATAAATATTCATTAGAAATATAAAATGATTTACTACGTCATGATATATTTTTTATAATTTTTAGACATTAAATAAATTAAATTATTTATGACACCATGATGATGCAGTGATTACCTCATTATTTAACGATTTAAATAAAATGAAAAGATAATGTAAAATTAAAGAATGCACTTTTCAAAGACCTATTGGATGAGTATATTTCGAACCCTTATCACCTTATCCTCTAATTTTATTAATGTGGGACTTTAAAAATCTGAAAATCATTTTATAATAAAGAAAACTTTTATAACTTTCCAAGAGTTCCCCTCCTCTCCTCTTATAAAAGGCCCCCACCTCTACCACCTTACCCACACCTCTCAAGCTTTTGGTTCAGAAAACCCCTACCCATATTATCTCTCCAAATCCCTCTCTTACTCTTAGAATCATCACATTGGGATGAAGTCTTCCCAAGGAAGCCTTTGAGCTCAAATCAAAAAGAGTTACCCGATTTAAAGGTTGTGCCTTCTCTTGTGTTCTTTTGTTTTATTTTTCTTTTCCAACCCCCTAAAATCTTTTTATTAATTTAGTTTGTAACAACTCCAGTATCTTCAATATACTAAGATGTTGTTATAAGAATAATTCGAGCTACACTTACACACACCTACATCTAATGGTTAATGAACATACTGTTTCTGTGGATGATGATTTTCTCCCTCACGAAACGATGATTGTTCAATATTCTTCCAACACCTTCAAAGGTTGCCATTAAGATGTCACTATATTTATATATGATATATAATATGTTTATTTTTTCCGTAAGCTTCTGTATTTTTCATTTATGGCATACCTTTATGGCTTCCATTATGGGTATACACGATATCTTCATTTTAGGAATTGCGGACTACCACCCCCTCAAAGTGATTTGATTCGTTAATTCCGTATATGGGACATATAAAGAATGTATTTAAAGTTATTATATATGATTTTATAATGGAATTATAATATAACTTTATGTCATTATTATTTCTTTCCATTAAAGTATGAGATAGAAATGAAAGTCGCATTCATGCGTACGTACAGCTTACCGTCTCCAAGAACGGTGCATTTCATTTCTTATCCCCAAAGGTAATGTACTATTATAAGTACAGATATATAATGGATATATATGATGTATGTTACATCTAAATTATGAATATAATTCTGGAATTAAAATATAAATACCTCTCATTTAGTTTTAATTCAATTAATATGACATAGAAATCAAAGTAGCGTTCTTGCGTACGTACGGATTACCGTGTCCATGAACGGTGCATTTCATTTCTTACCTCTAAATGATTATGTAATATTATAAATACATGTATATTCTGGATATATATGATATATATGATATCCAAATCATGAATATAATTCTGGATATAATGAACATTTGACCACACGAACAATATGTAATTGTATGAAGTCCACTTTCGACTGAAGAACCAAGTATCGACAAAACAAAAATTATTAACTTAAATGATTATATAATGTTTATAACATGGTAATATGTGATATAAAAGTAATAATTAACTAGAAAAAGTTTCTCAAGAATGTATAAATTAACTCAAGTTTATTATTCATGATGTTAAAGAACGATCAAGTCAAGTCAGACCCAATGTAAGGGAACTTCTTAACCCAATTTTTGTTCTTTGGATTAATCTCTTACTTTCAAATTATGTCATGATATTATTATGTCCTATCTTGTATTTGTATTTTCGTTATGTGTAATTATAGTGAATACACATAATAGATCTATTTTATTTAAAAATGATCTTTGTAAGGGACTTCGTCTCAATATCCTTTCATTGAGGCATATTTTGTTTTATACACAACTTTATTTTTATACGGTGTATAAACCCCTTTAACTTTTACTTTTATACAAAAGGAATATTTTTCTACGAAGCATTTTACAAAACTACAAAAATGAATGTTTCTTTTAACGTACGTGGTGACAACGACCTTTTGCTCCGCCGCGAGTATTATTTGGTCTTTGGATTCCTCAACAAGCTGTAATGTTTTTAAAATGAAATAAATACCATATACTCTTTTATGTAATTTGGTATTGAAAGTGGTTTTTATAATGGATTTGTTATGTCAATATATTCAAGTGATATATTGTGATCACAGTGTGGGAATTTTTTCTTTCCATTATATTTGTTTTATGTCTTATGATTTTATAATGGTACTTGGACATTTGACAGGTGGTTATGTGATAAACCATATGACGGGTTGTGTCGTGAATACCAGGATGGGTGGTTACGTTATAACATCCAATGCATTGGGTATGGAAGTCGGCCGTATGGCTATTCCATTAAGTGATATGTGTGGAAGTCGACTGTATGGTTATTCCACTTAAGTATGTTTATGTCCCAAGTTACCTTTATAGGTTATGTGTTATTTATATGGGTTTTATGGTAATATTTTGGTTACAAAAGGCTACGTAATGATCTTTTATACAGTGAAGAGTTTTTGCTACTTCATAAAGGTGAAGGTATTACTTTGATAAAGTATACATGGTTTTTTTGTTGTTTAAAAAACTAACAGTTTTCATTCTTTGTGTATCCCTTACTGAGCTTTCTATGCTCACCCCATGTTTTTTTGAAATGTTTTTCACATGACTTAATGTGGAATAGGGTCAAGGATGGGATCAAGGGAATGTCATGCTATATAAAACATGTAACTAGACATGTTTCTTTCTAAGAGTTTTTTTATTCTATGGAAACTTAGTAGAAGTGTCAACTTTGTAATCTTTAGAGATGTAATAGTTATGTTCTAATTCTCTAAAACTCTAAACCTGAAAAGATCCTCAATGTGAATTATTCATTTAATTCAATATTAAGTATGGGTTAAGGTCGGTGCCTTATAGTAGGTATCATAGGTCGGTTTAGACAACATTAGGAGTTAGAAAATTGTAAATTTATAAATTAATTTACGATATGATTGAAATGATATAGCATTTAAAGATTACCATGTTGCTTCGACTAAGATATTTCTGTGTTCAGAATGGTATTTTATAGAGGAAACAGAACAGATTTTATGGGAAGGCATACAGTGGGAAATGACCTTTCAAATTAGTATCCTGTGATGGTCAGAATCCGAACTAAATAGTTTGTTGCAGTGATGACTCAGTTGACTCAGGAGTTGGAAAGAAGATTGGTGAATGCTCCAGTTTTGGCATTTCCTTCTAGGAATGGTGAGTTTTTATATACAGTGATGCTTCGTTGAAGGGACCTGGTTGTCTCCTTATGCAGAATGATCAGGTAATTGCTTATGCTTCACGTTAGTTGAAAACTCATGAGGTAAATTACCCTACACATGATTCGGAATTAGCTGCTGTTGTTTTTGATCTAATAATTTGGAGGCATCATTTGTATGGAGTAAAGTGTGAAATATATACTGATCACAAGTGTTTAAAGTATATATTCACTCAGAATGAATTGAAAATGAGACATAGGAGATGGCTAGAATTAATCAAAGATTATGACTGTACAATTCCTTACCATCCGGGAAAAGAAAATAAAGTGGTCGATGCTTTGAGTTGAAAAAGTAATTCTTCATTAACCGTGATATGTTTGGAATAAGATCCTTGGTTTTTGATTTGATGAACTTTGGAATAGATTTTGTTTGGGGAGGAAGTTCTTCTGTTTTGTTTCAGGTGTCAGTGAGATCATCCCTATCAGACAGAATTAAGAAAATGCTGAAGAAAGATAGTGGATTGCAGAAAAAGGTAGAGCTGGTTCAGAAGGGTAAGTTGCTTGAGTTTAACATTGATAATGATTTTGTTTTGAGGTTTGAGAAGAGATTATGTGTGCATTGTGATTAATAGTTGAAGGGTGAGTTGTTATGTGAGGCTTATAATTCCCCGTTTTCAATTCATCCTGGTAATACTAAGATGTGCAGAGATCTGCGGGAGTATTACTGGTGGGATGGAATAAAAAGATATATTGCTGATTTTATTGTAAAGTGTTTGACTTGTCAGTAGGTTAAAGCAGAGCGGAAGTTACCGAAAGGGATGCTTCAGCCTTTTCCAGTGCCAGAGTGGAAATTGGAAAATATATCCATGGACTTTGTTGTGGGATTACCGAGGACATATCAGGGTAATAATGCAATATGGGTTATTATTGATCGATTGACTAAATCTGCTCATTTCCTTCCTAGTCGATATACTTTCTCTCTAGATCAACTTTCTCAATTGTATCTTAAAGATATAGTCAGGTTTCATGGATTTCCCCTCTCCATTGTATCTGATCGTGATCACAGGTTTACTTCTATCTTATGGAAATCTTTCAGAAGTCGTTGGGTACTGAATTAAATTTTATTACAGCTTTTCATTCGCAATCAGATGGGCAGTCAGAACGAACAATACAAACTTTGGAGGATATGCTATGAGCTTGTTCGATGGATTATCAGGGAAGTTGGGAGCAACATCTTTCTTTGGTTGAGTTTTCTTATAATAACAGTTTTCATTCTACTATACAGATTGCACCATTTGAGGCATTATATGGGAAGCGGTGTCGAACTTCAGCTTTTTGGGATGAAGTGGGTGAAAGGAAGCTAATGGGACCAGAATTGGTAGAAGAGATGGCAGAAAAAGTTCAGTTGATTCAAAAACACATGAGAACAGCTCAGAGCAAGCAGAAGAGTTATGAGGACAACATGAGGAAAGATCTCTCTATTGAGGTAGGTGATCATGTTTTTCTCAAAGTCTCACCATGGAAAAGTGTGATGTGATTTGGTATGAAAGGAAAGATGAGTCCAAGGTTCATTGGACCATATGAAATTCTAGAGAGAGTTGGATCAGTTGCTTACTGAGTGGATTTACCTCCGTTTTTATCTCAGGTACACAATGTTTTTCATGTTTCGATGTTGAGAAAGTATATGCCAGATCCATCTCATGTTTTGAGCCCAGAGGTAGTTCAGTTGGGAGATAATCTCTCTTATGAAGAACAACCAGTACAGATTCTTGACCAAAGAGAGCAGGTGTTGCGAAATAATGTAATTCACAAGGTAATGGTTTTGTGAAAAAACTATATGGTTGAAGAGGCAACATGGGAATCTGAAAATTCTATGAGGGATAAATACACACACTTATTTTGATATGTGAATAAAATTGCGAGGACACAATTTCCAAAAGGGGGGAAGGATGTAACATCCCAGGTAAATAAAGAATAATAAATTTTCATATTTATTAATATTTGCGAATTATATATTAGTTTTACTTTAAAGGGGTTTCTATGTTCGATAGCGTACTCGATACGTAAAGATGAGTTTCTTTGAAAACTTACGTTGCACACTAGTAATATAATAATATTATTTTAAATGTTAGTTAACACGTAGCCATTTTATTGGCGGGAATGGATATAAATAACTAAAATATGATTATATATGTTTTTTAAATGTTTTTACATTTATCTAATAAAATATAAAGGCTTAAAATACGGAAAGAATTCAATTTTAGGCATTTATACCCTAATTTTCACTAAAGGTTCACTTATCGCCTTTTGATGGAGAACTGTCATTAAATATAGTTTTGATCACTCTTATACATTCTATTGGACAAAATATAACTCTTTTTTAGAATCGGGACATCAAAATTTACTTTGTGTAAATTTTTGGTATTTTTCCGATAAAGTAGATTTTTTAATGAATAGGGAAAATTGTTGTATTTTATTTCAAAAACTCTTTTTAATCTAATTTATTTATATGATTAGATTATTGTTTGAATTGGTTTTAAAGATAAAATAGAATATATTTTTACCATTTAATCCAAAAGTGGTCTTTGGAATTAATTTCACTTTGAAATAGGACTTAAACTAGTGTCTATCGTTTGATACTTATTGTTTCATAAAAACACGCTATTTGCTCTGACAGCGGGAATTAATTATTAAATTATTTAATGTAACATATATGTTTTGAATTTTGTAAAATATAAATCATTTTTGAATTCGAAATATCAAATATAGCTTAGGGTGAATTTTTGCTATTTTTCTAAAAAACTTCAATTTTGATGAATAGTGAAACCACTAAGTGGTACTTGAAAAATTGATTTTTCATTTAAATGAAATGTTTCCAAATTTGTGTTTTGAATTTCAAAAATTCTACATACATGGTTTTCATTAGGAAGTAAAATGTGGTTCAATGGGATTAAAATAATTTTTTGCTGAATAGTAACTTTTATGTTTATTAATCGCGATTAGAGGTAATTAGTGTAGTTTAAGGTAAAAATGATGTTTTAATAATATTAAATGACATATACACATGTCCTACCCTTATTGGATGTGTCATGGACGACCAATAAATCCCATGGGTCGATTTTGGGGACCCCATGGAGCCATTTGGGTAAGATAATGACATTCATGACTTTTATTTAAAGTTAAAATTAAAATGTCACAAACATGAGATGTTTTACAAAAACAATTATTAAATGGGGTTATACAAGTCATATTTTTGTCAATAAATATTCATTAGAAATCTAAAAAGATTTCCTACATCATGATATTTTTTTATAATTCTTAGACATTAAATAAATTAAATTATTTATGACACCATGATGATGCAGTGATAACCTCATTATTTAACGATTTAAATAAAATGAAAAGATAATGTAAAATCTATGACTCAAACTTGTCAAAGACCTATTGTATGAGTATATATCGAAACCTTATCACCTTATCATCTAATTTTATCATTGTGGGTTCTTTAAAATCCTAAAATCATTTTATAATAAAGTAGACTTTTATAACTTTCCAACAGTGCCCCTCCTCACCTCTTATAAAAGGCCCCCACCTCTACCACCTTACCCACACCTCTCAATCATTTGGTTCGTCCAACACATGCCCATATTATCTCTCAAAATCTCTCTCTTACTTCTAGAAGCATCACTTTGGGCAGAAATCTTTCCAAGGAAGCTTTTGAGCTCAAATCAAATAGAGTTATCTGATTTAAAGGTAGTGTCTTCTCTTGTGTACTTTTGTTTTATTTTGCTTCTCCAACCCCTAAACTCTTTTTATTAATTTGTTTTGTAACAACTATAGTATCTTCAATATACTAGGATGTTATTATAAGAATAATTCGAGATACACCTACACAAACCTACATTTAATGTTAAATGAACATACTGTTTCCGTGGATGGCGAATTTCTGCCTCACGAAACGATGATTGTTCAATATTATTCCAACACCTTCAATGGTGGCCATTAAGATGTAACTATATTTATATATGATATATAATATGTTTATGTTTTCCTTATGCTTCTGTATTTTTCATTTATGGCATACCTTTATGGCTTCCATTATGGGTATACGCGATATCTTCATTTTAGGAAGTGTGGACTACCGCCCCCTCAAAGTGATTTCATTTGTTAATGCCATATGTGGGACGTATAAATGATGTATATACAGTTATTATATATGATTTTATACTTTAATTATAATATACCTTTATATAATTATTATTTACTTCTATTAAAGAATGATATAGAAATGAAAGTAGCGTTCATGCATACGTACGGCTTACCGTCTCCATGAACGGTGCATTTCATTTCTTATCCCCAAATGTAATGTACTATTATAAGATCATATATAAAATGGATATATATGATGTATGTTACATCTAAATGATGAATATAATTCTGGAATTAAAATATACATACCTCTCATTTAGTTTTAATTCCATTAATATGACATAGAAATGAAAGTAGCGTTCATGCGTACGTACGGCTTACCGTCTCCATGAACGGTGAATTTAATTTCTAACCACTAAATGATTATGTAATATTATAAATACATTTATATTCTAGATATATATGATATATATGATATCCAAATCAAGAATATAATTCTGGATATAATGAACCTTTGACCACACAAACAACATGTAATTGTATGCAGTCCACTTTCACCTAAAGAACCAAGTATCGAAAAAACTAACATTATTAACTTAAATGATTACATAATGTTTATAACATGGTAATAAGTAATATAAAAGTAATAATGAACTTTAAAAAGGTTCTTAAGAAAATATAAATTAAACTAATTTTATTATTCAGGATGTTAAAGAACGATCGAGTCAAGTCGGACCCGAGGTAAGGGAACTTCTTAACCCAATTTTCGTTCTTTGGGGTAATATCCTACTTTCAAATTATGTCACGATATTATTATGTCATATCTTGTATTTTTACTTTTTTATGTGTACTTATAGTGAATATACATAATAGATATATTTTATTTAAAAATGATCTTTATAAGGGACTTCGTCTCAATCTCCTTTCATTGAGGAATATTTCATTTTATACACAACATTCTTTTATACGGTGTATAAAACCCTTTGAATTTTACTTTTATTCAAAAATAATCTTTTTCTACGAAGCGTTTTACAAAACTAAAAAAAGGAATGTTTCTTTTAACATACTCAGTGACAACAACCTTTTCCGCCACCGCGAGTATTATTTGTTCTTTGGCTTCCTCAACAAGCCGTAATGTTTTTAAAATGAAAAAAATACCATATACTCTTTTATGTATTTTGGTATTGAAAATGGTTTTTATAATGGATTTTTTATGTCAATATATTTATGTTATATATTGTGATCAATATGTGGGAATGTTTTCTTTCCATTATATTTGTTTTATGTCTTATGATTTTATAATGGTACTTGGACATTTGACGGGTGGTTACGTGATAAACCATATGATGGGTGGTGCCGTGAATACCAGGATGGGTGGTTACGTTATAACCTCCAATGCATTCGGTATGGAAGTCGGCCGTATGGCTATTCAATTAAGTGATATGTGTGGAAGTTGAACGTATGGTTATTCCACTTAAGTATGTTTATGTCCCAAGTTACCTTTATATGTTATGTGTTCTTTATATGGGTGTTATGGTAATATTTTGGTTACAAAAGGGTACGTAATGATCTTTTATTCATAGAAGAGTTTTTACTAATTCATAAAGGTGAAGGTATTACATTGATAAAGTATACATGGTTTACTTGTTGTTTGAAAAACTAACAGATTTCATTCTTTGTGTATCCCTTACTGAGCTTTTTATGCTCACCCGAAGTTTGTTTGAAATGTTTTTCACAGGACGTAATGTGGAATAGGGTCAAGATGGGATCAAGGGAGAGTCATGCTATATAAAAAATGGAACTAGACATGTTTCTTTTTAAGAGTTTTTTATTCTATGGAAACTTAGTTGAAGTGTCTACTTTGTAATCTTTTGAGATGTAATAGTTATGTTCTAATTTTCTAAAACTGTAAAACTGAAAAGATCCTCAATGTGAATTATTCATTTAATTCAATATAAAGTAAGGTTTAAGGCTGGGGCCTTATAGTTGGTATCATAGGTCGGTTTAGACAACTTTAGGAGTTAGAAAATTGTTAATTTATAAATTAATTTATGGTATGATTGAAATGATATAGCATTTAAAGATTACCATGTTGCTTCACCTATGATATTTCTGCGTTAAGAATGGTATTTTATAGAGGAAACAAAACAAATTTTATGGGAAGGCATACAGTAGGAAATAACATTTCAAATTAGTATCCTGAGATGGTCAGAATCCGAACTAAACAGTTTGTTGCAGTGATGGCTCAGTTTACACAAGAGATGAAAAGAAGATTGGTGAATGCTCCAGTTTTGGAATTTCCTTCTAGGAATGGTGAGTTTGTTATATACAGTGATGCTTCGTTGAAGGGACTTGTTTGTTTCCTTATGTGTAATGATCAGGTAATTGCTTATGCTTCATGTCAGTTGAAAACTCATGAGGTAAATTACCCTACACATGATTTGGAATTAGCTACTATTGTTTTTGCTCTAAAAATTTGGAGGCATCATTTTTATGGATTGAATTGTGAAATATATACTGATCACAAATGTTTAAAGTATATATTCACTCAGATATAATTGAACATGAGGCAGAGGAGATAGCTATAATTAATCAAGGATTATGATTGTACAATTCATTACCATCCGAGAAAAGAAAATAAAGTGGCTGATGCTTTTTGTCAAAAAAGTAATGCTTCATTAACCATGCTACGTTTGGAACAAGATCCTTTGGTTTTTGATTTGATTAACTTTGGAATAGAAGCTGATGGGGGAGGAAGTTCTTCTGTTTTCTATCAGGTATCAGTGAGAGCATCCCTATTAGACAGAATTAAGAAAATGCAGAAGAATGACAGTGGATTGCAGAAAAAGGTAGAGCTGCTTCAGAAGGGTAAGTTTCCTGAGTTTAACATTGATAATGATTTTGTTTTGAGGTTTGGGAAGAGATTATGTGTGCCTTGTGATTCACAGTTGAAGGGTGAGTTGTTATGTGAGGCTTATAGTTCCCTGTTTTCAGTTCATCCTCGTAATACTAAGATGTAGAGATATCTGCGAAAGTATTACTAGTCGGATGGAATGAAAAGAGATATTGCTGATTTTATTGTAAAGTGTTTGACTTGTCAGCAGGTTAAAGCATAGCGGCAGTTACCGTAAGTGATGCTTCAGCCTTTACCAGTGCTAGAGTGGAAATGGAAAATATATCCATGGACATTGTTGTGGGATTACCAAGGACATCTCGAGGTAATAATGCAATCTAGGATATTGTTGATCGATTGACTAAATCTACTCATTTCCTTCCTATTTGAGATACTTTCTCTCTAGATCAACTTTCTCGATTGTATCTTAAAGATATATTCAGTTTGCATGGAGTTCCCATGTCCATTGTATCTGATCGTGATCCCATGTTTACTTCTAACTTTTGGAATGGCCTTCAGAATTCGTTGGGTACTGAATTAAATTTTAGTACAACTTTTCATCCGCAATCAGATGGGAAGTCAGAACGAACAATACAGACTTTGGAGGATATGCTACGAGATTGTTCGATGGATTATCAGGGAAGTTGGGACCAACATCTTTCTTTGGTTGAGTTTTCTTAAAATAACAGTTTTCATTCTAGTATACAGATGGCACCATTTGATTAATTATATGGGAACCGGTGTCGAACTCCAGTTTTTTGGGATGAAGTGGGTGAAAGGATGCTGATGGGACCATAATTGGTAGAAGATATGGCAGAAAAAGTTCATTTAATTCAAAAACAGATGAGAACAGCCCAGAGTAGGCAGAAGTGTTATGCAGACAAGAGAAGGAAGGATCTCTCTTTTGAGGTAGGTGATCATGTTTTTTTCAAAGTCTCACCATGGAAAAGTGTGATGCGATTTGGTAAGAAAGGAAAGATGAGTCCAAGGTTCATTGGACCATATGAAATTCTAGAGAGAGTTGGATCAGTTGCTTACCGAGTGGCTTTACCTCCGAGTTTTTCTCAGGTACACAATGTTTTTCATGTTTCGATGTTGAGAAAGTATATGCCAGATCCATCTCATGTTTTGAGCCCAAAGGTATTTCAGTTGGAAGAGAATCTCTCTTATGAAGAACAACCAGTCCTGATTCATGACCAAAGAGATCCGGTGTTGCGAAATAAGGTAATTCACCAGGTAAAGGTTTTGTGGAAAACCCATATGGTTGAAGAGGCAATGTGGGAATCTGAAAATGCTATGATGGATAAATACCCCCACTTATTTTGATAAGTGAATAAAATTGCGAGGACGCAATTCCCAAAAGGGGGGAAGGATGTAACATCCCAAGTAAATAAAGAATAATAAATTTTCATATTTATTAATATTTGCGAATTAAATATTAATTTTACTTTAAATGGGTTTCTATGTTCTATAGCGTACTCGATAGACAACGATGAGTTTCTTTGAAAACTTACGTTGCACACTAGTAATATAATAATATTATTTTAAATGGTAGTTAACACGTAGCAATTGTATTGGCAAGAATGGATAGAAATAACTAATATATGATTATATATGTTTTTCAAATGTTTTTACATTTATCCAATAAAATATAAAGGCTTAAAATACGGAAAGAATTCAATTTTAGGCATTTATAGACTAATTTTCACTAAAGGTTCACTTATCACCTTTTGTTGGAAGACCATCATTAAATATATTTTTTATCACTCTTATAAATTATATAGGACCAAATATAACTCTTTTTTAGAACCGGGACATCAAAATTTACTTTGTGTAAATTTTTGGTATTTTTCCGATAAAGTTCATTTTTTAATGAATAGTGAAAAATGTTGTATTTTAAATCAAAACCTCTTTTTAATCTAATTTATTTATATGATTAGATTATCGTTTGAATTGGTTTTAAAGTGAAAATAGAATATATTTTAACCATTTAATCCAATAGTGGTCATTGGAATTAATTATACTTTGAAATCGGACTAAAACTAGTGTCAATCTTTTGATACTTATTGTTTCATAAAAACACACTATTTGTTCTGACAGCGGGAATTAATTATTAAATTAATTAATGTAACTTATATGTTTTATATTTTTTAAAATAGACATCATTTTTGAATTCGGAATATCAAATATAGCTTAGGGTGAATTTTTGGTATTTTTCTGAAAAACATCAATTTTGATGAATAGTGAAACCACTAAGTGGTACTTTTAAAACTGATTTTTTGTTTGAATGAAATGTTACCACATTTGTGTTTTGAATTTCAAAAATCTGACATACATGGTTGTCATTAAGAAGTAAAATGTGGTTCAATGGGATTAAAATAATTTTTTGGTGAATAGTAACTTTTATGTTTATTAATCGCGATTAGAGGTAATTAGTGTAGTTTAAGGTAAAAATAATGTTTTAAGAATATGAAATGAACTATACATATGTCCTACCCTTATTGTATGTGTCATGGCCGACCAAGAAAACTCATGGGTCGATTTTGGGGACCCCATGGAGCCACTTGGGTAAGACAATGACATTAATGACTTTTATTTAAAGTTAAAATTAAAATGTCACAAACATGATATGTTTTACTAAAACAATTATTAAATGGGGTTATAAAAGTCATATTTTTGACTATAAATATTCATTAGAAATCTGAAAATATTTCCTACATCATGATATTTTTTAATAATTTTTAGACATTAAATAAATTAAATTATTTATGACACCATGATGATGCAGCGATTACTCATTATTTAACGATTTAAATAAAATGAAAAGATAATCCAAAATCTCATACTTAAACTTTTCAAAGACCTATTAGATGAGTATATTTCAAACCCTTATCACATTATCCTCGAATTTTATCAATGTGGGACCTTTAAAATCCGAAAATCATTTTATAATAAAGTAAACTTTTATAACATTCCAAAAGTTCCCCTCCTCTCCTCTTATAAAAGGGCCCACCTCTACCACCTTACCCACACCTCTGAAGCCTTTGGTTCGGCCCAACCATGCCCATATTATCTCTCCAAATCCCTCTCTTACTCCTAGAAGCATCACTTTGGGCAGAAGTCTTCCCAAGGAATCCTTTGAGCTCAAATCAAAAAGAGTTACCCGATTTAAATGTAGTGTCCTCTCTTGTGTTCTTTTGTTTTATTTTGCTTCTCCAACCCACTAAACTCTTTTTATTCATTTCTTTTATAACAAATACAGTATCTTCAATATAACAGGATTTTGTTATAAGAATAATTCGATCTACACTTTGACTCACCTACATCTAATGGTTAAAGAACATACTGTTTCTGTGGATGGTGAATTTCTGTCTCACAAAACGATGATTGTTCAATATTCATCCAACAACTTCAAAGGTGGCCATTAAGATGTCACTATATTTATATATGATATATAATATGTTTATGTTTTCCTTAATCTTCTATATTTTTTATTTATGTCATACCTTTATGGCTTCCATAATGGGTATACGCGATATCTTCATTTTAGGAAGTGCGGACTACCTCCCCCTCAAAGTGATTTGATTCGTTAATGCCATATGTGGGACGTATAAAGAATTTATTTAAAGTTATTATATATGATGTTATACTGGAATTTTAATATACCTTTATATAATTATTATTTATTCCCATTAAAGTATGAGATAGAAATGAAAGTAGCGTTCATGCGTACGTACGGCTTACCGTCTCCATGAACGGTGCATTTCATTTTTATCGTCAAATGTAATGTACTATTATAAGTACATATATATAATGGATATATATGATGTATGTTACATCTAAATGATGAATATAATCCTGGAATTAAAATATACATACCTCTCATTCAGTTTTAATTCCATTAATATGACATAGAAATGAAAGTAGCGTTCATGCGTACGTGAGGCTTACCATCTCCATGAACGGTGCATTTCATTTCTTAACTATAAATTATTATGTAATATTATAAATACATGTATATGCTGGATATATATGATATATATGATATCCAAATCATGAATATAATTTTGGATATAATGAACTTTTGACCACACGAACAACATGTAATTGTATGAAGTCCACTTTCGACTGAAGAACCAAGTATCGACAAAACAAACATTATTAACTTAAATGATTACATAATGTTTATAACATTGTAATAAGTTATATAAAAGTAATAATGAACTTGAAAAATGTTCTCAAGTAAGTAGAAATTAACTTAATTTTATTATTCAGGATGTTAATGAACGATCGAGTGAAGTCGGACCCGAGGTAAGGGAACTTCTTAACCCAATTTTAGTTCTTTGGGTTAATCTCCTACCTTCAAATTAGGTCATGATATTATTATGTACTATCTTATATTTTTACTTTCTTTATGTGTACTTATAGTGAATACACATAATAGATCTATTTTATTTATAAATAATATTTGTAAGGGACTTCGTCTCAATCTCCTTTCATTGAGGAATATTTCGTTTTATACACAACTTTATTTTATACGGTGTATAATCCCCTTTGACTTTTTCTTTTATACAAAAGGAATAATTTTCTATGAAGCGTTTTACAAAACGACAAAAAGGAATGTTTCTTTTAACGTACGCGGTGACAACGACCTTTTCCGCCGCCGCGAGTATTATTTGGTCTTTGGCTTCCTCAACAAGCCGTAATGTTTTCAAAATGAAATAAATACGAAATACTCTTTTATGTATTTTGGTATTGAAAATGGTTTTTATAATGGTTTTTTTGTCAATATATTTAAGTGATATATTGTGATCAATATGTGGGAATGTTTTCTTTCCATTATATTTGTTTTATGTGTTATGATTTTATAATGGTACATGGACATTTGACGGGTGGTTACGTGATAAACTATATGACGGGTGGTTTCGTGAATACCAGGACGGGTGGTTACCTTATAACCTCCAATGCATTGGGTATGGAAGTCGGCCGTATGGATATTCCATTATGTGATAAGTGTGGAAGTCGACCTTATGGTTATTCCACTTAAGTATGTTTATGTCCCAAGTTACCTTTATATGTTATGTGTTCTTTATATGGGTTTTATGGTAATCTTTTGGTTAAAAAATGGTAAGTAATGATATTTTATTCAGTGAAGAGTTTTTACTACTTCATAAAGGTGAAGGTATTACTTTGATAAAGTATAAATGGTTTACTTGTTGTTTTAAAAAATAACAGTTTTCATTCATTGTGTATCCCTTACTGGTCTTTTTATGCTCACCCCAAGTTTTTTTGAAATGTTTTTCACAGGACGTCATGTGGAATAGGGTCAAGGATGGGATCAGGGGAAAGTCATGCTATATAAAACATGGAACTAGACATGTTTCTTTTTAAGAGTTTTTTAATTCTAGGGAAACTTAGTACAAGTGTCTACATTGTAATCTTTTGAGATGTAATAGTTATGTTCTAATTCTCTAAAACTCTAAACCTGAAAAGATCCTCAATGTGAATTATTCGTTTAATTCAATATTATGTACGGTTAAAGGTCGAGGCCTTATATGAGATGTCATGTTGGGTTAGGGAGTGAACCTGATTCCTTTATGGGACTTTGTCCACCATGTTATAAAGTCTAGGAAGTTAGCCTTGAATCATGTTTATGATATCTTATATGTTGTATATACATTCCTATAAATAAGTTATTTTATGTTACAATATTATACATTTTATTATTACTTATATTTATTCATTTTACATGGATTTTATTCCACCAATTAATTCCTTTTAACCAATGTTCTGTGTTTTATTCTTATGCATACATCAATACTAGTATTTTTTTATCATACATTTTGTACATGTATTCTCCATGAAATTCTATAAATATGTATGAACTCAATGGATGTTAATATCTCATTATTTAGAAAAACTAAGCGATACCTTTATTTTGGTTTCATGATGTTTAATTGCTTAATTAATCTTCTGAAGACACTATACCATTCAATGGTTGGACTAAAATTTTATTGTTAATTATGTGTAAAATCATGTAATGATATGTGTTAAAAGAAATGGTTACTTTTGTTGGTATCAAAAGACAATTTTAGTTATTTTGGGATTATGAGAAGAAAAATATATCAAAAAAATAGGGATAAGATGAAATATGATAAAACATCACTATCTTTTTATTAGAAATGAATAAAGGGATTATCATGAAAATATATCCCAGTATGGATACAATGAGTATGCATTGATCTGGCGTCGATATACCTAGGAGTAACAACTTTGATACATTGTTTTGAGTCTAACACAGGGTAATGTGGTACATAATAATGGGCCTTACAATTCACCTAGTTTGACTCACCTATGGGATATTATTTGGGTAAATTTATATGATTATTATAAACCATTATCAGGGGAATAATGAAAATTCCCATTAGAATATATGTCAATAAATATATCATGAATAACCTTGATTGGATCCAAGGGAATCCAATGCTAGTATATAATTTTTCACTATAATGTTATCCTTTTATATTTAATATTTCTTTATATATGATTATTATAAATATATTTATTTCCTCTATTTGTACATTATTTTTGGTAGTTAATGGATGGATGTAGAGGAACTATTTCCAACTGTCAATGTGATAAGAAATGTGAATATTTCTCTAATGAAATAAAATGTATGATGGGAACATGAGCTAAAAACAATGTGATATTACCTGATAAAGTATATCACGTTATCAATAGTTACTTGAATCTCATGGAATTCCCTCTTTCTATTAGTTCAGATAATTTTTTGATTGAATACTTTATATGAAAAATGCATTCCATGTTTACTAGATATTATGATCCGCTCATCACATAAAAATGGATTAAATATATTGGGAAGATATTCTTGTTCCTCTGATGATCAAGTGAATAGAAGTTGTTTTGGATGTTTATCATTATTATGGGGATGTTAATTAGTGGTAGAAATTAATCACAAACATGAAGTCTAATATGGATACAGATTCCATAGAATGACAATATTTCATGAAAATATTTTTGAATTAACATTCTCCTCGAATCCTCTATATCAAGATGTAAAGGTAATTGTTTAGATTAATGTAGAAGGAAAATGATTCTATCATGGCATGTAAGGAAAATTTCACAAATATTGAAAGATTTGCCTTTGAAATTTTCTATAGCCACGAATGTTAGATGGATTGTTTCTTTAGAAGATTAAATCCAATTCTATATAATGTTTAGGAAATTCAAGACATTGACAGTTATGAGGAGTTATTTTATTGTACCATTAAGGTTGAAATGGAGATGGGATACTCTTAGTGGTCTTGTGTGACTATGGAGAAAAAGAGGTAAATGTATTTTATTATGGGTGGATCGATAGATAAAACCCATGATAGAAGGGAGAACAAACATCCCACATGGAAAAATTTTGTAAAGAAACATCATAGAAAATACATAAATAGAACCAAGTGATTATTCAAATGTTGAAGATAATGGAATATGGATAATAAATGTCAATGTGATTTGACGAATTACACTAATGGAGAAGAATAAAATTAGGTTCATATCAACACTCAACATTTAATACAGCTTTTCAACTTCAAAAAACTTGGGAATTCTGCAAGATATTTTCATATGCCATGGGTTTATAGAGGAAATATACAACCAAAACCTCCAATGAATCACGGAAAGAAATATTCAATCACTAATAAAGAGGTAGAGCTCTATAATCATGTGGTGAATGGTAAGATTATTATTCATTCTAAAATAGTGAATCTGTTATTTTATTATGGTTTTATGCATTAATTTTTATCTAGTATATTTATTTTAACTATTTAAACACTGACTCTAAATTTGGAGGTTGAGATATCTGTGAGAATAATAAATTTGAAGATTATAGCATCCAAAGTATATAACTCCACACTGGATAATTTTTTTGGGTAAAACTCCTAGAAAATATTGTCACACTCTCTTTGGTAAAGTTTGATTCTATTTTGGACATGGATTGGATATCCTTATATAATGAAAACATCAACTGTTGAGAAAGGGAGATCATTGTTCACATTATAAAGAATCCTCATTTTTTATAAAAGCATATGGAGGAGGATAAATCTTTTTAAGAATCATCATCTCAATGGTTGATATTTTTTAACTATGATCAATCATATATAGCTAAAATAATTGAGACAAAGGATAGAATCATTCGTCATGGCATTCCCATCATGAAACACTATAGTAATGTGTTTCCCAAAGAGTTCCATTATCTTCCACCTAATCGAGAGGCTTATATTTCGATTGAAAATATTATATGATCTTTACCTATATCAAAGAGTAAATATTGAATGGCCATTTTTGAGATGGAAGAACTGATGTAGAAGTTATAGATGTATCTGGACGAGGGTTCTAAATGTCCGACTGCTTCACCATGGAGTGAACCAGTCATCTTTGTCAAGAAGAAAGATGGATCAATGCGCCTATGCAAGGATTATCGTGATTTGAACTAAATAATGATAAAGAACTACTATACCCTTCCATAGATAGTTTTCTTGTTCAATTAGCTATGTGGGGTGAATTATTTGACTATGGTGGACCTTCGGTAGGGATATCACCAATTAAAGATGATGAAGGAATCTATTTTTAATGAATCGTTTTGAACAAGGTAGAGAAACTACAATTTCATATAAATGGCTTTTGGACTCACTAATGATCCATAAATATTCATGGACAAAATGAATAAAGCGTTTAGAGGATACCTTAAACAATTTTCATTAGTCCTTATTGATGATCTTATGGTATACTACATGTGTAATGAAGGAACACAATAGTCATTTGAATATTGTTCTAAATTATTCTTGAAGGGAGATAATATATGAAAATTAATGTAAATGTGAGTTCTATATAGATAAAGTGTCATTATTTTGGCATGATATTTCCAAAAACAGAATATCTATGGACCCTTATAAGACAAAGTGAATTGAAATGTAGCCAATGAAAACTTTTGTAAAGGAGATTCATATTTTCCTTGGAAAATATATATTTTAATGATGATTTTTAAAGAATAAATGATGATTATCATACCCTCTAACAAAGATGAATTAGAAAGGTTTTCTGTTTGTCTGGACTGGTGAATGTGAATACTTCTTAGCATAGTTGAAGAAAAGGTGTATCACTACACCAGTACTCGCACATCCAAAAAAGTGTGGAACTTGTTTTGGTGTACAATGATTCATTAAAAAAATTTGATATGTATTAATGAAAAATGATAAATTGTTGTCCTATACCTCATGGTAGTTACAAATTCTAGAGTAAAACTATCCTACGCATGATAAAAAATTGGAATCTCTGATCATTGCATGGAAAACATGGTGGCATTTTCACTCTGGGAATAAGTGTGATATATATATTAATAACAAGATTCGTAAATATATATTCACACAAAAGGATATTAATATGTCCCATTGATTATGGATATATCTTATCAAAGATCATGACTGATCAATCCACTACCATCTTTGTAAGGCGAATAATGTAGAAATTTCTATAAGTAGAAAGGATCAAGAATCATTATCAATTATGGAAATTGAGAAATCTGTTCTATTCCTAAACCATTAAAGGATGGTAATTAGATTAATTAATTAAGGATCATCATTAATCCTTCCTCAAATTATTGCTAAGACATCCCATTTAGGGAAAATAATGGATTTTTAATGAAATCATTAAGAAATTCAGAATAAGGTTGAAGAATTGTGAAAAGGGAAATACTCAGAGATCAAAATGTGTTGGGAGTAATTAATTATATTAGGGTCACAGTTATGTGTATCATTCAATATAAATATAATTTATGCGCTTCTAAATAACACACATAGCTAAACCTTCCCTATTAACTCAGGGATCCCAAAGATATATCAGGATCTCCGAGATAATTATAGGTGGAACAATATGAAATAGGATATCGCTGAATATACATCAAATTTATTGGCATGTGTGAAAGATAAGTATGAATGTAAAAATTTTAAGTGGATGATACAACCACTACCCATTCAAAAAAGCTAGTGAGAGAACATTACAATGAACATTTTCAATGGACTTCCATGCACATCCTGAGAAAAAAATGTTATATGGGTTGATGTGGATCATCGTACAAAGATATCTCACTTTATCACAATTTTAGGGGACTTATCCCATGATCAAATATCACACACACACACACACACAGAGATATAGATATATATATCAATTAAGTGGTCATACTGAATGGCGTTTCAATATTGATTGTATCTTATTGAGATAATTAGTTTTCCTCTATGTTTTTGAAAATTATCCAATATTATTTAAGCATTGAACAGAAAAATAGTAAGGTTGATCATCCTCAAACATGTGTTCTGTCTGAGTGGATATTTCCGAAACTAGATGGCATGCTAAGAGAATTTTCTATTGATATTAGAGGAGAATGGTAGTAACATATACCCCTAGTTGAGTTCTAATTCTACAATAGTTTCAGCTCAATGATCCAAATGGAACCCTATGAATCCCTATATGGGAAAATATGGAAAACATTATTGTTCTAGGTTGGAGTTAGTGAACATATACTGGTAGGAGCAGATATAGTCAATGAAATGGTAGAAAAGTTGAAAACCATTTAACATCACATTAAGGAATCCCAATGTTTACAAGTGATATGTGAAAGGAATAAATATTTTGACTTAGATTTTATGGCTTAAGGCATGGTATTCCTTCACATATCTCTATGGAAGAGGATCATGACATTTGGGAAGAAAGGAAAGATAATTCCTTGGTATAATGACCCCATAATGATTCTTTATCATGTTATATCTGTGGACCATCAACTAGAACTTCTACCTACAAATTCTCAAGTACTCGATGTATTCTACATATCCCTCTTGAGTAAGTGAATACCAGATCATTCACATGTACTAAATTAATAGGTGGTATAATTGGAGAATGATCTCTCTAATGACGATATGCCACTATAGATATTGGACCATAGAGATAAATATCTAAGCCAAAATACTACCCACCTGGTCAATGTACGATGGGAGAACCATAATTATGAATAGGTAACATGGTAACCATAGGAAGAGATGATTGATAAATACCGTCAATAGTTTTTCCTAGAGTATTTAAAAAAATTTGAAAAAAATAAGGGGAAATAATGTATGAACCCAAACTTATATCAATAGAAATTACATTATTATAATTAGTTAATAAAGTATAAATCACATAAAATATCTTAAATAACACAAAAAAATCTTTATAAATGAATAATTAATTAAATAAGAGGTATTTTGAGAAGTTATACAACCTATAAGGATGGAATTGTAACATGACATTGAGATTAGTAATATGTACCATAAGAATAGTAAATTTGGAAATAAAGTAACCTCACCCATGAAATAATAAATATAATTTATTAATCCTATTAATGATTGTATGCAATGATTATATCATTGTATATATTAATAAATTATTAAAAAATTATCAATTACATGTTTATTTTTTTAAGTTATAAATATTTAATTACAATTTAATATTAATATATTGATTAAATAAATAATTTATTTTCTAAAATGTATTAAAATTTTAATATTTTTTTGTCTTTTGATTTTAAAATAATTTTATGAATCATTATTTAATTTTTCGATGTGTTACAAAAACAATTATAATTTTAAAATCAGTATTTTTTGTCTAAATATTGATTTTAATTAAAAACTCTATTTCTCATAGTTAGAAAATTATTTTCAAAAAATTAAGATAATTTTTATATTTCTACAAATCAATAAATGGTAACTATTTTTTTCCGATTTTTTTAAAATATCTGATTTTTTATGAATAGTAAAGTAGAATAATTCATGATAAATGACTAATAATTGATTTTTTGAGCCTTTTTTAAAGTGAGGATATGTTAAGAACCATTATTTCGACATTACAAAGTCATGTTAATATATTTAATCAAAAAAATTAACATATGTTCTTATCTTAAACTAAAATAATAAACTAATGATTAAAATAATGAGAAATCACCTCCACTATAAATACCACCCTTCGCCACCTCTTCTCCACACCCCTTCCTAGCATTGAGAGTTTTCCAAATTATAATAAATACACATCCCAAGGTATTATGACCCATCCATGAGCTATTTTTCTCATAAAAATACCAAATCCTTTTCCCTATAGCAGATTTCCAGGATGGGAAATTAAAGATGTAAATTCTTCATTCCTTATATTTTAATTTCTTTTCATGTTATTTTCTTATTATATCCTCACCACCACACAATAAAATGTTATGATAACTCAATTAACACATATATACCATAATTTTATTATTCTAAGGGAATAATCCATCATTAAACCCATCTGCTTCCCCTTTTATTCTAAATATAAGAACTTCATTCTTGTGGTGCTGATTTATCACCTTCAAGGACAAAAAATACTCATTTTCCACTAATGCATTCAAAGATGTTCGTAAAAAAAATTTGGTTAAAAAAATTATAATTTTTTTATTATACCTCTTTTAATGGTCCATAATCATTATATACACATGATTTCAAATAATAAAACAAAGAAGTTCGTTGTGAGCGAAAACCACCCAAAATAATCCAAATGATTATCACTTAAAACTTATCTATGGATTGAATATCACCCAAAATAACCAAATTAATTATTTAAAATTTTAACATTATTTATTTTTCATTACGAAATTATTACATAAATTCTGTATTTTTATTCCCTTTTTACAAAAAGTTCAACACTCTAATACAGGGGAACTGATAATGAAAACCAAGAAAACGAGCACTCAAGAATGATGAAATTGAATAATATAACTTATAAAAAGAAATAATTTAATGAGATATAATGATAATAAATAAATTAAAAGTCTAAAAATTAATTAATTAATTAATTAATGGATTTAATTTGAGTATATAGGACACTATGATCATGCGCAGAACCATTTCATACATAACGTAAGGGATTCACCCAAACATCCATTTTTTCCATTGGGTTCATATTTATTTCTATTTACCGCAATTTAATTTTCTTATATATATTTTTTATATCTTATAAATTATATTTATATGTTATAAACTCATGTTTTGAGACAAGGCCATCTTTCTTTTATGAGGAAATACATGTTTAGGACAACTTCCCTTCAATGTCATTTTCGATAAGAAACCCCGATTCAAGGGAACATCCCAATTTCAAGCCCTCCTAAAATAGAACTATATAATATATTTTAATAATAAATTATTATTATAAGATAACTCATTTTAATAACAAAAACTATTCTGTTAATTTTCTGGTATTATGAAAACAAATATGCATTTTCGCTTTAAATTCTCTTTAATGTTTTCCATAAACTAGACTAAAATGATTCATTTATAAAGTTTATTAAAATCTTCTTTTACATGGTTAGAATTAAATAAGAAATTGATTATCAAAATTTATTAAGATATTCCATTGCAAATTTATATTTATTTTTAGGATCAATTCCTTCATGAAAACATTTATGATATGATCATTTTTTTCCTTGAGATATGATTATGATTCCCATTTCTCTTAATTGGTAACCACCATGTTTCTTATTCACGTCAGACACATATTCCTGAACATGTTATGATGACTAAAACCAGATAGTGATCCAATTAATTGGTTAATTATTAGTCTCATGAGATGTCATTCTGGGAGAGAGAGTGCACCTAATTTCTTTTTTGGGACTTTTCCCAACATGTTATATAGTCTTGGAAGTTTTCCTTGACTCATGTTCCTATCATGTTATAAATTGGTGCCACATTACTATGATTCCATGATTATTTTTCCCATTTTATACTTTTTATTCATACATATTATTATTCATGTTAAATTCCATCTATTCCATCATCTTATCTCTTACAAGTGTTATGTTTTATTACTATGATTATTTCCTTATTAGGATTTTTAGCCAATCCATTTAGTTCAGGTTTTCCACAAGTTATCAGATAATGATGTATATTCTCAATTGATTTTAGCATCTTGTTATATAGACTAAATTAAGTATATTTTTATTTGGATTTAATAATGTTTAAATTTACACCTAATATTCTGAAGGCAGAAGACATTATGATCCTTCTCTTTTAATTTGATGGTTATTTATGTTTATATTCAGTTAATTTTATGTGTAAAAGGATAGAGTTGAGGAATTCCATTTACAACTTCTAATATATCATAATTTGATAAATATCATCTTCCATGTGTCATAAATACAAAAATATTATTTTGATCCATCTCATTTTTTGTTATGGAGTGATCATGAGGTGGAAACTGATTTAATTTTGACTCACTATTCATTCATGATAGTTGATTCTAAAAATATGTTACATCATGGGAGGATGATTCCTTTGGTTTGAGTGTTGTGGAATCATGGTTCTTGTACTCGTGACACATGAAGAGTGAGTAACTAATGAAATATTAGTTGACTCATTTTGTGGACATGGTTTTTTTAATAGGTTTTCTAGGGACATAATGTTTTTATGGGTGGAGTTCGTAACATCGTATTAATGTTTTTAGGATAAAAAATACCACTATTTATATCATTTGCTGGTGGGGTATTTTTTACTGGGTCCTCAAAAAAAAATTCAAATTTTTTTAGGGATTTTGGGACGTGAATGATTGGTGCACAATTTTCCAATCCATTGTGAACTACTTATGATAGCCATTAAAAAATTATTGAGTTATTCTATGGTAGGTTCATGACTGTAAAAAAATTCACCCACCAATGATAAACAATGAAACCCCATTACCAGAGACACTTGGGTGGGGTGCACGATTTGTCAAACCATGTAGCCCTATCCCATTAAACTGTTTGCAGAGGTTTTAGATAATCTAAAAATTCTTGAAAAATTCTAAACCCCCCCCCCTTTTACCCCTTCTCAAACCTAAATCAACATCTTATGATTTCTATATTTAAGAGCGATCTTAAGGAAATATTTTTTCTCCTACAAACCCACTCCAATTTGTATCAAATCTAGGATAACTTAATTTGATTCAATGTACGTCTATTTTCTGTCCCCATTATATTAATCCCATGATCTCATTCTCTTATTCCTATGGTTTAATGGATATCCATGTTGTATGATGATCTAATACTATGTTTTTCAGATCCTGAATCTGGGTTTGATTTTCATATCTTCAGTTTCAACATTCAAAATTATAGTTTCCCATTTAGGTAATAATGATTCATAATCTTCTGATCCATAGGTAGGTTATAAATGTTATGACTCCTAATTCATTTAACCCTATATTTCTGGATTGAAATTAAATATTTTTATTTCCATTTAATTTCATTCAATTGGTTTCTTAAAAACCCAAATTTTTTGAATTGTGGAATTGGATTTTTTTGGAATAAAATTTGGATAACACCCAATTATATTGAATTAGGTTGAGTTTCTATAATTTTATGGTTAACTATGAAATTAAATTATCAAATTTAAATTTTTGAATTGATTTTTGAAATTTTTTGTGAATTTATTTTAAAAATTTATTATGTAAAATTCTAATAAATTATTTTGATATAAACCCCTTGGTTTTATCCTAGGAAATGGAATTATAATATTTAAAACCTATTATTTTTAATTGGAAATAGGAAAATTGATTTTTAAAAATGGGTTGAATTTTATTTTATATTATATATGATTTTTATTAATCAATTTTATTAATGTGTTTACATCATTTGAAATTCAAAGAATGATTTCTTTTAATTATTCTTTGAAATTAGAGGTATGTCAATTTAGAATTTAAGTATTTTTTTGCTTTTTAATTTTGGAACCATGTATATAATCCATTGTGAGACACAACTGGTATTTTAGTTCACACGCTACCAGTTCCTTTTGGTTTTTTTATTATCTTATTCTATGTTTGAGAAAGGGTAATGTTCAACTTGGAGGTCGTTCTTGTTACTGATCCTTGGGCTTGGATAGTTTTTCTCTTTGAAATTGGGTTTTTATGCTATTTTATAGTATATTGTGGCTATGCATTGGGTTGTTAACTCCTGTATCACTTCTTGTAGAGTTATACATGTGGGTTTTTATTTTTGGTATACTTAATTATATGTAACTTTCTTTTTATGTTTGTTGAAAATTTGATCCCACATTCATATTGATTAATGTCAAGAGCATGTAGTTAACCCGTGGGGATCTATAATTCCCTTATGGTTTTGTTAGTATCTGCTCATGTATCGGGGACAATGGGTATCCAGGATGGTTTGTTACATAACATCTTACATTATAATCTAATGGAAAACAATATTGTCGCATATGTGTTTGTGGGGGCTTCTGCCACCAAATAGTGATGTGAAATGTTTCAATTTTTTTTTACATGGATGGAAATAATGATGTTTTTTATTAATATTAATTATGTATATAACATAATAAAAATTATTTATAGATGAATAAATATATATTTTCTTTTTTTCAATCATTGAAAAAATGAAATCATTATTCATGTGTTCGTATATCCCACCATCTCTATGAATTTTATAATCCATTCTCAATCCCTATATTTATATATTAATATAAATAATTATATAATAAGTTTATATGAAATTCATTTAATGGCCATAATTCCTTAGATTATGGAAACGTGAATGAAGTAAATGAAATTAAATTATTGAACAAAAATAGAAATGAAAAAATGAAGCAATTATCACTGAAATAACAATTTTAACAAAAACCAATTTTAATAAAATTGTGATGAAAGACTCTATATGAATACTATATGGTATGAGATATATTGTTGTAGTTAATAATATATTAATAAATGTCCTATATT
Organism: Viscum album; assembly: GCA_963277665.1. Lineage (NCBI taxonomy): Eukaryota > Viridiplantae > Streptophyta > Magnoliopsida > Santalales > Viscaceae > Viscum > Viscum album. The sequence goes on along the minus strand of OY728141.1, from coordinate 1,198,818,916 downwards.
TATTATTAACTAGGTTCGAAATCATATGTAGGAAGTAGAACACGAGGTCACAGTTTCTCATCTCACATCAATATCTATGAGGAATATAAAATTTTCAACATTAATTACTTAGTAAAGAGTATATATTCCCCATTTTCATATTGTATATAATAAATCTATTTTACATCATGGTACATGAATTTTCATTTTATGTAATTTATTTGAAGTTTATTATGATAAAAATGTTTCCAAACTGGAAAGGGAGTACTTAAAAATCATATAATTATTCTTGGTTTCTTATATTTTAGTCTACAATAGTGGAATTATTTTTTATTTATATAAAAAATAAATAAATTTCCATATAACTTCATTATTCTAAAAATAAACATGTAATATCACTAATTATATTCTACTTTTTACCTCAAATGTTTTTGAAACTGTCTCCATACAATCCTAAAAATATTTATTTTTTTGGCCGAAAATTCTTATTCTTACTATAAATGGATTCTAAAACTATTTTCAAATATATTTTTAACATTATCCAAAAAAAAATTTAAATAAATTTTTAACCATATTATAGTTTATGAAGAAAATTATTGTAATGAATCTTATGGCCATTTACTAAACAAGATCTATTTGGATTTTTCTAAAAAATGTGAACAAAATATTTGTTTTAACACATATGACATGTATATAATTTCGCATAATCATGAACATAAAATGTTTTAAAGAATAATTTTTAATAATAAAATGATATTTTTAAATAAAATTATGTTCAAAATATTTCTTACAATTTTTTTTTAAAAAATATTTTCATTGAAAATAAAAGATATTTCCCATAAGAGTATTTTTAAATACATTTCTATGGTATTTCAATCTATCATTTATGTTATCCCATTATATTACTTTTTATCCTCTTAGGATGTGTAGTAATGGTACCATAATTATTATTTTTCATGTTGGATGTTGATTAGTTGTTCTATAGATAGACTATTTTATTACCACTCAAAATATTAATATGGATTGTTTATGAGTATGTTTATTTTTTGGGGGTATGTATTAACATTTTTTATTATTGATATTCAATATGAATTATTATGTTTATAATGTTTCTCCACATTCATATTATAAGATACTTTTACATGTTAAGTGATGGGTGGGACAAGAATTATATATCTCTTTAATGCATCAATATGTCTCTTGGGACAATATGTGTTCCAAATTAAATGGGATTTCACCCATTGTTTGTAACTATATGTGAAAAAAATTAATTTTTTTAGATGTCATCGGTTTTGAATTCTCACTTAAAAAGATTATTATTAATTTACATTTGATTATTTAATTATCTATAATATGTACGGATGTGTTTTAAGCTCATGTGATTTTTTATATGGATTTATTTGATCAACACTTATTATGATCATGTTATTGTTTAATTGGATTTCCTTTTAGTTATTTATATTTCAATATAGGCAATGATTATTTATTCATGATATATTTATTGTAATAAAAACCCTTAATGATAGATTTCTCATTCCATTGTTTTGTTTTATTTTTTCCAGGTTACATGGAAGTGTTTTATGATTGATATGTAGGGATATAGTATTGGAAATTTTAGTTTTATCAATTAAAAAAAATTGTTGCATTTTATGTTTTGAAATATTATTGAATTTCATGTTAGTATCAACGTTACAATGACTTCCAAACTATTCATTATTTTGTGATGAAATGCCTTTTATCTAGTAATAATGCAATAAAGTAAACAATCATTGTAGCATAATTTGCAATGGGACTTTTAAAAAGATATGAATTAAGGAATTTTATCTTACAACCTATATCAAAATCCTCTTTTAATTTGATAAATATAGAAAATTCTCCACATATTATATGAAACTCTTCCTTTTATTATCCCACTATGTAACGTCCCGGTTCTGGAAGCCACCCAGAGGAACCCCGTATATGCTTGGTCACATGGCCTCAAACACATTTCTACGAATGGCAGAGGCTGCCGACTAGTAGTGAAGTCCTTGGGTATGATAGTGGGGAAACTATGCCCTCATTTGAAGAGTACACAGTGGAAGAGAAACAAATAAACAATAGTGGAAGCAGTAAAACATCCATACACAACTGAATTGAGGATGACTAAATGATAAACAACTGGAGCACATACATATAAAATAATGCATGATACATATGTCTAGAAAAGAATCCAAACAAGACACAATGCTGAATACAAACAGTACTGAACCAAAAATACAAGGAGAAAAAATATTAGATCCTCTAAATCGCAAGCCTATGCTTGATCTTGTGCTCTCCAGCTCCACAACAAGTCATGTACTTAAAGAAGAAGGGTGCTTTCCCTTATCTATACCTACAGCAATATAATCTGTTAGGGCCCAAAAGCATTGCCCAAATAGGGTGTGATACTAAATCCTAGTAGGCAACCACCATGATATATGTTCCTAATGGTCCATGAATATATGGCGGTAAACATACAAAATGAAACAAACAAGAATGTACTCAATAGTAAACAATCCAAAATTTTAAGAATTTAATTCAAAAACAAGTAATCAGCTACTCAAGCAAGAAGAAACAAACAGGTAACCCTCTAGGTATTTCTCACAGCCTGGCACCTATGGATCAACCAACTAATACTAGAAACCCTCTAGGAAGCACACATAGTCTCACCCCTCTACTTCACCTAATGTATAGACTCTATGGGGAAGCACTCACTGTCAATTCCCCATATTGTCTTGTATCATACTAAAGGAACACTGGGGAAGCACTCAACATATCATTCCCCCTATGGCCCGTTTCAAGGAACTACAGACACTCTGAGGAAGCACTCAACGTCAATTCCCCCTGTGGTCTTGCATCGTAATATTACAAAGTCTCTCTAGAGAAGCCCTAATGTACATTCTCCCTTGGTCTACTACACTAGGTTCTCATGACCCTGTATAAGTCAAATAGGTATAGCTTGTGTAATGGAAAAATTAAACCACAAGAACTACTTAGTAGAATTCTATGGCATATCAGCACATTAGAACTACAATCCTACCATCCTATAATACTAGGAATTGAATGTAAACAACAGCCAAAAGGGAAACTATACCCAATGGTCCAGACCGGCAAAACATGCATGGAAAAAATTGCTAACGCCTAAAAATTAACCTTTTTCACATTCAACATCCTCTACTCTAGCATATAAGATAACCAGGCAAACAATAGGGCTAAAATGGTAAACCCGCAATACCCCGTTCAAGGGTATTGGTGGAATTTGCACAAAATATTCAACGACATTCAACGGAAAGGCACAAATCACATTCCTTGGTGTTAGGAGATCGATAAACTCGAACCTCAACACGTGTATCACCTTAGAATATCAAAGATATACCAAAACTTCTAAAACGTTCAACGGAGGATAACTTAATAATAAGAAAGAATTTGGAAAACGAAGCTCTAGGAGAAGGAAGAGTTTACCGAGGCGATCCCAACGCAATCAACAATGGTCGATTCAGATAACAGGTGCTCAATCGAGGGCTCGGAGAAGTTTTCCGATCGTACCCTTTCTCTCGAATAAACTAGACCTGGAAGGAGTTGGTTCTATCCGTCAGACGTGACCCGAGTGTGTTTAATGAAATAAAAAACAAAATACATGGCCTGTACTTTTAGAGTACACTGCATGTACTTGCTATTTCTGTACTCTACTTTAGGTGACCTCCATGTCACCCCTAAATGGCCATGTGCATGGCCATGACACGGCCCGCACACGACATCCAGCGACATCGCAGTACACGGTGTGTACTCATAAATCACATGGCGTGTACTTCAAAAAATTCCGGATTTTACTCTTTTTCTCAAAAATGACATGAAATAGAAAAATATAAATGAAAAGAAGATCCAGGTTATTACACACTTGTTACACCCATAAATACAATTTTTCTTCTATAAAATTTCTTCACATTTTACTGTATGTATGAAAAATCACCCCACTAAAAGGACCTTTAATGTATAGATTATTTAAACAATATTTTCCGTGGGTCTACATACCATTAAAAACATATCTTAAAAAAGTATTCCAAGAATACTATTTCATCACTTTTTGTTGGAAGCAAGAGATAATATTATTAACAATAATTTTTTCTATTAAATTTTATTATTTCCATACATTACAATTATCATAGATCCTTATCCTATATCAAGGAATTCTATCATATTTCACTTTTAATTCAAGATTCCAAGCCTATAAAATTATCCCAAAATAAAAACTACAATGCTAAATTTCTTCATGAGGGATGATATCATATATTGAATATATCTCAATAATAAATGTAAAAATTATGGCTTATTTGTATATCTATCAATATATCATCATGAATGGTTCTTGGTAACTAATTTTTTCTCTCACCCATGTGGTGGATTTTATTATTTGTTGGGGAATACATCTATCAAATATTCCTTTAAATACCCCCTTAATATTCTAATACATTCTATGGAATATATCACTAAAATTTATTATAGTAGTTATCTATCTGTGGAGTCATTTGATATCCTATGTATAATGAAATAATATAATATATTATATGAATGTAAAATAAATATGAAATATCATTTTTTACAACTTCTCATGTTTTATATAAATATGATCTAAGGTTAGAGTGATCAGACGATAATGTTATAAATTATTTATTGATAATGATAAATATTAAAATCCAATGAAATAATCACAGAAGATTATGGATTATAATTAATCTAACTTCTTGTTACTACTCTAATTATTCATTTTATTGCATTCATTCAAATTTTAAATACAATTTAATTTGATCTTGTACTGATGTGAATCAGTTGAATTTTTAGGGCACATCACAACACTAACTTTTATATTTTTATGAAACATACTTCTGTATTGAATTTCCCCTAAATCTAGAATCAAAACTGAAACAGTTAAAATATTTGTAACGCATATTTATAAGGGATGGTTTACCTCCTCATGTAGAGGAATGTGGTTAGTCTGGGTGGACCACCCCATCTGTATCTCATGTTATATAACCCATTTTTAGATTCATAGAGTGGAATTACATAACATCATCATCTTCTTCTTCATCCTCATCATCCTTCATGGAGTTCTTCTTTAGTTCCATATAATATGATCTTAGTTAAGTGATTCCAATTAAAAAATCTTTACCAATTATTTATTTGTAATTAACCTTTCTACAATTGAGATGTTCTTTTTCATCATCACCTGCATCACTATCCCTTCATTCTTGGGTACCCAACAAAGTAAGACCTCCTCACACATTACTAATTAGGCCCTTATTCTAATCATCTTTAAACATATCTGTTTATTCCTTCCTATTTTATCATATATTACCACTAATGTCTTAATTAAGGATTTATATTCACACAAGTTTATTTTGGATTCCATTTAACATTATAATGATTCTTAATTATTTCCAGAAACATCATTGTTATCAACATATATAGAACTCATATTCAAGAAAATGATTTCCATTTTTCTCTATCTCCCAAGGTTCTCTTCACCTTTTTCCTTCTAGTATATTATGAAAAAATGATTTATAAATGTGTAATATCGATTAACATTGATAACTAATAGATCCACCTTATTTGTTGTCATCCATATTAGACCCTTCTTTAAATGCTAATCTTTCTTTCTCAATGAATTATTATCTTCTTTATTTTTCATTCTTGTTTATTTTATTTTTTTAGAAGGTATTCCATGTGTAAACTATTTTTTGTTCCTAATACATGACTCATTTACCTTTATTATTTTATTCCGAAATGGTAACCTTTCTCCCCAAATAACGAGTTCTTCATTCATTTAATCCATTATTTCCATTGGGCCAAGGAATTTTTGTATTCCATGTAACACATTCAGTTCACATTTTAATATAATGAATATCTATATGATCGTGGATAAAAATGGTAAAGAATATCCCACAAAAATAAACCTCTTATAGTCACGCATTATTTGAGATGATTATTATGCAGAATCTCATCTTCCATTAAACCTGTGGGATTCACGGAATGAACTCTTGGTATATCTAATTATTCTATAGTTCTTGAACAGATTTTCCACATTTCATAGAGAGTAATCCCATTTATATTTTTAATTATTCATCCACTTACTTACATATTATTTATATCTACATTTTTGGAATTCACAAGTTGATTTTTTCATGGGACTAATATTATTTTTCTCCATTTCATTCCAGCCTCCCCCGAATCTATTTTACCTTCTCACCCTTCACCATCAGTTTAGAACCCATCATCCTCATACGTGAGAATTTTTTTTATACATATATAAATCTTTTACAATTTTATTTTGCATTGCATACTAATATATTTTAATTATGTCACTACATCCTTCATTTTCCACATTATTTTAATGTTTATAATATAAGTCAAAAAAACTATTAATATTTTTACCCATATTCACATTTTCATCATTTAGGTATACCTTTACTTTTAAAATATTTTTCTTATCCTCAACACATTCTACTGTGTGTGTAAAAAATCAAACCTCATTGGCACTCATATTTTGACTAAATTTGAGTCATGTCACTTTTATTAGAAACCAAATTTTGGTTATTTCGAAATTAAAGTATTTCCTCTAACTCATTTTCCACTGTATCATTCTTCTCACAAAAATCTATAGAGATGTCAATTTGTCGTTATTATTTAACGTCAATTTTTAGTGATTTAACATTGACCCCTTAAAATTCATTCTTCTTTATCAACTGTGTGTCTTTTTTCTTCATCCTTAGGGTCATGAACCTCATTATATTGATGGTTTCAACCTTTGGATTTCTTGACATTTCTTCATCATAATTATTTTGAACATCATTAAAAATATTATGCACTATGAAATTTTTTACAATATCATCATGTAAACAATTATATAAACTAAATTTAATCAACAACATTTGTTTGTGATTTTTTGGTTTTCTTTATCTCAATCACACACATTTCAAATACTATTTAATTATGTGATATTAAAATTAATTTCATAATATTAATAATCTTTATATTCAATCCCTTTATCATGTTATAATTAAAAAATAGATGTATATATCAAAATCCAATTTGATAAATTAAAAATAAAATAAATCCAAGAATATAATAATTCAATATGATACAAAATGAATGACCCAAATTAAAATTTACTGAGAGATTCCCATATACATGTGAATCAGGGAATGAAACTCATTCTAATTTACTCATATACTTGTGAAACAATCATAATTAAAATTGATATTAAACATAATTTTTGGAATATTTACTCATCTGTTAATGCATTATGTGTTAAAACAATAAAAATTGGAACTTATCTTAACCAAGATAAATATTATTGATGATAAATCAATTTAGATGAATTAATTTTCATCTTATAGACTATAATACAAGAAATAACATAATACACACTTATTTAAACAATATTCACCGGCACTGGGATACTTTTATGTAGAACACAATAATTTTGTGATGATGAGACAAATTAACTAATGATATTTCAATGGTTGATTTAAACTAGGATACACTTATGCCTTGGTTCACACTAATGAAAAGACATAGAGTCATCTCAATTAAACCAAAGGCTCAAACACTTTATAATTATTTGGTTAATTATTTTTGGATTATAATCCAATGTCGGTTATCAAATGTAACCACTTTTACTTTTCTACATATTGTTTTAGAATATTTTAAGGATTATTTTCAAAGATAGTTGTGGTGATGGTGTAATATTCCAAGTCATAAGTTTCATAAAAATATTTTTTAAAATATATTAATTATATTAAATGCATGATCATATAGTTTTCCTGAAATGTGTAATAAATTCTAAACATGGGACCAAGTCAAAAAATATGAGATCACTATTGATTTTAGATAAAGTGGTTTACCATATGAACAACATAACAATTGAGGGTGTAAGACATTTGGGTTGAGCGCTATCATGAGGGAATTATTAAAATAAATAAATAAATTTATTTTTTTTATTATACAAAAAAGTGACCTAATTTATAACTGTATATAAATTATATTACAGAAGATATAATGGATTTTATTCCTAAAACTTCTGATAAATAGGATCCATTGGAGATTTTTTGAGGATCTTCTGTTGGAGGGGGATGATAAGATCGTGGATCATCGATCTGTGAGTGACAGTGCTCGAGGATCTCTCCAAAGAAAATAGAACAAAAGAACTATTTAGAAATGATTGATCTAATTGTACTTAGGATTTAGATTCATTTTCATTCATTCCCTATTGTTTATATTCCTAATGAACATGAATTAAGAAACAATGGATTGATCTGCGAAATGGTCGTATTGTCGGTATGGGATTAATCTATAGATTTTTAAGTGAATTGATTATTTTTATCGTATATTTTTTCATAGTTCTAGAAAATATATTGATTCCAACAAAAAAATTGATATAGTTCATCACTATTTCTTATTGGGTTTATCCCACCATTCATTACATATTCATCACTATTGACTCATTTGACATGTGGTTTGAACCAAATATGGAGGAATCATATTTTTTGAAACAAATTCATGGTGAAATAGTATATTATTAAGGATTTGGGATATGTATGAAATGAAGATCATGAAATTATTGTAGTAGTATTGGATCAATTTGTATTTTGGGATTCCTAGTTATGATCCCAGTATGGGATGGTGGAATTACCCAATGATGACTGCTTTTCTTACATTATGGTGGCCGGTTTCCTGTGAGCAGTGATTGAAAGGGTAGTCCAAACCAGATCCACAATTCCCAGTGTGATTCATGGAATAATTAGAAGCCATAGGAATGGATGACAACTATGACGGAATAATTAAAGGATATGGATGTTCCCATATAATTGGGCATTTAATCTAGGAGTACACAGCATGTGGGACCCTTGGTTATGGCACTATGGTTTCACATAGAATTAAGTATCAAATAGAATGTGACCTCAGAATTCTATTTAAGAATGATTAAAAATAATAATATAATGAATATACTTGGAATTTATATGATTATTATTATATTATATATTATTGATACATGGGGAATATACAAGGTCCAAAACTACAGAATCGAACATACAAGAAAAAACAAAACTGTGAACATTCAGAAATTATGATATTAGTAAGGACAAAATAATAATCACATTTCTAAATGTTTTAAGTACATACTATATAAAATTATAAGTATATATATGGTTATTTTAGATATATAGAATAATGTTAAATTTATTATACTTGATATTAAGATAAATTATAAAATATGTCATACCTAATGTAAGTATTTAATTAGAAATAACATCCTTATTTTGGATAATTTGTGTTTTAGTTTTAATTATTGTAATTATATTATAATTGTAGGATAAGAATAATATTATATCTTCTCTTATTTTTATTTATATAAATTACTATTATTTAATTCATTTTCCTCCCTCAATGTAATGAAAATTCTAAAATAATGTATTTAAGGAAACAAATTATTATTCAATTCTATCATGGATATTTTTTTTCAATGCCAATATTTTCATTAAAATGTATTCATAGAATTTAATTTTATGTGGGATTTAATTTCTATACAGTAATTTAAAATTAATATTTTTGTCATTTTTCGAATATGTATTTTCTTACAAAAGGTGTGAAATAAATCTTGTGTAAACATACATTGTGATAATTATTTTCCCCACCACTATGAAAATTATTTTCTATACAGCATTCATTACATGTTTCCATGGTTTATTCAAAATAAAATATTTTCTCATATATTTTGGAAACTTTTATATTAAAGATTTTTAATTCCAAATTTAAATAGGTATTTTCATCAATAAATTTTCCCAATTTATATTAAGCATATTTTCATCCATTTCAATACCCATGCATGAATCTTATTCTTTTTGAGAATATACTATAATTACACTATCCAAAATATTAATATAACTAGTTTTTGATCATTAAATATATGAAAATTATTGATTTTGAATGGGATATTACATTCAATATTGATAGTTATAAATTATTATGGCATGTTGATTAAGTTATATTTTTTATTCAGGTGATGACGGAATTCAAAATTTTTTGTAATGTGTGGGATTTATAATTACTTATCCTTTGGATGAATTAGTTTTTCTCTTGAGACAAAACAAGTTAGGAATTTATCATATGTATTTCCATTAATGTATGATTTCATGACATGATTCCTCCATAGTATGTTTAAAATGACCATCATTTTTCAATCTATCATTTTGAAATATTTTATTAATGTCCATGCGATTATCTGAAGCGTTATATTATCTGTGGATAAGTTTCGAATTACATTATATATATATAATTATTAGATCACAATGTTTTCATCATTTTATTCATGACATATTTATTCCAGAATATAGTACATGGTATGTATTTCTATACTTAGAATATAAGATAACACTTTAATTATGTTTCATTTCCATAGGCTTTTAGGATGTTTATTAGGATTGATATGAAAAGATATTCCCATTATTGTAATATTTTTCGCAGAGAGCCCAATTTTTGTTATATTATATATTCAAATATAAAGTGTTATTCAAGAATTTATCTAGTGTTTAAATATTACTACACTATTAAACCATTTGGTATGTGATCAATTATATTAAGATCCTATTTAATAAACTATCCTCCAACAAATGGACACTAGGTTCGAGGATTCTAAACTGACCAACAAATTTTCATGCAAACTGATAAATTGGTTCATTGTATGAGTATAAACCCTATAAGAAAAAACCTGTTTTTCCATTACATTAATCCAAAATTTATATAAATTTGTTTACAATGATTGGAATGTAAATGGGTATGATAAAATGTCACATTTAGAGACATTGTTCATTAAAGAGGATACCATGAACCATATTACTACCTACATTAGCTCCATACTGGAGGATAAGATCTGACATGTTTCACTGAATCATAGAATAATCCACACGTGAAATAAAGTTATATGAATAGACTAAAAGGAAATCATCACATGGATATGGCCATAAGGACATCATTTCAAACCAACAACCTCATGTCAAACCATAATTACATCAATCCCTATTTATAGTCTTAGCTTATGTTTTAACATAATCATTCCATATCATTTACTATTAATTTATCCACTATAATAATCATGTTATTTATTGTACATGTTTCCACCACTATGTGATAAACCAAGACATGAAGTGTCCACCTATAACTTTGATACAAGATAGATGAAGTATGCAAGGAATACACAGGTATGTATACATAATCCATTGTAAGGAAATTCATGATCTATACACAAAAATATTTACATAATATTAAATTAGGTTTCATGGTCTACACCCACATATATAATAATTTCATAACATGAGATGTCTCATGGGACACACAGAAACACACTGATATGTATTTCATATCAAGAGAGGTCTCAGTATCCACACACACACATAAGCATTTCATATCAACAAATGTCTCAATGTATACACAAACACAATCATAATAATAGCACATCATATACTTTTCTAATATTTACATAATATGCATATGAACATCCCACATTAAGTGTGTTGAGGCCTAGCATCAAGGATCACCAACCGAACCAAGATAAAGAAAGGATGCCAAGAAATATTCCCACATCACTATATGATGATTCATGATCCAATAACCATTAAGAAGATCTTTTTTGGGATATCATCATTTTAGACATACGTAATGAGATCTAACAAAATTAATAGGTCTAGAAGAATATGATAATGATAAAAATAAACCATACTTACACATTCTCATTACTCCACAATCTAAATGGAATCACATTAGATCATATAAAAATTCCATGAAACTACCATAAATAAATGGAAAAACATTTTTCCCCATGGATATTACTTTTTATCATGAATGAAATAGACGAAAATATGAAAAATTAACACTTTCCATTAAATTCCTTAAAGTTACATATCCAAAAATTATATATTACTCTCATGTGGGAAGGGATTCTGCACAAAAATCGGAAAGATTCCATGTTTTTAGAGAACTATGTGTAAGGTGAAAATTTAGGTGTTTGTGGGGAGTGGGTTTTGTCAAATTATGAATTTTTTTTTATCATTTAACAATTCCTTCATATTTTGGTCTCATGGTTAATAAAATAGCAAAAACCGTGTGAGGAACACTTCCTCATTAAGAGACCCACATAGTTCTGTCACATGAACCAATAGTCAACCATGCTTTTATTTATATTCCAAGATCCATATTTATCTAAAAAATGTAACACAATTATATATAAGAGTGTCACATTTGTGAATCCGGAACAAATCATCATCATTAGTCTATATTGATACATGGGGGAAACTAAATAGATTCCTGTAAATGTGATACAACTTTTCTACACATGAATAGATTTTAAAAAAAGTAAAACACGTCTATATTTTACTAATAATTTACACAAAAAATCATAAATAAAAATAACATTTAAAAAATAAATAAAAATGAATAAAACACATAGAAATTATGATTTCATAACAATATAACCCTATATTGACTTTTTATCATTAATAAGTCATTCAAGAGGTCATTCTTAAACAACACGTGCCATGGATCAAAGACATATGATTCTCATACCCATGTTTGTTATTTAATATTTTTTTGATATCATAGAATTTGAATACTAGATGCTATTTTACTTCATAGTATCATCTTATTCTAATCTAGAATCTACTCAATACATTCTGAGAATGGAGCATCTTACTCCAAATCAACATACTCAGTAAGAATCACATGTGATGGATTCAGCTCTAAAATTCTAGGATTATTCACTAGGAAACCATAATATGAACCTCAGTCTCATAGGGGAATATAAAAACATAATTTCACTATCCTAATCCATTCCACTATATCGAAGGGTCCCATAATGAATTTTAATAATTTCCAAATCCTTTATAATCGCAGGTTATTTAATTGAAGAGGTAAAACCCAAATAACCAAATCACTAATAGAAAACCCCAAAGGTAATAATTTTATGATTTTATAAAAACACTACATACTATGAATGGTAACTAATCACTTAATTAACATCTACACCCATTCAGAGGATTCCTTTACTAAACATATCCCAATAAGTGTTATCTTGATAAGTACATGTTTTGATAATACAGAGTGACTAGATTGAAAATAGAGAACATCAAAATAAAAAATATCAATTGAATAATTGAAGGTATTATTATATTAAAATATACCAAATCTAGTAGGTCATCTCATATTGAACTGATGTCTAGTAGGCACACCTGTAGCACATCTTCTAAAATTTAGACCATCCTATCATACAATCCTTATTTTTAATGGTTTTATATCATACTAAGCTTCATTATATCCCATTATATTTCTATAAAACATTCAAAAAAACATGATGTAAAATGATAACTACAATATGACATGATTATGTTTTGAAATATATAAATTTTTACAGTCTTTAAAATGTATTATATTCTCAAAAACTACACTTATTGAGTTTCACTGCTAGGAATTCGGTGTACACCATTTCTATATTGATCAATGGTATCCTAGACTACATCCAGGCCTCTTGAGGTCCTAGTAAACCATGTTGAAATTTCTATTACCAAATCATCCCAATAACACACCGATACTGGAAGATGATGATGTAAAACATTGAGAAAATGATGTTTCAGTTTTCTCATCTAGCTAGTGAGGAAATGAGTTATAAACACAATTTTGTGACTTTTGTTTCCTGAAAAAAATAAATAAAATAAGATATTAAGAGACATCATAGTTATTATAGTTTTTTTTATTTTGGACATACATGTTTAATGAAAATTGTAATTAACTAAGAATATTTTTTATAGTTCAGAATAACATTGTATCATAATATTTTTTGATATTGTGAAACAGGTTTATTTAGATACCAAGTTTGAATATTTACCATGATAAATATGAATCCAAATCTCACTATTATCTAAATATTCATTCTTCAAATTTTAAATCTTACTATATAGTTTAGTTTGAGGGTTCAATTTTTATATTATAAATCAACTTATAGAATAAAAAATTGTTAATATAAGGCCCCTAAGTTTTAAAATAAGGTGGAACCGGTGCTTATGTTTAGTTTTTTAGTATTTCATAGACATATGTTCTCAATCATTCATGTGGGTTCTCTACATAATTAGAGTAGATTTCACAATACCTTGTTAAATATAATTCATTATTTTTTCCTAGATGAATGTTTTCATGGAAAAGAAAATATTGTGAGAATATATTTTGATCGACATGTATAGATTATCATGGGGATATATAGAGTTCCCTCATGATAAAAATGTTTAATTTATTGTATAAATTTTTAAACTAAGTATAAAATATGGAATTTCATACATATTTTCATTTTTTTGATTTGGGTGTATGATTTATAATAATCCCCATTTCATGAGTCTTACAAGGTATCCTTCTTGTAAACCATCACAATTCAAGAACATTCACATATCATCATTCATCTAATATAGTCTATTGTGAATGGGTGTATTATTAATCATGTGATTGGTAGTTCTTATGTAATATTGTATTTTTTCACTACTATGATATATATGACATCAAGGCCCTTGATATGATAGACTAACAAAGTGTATTTACAAAAATTAGTGAGTGAAATATTATTTACTTATCTACTTGGATAAATTATATTTGATGTACTCATTGTGATAGATGATGGTTGACCTATTCTTAAGTCCTGGATAGTTTTTATATATGTAATGAATAATTTGGGACCTTAAACATATTTAGATAATATTTTACATAGTTCAAGGATGTAATTTAGTATTTATATAAATTGAATATTTAATTCCTCATTCGGTAATAAAAACATATAATTGTTCTTATTATAATAATATTTTTGTTTAACAATGGTCACATTATAACCATTTGTATCATTAGATTGACTATATATTATAAAAAAATCACAAATTTCATTTTATTATGAGTTATGAATTTATAATCATTTCAAACTCTAAAAATTCTAGTTGATAAATAAATTTTTTAAGTGACTAAAGATTTATGTTATTAAAACAAGTTTTAAAAAATAAGTCTGATATATTATAGTTTTTTCAAATGGATATTCAAAATAGATTTTGAAATAGTTTCACAGGTTGATACATATTAGGTAATATAATGTGAAAAGGGTATAATATAAGATAATATTTAGTTATAGTAGAATATTGAATGATATTGTTTTCATAAAATATATATTTTTAGTGGTGATATTTTTATTAATATATACGTGATATAGTGATCATGTATATGATATAAGTATATAACATGTAGTGAAATATTTATGGAACACTTTTAATCGAGAGTGATATATGCACATCTCTTAGAGAAGCAGTACATTGATTTTAGATAACATATCCACATATATTCATCCAAAAAGAGTAATTTTAACTATATATAAATATAATTTGATGATATCTAAGACATTTACAATACATAACATGAAATATTTATTTAATTAAATACTTATAAAACAATTCATCATGTTAATAAATATAATTTTGAAGTATTGTGATGAGAATTATTATTTAAACTCATTGATATTCAATCAATCCTTTCGAATCTCCAAAGGTAGACTATTTAAAGAGTATACTGATTTTCTATTATATCATATTTAAGATATACAAAAACATTTTTCTCCCTTTTATAATTCACTCTTTGAATTATGGTTTTATCAATTTATGGTGTGATTCAAATTTTCATCCAAGAACATTTCTTCAAGAATTATATATATATTTTTTCTTTTGGTTTTGTGTACTATTTTCCTACAACTAAGGGAGTTTATTGAATACTATATATCACTAATTAAAAGGTTTATTCTTTATTATTATTATAAGTCTTCAAAAAATTATTTTTAAATAAATATTTTTGGCATTGAGAATTTTTTTATTCTTCTATATATTGGAATAATGATTTCTTTCAAACCACTTATTCAACACATGAAAATAGTTACAAGAAAATTTTAATCACATCATCATCAGATAAAATCTACCTATGATGGAATATGCATAATAATTTTTATTTAATTAAAATTATTGGGTGATGAAAATTTAGTGAATAAAAATAGATTAATAAATTGGTGAAACATGTGTTCTTTTTAATTTGATTCTAATGTCATTATAGGATTTTACTTTTTTAGGAAATTTATATACATATATCAACACTATGGTAACAGGATTGAAAATAAATTTACAGTGGTTTATTTTTGTTTCATTTAAAATTATATCTTAATAATATGAGTATGAATTTTTTTAGTGATTTCATAAAATGTATTACTAAATTGTATGGTCTCTAATAAAATAAAACAGATATAAATATATTTAGGATTTACTATCACATTTTTTACTTAAGGAGTTGGAATATAACACAATTCTAAAGAATAAATTGAGTCCAATTGTAGATTCAATGATTAGTTTTCATAAACTAAATAATTCAATTGTCTAAATTAGTGAATAATTTATTCTATTCCAAGACTAGAAGCCTTAGTATCAAAATTCATTATATAAAATATATCAATGAAAAAAATCAAGTATTGTGGATTTAAAATTATAGATAATGGAATTCATTCGATATCTAGTCATTCAACTAAAATCCATATTTTTTAAAATATTTTTAAATGTTCTCTAATGTATGTATTAGATCAAATAAATCATAATAATATCATTTTAAACACATTAATTCCTGGAGTTATGTCAAAATAATTTTAATTAATACACCCCAACTAGAAGGTAATCAAATGTTACCATGAAAATTCCATTGATCACCTATGGTTACTAAAAACTTTCACTGATTAATTTTAAAAGGATCTTAGTAAATATTTATCCCAAAACCCCATATTCCTCATTCGATTACTTATCTAACTAGTTAATGTGTCCATAAATTAGACACAAAAAACAATACCATGAACATGTAGTGATTTTCTTACAAATAATTTTAGGAAGTTTCATCACCATTTAAATACACATATTAGAACTACATTTATGTAAAAATGACATTTTTCAAATATTCATTGTAAAAAAGAAAAAAAATTATGAAATTATAAAAATACCTATATCTATATTTCCATGTAAAACTATTTTATAGATATAATATTTATGGAAAAACATTATTTTAAATTTTTATATAGATAACATAAAATTATAATAATAATAATAGATTAAAAATAAATGGAAAAGTATAGGTAAATTATATAATGATTATAATAAAAGTACACCCCTCAACCAAAAATAGTCTAAATTTTATGTTCCACATTTGAGAAATGATTTTTGTTAAATAGATATAATTTATACCACTGTTTTATTGAGTTTTGAGTATTTTAATGCGAAAATATATTTCAATTAAATCATTTTATTGTTTTTTATCTTTACATATATATTTTTAAAATATCATAAATAGATACAAATATTATTCTATTTTGGATGATAATAATCTTATTATATTGGGACCAAAATTTCGAATATCAAATATATATTTTTTATTTCAGTATATCCTTTTATTTTCATGTAATTATATTTTATTATCTCATTATAAATATATTACGATCTTTTATGTTGTTTATTAGAACATTATTCTTATGTTTGTTTTAATTTTTTTTAAAATATTTTATTTAAGGTATTTTTTGAAAAAAATGATTTTATGTGGAATGAAAAATAAGGTTTGAGATTTTGAGATATGAAATAATATCTACATTTTTCAAAAAATTAAATTTGTTTAAATCCATTATCATATAATATTAATTGACTAACAATTTTTTATTAAAATATAATTTGGATTCGGTAAAATAATTAAATGATATGAAAAAATATCACCCCATTCTATATGAGTCTATTTCAGAATTTCAATCTCACTATAAGAATAATGTATTTGTAGATCTATATTAATTCAAATAAATATTTTTTCCTTCTTATATAATATTTAATACAAAATCACAATGGCTATATAGCATTAAATTAATCTAATGTATTATTGACTGTAATATATCAAGTGTTTTGTAAGAAAAAACATGATTAATGTAATTATAACCAAGAACAACAAAATAGTATATATGTTCACCGGGTAGTTTCATTACAACAATAATATTCACAAAAAAGAAGACAATGTGGATGATTGGTTGAATAATGGAATATTTTTGGGATAATGAAAAACAAATTAAACTCTACGTGGAACACAGGTAACATAAGGGAATAATACGAAAATATTCATACTGAAATACACAACAATATTAGGAAAAAATCAATCAACATATCCTTGTAATGTATGAAAATTAAGAGAACAAAAACCCCCAATTATCAATATCTCCATGATACATGTTGATTTATCATAATCAAGAAGTTTTTGATGGGGTATTTTTAATTATTTATTAGAAGAGGATAATAAAAAATGTGTCAAGTGAATCAAGGAAAAAAGACACATAGGGACAATAGAAAAGTATTTTGATGATAAAAATGAGTCATTTAGGGGATGAGATTACATTGGAGGGGTACATACATATTTTGGAGAAATAATATAGGATATCATTGTAGGGAATCCTAAATATTCAGTTCCATGTATTTTACTTTAATATAAAATGATTTGGTTTATGATGTTGGAATAAATTATTATTTTTAATAATATTTTTTAATTTATTTTCCATGTTATATTCTATTATTCTTTTTTATTCCTAATTATTCAATATATTCATATTAATAATCCTTCAATATTGAAAATATATTGATTATTATGACTCTTGTCTACATGAAGTTGGAAACATGAGTTATGATATCGATAATAAGACATTATGGATTTTGGGAGGATAGTGTTGCCCAAAAAACTACAACAATGTGGGATTCACAACCTACATGGCACATATAATCTCTTGAATTGGGGGTAAAAATTCCACACCATTAAACCATTATAGTTCTTGATTTTATTTTTAATTTGTTAGAAAAAATTATTGGGACCAAAAAAATCTTTAAAATACTTTAGGATGACTTTAATGAAGAATACTGAAGAATAAAATGATATTTATCAAGAATATGTTCCTTATTAGTTAGAGGAATTAAATGATTAGTTTGACTTATTACTTATATAACAGTATGAAAATTAAGTAATGAAATTATTTTAATTTTCTAATCCTATGATAGATTAATCTCATTGTCATCCCCCCAATCTCATAATACATCCACACCCACATACATTAGCTTCTTTTTAAAATAACGAATCAAGTTATAATCCATGAAACATGTATGATTATGGAATAATTCCAAGGTAATCATGTTTGGGAAATTTTAATGGACAAATAAACATCTACAAGAATGTATATTTATATCGACATGATTTTATCAACACTTTTTTAGACCTTTGATTTGGATAGGTGTAATGTATCTAGTGTTCCCAAAAAAATAAAACATTAATTTTTAAAATATAAAAAATCACATAAATTAGAAAATAAAGAAAACACCAAAAATATATAAGAGATTAATCTAATACTACAATATTGAATTCATTAACACACACACATTTATCGTATTAACAATTTACTTATATATAGTTTTTATAAATACTCCTAACATGTATATTTCAAAATAAATATTTTCTTTCTAGAAATGATAATCCTTGGGTGTAGTAATCATCAAAAAACGTTTTATAGTTTATTTGGAGATATTGGTAATCCATTTTGGTGATGAAAGTTTTTTATGAATGGAGAAAAATCCATATAAGAAGATCATAGTGAGGTATATTCAAATAAACCATAAATTTTACTCTATAGAATTCATTTAAATTTAAATAACAAAATAATGTTGGAAGAAATATTATTCAAATAGCATGATACAAAATATAAGAGTATATTTAAATTTTAATAGATAAGTGGATGAGAACCCATGAAATAAAAAAAATATTTATGGGATAATAATTAGATGAAAAAATTATAATCAGATTCTATAACACATTAGAAAACCATTGGAGATGATTCCTATAGATAATAAGAAGAAGAATAATAGAGATTAAACACCACAAAATGATTTAGTGAATAATTTAAAAATTAAAAATATTTCTTTTTTGGATCCCTAAATGACTTAAATTCATTAAATTTACATTGATAAACAAGAAATTATTAATTAGTAAGAGTATTATTTTTATAAAATTTATGGATATTTTGATTTTTAGGTGTTATCGTATAAATAATTGATTAATGATTCATTATAAGTACCTATTATATTATATTTAATGGTTTACATATGTAGGATCATAGGAGAAACCAAAATATCATAGTTACTACTTAGGAAATCACATCCCACTACTAGACAGAGATAGATATGCAAGAGTTTCTAGAAGAAGGGAATAAAACCTAAGAAACACTTATGAGGAATCCCATAAAATTATTGGTATTTAATCATTATTTTTCTTCTTATTTGTTTCCTATTAATTTATATAATAATTCTCGTTTTTCAAACCTATCTCTTTGTCTTGCAGGCCCAAAATTATTATTAAAATAAGTGGTGACTCTACACACACTTACCTAGGTGAATATAGTTATTCATTTAGATTGTTTATTTCCTCCCATTAATTTTTATATTCCTTGTTCATGTTAATCCAATATTTAGTCATATATACACTTCACCTTAATTGGATTATGTATATAATATAATATATTAGTGGGGGAGTGAAATAAAGTTTGGAAAATCAGTTGAATCGTGTATGATTAATGACATAGGCTATATATTACACAATATTATCTTCAATTTTATCATTATGATATTTTATTTATTTTGAATAATTAAATTAAAATAAAATATATATGAATTAATAAATTATCCAAATTAATTGTAATATGAAATAACAGATTTAGTGGGATGATGATTTTTTAGTGAAAATTTAATAAAATTTAAATATAAAATTACTATACATAATAAAAATTCATCAAGTATGAATATTTATTTAAAATTTTATATTAATCTGTTGAAATATGATTTGGTCTTTGTTAAATAGAATTATGAATTTTTTTATAAAAATAATCAAAAAAATAATTGTAAAAAAAAATTCACTTCTAGTTTCCCATGATGTTTATATTCCATAATTGTCACAAATATTCATATAAGATTATAAATATTTAAATTTCATGGTTATAAAGTTGATAAACTACTACTAAATAAAAACCTATTTTTGAATCGACAAATCAACATTACATTCATGTCGTGTAATTATAGTAATCCTCATAGGATTCCATATTTATTAGAATTTTTTATTTTCATACTTGATTACTTCCTATTTTAAAATTTTTTTTGATAAAAAATGATGAAAATAAAAATTATTTTGAATTTATAATGAATCATAATATATAATGCAGGATTAGAATATTTTTTTAGTGTATAATGAATTTAATTTTCAGTTTTAATTGAAGATATAAGGAAAAAATTTGAATTATAATATGTTATCATAACATAATTTGACTTTATTTAATGATTAATTTAACAGAATAACCAAATACGATAATATTAATATGTTCTCTAAACCCATTATTTACAATATCACAAGGAATATGATAATTTTTCATTTTGTGGAGTGAAATATTTTGTACTCATGTTGATTATTGTGATGGATGGGAAGGATTATTTTACTATGGGATAATGTGCATTGAAATTTTAAGCCAATTTTTTGAATCACTTTTTATTTATTTGTATGTTTTTTAATTCCACAAGAATAGATATTTAATTTAATTTATCATTTATTAATATATAATTTTTAATTCATGGAAATTTATTTCAATTTCATTTTATTTTAGAACATACATTATTAATAAATATTCAAGAATAATCTCTATTCTAAAATTAATCTATTTTATTTATCAAATTTTCCTTATCATTTAAATATATTTTATTAATTATTTATAAAAATATATTCATCTTGTACAATTATAAATTAATAATTTAATATTATATTATACTTATTATTTAATAAATTTAATTTTCTAATTTACTAATGGAATGAACAAGGATGATTGGTGGAGGAACAAAGAGTGAATGGGGGTTTGACCTATGTATGAGTATCTCAGTCTTTAAATAGTTCATGTATGACTATACCCTGAAAAATGTAATATTAGTATTACATAAACATATGATTAATTAAGAATTCAAAATGGGTACATAAAATTAAATAATATCTATATATTAATAACATAGTCTATACTGATAGGACATTAGTATTTTCACACTATCAAAGAAACATAAGATTTAGAGTACTTTTTATAGTTAAATAATGAGTTTATATTGTTATATAGGATTATATTGAAAATCCTAATGGCTGTAAGAGTGTTAATTCGTTCAATCTATGATTAATTGGCCAATTAATTTGGATTTTATGAATAAATGGGATCAATGTAAAAGTAGATAGGGCCTATAAAATTGTATATTTTGTCAAAAAGTAATAGCATAAAAAAAGATACGTTTGTAAAGAAATGAAGAAGATTTTGGTGAGTGGTGAAAAAATTGAAAAGGCGCCAGTATATTAAAAAATTATCCCCACATTGAACAAATATAAACTATGTTAAGGACAAGGAATATTCATACTCAACATCTCAACCATTTTTGTAAATTATCAAATGCCCAATAAAAATGGTGGAAAACCCTAAATAGAAATGTAATTAATAGAATAATGCTAAAAAACATGATTATAATGGAACAAATGAAAAAGGTGGAGAGGTTTAGTATCCATGAGATATATAATGCACATGTAAATATCATATGTATAAAATATATCAATAAACTATTTAAGGGAAATTGTAATAACTGGTTGTTGGGAATATTCCATTTATTTTGCCCATCCAATATTGAAAAGTATTAAGGGAGATTTTGAGATTGAGATGAGGCAATGGTGGAGACTTCTAGAGGGTAAGTTAAAATTGGAAAGGTATCAACAGTATGAGTGAAGTTATAAAAAACCATTAATTTATATAATTTTCTTTTTTTTACAAAATATAATTTATTTGATGGAATTATTTAGACACAACCCTGAGAGGAAATGAACACTTTATAATGTATACCATTATAACTAAGCCATTTAATTGGATGGTAGGAATAGTATTAATCTAATTAAGATATATATATATATACATAACCATCTTTATAAATTAAAATCTACTAAATAATTCCTATTAAATAATCATTAAATTTTATCAAAAATCTATTAATGATTAATAAGGCTATTAATTAATGAAAGGTATTTTTCTGAATGTTATGTATTATAGTATACATAATATAATGAAAAATATTAAAAATTGATTTTAAGGTAAATTAAATTTTTCCTTATGAATATATAACAACGAATAAGTTGTCTAAGGATTATGAATCATGGTATAATTATTTAATTGTAAATGGGTTTTTTTATAATAAACATGTATTTATAAGAGAAATTTTTTATTATCATAATAAATTAAATAAATATTTATTTATTTATTGATTCAATGGAATTTATATATTTTATATTCATTCAAATATCTACAAATTATATTGACAGTTTTTACTAGAACGAGAATGAAATTTAATTATGGTTTATTCTTCAAATGCATTTATCAGAAAACATGTTTTCATTGTGTTTCAAATTCTTTTATTTAATTACTTTTTGAATTATTTATGAATTAAATTTTAAAAAAATTAAATTAATATATTTTTATAAGGATTAATATATTTGTTATTTATTTAACTTTCATTTTTTATCAAAATGTATATCCAGGATAGAAAAAATCACAAATATGTTTAGTATGGGTTCACAGGGGGTTAAACTATTATATAAGAGTATTATGTACTCATAAAATTGACTAAATGTTATTTTGTGTAGTTATGTTGACAAAAAATAATAATACGTTAATATTATCTCCATTTTGGGTCTAATTTATCAATAATTAATGATTATATTATAAAAATTTGTTTTGTAATTCTAAATGCGTCATCTACTCTCATATAAAAGTTCATGTGCTCACTTCCCATATTCACAATGGTTTAGCATTTTATATCACACAATCCTAGCCCTAATAACATCCTAGCTTCATTCCATACATCTATTTTCCCATGGTCTTCTACAAATAAAAATAATTCAAGGTATAAGGTGTATTCCAATGGAATCCTCATAAAGAAGAGGTATCAATGTTAACCGAGGAATTTTAATATTTCTTCTTAAATAATATAAGAAATTGAATCTTGTTGACTTAATAAGGTTTCCATATGACTTTTCCTTTCCTTAATGATTGGGGAGATTGTTGGGTCAATATCGTTTCCTTATGACTTTACCAATTCTCATGTTTTAAAATCATAAACACCTTATCTCAAGGCAGCTTTTATTTTACCACATGTTTTACTTTCCTAAGGAAAATTTTCATTCCCCAAGGAAATTTGTCCTTACCATGTTTTTCATTATTTATTATCTTGTCTAAATGTAAAATTTTGTTTCATATCTAAAAATCCTCAGAGTCATATAATACTTTGATAAATAGTATTCTGTTTTCAGACTCCGAACTCTTATGATTTCTATCTCCAAGTTCTCTAAATTCAGACTCCAAACTCTTTTGAGTTCGGACACTCAGTTCTCTAAATTCAGACTCCAAACATTGCTGAGTTCTGACTCTGATTTCACTGAATTCAGAATCCTAACTTTTATGAGTTCTGACTCAGAGTTCTTTGAATTCAGACTCTGAACTTTTATGAGTTCAGACTCCGAATCCTAATGAATTCTTACTCCGAACATTGTATGTTCTGACTCTGAATTCACATGAACTCAAACTTTGAACTTTTTAAGTTCAGGTTCTGAATTCTCATGAATCGATGTTTTGAATTTCCTTGATATTAAGACTATATATTTCTATAGAGTTTAGGTTTTGAATTCCATAGAAAATAGAAACAGAATATCATTGTATTATAGACATCGAATATGTTTATGGTTAAACTCCAAACTATTATTTTATTACATTCTGAATATTTGATTTTGGATATGTAACCATATTTTAACTTACACTTGTTTTTGTCATAAAACTATGTCGTGCATTCAGTTACTAACTAACCATTGTTTGAGTGACACATGTACAAGTACCTCCAAAATTTAAGGAAAATATGAGTATTGTAGGAGGGAGCCGACCGTTGGATTTGTGCCTATAAATAGGAGATCATTTGAAAGAGTAAAAATATAAATTTATCAATCTACAAATTACATGTTGCTGAAGTGATTTCTAGAGATATATACTTTATTTCTTTCTGCGTATTAAACTCCTTGTTCAGAATTTCATTGTGCGACTCCGAATGCTGTTGAGTACATTCGAGGGATTCCGGGGATAGGAAGATAGAGGTGCTGACTACCTTAAAGTTTGAGGACTTCCTTGCTAAGGAAGATGGAGGTGCCGACTACCAAGATGTTGAGGGATTGTGAGGATAGCAAGACAGACTCCGATCTTCATATTGAGGGTTTACACTGGTGTGGGTAAGATAGACATTCTTGAAAGTATAAATCAATGGGCCTTTATCCAAGGTTCTTGGATACCCATCTCATTAGGTTAAAATAATTACTTCTTGTTACTTGTTTATTTCAAGTATTATGTTGTATTTTGATTTTTGGGAAATGTATAACTATCATATACTTCCTTAAACTTGTATAATCTAATTTAGTAAGATTCTATAAGCTTAATGATATAATATTTATCTTTGTAAACTTTCATCAAGTTTCACTTTTTAGAATCATCTTTTTCAGAATCACTTTTTCGAAATCATATTTCTGGAATCTAGAAAGTGTGTAGAACTAGAGGTATTGTGAATTACCATGTTTAACATTGTTAAACATAGTCATCTTTAAAAGTTCCAAATGAATTTTTTAAAGTATACAATTCACCCCCCCCCCTGTATTTTGAGAATTATTAAATACATCATTCAGTATAAATATTATTTCAATCCTACATTTGGTATTATAGAGTATATCATACTCCACATACCATCTCAACAATTCATATAATAGGTTTGGTTCAATCTGAATTAATCTCACGATTAGATTTAGGAGAGAATTCATCTACTTCTTATTTCTGG
Source organism: Viscum album (assembly GCA_963277665.1). Classification (NCBI taxonomy): domain Eukaryota; kingdom Viridiplantae; phylum Streptophyta; class Magnoliopsida; order Santalales; family Viscaceae; genus Viscum; species Viscum album. The sequence goes on along the minus strand of OY728141.1, from coordinate 1,198,792,838 downwards.
AATCATCTTTTCAAACTCATAATGTTCGGATTCATTTTTTCTTAGAGATACTCTTGATCTATATTTTTTTCTTACTGAGGAGTATTTTCCTTGTTTACATAACCTTACTACTAAAAAGTTTGTGTGGATATAGTTTTCTTCAAGATATAAGGAATCAATGCTGGTTCCATTGACAACCTAAATCCCACAAGACCACATATTTTTGCTTGGAATGATTATGAATTTTAGAGAGATCGCATGAAGACATTCATTATCAATACTTGACTGGACAATTTTTTATGCTTACTGGAGGATATAAAATTCCTGACATGGAAGTTAGTACTTTCACAAACCAAGAAAAACATTAATATTAACATAATTTTAAGGTACATAATATGTTTCTTTGTTCCATTACTAGATATATATATAGCCAAATTGAATCTTGTGAAGCCGTAAATTGTATTTAGACTAAACTTGACGTTACACACTTTGGAACATCCAAAGTTATTGAAACAGGATGATCCATGCTCAGAGCTGAATATCATGGTTTTATCTTTCCTTATGGAGAACCCATATGTATGGTGCAAGAAAGATTTATGACTATCTTTAATAGTTAACAATCCATAGGTGAGAAAGGATTTGATAATGAAGCTATTGTGGATATGATCATAGACATCATACCTAATGAATGTGAATCTAAGAGAAGAGCTATTGATGAGAATAGAAAGGTTACTCAGATTTCTCTTGATGAATTTTTGGAAATCTTCTTCAACATGAAACTAGAATGAAGAGAGATGCTGATAACATTAAGAAGAAGAATGAGAATGGAAATGTTGCTTTTAAAACAACATAAAATCATATGAAATCCAAGACTCCTGAAAGAGTTACTAGATCCAAATCTGTGAAGGTTGTTATACAATTCAAATCTAGTTTAAGCGAATCTTCAAAAAATGAACTAGACAATATTGCTCGAATAATGAACAAGATAGCTAGAAATATGAACTTTCAATCAAAATATTGGAATAAATAAAAGAAAGATAAGAAAGATTCATAAGTCACATGTTTTGAATGCAAGAGATTTGGACATATAATATCTGATTTTCCTATTATTAAAAGAATGGAAATAATGGAAAAGCATTCTAAGAGAAACAAAAAGAAGTACTATAATGCTCAAGCTAAGAATGTTTTGAAAGCTAATGACACCTAGAGTTCCAGTGGTAGAGACTATTCTAATTAATCATCTGATTACAAATCGTATGGACAATATAATCTTGGTTTAATAGCTAGAATACCTATTGACAATCATTTCATAATGGCTGAGGTACCCAATGTTGAATCAATAACCAGTTATTCTTTGAATGAAAATTATAGTTATGATAAATACAATGAATATTCAGATGAAGAATCCTCTTTTGATGAGAATAATTATTTACCTACCTATGACGTAGATTCTAGGTTTATCTAAGATTCTTGAGAATGAAAATTCTAAAGTCAACAAAAAAGAATGATAATTAAAATTCTATGATTTTTTTACTTACTAAAGAAATATCAAATCTTTCTAAAGTTCTTGATAAGAAAAACCTTGATTTTGAAAATATTTTAAAAAATCTTGTGGAAGTAAATTTTGAGATGGATAAACTTTCTAATGATCTAGAAAATATGATTTCTAAGAAAAATGTTTTTGAGCCTAACTATAGTTCTAAAACTAATTTTTTTAAGACAAGAACTAATTTATTAGACTAAAATCCGAAATTTTTTCCTTGAGGAAGTTTTTGTCAAACTTTACCTTAAGTAAGGAAAATTTTGATAAGATGTATTCACAAATCTAACCTCTAAGGAATAATTATGGTTTTGCTTATACTACTTCGAAACCAATTTTTAGTGACAATTATTTTGTTCCTCAAACTATTCCATTCTGCACTAAGTGTCAGTGTGGTGGACATTGGGAAAAAAATTTATTAAACAAATCCCAGTCATTTAGATTTCATAAAGCCTATTTTTCTATGAAAATGCGGGTACCTACTATTTTTCTTTCTAAAATTTATGGATCCAAGAAAGTTTGGGTTCCGAAAATCTATCACTCTTATTTTCAGAAAAATAGATAATGTACCAACAGCAATACATTGTACATGGATAGTGGATGTTGCCGGTATATGACTAGTAACAATAACTTCTTTGAAAAAATTCTCAAAACGAAAGGAGGGAATGTAACTTTCATAGATAATTCTCTGGGAGAAATTATTGGTATATGTAACATCCTTATTCTGGGGAAAACATTGATTTCAAATGTTTTATTTGTTAAGGGTCTTAAGAAAAATCTCATTAGAAAAATTCAATTATGTGATTAAGGTTACCATGTAATTTTAGTAATTACAAGTTTTTTGTACACAATTCCAAGGAAGAGTTTATTCTTTCTACCAATAAAAAAGAGAATGTTTACACACTAGACATAGAAGACCTTAGGAGCCAAAACATACCTTTCCTTAATGCAATGGAAGATAATTCTTGGTTGTGGAATTAAAGGTTATGACACTGTAACATTATAAACCATTGAAAAATCTCAATTAAAATATTACTTAAGGATCTACCAGAGCTTAGATTTGATTCTTTAAAAGATTATGATCCTTGTCAATATAGATAGAAACATAAATAAAGTTTTAAATCAGTTGGTGAAGTCTTAACTACTAATGCATTACATTTAGTACATATGTATCTCCATGGTCCAACAAAAATTGGAAGCATTGGAGGAATGTATTATGTATTTGTTTTAGTTGATTACAACACTAGATTTATGTGGGTTTATTTCCTATTAATGAAATCTGAAGCTTTTTCTTATTTCAAAAGTTTTAGAGCCCAAGTCAAAAATGAGAGAAACATTCTTTTGATAACTAATCATATTGATCATGGAGAAGAATTTAAAAATTATGATTTTGAAACTTTTTGTAGTAGAAAAGTCATGACTCATAACTTATCAACACCTAGAACACCTCAATAGAATGGTGTTGTTGAAAGAAGAAACATGATTCATCAATAGAAAACAAGAACCATGTTGAGTGAGTATTCCTTAGCCAAACATTTTTGTGCTGAAGTTGTATGTACTTCTTGTTATACTATAAATTTAATTTTAATTAGACCTTTTCATAAAAAAACACTTTATGAGTTATGGATTGGTAGAAAACCAAGAATTTCCTACTTCATGATTTTTGATTGAAAATTATTCATTATGAATAATACATATAATTTACACAAATTTTCACCAAAATATGATGAAGGGATTTTCTTAGGTTAATCCAAAACTTCTAAGGCCTATAGAGTTTTCAATAAAAACGCTTGTATTGTTGAAGAAACAGTACATGTCAAATTTGATGAAACTAATCCCTTTGTTTTGAAATGACCCCTACCTACATCTTCTGATGTGTTTAAAAAAAATTATTATCAACCTTTGTTAGAAGATCATTCTGATAAGGATGATTCCCAAGAAAATGTTTGTGAAGCATTTAACCTAGAATATTTCCTACCCTATATTTATGAACGGGTTTTACAAAACCCAAATTATTTGTTTCTAAATAATCATCCTAGTGATAATATCATTGGTGATGTGAATCAACCTGTAATGACTAAAAGTTCCTTAAGAAATGAAGTAGAACATCTAGAATTTCATTCCCAATTATAACCAAAAAGAACCGATGAAGAATTAGGTGATGATGATTGGATAAAATCCATGCACGATGAGTTAAATGAATTCGAAAGGAATAATGTCTAGACCTTGGTTGAAAGACCTAACGAAACTTCTATAATTTGTGTAAAATGGGTCTTCAAAAATAACTGTGATGAAAATGGAATCATAGTAAAAAATATAGCTATATTGGTTGATAAATGGTATGATAAACTATAAGGAATAGACTATGAAGAAACTTATGCCCTAGTATCTAGACTTGAATCTATTCATATTTCACTTGCCATTGAATTATTCTTCAATTTCAAAATTTTTCCAATGGATGTGAAATGTGATTTCCTTAATCTTTAGGTTCAAGAGAAAGTTTTTGATGAACAACCTCTTGGTTTTGAAGATACAAAATATCGTGAACATGTTTATAAACATACTAAAGCTTTGTATGGAATTAAGTAATCCCCTAGAGCATGGTATGATAGGCCTATAGGATTTTTGCTTCAAAATAATTACGTTAAGGTAAATGAAGATCCAACCATTTTTATAAATAATGATATGAAAAATGTTTTGATTTTACAAATTTATATTTATGACATTATATTTGGTTCAACTCAACAATCCTTAACTCAATCTTTTGTAAATATAATGAAATTTTAGTTTGAAATGAGTATAATGGGTGAGTTAACATTTTTTCCTTCGTTTTCTAATTTCTCAATATCCAGAAGGAATCTATATATCCCAACATAATTATATTAAATATCTTCATAAAAATTATGGATTTGAAAACAATAATAGTATAAGTACTCCCATTTGTACCTCAAATTCACTTGATCTTGATGAATGTGGGAAACAAGTAGATCAAACATCTTTTTGAGGTATGATAAGAAGATTAATTTACATGATATCTAGTCATCTAGACATAATTTTTTAGTATTATTATGTTCAATATATTAATACAATCCTATGGATTCTCATTTAAAAGCAGTGAAAAGAAATTTTTGCTACTTAATGTGAACGATGGATTTTGGCATCTTTTATACATCTGGAAATGATTTTGTTCTAAAATTATTTTCGGCTGCTGGATTTTGTGGATGTAGAATGGATTGAAAAAGTACATCCGGAACATTCCATTTCATATGAGATTCATTAGTTTCTTGGTCATTCAATAAGAAAAACTTAGTAGAACTTTCCACTTTTGAAGCTGAATATTTAGCAGCTGGAAGTTGTTGTGCTCAAGTGCTATGGATGCAACACACACTCACTGACTAGGGTATGATTTTTACCAAAACACAAATTTTGTTTGATAGTACTAGTTCCATTGCATTAAGAAAACAACCTGCACACCAATCTCGTGCAATACAAATATATATTAGGCATTACTTTGATTGGGATCAAACACAAAAGGGAGAAATCATTCTTCAATTTATCAAAACACAAGATCAAATTGCTGATATTTTTACAAAATCATTACCCTCCGATATATTTGAATACAGTAAATGGAAAATAGGAATGATAACCATAAGGTAATCTTCCATATTAACATTTTGTTGATACTAATCTCCTTACAGTGACAAACTCCTTTCTAAAGGGGGAGTAAATTTTCTTGTTAGATATATCAAAATATTTCATAATGCAAATTTTCATAGTAAGGGTTTTCAAAATTTGTTAATGATGTTTCTAAAATATATCATAATCAGTTTTTAAAAAAATTTCATACTCAAAATTTTATTAATGAAGAGTTTCGTACTCAAAATTTCATTAATGAATATTTTCGTAACCAAAATTTTTATAATAAAGATATTCATACTCAAAATTTTCTCAATAGTTTTTCATATTCAACATTTTTCGTAATGATGTTTTTTATTTCGTATTTTTTTATATTCTAAAGTTCATGAAAAAATTTCCTCAATACGAATAATATTCCTAGAAATCGAAAGTTATGTTTCCTTTTTTATGTTTTCATAATCAGCACCTTCTTACGGGTATTTTCATTTGTTTTTAACTTTTTTGGGATTCTTTTTTCCTTATATCAGAATGTTTTTCTTAAAAACTTCAAAAGATCGGATTTTATCAAGTTTCTTGTAGTTATCATATCAACTGTCAGATATGATCAAAAGAATTTTCAGTCATTGGATTGATTTTGGAAGTTGAACCGTCACTTCCAACACCTATATAAAGGTACCTCGAAGGGTTATCCCACATTGATCTCAAGCTCTCGCATGCTAAAGTTATGTCCCTCTACTTATTCCCATTCCGAACTTCTCAGAGTTTTCTCAATTCTGAATTTATGTAGAAGAATCATCTCAGAATGATATTTCTATTGTCAAGCCAATTCCAGAGTGGCGGTTTATAGAGAACGGTTGGTGCATCTGAATGTCTTCAACAAGTACTATTCTATAATTTCAATGAACAACAAATTGAATGGATGTGAGATTGATTGAATATCCAAGCCAGGGGCTCAAGACATAGTGTATCCAGATTTTCTTGTTGTTTTTTATGAATCTTTTAGTTTTTTTCATGGAAGATGTAAAAGATATGATTTCCTTCATAATCTATATAAAGACTTATGATCTTTCATACCCTAAGGTAGCTAGTCTAATTAGTGTTGTATATGAAGTAGAAGCTGATTTTTGTTCCCACAAGTTGTCAGATGTTCAAGGAAATTTGTAAAGGTGAAAGCTATGAAGTTCCTTGGTCTTACAGATGCCAAGACTCTGATTATTTCTCAACTCTCTACAAATAATCATATCCTTGAATTATGGGATCTAGGATTTATCATTCTGAGAAAAGGTGAGAAGGAAACATTGAAAAAGGGTGATATGTACATCCTAGATTTTCTGGTGAACCATAGGAAGGTTAATTTTGTTAAGCATATTCTGATTACGATTGAGAATATCAAGAATGGAAATCTGAAGGCGCAGATTATAATGTACCCAAATATTATTTTTATATTGATTGTTCTGTGTCTATAATCTTTCAAAATTCCTTTCATTTCAAAACTGAGAAATTGTAAAGTCGTGCAAGTCAGGAATGATACATTGAAGGGTATGAATATTGTATTTTCTAATGACTCCATAGAATTTTATGACATACCGGTGGATGAAGATGAATATTTTCTTAAGAATCAATAAGTACCTGAACCATCGAAAAAGGCAGGAAAGAAGAGGAATTTTAAAGAAGTAGATAGGGAAGAGAAAACCCTAAAAGCTAAGGAAGGCCAATCCACACCTCCAAAACCTATGAAACAAAAAGCCTATCCAGATGAGGTTGTAGAAAAATTGAGGGAAGATAAGAAAAACCGGAAGGATGGAGACCCACAGTTTGTCTTCGATCTTGCAGAAGAAAAAGTTTTGAAAGAGTAGACTGCTGATGAGATTGAGAGTTAAGCTAATGAAAACAAACAAAAGAAGAATATGTCTGAGACTGAATATATTACATCCCTTATAAGGGATATTGAGAAAGAATCCGAGAGTATAACAGAACCAAAATCATTCATAGTGTAAGCTTTAACTGAGACTCTGGGTATAAATATTGTTACTCCAAAAAAGGTGAGAGAAAAATAAAAAGAAGTTGAAAAAGTTGTAGAAGAAGTGTAATAAGAAGAATAAAGAAGTGGTGATATTGAAGATCTCATAAAGAAAGTTGATGACATTAATAATAAGGAAAGTCCATTTGAGAAGTTGTCGATCTAAACTTCTGAGGCAGAATCTTCAATGTTGGCTTCAGCAGGGAAATATCAGAAAGAAGAGGATGAGAAAGCTGAAGATGAAGTGAACATGTTTTCTGAGGAAGAAAGTTTTAATCATCATTTTATTCATCCTGAAGATGCTGAGGTATAAGATGAGAAGGTGAAGATAGATGAAGATAGAATTGTTTAGTTGTCTGATAGTGAACACAAATCTCCAGATATGGAATCCTTTCCCAAAAGTGATAAAGGGCAATATGTGGTAGTTGAGACACCCACCAATGTATTTGTATAGAAAATGAAACTGGTGGATCATTGAAGAGGAAGGGAGTTGAGTCATAGAAGGAAGCCTCACATAGAAAAGTCTCAGATTTGGAATCATCATCTCTAGGACATGATTTTGTTGTGAAGTCTTTAAATAAGTTAGATGGGACCATTTCAATTTTCTCTAGCATAGACTATAGATGCCAAATGTTCCAAAATACAATAAATCAAAAATCTGATTCAGTGTCCATGTTGATGGACAAGTGTGTTAAGATTGAGCCTGATCTCAATAATTTATTCATTAACTTTGATGCCCACAAAAGGTCCTGTAACAAAATGGTTGACTAGTCAAAGAAAATAGTTTCATATTTGAGAGAACATGATGAGTTTAAAGACGGTGTCAAGGGGGCCTTTGACATAGAATAAGGGAAGATCAAGGATCTCATAAATAGAATTGAGTAAAATCTAACTCTAGAGAAAAATTATCAGATTCAATAAGTAAAGGATTTGAATGGAAATTTGTATTCAGTAGCCCAAATTCAGAAGAGAGAAAGGGATCTTAGGATTGATATTGATGATAAACTTGTTAAGCAAGAAGAAGTCCTAAACGCTTGGGCAGAGGCTCTTAAGACTCAGGAAGAAAGAATCAAGGCTTTAGATAAGAAAGATGAGGATCAGAATCAGCTTCTTAAGAGAGCATAGAAATATTATAAGGACCTCAAGAAGCTGAAGACTATAGTCAAGAAGTTGATGCCTATGGAAAAGTATGTATAATTGTGATCCAATCCGATAATTTTTTGTACTTTTCTTCCTTGTACCAATTATTTCTAATCATAATGAATTTTTTTTTGCTTTCTTGTCTTTTGGATGTGTTGTACTAATCTATCAAGTAGCATAAGTTTTTTTCCATTCCCTCAAATTATTTTTTAAAATCACAAAGGGGGAGAAATGAAAAATAATTCTAAGTAAAGAAGAAATATCCCTAAGTAAGGGGGAGTTTATCTATGGGGGACTTTTCATTACAGAGACTTCCTTACTCAAGATAATGAAAACGCTTATTCTGGAAATCTAGAATATGATCCTTAGTGTTCCAAAGCCTAAGGAGGAGTTAGTCATATTCATCTTTTCCCACATGATAAAGGAGATATGTATTATTTTCTAATTCTAGAAAAATATTTTCTATGTCCTTATTTTCTTTTTAGTAAGGATGTTTGTTCTTTCCAACAAGGGGGAGATTGTTGAGTCAATAAGGGTTTCTTATGAATTTTCCATTCCTTTATGATTGCGGAGATTTTTTAGTCAATATGGTTTCTTTATGACATTACCAATACTCATGTTTTTAAAATCACAAACACCTTATCTTAAGGGTGATTTCATTTAACCCCATGTTTTACTTTCATAATGAAAATTTTCCTTCCCCAAGGAAATATATCTTTACCATGTTTATCATTATCGATTAACATGTCTAAATGTAAAATTTGGTTTCATATATAAAAAACCTATGAATCATATAATACTTATATAAAGAAAATTCTGTTTTGAGACACTGAACTCTTATGAGTTCTGACTCAGAGTTCTCTGAATTCAAACTCCGAACTCTTATGAGATTTGACTCCGAGTTCTCTGAATTCCGACTTCGAACATTTATGTGTTCTGACTCTATGTTCTATGAATTAAAACTCTAAACGTTTATGATTTCTGACTCTGAGTTCTATGAATTTAGACTCTGAACAATTATGAGTTCAGACTCTGAATCTTAATGAATTATGACTCCGAACACTGTAAGTTATAACTCCTAATTCACATGAACTCTGACTCTGAAATTTTTATGTTCAGGGTCCAAATTCTCTTGAATATAGATTCCGAATATCACTGAAATTTAAGCTCTATAATTCTATAGATATCAGGTTCTAAATTCCTTTGAAAATAGAATCCAAATATCTTTATATTATAGACACCGAATATGTTTTTGGTGAGACTCCAAACTTTTATTTTCTTACATTCTGAATATTGAATTTTGGTTATGTAACCTTATTTTTACCTACACTTGTTTTTGGTTTAACATGATGTCATGCATTCAGTTACTAAATAACCATTGTTTTAGTAACACGTTTACAGGTCCTTATGAAATTCAAGGAAAATATGACCATTGGAGGAGGGAGCCGACCATTGGAGCTGTGCCTATAAATAAGAGCTAATTTTAAAGAGATAAAAATATAAGTTGATAAATATAGAGATTACAAGTTGCTGAAGTGATTTCTAGATAGAGAGTCTCTATTTCTTTGTGCATAAAAAAACCATGTTCACAATTGATTCGTGCGACTCTGAATGTTGCTGAGTATATTCGAGGGCTTTCGGGGATATGACGACAGAGGTGCCGACTTCCTTAATGTTCGAGGACTTCCTTGCTGAGGAAGTCAGAGGTGTCGATTACCTTAATGTTGAGGGCTTGCGGGGATAACAAGACAGATTCAAATCTTCATATTGAGGGTTTACCCTGGTGTGGGTAAGATTGAATTTTTGGAATGTATAAATCAAGGGACCTTTATCCAAGGTTGTTCGATACCCTTCTCTTTGGGTTAAAAGACTTACTATATTTTACTTGATAGTTTCACGTTTTTCATTGTCATTTGATTATTGAGAAATGTATAACTATCTTATACATCCTTATACTTGTATACTATGATTTGGTAAGATTCAATATGCTTTAAGGTAAAATCTTTATCTTTTTAAACTTTGACCAAGTTTTACATTCTGTAATCATTATTTCTTGAATCACATTCTCGAAATCATATTTCTAGAATCTTGTAAGAGTGTAGAACTAGAGGTATTGTGAATTACATTATTTTACATTGTTAAACATAGTCATATTTAAATGTTCTGATGTAATATTTTAAATTATACAATTCACCCCCTCTTGTATTTTGATCATTATTAGATACATCATTCAGTATCTATATTATTTTGATCCTACATTTGGTATTATAGAGTATATCATAGTCAACATACCATCTCATCATTTCCATCAGAAAATGTTGACTACCATATAGTAAATAAAAATTGTTTTATTTTAATTATTTAACAACCACTTTAATCCTCTTCACTATCAAATATGAAATGAAATTATTACTCCTACATATGTGGGGACTACCGCCACCACGAAGCGATATGATCCATTTTTTATAACCTCATCAAAATGATAGATATAAAAATTACTATAATAAGAATATATTTTATTTATGTTATTATATTTATTATTTATTGATAATATATTATTTATTTATATTTTTTTTATTTTTTTTAGAAAAATAAAATTGTGTTCATGCGTACGCATGGGAAACCATAACCATGGATGATGTAATTCCATTTTATATCTATAAAATTTATAATGGGTTATGAATATAAAAAAAATGAATATATATTATATTTATATAATTATTACTATTATAGAGATGATATAAACATGGTAAATATAAGGAATTTAATTTCCAAACTAAATCATTCATCATAAATGAAATAATTAACATTTTGGAATGTCGGTTTAAATAACTTATTTTAAATGAAGGAGTGTTGAAATGATATATGTATAGAATATATGGTATTATATGTATTAATATAGTATTTAATATAGTTATAAATAAATGAAATTAATTTTCAAAGATATTATATTTCTTACTGTGATAAACAGACTTGAGGACTGGGTTTGACATTACAATCTCACTTCTTACTAGGTTTATTTTTTCTTAACATTATACAGATGATATAATATGATCTATCTATCTAGAATAATTTTTATATTACATTAATATAGGTTTTTCATTGGATAAAATATTTCCAATAATTTTCCTCTCCTTATTTACTCAAGATACCAAATGAATGACTTAATGAAAAATCAAAATTATTTCACTCTTTGGACAATAATATTTTTCTTTTATATTCATATTTTAATTAAATGATTTCATGATATTTTTTTATATTTAAAAATTATCATTTTTAAAAAAAATTACCTATGTTTTAATTTTTTTAAATATGATTTAATGAAATATTTTATTCAGTTGCATAATATGTTATTTTCGGCATTTTACTGAAAATGAGAAATGAATATTTTTTAAAATATAATGCATAGAAAAAAATTCCCACTATCATGAATAATATTTCTAATGACTTATACTATAAATGTTTCTATGTTTATTTTAAAATATATTATTCTTTATTTTTTATAATTTTTTATATTTTAAATTCATTATCTAAAAATGAAAAGGGTATTTTCATTAAGAAATAATCTAGTAATATTCTAGATGAATTTTAAACTATGTTAATATCCTTTAATATTATTTTTACTTATTAAGGATATGATCTATTGTTAAAATATTTTTTAATTATTTGGATTTTATTGACTATGATATTTAAATCTCAATGTAAATGTCTTTTCAACATGTTAATCTATAATGAAATAATAAATATTTTCCTCATATGGTGGTATATATATGAATGTATTATGATTATGTGATGTATAGATCCTTCATATAATAGTAATTCATTTGGTTAATAATTAATGTTTTATCATATGAATGGGCCCATGGTATTGTGTCCCAGTAAAAAAAGATGTTACACTATAAGTTACCCCCATGACCAACTGAACAGATATATGAGGTTGTTTCAAGCCCAATATATAATGAAATTCATGGTGGTTATACATTAAATATGATTTTATGGTTATGATTAGGCCAGACATTCTTCCACTATTTTATTAAAATTTATTATTCCAAAGTTATGATCTCATGGATTAGTTTATTGATTCAATTATTATTCATTCCTTTTGAAATGAAAATTTTTATTTTTGGAATCATGATGGTGATCTATGAATCACTGGGTATGGTAGATCATTTTCTCCTAGCCTAATGATCATGTTATGATTAAAAGATCATTTATATATTCATTTTTTACCCTTATTAGTCATTCTATATCCCCCTTTACAATATTTATTTTCCCCTAGGATATGATGATTGTTTTTATATATGATATATTTGTAAAGGGTTCTTTTTTGTGTAAAATTAATGGGAGGTGACGTAGATATTTGATGTAGTGGTTTTTTATGAATCAATGATTCCTATAATAGTAAAATGTTATATTTATAGCATTAATCGTAATGATATATAATGGATTTTAGTATAACTAAATATTATATTAATGTATGTAAGGATTGGGTCTCCTCAATTAGTAGTATATTTGAGTATAGTTATTTTTATAAATTACGACGGGGAAACATTCGCGAGACCCCTTGGGATAACACTATGTATAATAGGGAATTAACTATAATAGTATATAAGGTATTTATGTTTTCTTAGATAACAAATCATTTTATACATACTGGAATGTGGATGAGGCTATGGTAAAAATGAACCAAGATTTAATACTTTCTAAATGGGTGATTTTAAATTAACGTGATCATCACCAAATCCCAATGAGTGGGCCTAAGACTAAACCCCAAGATAGAATTTTATGGGAGATACACATACGTTAATATTCATTTTTATCCATTATTCACTATTTTAATATATTATAATAAGGAATGGAATATGTTAAATCTAGTATTTTATATAATGAAGAGAATGTGTCAAGATTTAGAAATATTAAAATTATTTTTCATGATTATATTGAATCTAAATATAATAATTGTTGAACACACTATTATTTTTGGTTTTAGTTAGTGACTAAAACCTAAAGGAACTAGGTTATAAATAGCATTTATAGATAATAAAATGAAGTAACTCTTGATAAAACAAATTTTATGGGAGATTGAATAAAAAATAACTTTTCTATTATTAAATAAAAATCTCAATCCAAGGATGATATTGAGCATAAAAATAACTAAATGATGTAATAATGTTTCATTGAGCCTTGTATAATTATAAATCCACTATGACTTAGTACTCCCAATAATTCTAAAATTTTGAGTGATGGATCAGTACCAATGAAAAGGTTTTCTCAATTCACCCATTCTCGCAGAATGAAAAAAAAATATAATTTTGGTCTTTTATAATTTTGAGAGGGAATAATATTAATGTTGAAAACATATTAAGAACATGAAAAAATATAATGAAATTGACATTATATTAAGATATGAGTAAATAATGTTATTTTTCAAAAAAAATCCAATTATACTTATTTTATTAAATTGGTAAATAATTGTAGGAGGTAATGTAGATGGATGATGAATCAATTAATACCTATGAGAATAATTTTATATGAATTTTGAGGTATGATAACTATATTATAATTGAGAAATATGGCAATATTTATATATTTCTTAGTTTATTCAAACCAGGTCTCCCAATAGATTTAGCCAAAAGATACATATGTGTCCATAAATTTTTTTTATATGATATCAAAGTCTAAATATAGATCAATTTGACACATAAATATCAAGATTTTGAAAATAAAATATACACTAAGTAAATATAAATTTTCATAATAAAAATGAAGAAGCAGATTAGATATGTCTACCTTTATTCAATAAGTCTGGAAAAAAATATGAATGAAATTTTATTAAATAGACTATAAAATTTATTAAATTTTTTGAAAGGTATTTCATTGAAAAATTGAATAATAGTTTGATATGAAGATATTGTATAATCAATCTAATAGGTATAATTCTTTATAGAACAAACCACATATAATCTCATGTTTCCAATATATCCAATATTGAAATTATTCCAAGATTTTATCGAATCTTCTGGTTAATGATGATAATAAAAATAAAAAACCTATTAATCCTAGAGGAAAATAGAAGTCGGATATGGTCCGTATTGCTGATGTGGGTAAGAAACTTATGTGTTGAATGGTACAATTACCCTTTACTATAGAACTACTAATGACTTTTTGGTTTTTTATCTTCCCATGCATCTAATTTTAATGATTTTTATGGTTATCATATTCTCAAATAAAAAATAGATTTTGAAATGCCAAGGAACACCATAAATTATATAATGATCACATCTCACATTTATGATTATTATCAGATTTATGTTTTTGGAAATGTGATAATTATACTCATTTTCTTCTAACTCCATATCAATTGGATGTTATTTTGGGCATATATTACCTTTCAATATAAAAATCCCATAACAATTTCAAAATATGGGATGTGAAATTCAATACTATAAACCAACCTATGATAAACTATGTGTGAGTATAGATTTTAAAATTCATATAGATTTATGTCCAATTTATGGATCTTGGGTTCTATTTAATAGGGAATATGATTTTAGTTAATAGGAGAGAAACTCAAAATCAATAATATACAAATTTTATGTGATTTTTTGTTTTATTTTTAGAATATTTCCTTACACTATCCAAAACAATTGATTTTTATTATTCATTTGAACTCATGTCTGGTGATACATGTAGATTAATGACATTATTAAGAATATCCCCATTCAAGTTTCATTTATTGATGAATCAAATCAAGGATAATATTGATATATGATTTTTCCATTCAAGTACTTCACCATGGGGTGAAAATATTATTTATTAAAATAATATGGTGAGATGAATGAGAATAAATATTAAATGTTGAGAAGTTAATATGATTAGAATCACGAATATGTATCATCTAGATCATACTGAATATTTTTTTAATCATGTACGAAGTTATTAATTGTTTCTATGATTGACCTTTTTTATAGATTGTATCAATTGAGGGTTAGATGAGAGTACATACCAAGGATAGGTTTTCATGTTAGGTATAGACATAATACATTTATAGCAATTTTATTTGGCCTTATCAAAGGCATAATAATATTCATTTAATTAATATATAATGTCCCCAGACCTTACCTTTATATATTTTTCATAGTCTATATAAACACTATGCATATATATTCCAATTAAAATTATGATTATCAATATAGCATTGGGATTATAATTATAACTCAAGGGAAGGATAATTTATTTGAAATACTTTTTATGTTTTATTTTTTACTACAAAATACATAAATTTTGGGTCATATATTCTCAATAGTAGGTATATTACAAGATCCTTCAAAGATGGATGTTAACAAACAATGGCCGAGACCAATAACTGTATTCAATATCTATATTTTTTATGACATAGATGTATAAAATTGAAAAAATTTTGATGGACTTATAATTGATATCTAATCCACTAACCAAGTTCACACTAAATTGAGGAACATTCCTATGGATAAATGAATGTTAAGAAAAATTCATGGATTGGAAATGAATGTTGGTCAAAAAAATTCCTTCAATTATAAATGATTTATTAGAGTTTATGATATAATGTGATGCATCTATGAGAATACTATGATGCATCCCCATTTAGAATAACATGGTGATAAATAATGCCTTAAAAATTGATATTTAATTATCAAAATTACATGACTTATGATTTTGATGTGGTAGTGGTAATTGTTTTCATGAAAAAGTGGAGGCATTTTATATTTCATGACGTATGTGATAAATATACTAATCATGAAATTTTAAAGTATATATTATCACACAAATTGTTCATTATGAAGATAATTATAATTTTTTAATTGATTAATCATTTATATTTCATAATACACTACTAAAAATTGATGTAAAACTAGGGGATGATTCACTCAAAAATAATAATAATCATAGTTTTTTAATGATGAGGAATTAAATATATCAAATATTTGTGGATTTGAAGAAAATTGACCATGAAATAATTAGGAAAATGGATATATCATATCATGTTTCGTAGAATTTTCAACTATCCATCCATGTGGGGATTAAATAGGTGAAAAGGGGGATATGGTACTATAGAAGATGGTTGGAAATATTTCTACGTTAAATCGTTATTTTGATGGAATGAAAATTTTCAAGAACCATGTAGGTATCTCTTCAATACAAAACATAAAGAAGGAGTTGCATAAATAATCTCATAGATTATCATTTTTTATTCATCCTATAATTTTGAATATGTATTTGGATCTAAAATAGTGTTTATCAAGATATAATTTAAACCTTGATATTTTATAATATATATTATCATTGAATAAATTATAAGAAATCGATTGCTTTCTATATATATAATGATAATCAAAATAAAATATAGTATATTATAGATTTGATGTTAAATAATTATTATCAATTTTAATAACAAATTTATGGAAAAAAATCATTATAATGGTTTTATATAATTAAAATTTATTTATTAACTCAATATAAGTAAGTGCTCAATTTTCAGTAAATTTATATCTTGAATATAAAATATGTTTTCCTACAAATTATTTTTTATTGTATTTTTTGAAGGGAAATTATAAATAATTTATACCATTTTAAATAAATATTTTCAAATTAATATCAATATTCTGATCATATAGTTAATATTATCTTAAGGATAATTTTTATGTTTATTATAAAAAGATTAAATTTTATGTAAATAGTGAAAAATGTAGAATTTTATCAAACTATCATCTGAATTAAATTTGAAGATCCATTATGTTTTTAATTTGATCATAAAGTCAAATAATATTACTTTATTTAAAAAATATAGTCAATTATAATGTAACCATAATTTTACTTTATTTTGGTATATGTTTATTTTTATATTAAAAACACATTTTTCAACAAAATTGCTTTTAGTATTGCAATGTGATTTTATCATAATTAATTAAATTAACATCTAGTTATTAATTCATTTAGGAATATATATATACATATATATTCAATCATATATTTTAATATTAATTTTTTTAAAGGAAAATTAATTGATGTAAATTTTTATTTATGCTTAAAAGTGCATTTTTATAAAACAGGTTCTCATTGACATATACGTGCTTGATTAAAATCATATTATTCTATATACGTAAACTAAATATGTTAAAACGGTTTCAATAAATATAATAATAATAATTAATATAATATCAAAGTTCAAAATTAATTTAAGTTCAAAGTGAATATTAAAAAGAGTACTATTTTTTACCATGATTAAAGATAAAATGAGTTTTCTAGGGTTAAAAAAAAGAAATAATGGTAGGATTTCCCAAAAAAAAATTTAATTATTTTTTGGATGAATATATTAAATCCAAAAATTTTAATATATTCTAATACTATGCCAATTTGATTACCTTTAGCATGAATGAGACCTTCGTTAATTAAAATATTCTAGGGAATTCAATTTGTGTCCTTCTCCTCACTTATAGAAGTTAACATGTCATCCTCCATAATTCAATCCATTCAATCAATCCATATAAAAAACCTTATCCATTACTTCACAATTTTCATTCCTCTATCCTATATATTATTTTCTTCTATTAATGCCAGTTAGAATAAATAATAATGTAGGATAATGAATATCTTAAAGAAGTGGTAAAATTACTAACATACATATTTCAATTTTATTTCTTCTTAATTATTATATAAATCTATTTTCTCTACAAAAATTATAAATTTATTATAAAATATATACTGAGGTTTTATTAAGTTGGGGTCACAATAATTCTCCATAAATTTTTCCTAAAATGGGAAATAAAAGTATTTCTCACGCGTATGAGTTGAAAACTACCTCTATGTATCGATAAAATGCATTTTCCATCAACATCTACTATGGATTGTAACTATGATGTGTGTAATGTATTTATATTTTATTTATAACCTATTTATTCTTTTATTATAATAATATAATATCTATAATCTTAACTTCCAATCTATCATAGAAAGAAAATGTCTCTCATGAGTACGTGTAGAGTACTCCATCCACGATGCGATATAATTAATTTTTAATATCAGATTTACATATATGTTAATAAGAATATATTATATGTATGTATTTATATATATATATATATTAAATTATTTATATAACAATTATTATTTAAATTTAATTACAATTTATCTTTCATTAGTTCTATGTTTGAAAAAAGTGGAAACAACTATTGTGGGTTTATATGAATTACCATATATACGAAGTGATGTAATTCATTTTTCATCACAACATAATATTAATAGTAATATATATGTTATTTATATTATGAAAAATTTCCTATGAAGTAACCATGGTCATCTTTCATGGTATTTAACTTCTAAACAAAAACATATATGAAAATTGAAGTAGTTAATACCTGAAATGATGAATTAACAATGAATTATTATAATATCGAATTCGAAATGATATAATTAGTTAAAATATTTTATAATATATATAATTATTATTTTTTAACTTATAATAAAAAAAAAATTATTATAGATGTTCCTAGAGTTCTCATAAATCCACTATAGTATAAGCTGATAGTTTCATCTCAATTTCTCTTCATTGAGATATGTTTTAATGTTGTACAGTAATTTAATATTTATATAGTATAAATTCCAATAAGAAATTTATTTTGTAATATACAAAGATTTAATATAATATATATATAGAACCATATTATTTTTAATCTGTCAACAAATTTATTATAAAAAAATTAGTAAATTCGTAAGGGTTTATTTGTGTCAATTTTGTTTCAATGAGATAAATTTTATGTGATGCACATATTAACTTCTATATGTTTTATATATTGATATTTTAACACATTATACCTTATATGCATGTTAATTAATGTCATTTAGAGTTTATTTTTAAATCCATTCATCCAATATAATATGATTTGAATTTTACCAATATGGTAAGAATTTACAATTTGAAACAATTTTCGTTGGGGAATATATAAGGATTGAAACATTGCCTTAATTAATGAGGTGTGTCTACAAACCCTATGTTATGTGGTTCTATGATTTTACTTATGTTCATAATTTTCAATGTATTAGTTTATTTTAATCCATTGTTGAGAATTATGAATCTAATTTTTTCAATGTATTAAGGGTTTAATGTTTCAATCACATTAATACTATGATTCATTATTCTTAAAAAAATGATAATATTATATAGTTTATCCTTAAAAAATAATATTTCTTTTTTTCTCCAATTTTATTATATGATTAATTATTTAATTTCCTTATTCTGTACTCAATAAATGAATATAATTTTCTAATGTAAAAATAACATCATTTTAAATTATGGTTTGGGATCATTCTCTCAACATCTATATATTCATTAAAATGTTTTAAATAATTTTATATAATTTTAAAAGGATTTAGTATAGTCAGTTATTCACATTTTTACATGATTTAATATATATATAATGTAATATATTTTCATTTTAGGAAAATCATGTTCTTGAATTTTTATTGAAAATGATAAATGAATTTTGGTTTAAATGTACAATCCATTATTGTATTTTCCCACTCTCTAAAATGTTATTTTAATTTAATATTTCATAATATGTTTGAATGATTATTTTAAAATAATATGTTTCCATATATATATATATATATATATATATTTAGATTTAAAACAAGAAATTTTAAACTGAAAAAGGTATTTACCTCATAAAATGATGCACTGGTATTTTAGAAGTATTTAAACCATTGGTATTTTATATTATTTATCGAGGATTTGATAAAATGTTACAGTCACAATCCCTTCTAATAATTATTTATAATTAAGACATATAGTTGATACACATCTTCATTTCTATGGTATAATTTTTTTTATTAAATTTTTATTTTTTTCATGATCATGTGGCGGAGATATATAGTTATTATGATTATGTGATTGGTGTTGGATCTGAATCTACAGATTATACACAAGAGGGGGGGCGGGGTGAATTGTATCTTTTTCAATTTTTCGGTAACTCTTTGATTGGAGGAGTTCTGTCCTCTATGCTTTATCATATTTGATCATGCAGCAGAAATAAATAAAAGCAGGTACACAAAGATGTATAGTGGTTCTTGGAACAGAAGGCCCCTAGTCCACTCCACCAATGCTCAACTCCATGAGCTTGGGGATTTTCACTATCTGATCCTCGTTTCAACAGACCGGTTCACAACTAAATACAGGAAATTGGCACTTTTACAATACAAGGAAAAACAAAGACTTCTGGTTCAAACATGAACCTACACAACTTAGAATGAGAAGTTGGTTACACAAGAATAAAATGAATATCAGAAAGAAGTTTTCCAGTTGATCTTCACAATTGCAACAGAATGCAATTGATAGCAGATGGATCTTCGTCTCTAGAAATATTTATTTTCAAAACAAAGCAATTCTGAGTCGATCCGGTTGCATTAGATATAGAGATATAGTTCAAAACATCAGCAGTAGTAGACCCACATTAGATATTCGATGCAGAACAAGTGAATCTTCTATCAAGTTCCTTCTTCTTAAATGAACAGAGGTTTGACGCTCCTTTTTTGAATCAGCAGATCAATGTGAATTCCTACCGTCTCTATTTTCCTCCTTTTTAATAATATATTGATCACCACTTTTCCGTATATGGTGTTTTTTTTTCACAGAGAACATATATAATAAAGGTGAGCATATCTCCTACATATTTATATCCACAAAAGTCTCCTTCGGATTCGCAATATTCCAAAATTTGAATTTACAGAGAAGTCGTAACTTCCCATAAGACTCAGAATTAGAATACCCTTTTAATTCGATCATAAATTTAAAAATAAAATGGCTTTAAATCGGTCAAAGTCGTACTTTAAAAACAACATTAAATATGATTTAAATTCGCACAATAATCATCTTGCTGATCGTTACATAAATATATTGTCTGTCAAAATTTCCGATTCCAAACGTAAGGTTGATGATGTGGCCTCTAAACGTAGGGTTGATGACAGAGTCTTCAAACGTAAGGTTGAAAATGTAAGGATGAATCATAAGTGTAGGGTTCAAGTAACTTTCTTCAAATGTAAGGTTGATCTTAAATGTAGGGTCGATCATCCATACTTTTTCTTCAACTCTCAAACATATGGTAAAAGATCCATACTTTTACTTGATCCATACTTTTCCAAGACCGTATGGTTGTTTACAAATATAAGGTTGAAGAATCATACTTTTGAGAAACAAACATAATGTTTAGTACTTACGTACGGTTCTCCATCCATACTTTACTGATAACCAAAACCTAAGCATCCTTCATAACATAAGGTTCTTCTTTCATACTTTGCTTAAAACGTATGGTTGTTTAACCATACTTTTCTCTTGTCTCAAAAAGTATACACACATTTCATTCTTATGCTACATTTATCCACGTAGGGTATGAACAATGAATCCAGAATGCGCTCAAGCAGATTCCGCGCTATATTTATCCATGTAAGGTATGAACAATGAATCTAGAACGCGCTTAAAATTGATTCCTAACATGTAATAAATTCTCATTATTTCAAGAGTAAAATAAATTAACAAATTCCTGCAATGTTCTAAATAAAATCATTATAAAATTACTAAGGGTATTTGTGAAAATCAAAATTATCATAAAGATACAGAGTATTATTTTCAATAATCTACCCCTTTAAGTAACATTATTATGTATTGTTTAAAACAATATTTTTCTCAACAATCTCCACCTTTTTGATGGTCACAAAACCCATAAGATTAGAAAATTATTTAAACAAAATTAACATTCAAAATTAGTTATATAATGTTTTAGAATTTTGAGACAATGGAACACTATTTAATTTTAGCAAAATTATTTCAATAAAAATATCTCCCCCAAAAAAATTTCTTTAGAAATAAAAGTTTTAGTTTTATCCAAATTTCTCCTTCTGAATAATCTTTATAATAAACAATCTGGATAAGTACCCAAAACATTAAATATATAGAAAACCATTGAAATAACGTTTTGTAAAATAAAATGTTGTGGTTATCCAAATTTATCATGTAATTATCCCCCTAAATATGTTTTATGTATCCAAATTCTCCCCCTTTTTGTGATATCAAAATGAATAAAAAAGAAAAAAATGGATTTTAACACTTTTAATATTGAACTGAACTGTTAGAAAATGCTATAATGAACTGTTTAATAGAAAATTTATCTGATATACTGGTATATGTTAACTTAAAACAGTAATAAACAAATAGAGAAAGAAAAAAATAAACAATTAAGGAAATTTTCATTCAAAAACAGCAGTATATACATGAAAATGATATATATAGGAATCAAGGTTTGGGTAAGATAGGCCATAGGTTCCATCTCCTCTGGATTGCAGAATTGATTTTTGTCAACTGTTCCCGGAGTCTCTTCATAATCCCATCTCCATGTTTGATAATGAGCTCTCTTTTCTCTTGAGTTATAGGAATATCCTCGATTAAATTGACTCTGAAAAACTCATGCATCCTTTCCTCTTTTTCAACAAACACTGATAACTTCTCTGATAACTTATTTAACAGGATTCTGATTGATGGTTCACTAGATGTCAGTTGATCCACTAAAAACATCTGATTGTCCAACAACACTAATAATGGAGCACTGTTACCTTGAGGATCTTGTAACCTGTCAGTCATGTTACTCATCGCAGTTGTGATATCTTGAAAACTTCTATTTAAATCAGGTGATGTACCTCATCCATTAACAACATTATTTGCAACTAATGCAAATTATTTCTCCATAAACAACATCAGATCTAATAAATCTCACTTCATAACCATTTCATATTTCGATTGAGCAACTACTGTAAGCATATCCTCTTTAAATATTTCAACTTCTTGCCTTGAGACTGTACTCTCTTTTAGCTTTTGAAATCACAATTGTTCAAATGTTAAGGTATTTCTCAGAGTGACATTCTCAGATTCTAACTGAGACACCTTTTTGTACAGTTCTTCAACTTCTTTCTTCCTTGAATCAGAGGCACCGTATGCTTGATTCGAATTATCAGGCTCTAGATGATGCAGTAGTACCAAAGGTAATGATTTAGCATCAGATTTTTCTTTTTCTTTGTCCTGAGTAGGTTGGTCCAAAGATTTTTCTTAGAGTCTGCAGACTCCACCACAGAAAAATCCTCTTGACGTACTTCTGTGTGAGCTTCAGAAGCATGCTCACGACAAACAACAGTATCTTGTCCTTCCACTAGATTTTCGATTACAACATTTTTAGGAGTTTCCTAAGGTCTGGCCACTTCTCCACTAGGCACACCCTCCTTATATTGGTTCTGTTGAAGTGTAACTTCAACATCAGCTGTAATTTTCTCCAGATTCTCCCTTTGAGCTTCTTCTTGAGCTCCTGACCCCTCTACTAGTTTTGTTCTTTCACTAACAGCTTCCATGGTCTTATTAGTAACAACTTCTCTTACAAAAAAATAATAAAATAAAGCGTCTATTGTTGCTGCCAATGCAGGGGAAGTAATTTCCTCATTAATAGTTCTAGTTCTTCGAGATTGAAGTCCCTCATTACTTATGTCTTCTTCAGCATCTTCCACTTCAAATCGGAACCTTCTTGCTACATTGCTGACTCTTGATTCAACTTTACCCTCCTTGGACCTAGCAGGTTGAGCCTAAGCACTCTCTGAATCTTCCTCAGCTCATACTGGCAAGAGTTTTCTTTTAATGGTTTTCCAAGAGTATCCATTATTCCTTAAAGTTCCAGCATTAAACATATTACTGTGATGATAGTGTACTCTGGCATCCAGTAATCTCACCATGTATTTCTTAAGCAGTAGTTTAGAAATAAATCGACTGAAAGGATAGAAGTTCATTCGAGCATCGCTTTGACAGCAGTAATTGAGATACCTTATCATGTATCTTGGGAAGTTCGACTTGATATCACTTAACAGAAGATACATTATGTACGTATCAGGGTACAAAATCTTTTCCATTTCTTCCATTCTTGGTGCTATTCCATTCTGAATAAATTTGAAAAAAAAATTCTGATCAGGCACAAAATCCTTGATAAACATTTTCTTTATAGACTTAGTACCAAAAAGAGAAGACATGATGTCCTCAGATTTATGTACAGAATCTCCTATATTCTTCAAATTAAAATGAAGAA
Source organism: Viscum album (assembly GCA_963277665.1). Classification (NCBI taxonomy): domain Eukaryota; kingdom Viridiplantae; phylum Streptophyta; class Magnoliopsida; order Santalales; family Viscaceae; genus Viscum; species Viscum album. The sequence goes on along the minus strand of OY728141.1, from coordinate 1,198,768,378 downwards.
CTCCCTTGTGATGGTAGTTGAGAATCTGACCAATCTCTAATGATGAGATTGAGAAATCCCTATCCTCTATCTTAGCCATCATACGGTCCTCGGTATCTCCCAGACTAAACAGTACAGATTTGAAGAAGTATCTAAGTTCTACTTCATACAAAAAATTCAGTATTTTCACTATTGAATGTCTGTTCAAGGTTCTGAAACGAGAGCGCTTGTTTCAACAGAAGATTTTTTTTAAAATAACCAGTCAAGATCGATTACCTTGGCCTGTAAAATTTTTCTTCCCTCGAAGAATTGTCTCTTGGAATTGCTTGGCTCGGCTTCACTGGCTCTTTTAGTTCTTACAATCTCTGTGATAATCTCTGAAGGTTTGAAGGTTAGGGTTTTAGAGGTTCGAAGATTAGGGTTTAGGAGCAGAAGTGAGATTTTCGGATTTTGAAAGGGTTTCGATAGAAGTTAAATGGTGTATAAGTCGAAAAGGCTCTGACACCCTTGATTCCTGTGTAATAACTAATCATTACATATATTCAAATAAAATTTTCATATGGAAAAAGGAAAAAAATCTTAAACAGTATTAAAAAAAATAAAAGTAAATAAAAATAAGTATTATTTAAAATTAAATCAACCTAGCTCCCCCTTAATAAAATCAAACCTTGTAGTGGGAAGTGGTTTAGTAAAAATATCTTCTAATTGAATTTCATTATTTATAAATTCTAAATATATATCTTTTTTAATAACAAGATCTCCTAAAAAGTGATGCCTTATATCAATGTTATTAGTTCTACAAAGACTAATAGAATTTTTTGAAATATTAATTGCACTTGTATTATCACATAAAATAGGTGTATTATTAAAATTAAATTCAAAGTCCATAAGAGTTTTTTTTCATCCACAACACTTGTGAACAACAACTACCAGTAGAAACATATTCTGCCTCAGCTGTTGACAAGGCAAGTGAATGTTTTTTCTTACTAGACCATGACACCAACAACTTTATCGAAAAGTGACATGTTTACTAATGTGATTTTTCTATCTAATCTAAAAATTCCAAAGTCAGCATCTGAATATGAAATTAAATTAAAATTAGAAGTTTAAGGATAAATAGAATATTGGAAAACACTTCCTTTTAAATATCTAATAATTCTGTTGACAGCAGTTAGATGAGATTCTTTAGGATTTTATTGACATCTATCACATAGACATACTGAATACGTTATATCTGGCCTGCTAGCAGTAAGATATAATAAACTACCAATCATAACTCTATATAACTTGTTTTCAACTGATTTTCTAGTTTCATTCAAATTATGTTTTATATTAGTACACATAGGAGTTGTAAAAGTCTTACTATTTTCAAGTCCAAATTTATTATCTAAATCAGTAAAGTATTTTCTTTAATTAAAAATATTTCCAAAATCTTTTTGATAAATTTGAAGTCCCAAGAAGAAATTTTGTTCTCCCATCATTCTCATTTCAAATTCTTTTTTCATTAACTTTGAAAACTCATGAAAAACTGTTTTATTAGTTGATCCAAAAATTACATCATCAACATAAATTTGAAACAAAAAAACATTATTTTTTACAGTTTTCTTAAAGAGTGTTGGATCTTCCATTCCAACAGTAAAATCATTTTTCAAAAGAAAATAACTTAATATTTCATACCAAGCTCTAGGTGCTTTTTAAGGCCATAAAGTGAATTATTAAGTTTAAAAACAGAATCTGGTTTTTGAGAATTTCCAAAACCAGGAGGTTTCTCAACATAAACGTCTGCCATTAAATAAAAATTTAAAAAGGCAGATTTGACATCCATCGTAAATAATTTAAAATTTATATAAGATGTATAGGCTAATAGGATTATAATTGCTTCTATCCTAGCTACAGGTGAAAAATTCTCATCATAATCTATTCCTTATTCTTGATTATATCCTTTAGCTACTATTCTTGATTTATTTCTAGTTATTGGGCCTTGGTCATCCTTTTTATTTCTGAAGACCCATTTGGTTCCTATTACTGGATAATTCTTAGGTCTTTCCACTAATTCCCAAAATTCATTTCATTTAAATTGGTTTAATTCATCTTGCATTGCTATTACCCTGCTTTCAACATCTAAAGATTCTTTTATAGTCATGGGTTCTTATTGAGATAGGAAGGTAGAGAATTCCACTAGGTTTCCTATGTTTTTCAAGTTTGAAATCCTATATCTAAGTCACCTATCACTATTTCTAAAGGGTTATTCTTTAGGGTTCTATATTGTCTAGGTAAAACATTTAAAGGCTCTTCAGTATCATGTTCCCTTGAACTGGACTGAATTTCTTTTATTTTATTTTTAAAATCATTCATTACGTTCTCAAGTCTCATGTTATCATTAGAGTCAAGTTCATCCATTTGATCTGTCCTTATCTCAAAGGGATAAGATTCATCAAATCTCACATGAAATGATTCTTCAATAATCTTTGACTTTTTATTATAAACTCTATAAGCTCTGTAGGTAGCAGAATATCCAAAGAAAATACCTTCATCAGATTTTGGATCGAACTTACCAATATTATCTTTAGTGTTCAAGATGTAAACCTTGCATCCAAAAACATTAAAGTAATTTACATTAGGTTTTCAATTATTACATAGTTCATATGGTGTCTTTTTCAAAATTGGACTAATCAAAACTCTATTAATTATATAGAATGATGTATTCACAGCTTCTTCCCAAAAATATATAGGTAGGCTATATTAATTTAACATAATTCTAGCCATTTCTTGAATTTTTCTATTTCTCCATTCTACAATCCCATTCTCTTGAGGTGTTTTGGGTGCAGAAAAGGTGTGTTTTTATACCCATTTTTGAGAAAAAGGAATTAAATTCCAGATTCTCAAATAATACACCATGATCATATCTCAATGAGATTATATTAAAACCTTTTTCATTTTGAACAAATTTGAAGAAACATTCAAATTAAGTAAAATCTTCATTTTTAAATTTCAAAAAGAAAATATTTATAAATCTTGAATTTTCATCAACTAAAACATATAAATATATTTTACCAGAGAAGATTTCTACTCTTGAGGGTCCAAGAAAATCCATATAAATATGTTCTAGAGGTTTAGATGTAGCAACATTATTAACAGATTTGAAGGAAGATTTGTGTTTCTTTCCAAGTTGACATGCATCACAAAATCTGTTACTTTCAAATTTGAGACTAGGTAAATCAAAAACTAAATGTTTCTTAGATAATTTATTCAAAACATATAAATTGCAATGTCCAAGTCTCCTATGCCAGATCCAGGATTCACTTACATTATGAGTCAAGCAGTTTACTTGCTGTTTACACAAGGAATTTAAATCCAAAGTATAGACATTATCAGTTCTTGGTGCTTTAAATTTAAATAGTTTATCATTACATACAGTAATCAATTTTTAGTAAAATCAACAGTATATTAATCATCACAAAGTTGAGATATACTTATCTGATTGTGTTTTAATCCTTGTACATAAAGTACTTTGTTGATTGAAACTGTTTTTGGATCTCCAATAGTTCCAATGACAATGATTTTTTCTTTGGCATTGTCACCAAATGTGACAAGTCCTCCTTCCTTTTGAGTGAGTGAAGAAAAATTCAATGAGTTTCCGCTCAAATGCCTTGAGCAGCCACTATCCATGTACAATATATCTTTTCTCCTTTGGTGTCCTGCTACCTGAAAAGACATTTAAAAAAATTGCTTTGGTACCCATATTTTTTTGGGTCCACGGGTGTTAGCTAAGAATGATCTGGGTATTTAGATTTTCTTTGTTCTTTTAAAATCACCTGAATAATATAAGACTTTTGAAAAATAGGCTTTCTTAATACAAAAAATTTGAGGTTGTCTTAAGAAAAGGTTTTTATCTACATGTCCCGTTGTACCACAAAAGTTACAATTAACCGTTTTAGATCTAGGAAAATAATAATTTTTATATAGCTTATGTTTTTCTCCTTTACTGCCAATTCCAAATCTCTTCTTTTTTATGACAATTTTTCCAAGAATTACATTTAATGAATTCTATCCTTTTGTAAAAACCAATGCAGCCTATTTGTAAGATTCTACTTCATCCTGCAGTGTTTTTATTATTGATTCAAAATTAATATAGTTAGTGTTAATCGAATTGTATTTATCAGTTAATTCCTTATGTTGTTTTTGCATTGTATCTCTTTCATCTGAAATAGATTTATGTTTGTTTATTAGTGTCTTATGTTTCTTAAATCTTGAGTCATATCTTTCTTCAAGCATATTGCTGTAGGCTGTAAGTTTTTCATTTGCGTAGCTTTATTCAGAATTTGATTCAGATGAGTAATATGAGTGTACCTCATCAATTTATGACATAAAACACATGTTTTCTTTTAGATTGACTTATTCTTTCTATGATATTGATTCAGGAGAGCTACTGGGGTCTTCAGTTACACTCCATGTGGATTTCATAGCTTTCTTATCTTTCTTCTCATAGTCATTTCTTTTGAAGAATTTTTTCTTGTTTGCATCCTTCAATTGAGGGAAATCTGTTCTGATATGCCCCATCTTCTTTCATTCATAACATCTTAATTCTTTATAATCTCTCTTAAAGGATTTTTAAGCCTCTTTTCTTGCTATAGAACTTTCTAAATGTCATGGATAGTTGAGCCAGCTCTTCATCTGAGTTTAATGAGTCAGAGCTCTCTGATTTGGCTTTGACTTCTCTGTTCTTCATCTTTATATTCTTTTTCTATGAAGTTACTTTCAAGGTAGTATCTTTTCTTTTGATAATCACTTCATGTTCATTATCCTCATCTTGCATTTCAACTTCATACATCATCAGTGTACCAATCAGCTCTCTCATGGTTAGATTTTTGACAGGTGTTGATTGTCTGATTACAGCAGAGATACCATTCCATCGAGTAGGAAGTACCCTCATTAATTTTAATGCTTGATCATCCTGCTTGATAGGTTCTCCTAGAGCTGTTATAATATTTAAAATTTCTGTCAATATCTCATTCATTTGGGTAATGCTTTCTCCTTCAAACATTCTGAAAGTATAAAATTTTATCTTTGTAGTTGCATATCTCATTTGTCCCATATTTTCTGTTCCTTCATATTCCACAGCTATTGTTTTCCACATATCATATGTTGTCGGGCACTGAGATACTCTGTTAAATTCATCTGGTCCTAGACCGCAGATAATTTCATTCCTAGATTTCAAATTCATATCATACTCTGTCTAGGTAGCAGCACTCCATGTCTCAGGATTTTCTGGAATTTCATAAAGAGTCAGAATCATTGAATAGACTTTATATCCAAGGTTTTTTAGATATATTATCATTTTCTATTTCCAGTAGCTATAGTTCTCTCCATTGAAATATGGTTCTCTGACCATTGACATCCCTTCTCTTGTATCAGTCATGATGATCTGTTATATAATCATTAAATGCTTCTTTCTTGCTAAGGCTCTATCAAAAGCTCTCCTCTGATACCAATTGTTGGATCTGAATCTATAGATTATACATAAGAGGGGGGTGAATTGAGTCTTTTTCAATTTTTCGGTAACACTTTGATTGAATGAGTTCTGTCCTCTCTGCTTTATCAAATTTTATAATGCAGTGGAAATAAATAAAAGCAGGGACACAAAGATGTATAGTGGTTCGGGGAACAGATGTCCCCTCATCCACTCCACCAACGCTCAACTCCACGAGCTTGGTGATTTTCATTATCTGGTCCTCATTTCAACAGACCGGTTCACAACTAAATACAGGAAGTTGACACCTTTACAATCCAAGGCAAAACAAATCCTTCTGGTTCAAACACGAACCTACACAGCTTAGAATGAGAAGCTGGTTACTCAAGAATAAAATGAATTTCAGAAAGAAGTTTTCCAGTTGATCTTCACAATTGAAATAAAATGCAATTCACAACAGATGGATCATCATCTCTAGAAATATTTATATTCAAAACAAAGTAATTCTGAGCCGATCCGGTTGCAGTAGATATTGAGATAGAGTTCACAACATCAGCAGTAGTAGATCACCAGTAGATATTCGATGCAGAACAAGTTAATCTTCTATCGAGTTCCTTCTTCTTAAATGAACATAGCTTTGACGCTCCTTCTTTGAATCAGCAGATCAACATGAATTTATGCAGTCCATTTTTTCCACCTTTTTAAGGATAGATTGATCATAACTTTTCCGTATATGGTGTTTGATCATAGATAATATATATAATAAATCTGAGCTTATCTTCTGCATATTTAGATCCACAAAATTCGCCTTCTGATTCGCTTTATAAAAAAATTTGAATTTACAGAGAAGTCGTAACTTCCCTTAAGACTCGACATAAAAATATCCTTTTAATTAGATATTAAATATAAAAATAAAATTGCTTTGAATCGGTCAATGTTGTACTTTAAAAACAACTTTAAATCCGGCTTGAAATCCGCTCAATAATCCTCTTTCTGATCATTGCATAAAAATATTGTCTGTCAAAATATCTGACGCCAAACGTAAGGTTGATGACGTGGCCTCTAAACATAGGGTTGATGTCATAGTCTTCAAATGTAAGGTCGAAAACGTATGGTTGAATCATAAACGTAGGGTTCATGTTACTTTCTTAAAATATAAAGTTGATCTTAAAGGTAGAGTTGATCTTAAACGTAGGGTTGATCATCCATATTTTTTCTTCAACTCACAAATATACAGTAAAAGATCCATACTTTTACTTGATCCATACTTTTCCAAGAACGTATGGTTGTTTACAAAAGTAAGGTTGATTAACCATATTTTTGAGAAAAAAACATAATGTTTTGTACTTACGTACAGTTCTCCCTCCATACATTGCTAATAACAAAAACATAAGGTTCCTTCCTAACGTAAGGTTCTTCTTCCATACATTGCTAAAAACGTATGGTTGTTTAACCATACTTTTCTCTTATCTCAAAAATCATTCACGCTTTTCATCCTTACACTACCTTTATCCACGTAGGTTATGAATAGGGATTCCAGAACATGATAAAGCAGATTCCACGCTACATTTATCCACGTAAGGTATGAACAATGATTCCAGAACGCGCTTAAAGCAGATTCAGAACAAGTAATAAATTCTCGTTATTTCAAGAGTAAAATAAAGTAATAAAATCCTGTAAAATACTAAATAAAATATTTATAAAATAACTAAGGGTATTTGTGAGCTTCAGAATTATCATAAAGAGGCAGATTATTATTTTCAATAATCTTCACCTTTAAATAACATTATTATGTATTTTTGAAAACAATACTTTTCTCTACAATTGGTGGTTTCATTATAATCCAAGGAAGGGTGGTTATGTTATAGATAATAGATACATATTCACATTATAAACTATTAATGGGTGGGTACATTATTGGCCTCAAATACATTGGATAATTATGATAGACTATATATGCACCTAATAGACGAGGAAGTTAATAAAATCATCAACGATGTCAGTTTTTACAAGATAGAAGTAACTCCTAAGAGAATGATTGTGACAACCCGGTATGAATTTATATTATAGGACTTTGTCAAAAAAAATTAGTCTTTGTTGTGATCCTTGACTATGTGAGTGGTTTTATTATATTATATTAATCCCAAAATCTTATAACTTATGAATTGATATGTTATCATGAATAATTCATGATTATTAATGATTTCACACTATTATATCTTATGTATTTTTATTAAAAACCTTATTCCATTACACATGATTTGGATATATAAAATATTTGTAGTCATATTGTAATTTTGGGATCATATAATTATACCATTAAGACTATATTATTTTAATTTATTGTCATTGATGGATACATCCTATGAACACCCTTATAGAGCATCTGATTTTTCCATTTCCCATGTTTTCATTCATTAGGTAATATAGAATAGTTTTAACTATGGTATGAATAGGAATTATAATAAGTGAGAATATATTTATAAGATATTTTAAGGATCATTCATATATGATTTTATTAGGTATCCATGTTTCGAGAGACCATAAACTATTACAATTATAAAATGGATCTGATTGGATATAATGAATATTTTTCTAAAAATATATAGTTATAATGTATGTATTGTTAGGGTCATTGTAATTTCTATTTGAGGGGTGTTTAATTTATTTTGGAAAATAGGTTGCGAAGAATTTCATTACAGTCCTTGAGATAAATTAAATTATTGTGGAATTTCTTATGTTATGATAATTAATAGCGTTAGGATTTCTTATAAAAACATGATTATCTAGATACAAAGATGTGGATGTTTTTATGGAACAAAAGCACCAAGGGGCTACAAATCTAAATTGCCATAATGGTTATTAACATCTTAGTCACTGGTGCATGATGAGTGGTCTTTATAACTATACACATGTTCATACTCTACTTGGAGATATGGTTGGGTTAATAAAAATTTTCATTATGAAACATTTTGAAATATTACATTCGATAATAACCACAGATGATAAAAATAATCCCTATAGTGTCATAGATTCAAAAAATATGCCCTGGTTATAAGAAACTTTTATCATAACTATATGATTACTCATTATGGTTATTATTGTTTGAAAGATGCCCTTAAGTGTCGTATATATATATATATATATATATATATATGTGATTTTAGTCTAAGTTAATTTTAGGATTATAAACACATTTTTATATAAACTATTCTTATTCAAGCAATGTGATGTTATCATAATAAATTAAATAAATATGTATTTCATAATTTATTTAATGATATTTTTATATTATAAGTTTGTTATCATTTTTATAAATTATTTTTATAATTTTTACAAGTAATATAATGATGTTAAATTATATTCTATTAATAAAAATAATAACTTCCAAACATAGTTTTAATTAGAGTTCACATGTATAATTAAAATTTAAATAATTATATTATAGAAATATATTATTTTTAAATTTATTCCACATTTTAAATTAAAATATTTATTAGAATTTGATAATGTAATTTAATTTATTTTCCTACATAATATTAATAATAGTACAATTTTGTTAATAAGGTTATGGTTAAAAAAACTTATCGTGGGTTAAACCATTAGATAAGTGTAGTTTTTCCACCTAAATATGTAAAATTATTGTTGGTTGAATATAATTAATTATTATATTTTCCTTATAATATATTTCAATTTGGATAAACATTCCCATGATTTTTTATTTATATAATTTAAATGTATTATGAAATTCAATTTGTGTCCTTATCCTCACTTATAAAACTGCACCTCTCATTCTCAGTTATTGCAAAAAAAAATATTAATATATATCATCCAATAACTAACAATAAACATTCATATATTCATTAATTTCATCATAGAGGTTATATTCTTATATCAATTCCAATATTTACAGGATTAAGTAGAAAGAAAAAAAGGGGTCTCTTATAAGTGTTTTTTAAATTTTATTAAAAATTAATAAGTTTTATTTGTTTTACATTATATCAAACCATTTTTTAAAGATAAAATTATTATATATGCATATATAGTATAAAAAATATACATATTCTTTATTATTAAGATTTAAAAACCATTTTCAACTCATTATCCATTAAATGTGAAATAAAAGTACAACTCTTTCATACATGTAGACTACTGCCTCCACGTAGTGATATAATTTATTTTCCATCAGAACCATTCATGGATTGTTATTCTGTTGAGTTTAAAAAAAATTAAATTTATGAAATAATTATTATTTTATAAATATAATCTCATTTATATATTCCTATATTCATCTCCATTGGAAAATGATAATGTCGATTCGACATACATGTGGACTACCACCTCTACATAGTTATGTGATTCATTTTTTATTTCTAATTCACTTATCATGTAATAATTATTGGTTTAATATATATATATATATTACATATATGACATAATTTTGATTCTTTAGAGTTTAATTATTATTTATATATCATTCATTCCATTAAATGAAAAGTGGAACATCACTAATGTGTACTTACATATTACCATCTCCAAGAAGCGATATAACTAATTTTTTATCACCAAAAAAATTGAATGCATATAAGTATGTATTTTATAGTTATATAAGAAATATTTATAATTATAAAATTTTGTATATATATAACCAATGATCAAATTTAATGATCTATAATCGCTGAACTAGAACACATAATAAAAAATAAGTAGTTGACATCCAATTTGATAACATTAATTTTAAATTGTTAATAAAAAGGTATTCAAATGATATAAGTAGTTAATATATGATATTATATTTACTTAAATTGTTAATTAACATAATTATAATAATTAATTAATCATTATATAAGTGTTTAGAGAGCATATGAATCATGTCAGATAAAAGGTAAGGGTTTCTCCTCAGTTTTATTTCATTGAAACATTTTTTAAATTTATGAACCAATTATTATTAAAATGATGTATATAATTAACAATAATGTAATTTTGAATAATATATTATTTAATTAAATTAATTTATATAATAATATTATATTTTATCTCCAAATTTTTTTTAATAAAATTTTTACAAAATCAGAATGATTAAATGTCTCAATTTTGATTCATTGAGATATATTTTTTTGTTATCCACCTATTCATGTTTATGCAGCCTATAATGATCCTTTTGAAATTTTATATAGATTAACCATATTATTTCATTGTATTTATATTTACTATTCAATTTTATACATTCATTTCTTATTATATTTTAATGTTACCAAAGTGTAATGACTTTCCACATAAAATTTTCTTATTTTGAACATATGTTATGATTATATGAATATGTTATTTTTTGAGGTGTACATACTTCCCATATGAATTTTTATCTTAAATATTATAATTTTTTTAGTTTCCATTGCAACATTTTATTGTATTCCTTTCATTGTAATTATTAACGAAATTTTTTCAAATATGTAAGGGTTTTATTTTAAAATCTCATTTTACGAAGATTGTTTGTACATAAGCATACAATGATGGAATTATTTAATATATCAATAATTTATATTTTTTTTATTATCCTATGGAAATTAATATAGATTAGATGTTTTATGGTCATTTTATACTCTTTATGTACTCATAATTCCAATATAATTATTTTAGGGAAACCCTACTGCATCTCTCTTTTTTTGGGGAATCTTTTTTCCATTGACCATATTTTACTTAAAAAATTTATAATATTTGTTTACTATTATCCAATTTTTTTTAAATTTAATTAATAGCATTTTTTCTTCTAATAGTATTATTTTAATGAATCCTCTTATTTTTTTACAAATAATGTACTTTTTCCAATTGATGGAAAACATGAATGGAATTTTTTTTCAAGAAATACATAATGTATTAATTTTCACATCATCATGAATTTTATTTTCATTATTTACTTATTAACATGTTTGAATGGTTATTTTAAACTATATTTTTTTACTTAATATTTTTTTTAATGATTCTGATTAATTGATTTTGAAATGATTGAGGTATTTTAATTAATAAATATTCCATTCATTTTTCCATTGTATTTTCATCCACTGATATTTTTTATGATTTATTGGGGATATAATAAAATGATATCATCTTTTTATTACTATGTATTTTTTCTTATTATTAAATATTAATGAAGCCCATTTTCTTTTCAATATGATATAAATTGATGTAACGGTAACTGTTTTCATTCTGTTTTACCATGCATATGATTGAATTATGATTATATTATGTGATGTTCCATTAGAAATCATGGATGGTTAGTTAATTATAGTATAATTCTGGTAAGTTGTTTTATAAAATAATAATTATTGGGTCATTATTACTATCCAATGCATTGGGTAATGATAATGGAGTTGACACTCATAAAAAATATAATGGATTAAACCAACTCCAATTAGATGATTGGGTTAACTAGCGTGAGGTTTCCCCTAATATAATTTTAAAAATTTCATGGTAAGAATTTTCATTATGGGAACTTTACCAAAATTATTTTATTCAGAGTGAACCACGGAAAATTATGTTAACTTTTATAATTATGAAAATTTATCAAACTTATTTATTTTTCTTATGATATGTTCTTGTGGATCATGATTGATTATTCATGAATATTCACTATTGTATATTATACTATTTAATAAAAAATAATATTCCATGATTCGGGAATATGACCTATCAATTATTGGTTATGATGTTCTATATTTATGATTATATTATAATATCATTATTAATATCTTATAATAACTTATGATCTGTAGTTGATATATTTTATTTTTGCTCTTACTGAGTATCTGATCCAACCCTTTCCTATGTATTATTTTCCTCTTCTATGAAGAATGATTTTATGTGGCGTATTTTTAAGAACATTACTATGGGAAAGTATATTTATATGATATTTTTAATATCATTTATATACTGTTTTATATGTATCCATGTATCCATATACATAAAACCTTTATATATCTCACTTGTATCATAATGATATGTTTCAAATATTCCAAAAATATGTTATGGTATCTTTGTAGGTAAATCATAGGTTCCTATAAGAAAACATAAATGGATATATTGCAGAATATGTATCATGGTGCATGTAGTATCGCTATATTAAAATTATGAGACATAATTTTAAGGTGATGGCAATACCATTGTGCATAACATAACTTAAATTGTATAAAATCACAATATATTTCAACACTACACTCCCCAAAACATTTAAAATCTATAATTATATTTCGTTTATAGTTGATAATATTAAAATGAATAAATATCTCATTACTAGAAGATAATATTACCCTCATGATGAGCATTCTATGATATATATTAATTAAATATTAATGTTTCTGTGGGTACCACATTTTACTATACATTATTATGATGTATTTTTTACCTTGAAGTTCTAGAGAAGTCACTAGAAAAATTTGGATATATAGTTGATTTTCTATAATGTTTATAATCCTTAGATAAATGTTATGACTTAAATAAAAATGCAGACACATGATAATATACTATGACCATGATCTCTATATTTTCTAGGTGTTTGGGATCAACACCTTCCACTTATTAAATTATCTTATATTAATCACCTCAATGTGGGAATTTAGATGGTTTTATATAAAGACCTATATAAAATGAATTTTAGAACTCTATTTTTCAATGAAAAAGATTAAGAAATAAATCTATTTAGAGATGAGAAATAAAAATAAATGGTATAATATGTATAATCAATTCAGTAACACATAAAGGTAGATTATATTTGATAGAAGAGTTTTGATGATAACCGCCGATGAGAAATAAAATTTGATGTCGGTGAGAAAATATTCCTAGGAATTTTTAATGGAATACTGTTATTAGTATCCAAATAAATATATGATTTTTCCTCAGGAATATTGTACCATTCAATATTCTTTATTGAGTAAGTACTATAGCTTTTCAATTGTCTCTTCCATTGAACATCTCTCAAGTTCATGATGTGTTCCATGTATATCATTTATATAAGCTCACATTTGATTCGTCAACGGAAAAAAATAGGTTTTACCACTCATTCATCCTCTAAAATAAGAATAAAAACATGTATAAATATTGTAACATATAAATGAAATGTTATGGAATAATAATCCATAACTTGTTAATGCTCTCTAGAAAAAAATTATATTCGAGGACTCTACATAGAAATACAAGGATATAATGACTCATAGTTAGTTTAATTTTACATTGGAGTGATGTAATTAATAGGGATAAATTATTTTTAGGGGTGTAAAATATGACACACTAAAAGTTTTTAATTATTTCCTTTTAAATAGACATAAATTATTTAATAGATTAATTAACACACAACCTTGAGTCTAAATGGGAACCTCGTATATTATGAAATTATTTATTTGATATTGAAATTAAAATTTTGTTTAGGATTAACCACAATATTAAATATGTAAACCAATTTTTTCCTTAAAATTTTATTGATTAATTCGAATGAAATAGTAACTAGATTTTTAATAAAACCATTTAATGATTAAATAACAAATGTTTTTTATATATTTATTTTCCAAAAAGATTTGTTTTGTTTCCCAACAAATGTATAAAGATCACTATTAAAACAATTATTAAATCAATTGATAATTTATGAATAAACATCCATGAATTTTTTTCATATGATTTATAAGGAGGAATGAATCATTTAATGGAAAAAAATTATATTTTCATAAAACAATCTATTTCTTTAAAAATAAATTAAATAAATAATTATTGGAAAATTTTTGTAAATGATATATATGTATTATATAATAAATATACTAATTTAAAATACATTTTAGTGTTTTTACATGGAATTTAATGAAAGTACATTCTTTTCAATCTTTTAAATCTTGTTTTCTAAAAAAGGGGTTTTGTTGTGGTTCATAAAATTATTTTAATTTATTTTCCAACACTTAAAATAATTATATTTATTAAAATGGAATCACTATTTTTAATCACAATGTTGGCATTTTCATTGAGGTTTATTTCATTTTCTCATAATTACTGTAAAAACCGGTGAAAATTCATAACCATGGAGAATGTTAAATGGATTTTATTAGGAGAAAACCGAGAGGTAAAGTTAATATTGCTAAATAAAAATATCTAATTAATATTTTTAAATACTATTATAATCTATATTATCTTACCATTAAATAGTTTTTCATTTTGAGAAAAATTACATAGAAAATGACATTGTGTTATATTGATCTTTTATGTAATTCAAATTTTGTAGTCCCATCACTTATAAAAACGAACCTCGTACCCTATATTATTATCCTCACTTGGAACATAAATGTAGTTACCTAAACATAGAGAGTCTATATTTGAGTGCCTACTAACATTACATTGGAATGATTATAAGGAATCATATCCCAATGGACCGAAGTGTTTAGTAGTTCTGATAAACAAGATACATATATGAGTCATGTATTACTAATAAGTACACTAATTTCAACATAATTTTTTTTTCTTTAGATGACAACATTATTCAATATATTATATCGCTATAAATATTTCATTATTTACTTCATGTATTCTAGGGTAATGTAAAAAATAATGGGGAGCTGAAATTCTTAGTAAAGGTAAAGTATAGTGTAAGAAATTAATAGAAAATGAGAATAATAATTATGGGATGGTAAATAAAATAACACACATTCCATGTAATCAACAAAATAGGAATGAATTTCATAAAAACAATATGGAATGGTAAGAAAGTGGGAACAAAATCCATTTATTCAATGAACTGAGATTGAAATACAACCATATATATACAAATGAAAATCTCATGGACAAAAAATACCTCAATAAAAATGAAGGTAATTCGTAATTAATGGATGTAATTTCACAGGAACCTAAAAACATCAATTTTGAAGATCTATCTTTCAGATTGATAAAAACTATAGGTACAAAACCATTAAATTTTTACAACTTATTTTTTGTACGATAACATGTAGATGAATCTAGGGGACATATGGTGTTCGGTCCCTACCCTTCATTACTTGTACAAATAATTCCTCATATAAAAAAAGATTAAAACAAGTCAAAAAAATGGCTTGTTAAATATCATAATGGATTAAAGAGTAATAATTTATCAATACATCCTTAGATAATATAATTAATATCCAAGTAAACACAGTATGTAAATGATACATGTTTTATACTATAAATAAATCCATGATACATGATATGGAGATTTAGGGGAAATTAAATATATGTTTATCATAAGAAAATAAATATTTCAAGGGGGGTAACAAAGGAATCAAGTATTTTAATATTAATATTATCCTTAGAGAAGTCCATCATAAACCATCTAGATAACAAATAAGGATGGAATTAATACAACATATCTCATCTGGGGTATAATGGAAGAGTTGTTGTCATTGATGAATTGAAATAGAATAAAAGATATTTTAAAAACATTTCAGAAGAAATTATGATGTTTTATATTGAAAAACATTTGAAGATATTTTTCATTGAAAATAAATATTAAAATAAACTTCCTTAAAAATAATCCATTTTAACATGAAAGGGTTTCTTTGAAGTAGTAAAGGTGTGTAAATTCATACATTCTATATGAGGTAAAAAGAATATTCATTTATTGTTATAAAAGGTTATAAAAATGCCAGACTCATAAACCAATAATTAGAATCATATGAAAACATGGTAAAAAGATAAAAAGAATAAAAATTTCATTCATAAATAATTTTAGGAATGTAAAAAAAATTAATAAAAAGTAGAAAATATGTTTTTTGAAGAAAAGAAGTTCTCTGACTAATAATAGAATAATGTTGTCTTTTCTATAAATAAAATTTCTAAAATATTTTTAGAACCAAATAGTGGGGAAATGGGACCAATACTTGAAACGGGTCATTAATAACTATAAGAGAAAAAAATGAAATGTTTTATTCATGAATATAAAAATATTTTCCTCTAATAGAAATTTAAGTGTAAATAATACCGATAAAATGACATTTCAAATTTAATATTTGATAAGATTATAATTGTGGAGTAAGAATCAATAAATAAGTTTATTAAATGTATAAACATTGAATCCAAATATAGAATTTTATTGAAATCAAAATATATTCAAATTCATTATACACATTATCATAAATTATAAACGACAATTAAAAATGTAATACAACCCAATCAAGAGAAGTTGGGTTGTGAAATTGTTTTCCACTTGGAAACATTTAACTCAAATTCGCTTAGATGAAATAATTTAAAATGAAAATAAAAACATCATGAATAATGAATGAATTCTCATATTATATGACACATTTGAATTTTTTATACGATATATAAGAAATTATCTGCGCAAAAATTACGTCATTTTATCTAATATAATGTCAAAAATCACACAAGGAAGTGAGATTTCGAAGATAATCATTAAAAATGTTCCTGAGGAGAATAATATTTAATCATTTAAAAGTTTTCCATACCACATTGAAACATTTTAATAATATTCTACATGAAGGAATAACGTTTAATGAAACATAAAATATCATCAGAATAAATAAATTCATCATATAACATATCAAATGGTAGCATATACACCATAAAAAAGAGACTAGTTTTACAATGACAAATAAGTCTCAATGGAATTTAATTTGAGATGAAATCCCATACATTATGTTTCAATTCAGGTGAATATCCTTTAACCTCTTGAATCATGGGTTTAATCATGTTAATAAATTTTAACAAAACCATATCCATATTCATAATATCATATAGAAACTACTTTTAAAATATTATTACCCGTTTCTTGATAACGTATTATTATTTTAACTATTTTGGTTGTTAATTGCCAAGTTTTTTTAGTATATTTTGACTTATTATTTGTTATTACTGTTAAATTGATAGTATTATCTTCATAAAAAAAGTTATACATTATGTTAATATAATACATATTTTTTATTTATGTATTTACAATAATCCATACTATTTGGAGATAAGAAATGAAATGCACAGTTCATGGAGATTATAGGTCGCACGTGCGCATGAATTCTAGCTCCATTTCTTTGTCATATTAATGGAATGAAAATTAAATGATAAATGTGTATATTATGATTAATGTATAATATTAATTTCAAATATTTCACACAGTTTTATAAAACCTATATTTATACATTCCAATTATACTTTGAACGAATGACATAGATTTATTGATGTGGTAGTCCACACTTCCACAAACGATGTTATCATATCCCCACAAGAAGAAAACCACAAAAATAAGTTGTATAAAAAAATTAATGAATAAAAAAAATTATAAATATAATATATGTTATATATAAAAATATTTTCCACCATAATTCCCACTATGAGACATTGTAAAGGATGATTGAAAAACATCTTTTCATATGGCAATAGTTCTATATACAAATAAACTGTAAGTATATTGCCCATTAGAATTAAGTGTGAGTAAGTGTAAGAATAAAAAGTAACATAAAACAAATACAGTATAATTAGGATACTTCTATTATTATTTAATCATGGAATAAGTAGAGTTTAGGGGTGGAGAATAGAAATAAAACTAAATAGCATGAAGAAATATGTAACCTCTTCTTTGGGTAAATCTTTTTAGTTTTCACCAAAGTACTTCCTTATATTTATTTTATAAAAAAATGGAGTATTATAAGATTAGTGGAGGTATTTTAATGATCTATTTTGATAGGTATAGTTTTATCCAAATTGGATTTATAGGCGTACGAAAGTGGGAGGTGTCGGTGCTTTTTTATAGTGGATAAGGAGTGGCACTCTTGAAGATTTTTGAAAAGGGGATGAAAGCTTTGTTTGTACAATTAAATGTGGAAGAAATAATGTTTAAAATTAGATATAATGGAAAATAAGATCAAAATATTTCCAGAAAATCAATTTTGGACTAGTCTTTATGTCATTACGGCGAATATGTATAAGGTTTAGTCCATTATTAAGAATAATATAATTTTAATCATAGTAATTAATTTTCATTACAATCACTAATAACTTTTTTAAATAACTATGTTTAATATATTTGAAAATATAAATTATTTAGATATTAAATTGGTATACATTTTTCCAAATTTAAATCACATAAGTGGTAGAGAATAATTTCAACTTAATCTTATTGATCAGATGACAATATGGGTTCTTAATTTAAAAATGTTAAATAGATTGATAGGTTTTTATATCCAATTTCAATGTCAAATTGTTTTCTAATAAAGTAAATTTGAATAATTAATAAAAAAATTATCAAATTAAAAATTAAAACTAATTCAAAATATAATTTATTCTTATAAATAAACTATATGAAAAAACAACACGGAGATAAAATTTTCTATTTATATATTTTCATCAAAAAATGAATCTTCACATAAAATTATAAAAAATTTATCCAAACCTAATTTTATATTGTGTATTCAAATATAATGTTTATATTGACATATTATATTTATAAAAGTTAAAAAAACTAGATTTGAAATAGGATCTCTATAAAAACGATGTAAAATATCTTTTCTATTAAATATAGGTTTTAATGTGAAATAATGGTTTTTTTCATTTCATATACTTATCAAATATATTAGATTAATATAAAAATTATTATTTTTTAAATATATATATATATATATTGTTAATATCAATCTTTAATTTTAATTATTTTATTTTATAAAGGTGAAACACCCATATGGGAAGAAAAATATTTTTCTATAAAAATATTATATTTCAATTAAAATTTTTTTTATGTTCATTTTTAATTATTTTATAAGCAATGTATTATTTTTATTATTTAAATAAATCATATATTTTAATATGTTAGTTAATATTTTTTATAATTTCTTGTTTATTTCTTTTTATAAGAAATAATAATATTTTAATAATATATTATTGTTCAGTAAAACCGGGTCTTGCGTCTAATGTAAGCTTTCAAATAAATTAATTATTGTGTTCCATGAAATATAACTCAATGTTTCATTCATTATAATATATAAAATATATTTAATTTATTAAAAATACTAAATATATTGTATTGTATGGGGATAATATATTCAATTACACACTCAGTGTTTCATGTAATACATGCTATTGAATACAATGTTATAAGTTTATTCTTTTAGGGTGTTACACTCTCCTCGTATTAATGAAATTGTGTACTCAAAATTTAAACACAATATCGTATATATAAGGACTGATATTTGAATATTGCTTACATCAAATCCCACATCTTGAAAATGGATGATAAGAAATCTTTTAGAGAAGAGAAATTGGGAAGTAAAAAAGGTCACATTGAATAACATATAACTGGGGATCTACAGAGGATAACATTAGTGGAATGTATAGATATGTACTTTGAGAAAAAACATAAATATATATAAGGATTGGTTGAGGTCATAAATCAAAAACAAGTGAATGATAAGTGGAAGGTTGAGAGCCTCAAATCCATGAATCAATAATGATTGGGAACACCATAGGTTCGAAAAAAATAATGAATTTGAAAAACAATATTATTTTATAATACTTTACCTAATGTTGGTGAATTATTTTATTAACCAAGAATATATAAAAATATAATTACTTCATAAATTTAAATAAACAAAATTTCAACCTTTGGTTGTTCTTCTATCAATAATGAATTTTTTCATTACATTATAAAAAGGATGTCCAAAAATTAACATTCATGCCTAAATCAAAAAAAATAGGTATTTATGAAATTTAAAGTCTTATAAATATGTGAAAAGCTTTAACATGTATCTATTACTAATCTAAAAATACATTATGACTTATGAATTAATCTTTAATCAAAAAAAAAATTACATTATTGGATCATACATGTTATCCTTTTATAAACATGAATTAATATAGTTTCAAATATAAATATGATGGAAATCCATGAAATAAGGTTAAACAACAAATAGTCATTTAAATAAGGTAATCAATTTAACCTCAATGCATAAACACATCATCAATTTTAATTCAACATAGGTCCTTTAGTTTTATAGTGTTTATAGATAATATCATTTATAGTGTTTCTAAATGATTACACATAATATTCAATCTAAAACACATTATGTTTAACCTAGTATATTCATTTTTATTATATATTCAAATCCTTTATAATGGTTTGTTAAGAAATTCTATGTTATCTTAAGCATATCCTCAGGGGTTTTCAAACAAGGTGCATAGTAAGGACCATTTTCATGTACCAGGTTACACTCGAGTATGTCCCGACACACCTTGTCAGAGTTGTTACCCTAATCTACATTTGTAATAAAACCACATCCACATAAAGTATCCATGACAAGATTTATTTATTGGAATACCCACAATGTAGTACCCCAGGTTTGAGGTATTTATCAATTTTTTATGCTTTTACAATTGTTTAAAGTGAATGGGGTGAGTTTGGAAGAGTTTGGAAGAGTATGGAATGGTTTTGGATAAGTTTGGAGGCTTATTTGAGGGTGCACGGTTTGAGCACGGCTATAGAAAACTGTGCGGGTGCTCCAGAAAACCGTGCAAGGGAGATAGTAGGTTTCACATAGCCTGCGCACGGTTTTCCAAACCGTGTGAGGCAACCGTGCAGACCCTTTCTCTCAATTAAGTAGCATGCGCACGATTAGCGCACGGTTTCTCAAACCATGCGGACTAACCCTGCTGCCATTTAAAATAGGGTTTTATAACCCAAGATCACTCAGGCTTCCCCCATCCCTCTCCAATCATTTTCCCACTCGAGCCTCACTTGGGTTCATCAGTTTTGAAGGGTTGGATGGGCTCTCCCACTCGGTTTGGATGCATTTTGAAGAGGTTTCATGATTGTTTGAGGGTGACTTCTCCCAGGTAAGTCTCTCCTCTTTGTTTCATTGTGTTTTCCTCTAGATCTACATCCCTCTCTTTCATGGTTTTTTATATATACACTTTTTGTGTGTAGATATAGGGTTGTGGTTGCCTTGGATGTTTATTTTAAGGCTTGTGAATGCTAGGGAAAGGGATCTATAGAGGTTTCGGTGGTGTGTTCACCATATATGAGGTGTGGGTGATTGTGGGTTGATTTATCAGGAGCTCTATAGGTAGGTGGCTTCTCTATCGACCCCACATGGTTAGAACTAGTGTTGTTTGTTTCCAATTAATTTTTTTTCTTGAAATTAATTGTGATTGTTGTGGAAAATTGGTTAGAAATTCCTTGGGAGATGTTTTATGGATTTTTTGTAAAAAGGGGTTTTTATTGTGAAAGGCTCTTGTTGTGGATTTTAAAATGAAGAATTTAAATTGGGATGTTTTGTTTGATTTGGGAAAATGGTGGATGAATAATGGGTTTCAATAAAGATGTTGTCTTTATTAAAATGTGGTTTGGTATAGAAAATGGTTTCCAATAAATGTATGATTTATTGAAGTGGGTTGGTATGCAATGGAATTGGATGATTTCATGTTGTTGTGACAATGGTGGGTTATATGCTTGGTTGTGATTGATTGGAATGTTATGTGGAAGTGCCGAGAAGTACCACTATTAAAAGGGGATGGATAGTGGACTGAAGGGCCACCATAAAAGGATAAGTGGATGAGAAGTACAACTAGTTTTGAATGTGTGAAAGGGACAGACGGAAGCTCCATTGTTTTGATATTTTTGTTTTTTGTTGTGAATTTCTTTTCAAGTTAGAAATTATGGTGCTAGTGTGTGAATGATGAAATGGATTGTGGAGTGATTTTTAGATTTCCCTTGGGATATTTCTTTGATTATGATGGCTTGGTAAGGGTGTGTTTGGCTTGTGGAAATGGTTTCACTTGTGATTATTTCATATAAATTGTTTTATATAAATCTGCTAATGGATTTATCGTAGTGGTGTGTGTAGGGAAGTCATTTGGGGAAATCCTACTGAGTTTTAGTACGCACCCCTACTTTGGAATGTTGGTGTCTTTGCAGATGTGGTGTATCGTGACGTGGGAAAAGGTAAGGCATCTCCCTCCTTTAGTGGGGCAATGTGATGTCTTGGTCATGCGTGGAACTGGAGCTTGGTGTGGAGTTGTAGTTGTGTCATGTCTCATAGTGTTTGTTGTTTGGTTTCCTCTTGTACTCTAATGTGGTGTAGACATGTCTAGTTGTATTGGTGTTGGGTTGTATTGTGCTAAAACACGGTTGTCATTTGAGAATGAATGTTTGGATTATTTATTGACATGCATCATGTCGTGGTGGTTAATGGATGGTTATGTTGGTTTTTTCTTAAAAGATAATCATTCGCCAATTTGATAATGAATCCCTTGAAATTTATTTCCAGCCTTTGGCGTCTTGGGAATTTCACTTAAGGCCAATTATCCCTCACCACCTCCTTAATACAATGAGGTAGGGGAGTGGTGTTACAAATGGTATCATCTTGTTCGGTCCTTTAGTTTTGATAATTTGTTTTGGAGTTGGCATTTGTTTTTATATATTCCTTGAGTCGGGATGGTAGCAAGGTGTAGTAATGACAGAACTTGGAATGTATAGAATAAAAGGACGTAGCTAACCCCCTTATTCTGAACTTCAAGTTACCAGGGAATTGGGTGCATAAGTGTTTTGCAGACACTTATAGTCATTGGATATCTCATTATCATGGGTGTAGCCAATGAGATGATCATGTCATGCATGGTAGAAATGACTTCCCACTAGGATGCATATTTCATTGGGCATAATTATTTATGGGAAGAATTTAGAAATTGTTTTTCAAATGTGTGAAATTTAAATGTGAACAAATTTGGTATTTTGAAAATGGGTTGGTTTTCAAAATGGTGAAACATGGAAAAAGTGGAATGTTAGAAAGCTTCGTTGTGATAGTATTGTGTAATGTGAATTGAAATGTGATTTTTTGATGTCTACAGAAGTGAGACACATGGGTGTTTATTTTCAGTTTATAGAAATGGCACCAGGTAGGCGTCGTAGAGACCAACTAGAAGTGGACGATGAGAACATGGTTTCACCTGAGCCTCAGGTGAACCAGCAGTTAGTGCAGAGTATAGTGCAATCATTCCAAGATATGGAATGTGGAATCAAAGTGGATCAACCAAGGCATGTGGATCATGCAGTTCAGTTTCAATAGAAAAATAAACCCATCTTTAGGGGTGATTCAGATCCAGAGAGGGAAGAGTCATGGTTGACTAAAATGAACAAGATCTTTGAGTTCTTGGGAACACCAGTAGAGTTAAAAGAGAAGCTGTCCATGAATATGTTGGATGATCTAGCCCTTCAGTGGTGGGAGTTGGCGGTTAAAGCTGAAACAGAGCACGATATGACGTGGGGTTTCTTTGATGAATTGTTTAATAAAAAATTCTAGCCACATAAATTTAGAATTAAGCGCATTACTGATTTCTTCATTCTGAAGCATGATCTTATGTCGGTGAAGAAGTATATAGCTAGGTTTTTGAACTTATTGAGGTTTTTACCCGAGGTGGAAAGTAGCACATCATTGAAGGAAATGATCTTTGAAGTTGGGTTAATGAAATAATTTGTTCAAATAATGCAGTACTGTGTATAGATGATTACACAGAGATGGTTAATAGAGCCTCAGTGGCTAAGTGGGATTTGTTGGGAGATCCGGGCGGAGGAAGCATGGTGGTACCCATAGGGAATAGTGGGATCTCTAACGCTAGGTTCAAGAAAATGTGGGACACTTATTCCTAGGGTGGGAGTATGTCATATAATTCAATGAATGGATCATTGAATCTTCTTCCGAAACCCCAGTGAAAACCAGGATGTTTTTAGTGTGGTTTAACGAGCCACATCAAGCGAGATTGTATGACAAAACCTCGGGCATGTTATAATTGTGAGAATATAAGGCATTTGCAGTGTTATTGTCAGAATGCTCTGAGGTCGGGTACGCATGACACTCCTTAGGCATCATAGACATCATATTCTTTGACATGACGGGGAAAGCAGCATACCCCTCAGCAGCAGAGTAAAGTGGGTCATGGTGATTCTCGGAATACCATGATGCCTCAGCAGGGAAATAAAGAGTAGTGCGTGGAAAGCAAAAATGTGTTTGGAGATGAGAAGGTTGTGGTGGATGATCATTCGGGACCATCCACGGTGTGAGGTATTATTCTTATAAATTCTACCTAGATGCAATTTTTATTTGATATGGGTGCTTCACACTCTTTTATTGCTGCATGTATAGTTGAGTTGTTGGGTTTAAGGGTAGAAATGATGCCTTTGGTTTTGAAACATCAAACACCTCTGGGTTGAAGAGAGTGTAGATCCCTCTTGTGTAGAGCGTGTATTATTGTTGTGTTTGAGGTTGAGATAACCTGGAATTTCTCAGTGCTTGAGATGGATGGGTATGATGTAATCCTGGGAATGGATTTTCCGGTGGCGTTTAAGGCCCACATCGACTGTAATGTGCAGAAAGTGGATTTTATGACACACGATGGTGTTAGGAATCTCTTTCAAGGAGAGGGGCATGAAAGGTAGGGTGAAAAGAGTTTGTTGGCCCCATATGTAAGCACGTTATCTTATCGGTTGGCGGTATTGTCGTTGGAATCGGTAATGGGTGTTGAGTAGAGTGTTCTTCCAGAAGTGGTGGATCAGTTCATGGATTTTTTTCCTAAAAACTTTTCTAGGATACCTCTCATAAGAGATGTTGAGTTTATGACTGATATCCTTCCAGGGACCAGTCCTATATCACTTCCGTCTTATCAGATGGCACCTATGGAATTGTGGGAACACAATGTCCATTTGGAAGAGTTGTAAAAAAGGGATTATCCGGCATAGCACATCCCTATGGGCAGTTCCGGTGTTGTTTATGAAAAAGGAGGATGGAACTATGAGGCTCTGTGTTGATTGTCATAGACTAAACCAAGTTACGATAAAGAACAGATATCCACTTCCACGAATTGAGGATTTGTTCGTCCAGTTGAGGGGAGCCCATTGGTTCTCCATGACCGACCTATGGTCGGGATATCATCAATTACGGGTGAGGAAGTACGATAATCCTAAATTAGCTTTCAGAAGTACATATGGCCATTATGAATATGTGTTTATGACCTATGGTCGAACAAATGCACCAGAGGTGTTTTTGGCATTGATGAATCAGATATTTCAATGATATCTGGATTCATTTGAGTTGGTGTTGGTAGATGATATTATGGTGTATTCAAAGACAAGGGTAGAGCATGATCAACACTTGGAGACAATGCTATGGATCTTAAGGGATCATCAGTTGTATGCCAAATTGTCAAAGTGTGACTTTTGGATATAGGAAGTTTGTTTTCTTGTCCATGTGATTTATGAAATGGGTGTTTCATTGAATCCAAAAAAAATATTGTATTTTATCTCATGGAAACCTCCAAATAATGTGTTTGAGATACAGAGTTTCCTTGGTCTATCTGGGTATTATCGGTGTTTTTTTTTCATGATTTTTCATGTTTGGATTCACCAATGACATCATTGATAAGAATAAATGTTCCATTCTAGTAGAATGCATATTGTCAGTAGTGTTTTGAATAGATAAAGGGTCACCCTACATCAGCACCAATATTGGTTTTTCTAGAACCAAGAAAAGGGTACTTGGTGCATTGCGATGCATCGGGATCAGTGTTAGGGTGCATTCTCATGCAAGGTAATCATGTGGTTGTGTATGGATCACAGAATTTTAGGGTGCCTAAAAAAGAACTACCCAAATCATGATTTGGAGTTGAAATCAATGGTCCATGCTTAGAAAGTGTGGCATCATTATCTCTTCAGTGATAAATTCATGGTATATACAGTTCATAAGATCTTGAAGCACATTTTCTCACAAAGGGATTATAATTTGAGGAAAAGAAGATGGATAGAATATCTCCAGATGTTTGATTTTGACTTGATGTACACACCAGTTAGGTGAAATTCGATGGCAGATGCATTAAGTATAAAGACATATGCTTAGGTGGTAAAAAATGCATCAGAATAGTGGCAGTTGATGCCGGTTATAGCCGATATACGGTTGGAATTTGAGGACCAGGGAAATAGAGCGGTCTTCATTCTGGTTTTGTTGTTTCCTTACTAGGTTGGATTTGTGAAAGAGTCATAGATATCTGAATCTGAGTGTGTGACCATGGGGTCAAGACTCAACGGTGGGGAGACCATTGATGGATGGTAACTGAATGAAGATTAATTTTTTTCAGAATTGGATGGTTGTACCAGTTGTTTGTTAGGATGATCTCCTCGGGGTGTATAATCATTCAAGGTGGTATGGTCATCATGGAATTAAAGAAATGTATAAAGTGTTGAAATAGCAGTTCTAGTGGGTTGGTATGAAAAGGAAAGTGGCTGAGTTTGTTTCGAGATGCTTGACTTGTCAACAGGTCAAGGTAGAACATTAGAGGCCAGTATGAACATTATAGTAGTTACCAATCCCTATTTAGATTTGGGAGAGAATAGTTATGGATTTTGTTACAGGTCTCCCAAGAATGGTCAGAAATAACGATGCCATTTGGGTGATAGTGGATCAGCTAACGAAGTCGACCCATTTCATCCCGATTCATGAATCTCATATGGTGGAGGATCTGTCCAAAATCAATATCCGATAGGTGGTAAAGAGGTGTGTTGTTCCAGTTTTGATACCGATTATTGTGTTAGGGATTTTGGTGGCTTGTGGGAGGAGAACATGTTGTTGGTTGAGTTTTCAAACAATAACAGTTATCAAGATTCAATACATATGGCTCTGTTTGAAGTGTTTTATAGGTGGTCATGTTGTTATCCACTATGTTGGGTGGAAACAGGTGAGTCCTTGATGGTTGGACCGAGGCTTGTCTAGGAGACTACAGAGAAGATCATGTTGATCAGCAAGAGAATGGAGATGACTCAGAGTTGTCAGAAATCGTATGAGGATGATCGTCGACGATCGTTGTTGTTCGAGGTGAGTGATCATGTTTTCTTGAGGATCTCTCCTAGGTTTGGACATCATCAGTTTCAGAAGTAGAGAATGTTATCTCCGAGGTGCATTGGACCTTTTTAGGTCCTTGAGTGGGTTGGTGAGGTGTCTTATCATTTGGCTTTTCCACCTAGGTTTTGTGTGGTGCAAAATGTGTATCATGTGTCACAATTGAAATAGTATTAGCTGGATCATGACCATGTGATTCGATGGGATCATGTTGAACTGGAACCAGATGCTTCATTGGTGCATGTGATAGTGCGGGTTGTGGATAGGAAATAGAAATTATTTAATGGTAAATTCATCGCTTTAGTTCATTTTTTGTGGTAGCATAGTCAGATTCAAGAGAAGACTTGGGAGTGGGAGAAAGAGATAGTCGAGTAGTGTCTCGAGCTCTTTCGGCAAAGGGAAGGTTCACAACTTTTGGGGGATGAAAGGTTCAATGGTGGGAGGAATTTAGAACCCCCGGTTTTAGGTATGTATCCTTTTTTATGCTTAATTATGTGTTTAATGTGCATGGGATGGGTTGGGAAGAATTTGGGAGAGTTTGGAACGGTTTTGGATATGTATGGAGGCTTTTCTATGGGTGCACAGTTTGGGAACGTCTAAGAAAAACCATGCAAGGGAGAAAGTAGGCTTTGCACACCCTGCGCACGGTTTTCCAAACCATGTGGGGAAACCGTGAAGACCCTTTCTCTTGAGGCGTAGCGTGCGCACGGTTAGCGCACAGTTTTCCCAAATATACAGACTAACTGTGCGGCCACTTAAAATAGAAATTTAAAACCTGGGATCGCTCAGGATTTCCTCCTACCTCACTAAACTTCCTCCCACCCAAGCCTCACTCGGGTTCTTTGGTTTTCAAGGGTTGGAGGGGCTCTCCCACACGGTTCAGATGCATTTTCAAGAGTTTTCTTGGAAGTTTGAAGGTGGTTTCTCCCGGGTATGTCTCTCCTCTTGGTTTCCTTGTTTTTTCCTCTAGATATACATCCTTCTATTTCGTGTTTTTCTAGATCTACATTTGTTTTGTGCAGATCTAGGGCTGTGGTTTCCTTGGATGTTTATTTTAAGTCCTTTGAATTCTAGAGAAAGGGATCTAGAGATGTTTCGGTGGTTCATTCGCAAGATTTGAGGTGCGAGTGCTTGTGGGTCGATTTCTTATGAACCCTAAAGGTAGGTGTCTTCACTCTTTACTCCACTTGGTTAGAACTAGTGGTGTTTGTTTCAAATTAATTTGCTGTGCATGAAATTAATTGTGATTTTTTTGCAAAATTGGTTAGAAATCCCTTGGGTGATGTTTTGGGGATTTTTGGGAAAAGGGGGTTTTATAGTGAAAGTCTCTTGTTGTGGATTTTAAAATGGGTTTTTTATATTGAATTGGGAAAATGGTTGAAGAAAAATGGTTTTCAATAAATATGATGTTTTTATTGAAATGTAGTTTGGCCTGGAAAATGATTTTCAATAAATGGATGATTTATTTAAGTGAATTGGTATGTGATAGAATTAGATGATTGCATGTTGTTGTGACATTGGTGGGTTATACGCTTTGTTGTGATTTATTGGAATGTTGTGTGGAAGTGGAGAGAAGTACCACTATAAAAAGGGGATGGATAGTGGATAGAAGGGATAACATTAAAGGATAAGTGGACGAGAAGTGCGACTAGTTGTGAATGGGTGAACAGGCTGGACGAAAGCTCCACCGTTTGGTTGTTTTGGTTTTTTGGTTTGTATTTCTTTGAATGTTAGAAATTGTGGTGCAAGTGTGTGACTGAATAAATGGATTGTGGAATTTTTTTTGGCTTTCACGTTGAATCTTGGTTTGGGTATGATGGATTGGTAAGGGTGTGTTTGTCTTATAGAAATGGTTTCACTTGTGATTATTTTTTACAAATTGTGTTATGTAAATATACTAATAGTTTAATCCTAGTGGTGTGTATATAGACCTCAATTGGGGAAATCCTAATGATATTTAGTACTCACCCTCTTCTTTGGCACATTGGTGTCTTTGCAGATGTGGTATATTGTGACGTGGACAAAGGTAAGTCATCTCCCTCCTTTAGTGGTGCAATGTGATGTCTTGGTGGAGCATGGAGATAGAGCTTATTGTGAAGCTGTGGTGGTCTCATGGCTCGTAGTGTTTGTTGTTTGGTTTCTGCTTGTACTCTGATGTGGTGTTGACATATCTGGTTGTATTGGTTTTGGGTTGTATTGCAGTACAACATGGATGTCTTTTGGGAATGCATGTTTGGTTTCTTTATTGACATGCATCATATAGTGGTGGTTAATGGATGGTTTGGATGGTTATTTCTTAGAGGAAAATCATTCCCCAATTATATCTTGAAGCCCTCAGCATTTATTTCCAGCCTTTGGCATCTTGGGAACATCGTTAAGGTCAATTAGCCCTCACTGCCTCCTCAATCCAACGAGGTAGGGGTGGGGTGTTACACACACAATATCATATTTACAAAAATTATAATATATCATTATATAATTATCCTCAAATTATATCGTAGCATTATGTTATCTAATATATGTTTTCCAAATACTTTTTCTGATGGTTTCTAATAATGTTTCATTGGTTCCAACAATAGAGACTTGACCCTAGATATTTCAGATCTAGTATCTACTTCCAGTACATTGGCATGATTACAAGGGATAAAATCCCAATGGACCGAATACATTACACTAAAAAAAATTCACTGAATAGCAGCCGTTTTTTTTTGATATGGTGACAGATTAAACTAATGGATTATGCTTCTATGACAGTTTCAAAAAATCATTTCTAAATTTGGTTTTAGCATTCAATACATGGCAGTTTCTTCAATCTATATGTAGTTTATAGAAACTATTGTAGAAAAAAATATTTAGTGGCATTTAGTGTGGTTTTCAAAGAGGTTTGGCCTGAATAAAATGAATGCTTTTTTAATAGTTTTATTAACCACCACTAATAAAATTTAATTTTTCTGAGGGACACACCACAAAAACCAAACCAACTTCCGCTAAAGCACAAAAACCACCACTAAATTGTATGGTGTAAGTATTTAGATATAGTTTAATTTTCCGCTAAATAGGGACCATTTATTTAGCATTGGTTTAAACTGACGCTAAAGTTAGATTAATAATAAACAAAATGCAACTAATTCTTTCACCCCAGTACTAGTACCCTGAAAAAAACATGTGCAAAATTCATATAACACCTTGGATGGGAGGGGTACATATAGAAATCTAAATACACATATAATGAACACACACACAGATATATATATATATATATATATACATAAATTCCCATCATATGAGTTCATAAAAGGATTCCAAATTTACATCCACCATTTTTACAACCACTACTAAATTCGAAACACCATAGATGCAATCCAGGAGCAATAATTTAGTTTCACCTTTCTTTTTATGTTGACATCATTGAAAAATCTCCAATCATTATATGTAATCGGAAGGGAAACTATATTCATGGCCATCTCGCCTCGAATTTGTCCAAGTAATCCTACAAAGTTAGCCATATAGAATAATAGGAATCAAATGGGAAAACTCTCTTTTATATTGTGAGATTCCATAAATCTGAACATTTCATATTTTACACAAAAATTTTTTCCATGTTTTATGAAATAATATCTAGCATAAAAAATGTGAAATAAAATTATTCATATAATAATTTCCACCTATAACATCAACCCTCAAGTATCCTTGCAATGAAATAAGAGTAGCACCTTGCTTCTTCTTTATAATTCCTATCATTTAATAAAATAAAATTATGTTCAGAACATATATTTCAAATAACGTATGCAGGAAAAAATTAAAAATGATAATAGATGCATAGTACAAACAAACAAAATATTAATGACAATGATAATGAATAACTATAAAAATGATATAATTGGTTGATAAATGAATTCATAATTGTACATTCAATCATGTTCCCCATCAATCATATTAGTTTAAAGCTCTATTACTTATTCCACTTCATCCACCCTTGCTAGACTAAGATTTTCAATATCGTGAGTGAAAAATAATTATTCATCTTTCTGTTGATGAGATTCAATGTTAAAGGTCAAATCTTCAACATCATCACCCATATAATACAAATCTATTTGTTTAACATGATAAACTACACTCTACCCTTCATCTATATCATCATTTAAATAATATATGATTTTAACTTGTGGTTATAAGATATATTGATCATGCAGTTCAAAATCACCTACATCTATCAAGTGAGTGACGTTCATAGAAGAAAATATCAAGGAATCTCTTTTAACACCTCTGATAATATCAACCCATTTTCATTTGAATAAAACAACTAAAAAATACGTGTGGTAGTTTAATTAGATAATATCATTTAACATCCGATAGTATCCCATTTCATAAAATGATAATATACCATTATTCTATGTTTCCGAACCATCTTCTTGATCGATTGTAAGAAATATAAATCCTTTCATTTTGTAAGCATCAAACCTTTTAACTTGTTTTAGTGGACCTCGAGAAAGAAACATAAAATATTCTAACAACACTACTCAAGTATCATTATTCATGATCTAAAAAAATAAATATACAATATATGATTTCAAAAATATATGTGTCAATCTAATATCTGTATTTGTTGCAATGTTTAGAAACTTATCTGTCCTAAAAACCATTCTACAAGCTCTTTATTAACAAATTTTGTTATATCATTCATATTTAATATTAATCCACTCATTTTAATCTTTCTTTGTATCCTCAACTATTCTAAAACTAAATCTAAAATTTCACTATTTAGCCGCACATATCTATGTGCCTATAATAATTTAATTTCTGTCAGTGTAACATTTGTAGTACTCCCAACTGATCAGCCAATAGCAGGAAATATTTTTTTATTTCCCATGTATTTTTGATTGATTTGTTGAGTCTTCAATAATTCCCAATAGAATAAATATAGTCTCAATATCATCCATGTATCTAGAACAAAAGGTAATAAACTCCTCTTTCAAATTTCATTTAGAAATAGAGCCTTCTTGTTGAGCTTTATTTCTCACATATATTTTCAAATGAACAAGATATCTATGAAATAAAATATAAATAAATAATTACATATATAATTAGGTTCCATGAATTATTTACATAACTGAAAAATATATAAATAAAGTACCTCTCAATTTGATACATCCATGCATAATGTATGGGGCCTCTAAATTTAGTTTTCGCAACCAAATGCATAGTTAAATGACTGATTACTGTAAAAAATGAAAGAGGAATTACCATCTTCATTGCACAATGTGTCAATAAAAATATCTCCCTATAGTTATCAAGTTCATATGGATGTAATGATTTATCACATATTGTTCTGAAAATATTACAGAAATGGATTACAACAACAGTAACCTTTTCAGGTAATATTGTACGAAATGCTAATCGTATCATGTATTGTAACAAAATATGTAAATCATGAATTTTAAATCCATATAACCTATGATTATTTATGTCATAACACCTTAAGATTTTACTATAATTCCCATCAGAAACCTTAAAATTCTTTAAAATTTAAAAGAATGTACTTTTATGAACATTTTTCATTGTAATAGTTTTTGCAGTGTACTTTTCATTCTTATCTGGCCGAAGATAACGTTTTCAATCCATTACATGTAAGTATTTCTATTCATTGAGATGATCCTTAGACATTCCATTCCCATTAAGTATTGTGAATATAATATTGTGACAAATATTCTTCTCAATACGCATCACATCAAGATTATTCCGCATCAAATTAAATTCCCAATACTTATGTTTAAAATAATATAATTTTTTCTTCCAATGTTGTAGGCCAATTTCAGTTAACGATGCAGTTCAAAATCATTTCCCATTTTCATTAAAATGATGCACCTTCCCAAATTCTATTTCAACATTTCCAAGTTGTTATAATATTTCCGAACCAGTTAACAACTTTGGAGGTGGTCTATGATTAATAAAACTGGTGAATTTTTACCTATTTAGCCGAAATCTATGAGATGCATCGTGAAATATTTGGTGGAAGATGAAGCACCATTTTTAACATTGAGGTAGTTATTTGGTCTCAAAATCAATTTTAAAAATAGGAAAATCCAAACCTTTGTATGTGTTTCAACTAGCTAACTTCCCATGTCTTGGGAAGTCACTAATGGTCCATATTATAAAATCATGCATTTTGAACATTTTTTTAGAAAAATCATCATATGTATCAACACTATTATTCCATAAATCCAAAAATTCATCAAATAAAGTCTAAATGTATACATAAATATCATTTCCCAGAATTTTTTTCTAGTAATTATCATTAATAAGATTAAATATTTTTGTTTCATAAACATCCACGTAGGTAGATTATAAGGGATCGAAACAACTAGCCAAATTCTATAACTGGTACTCAAAGTCCCAAAATGGATGAATCCATCAACATAAAATCCCTATCAAACAATCCTAGGAAAAAACTAGAAATCTCTATGTAATGAATCAAATTTATTTGCTTATTTTTAATCTAGTGGATATCGCATTAACCTATCATTGTTATTATCTATTGAATTCCAGTTCATGTGTTCTGCAATTTACGATGACAAGAATAATATTTTCAATCGATGATTTAAATGAAAGTGACAAAAAAACCATTGTAGGTGTGTTCTTTTTCATCTTCTTCATGTCAGTATTTTGATTAAAACTTCCAACATCACCCACAGACTACCATCAAGAATAAGAACATTTTATGAAATACAATCTTCTTGAATCCTCTCTCTAATAATGAAAACAATCATTGGGACAGACATGTATTTTTGTATAATTCATACCAATCATGTTAAATTTTTTTTCATATCATAAAAAGAATTGTTGAATGTTTTCTTCAAGAAATTCATCACACTAAAATTAAAATATCTTTTAAATTTCCTAATTTTCAATTCCACATAAGAATTTGGAATGGTACAACTTCAGCAACAAAAGATTGTTTTGAATATTTCAAACATCCACTTTAAAACTCTAGATTTACATCATAAACTAAACCATGAAACTTATTTTTCTCATTGATGTTTTCTATTTAAATATTCTCCACTAAATCAAGAGGAGGATCAAATGATATGTTACAATCTTGATCTGGTTTTCCAATAGTCTCAAAAAAATCACATGCCTCGTTTTTATTTTTATCACTCTCAACTAGTTGTTATAATTTGTTTTGATGTTGATTTTGGTGTCTTGATATTCAAAATGCATCATTTGTAATGTTTTTCATTTTATTTTCCATTTTTTATGAATTTATGAGCTCATTCAATGGATTGATATAAGTACTCAACCTTTCGGTAATTATCGATTATCCGTGCGAAATACAACACAAATATTGAGCAGGAATTACTTCAATATCAAGGGTTAATAAAATTTATCTCTATTTGACCATATTCTATGATTAAATTTAGAATTTGGATATCTTATTCCCTCTTCAATGGATCAATTAGAAATTGAAGCATCTAAAAACACCTCCAAACCTTTGCTTATTGAAATGTGTTCCTCGTTAATGTGATACAACTTTTATCCATGCATATAACAATGTTCCTACACAATATTAAAAAAATTACAACACATTACTATAACTAAATAGGGAAACAAATTCATATATACTAGTTGAAAAAAAGAATATGTTATATAATTATTTCCAATATAAATACATATGGTAAATAATGGTTCATTTTAAATAAGGTTTTCTATTGTCATCATACTACAACCAGTTGTATAGACTTCTCTTGAAGATGCCATCCAAATATTTGTTGTATTTATAAAATATCCACAAATGAAATAGTCTTTTTTCTAGTTATTAAATGAATCATCAATGAATCTTGTGTTCAATATGTTGATATATAGTTTAAAAAGACTGAAAAAGGCATGACTTCCATGTTGAATGATGGAATGGTTGATAGGTGGAGTATCATATAAAAATGTTCAAAAAAATTTGATATGCCCATTGTATGAAGAAATTTGAAGGAATAATAGTCAGTTATTCAGTAAAATATAATTTTTAAATCCATGTCTATGAGGTTGATTCAATTATGAGATGTTTTCATGATGTTTTTCTTGGATGCATGAAGGGATAACTAAACCATACTACTATAATGGTCAAAATGACATAGTGTGTTTGTTTCATAGAATTAAATTTTGGGGTTATATATAATCACACCACAACCTTGGTGTTTTTATATAAATGAAACTTAAGGGGAATGTGTCACATTAAAAACAAAATTTTTATTCTTAAAGGGTTATTTTTTGGGGGGTTTTCAAGTTTCCCTTGAGTGGTTTTTTGTGCCTTGATTCCTTGTTCATGCAGCAATGTGTTGTTAAGATGTTATTGTTGTTTTTCTAAAGTTGATTTCATTCCATGATCCAATGGTAAATTCTACAAAAAAGCCATATGAGTGGGGATTTAGCCATTCCCCCATAGGATATTTTGAAATGGACATTCGGTCCTATTTTTTTGATGGGTCAGACCTATTACATTAGGGTTTTTTATTTATTCTTCTGTTAGTTAATTTCTTTCAAGTGGTAATTTTTTAGCCCACTACCCCATGATTCTTCAATTTTTATCCCCCTTAACATTTATTAGAGGTTGATTATATATTTTTCACCATACTAAAGCTACGTAATATTCTCCACCCATGTTTTGTCATTCTCTTTGTGATTCTTCCTCTAATCTTGGATTGTTTCATCTATTGATTTAATAAAAATTCAACCAAATCAAGGTGTTTTTATATTTTATTAATGGGTATTTATGGTATTTTGTCTCTAGTATTCCAATGTATGATAAGTGGATCTTTTTTGTTATAATTTGAAAAATGGCTTGCCAAAGTATTTTTTTCGTAATTCAGTCAGATTAGATGTGATTTGATGGTCAATTCATGGGGATTTTTCTCAAAGGAGTTCTAGAGGAATTATATGATAATTTCACACTTCAATGGTAGATATATATATATTATAATGATTCTTGGTGATTTATCAATGGTAATTAGTTATTGGGTTAACATGGATAATTATATATATTATTTTATAATTAACTATTAGAGTCTAGAGGTATGAAAAAGGGGCTCAAAAGCATTGTGATTTTAGTCTGATATTTGATAGATATAGTAAACTGGTTATAGAATGGGGTAAATCTAACCTCATGTCAGGTATCCACTTTAATACATAGAAATATTCATGCATTAATGTGAGTGTATGTGAATGATAGGGGACTCGGTTCAGGAATTTTGGTAGGGATTAGTTGGGCTCAGAGTGCCACAGGTGGCCTGGATTGATCCATATAAAATAAATTTAGTTATTTCATGCATGTATATGAATTTAAAAATGACCAATGGCTATAAAAATATTGATAATCAAGTCATAAAAAAATATATGTACATCTTTGTTGACTTTATTGGTGTGATGACTTTTGTTTGGCATGGGGAGAGCCTTAGTTAGCTAGTTTAGGGGAATCTAAGTGGTTAACCCTTTAGGAATGTACTAGTTAGCATTAGAGATGGTGATTTTTCCATGAAAAACTATAAGAAATTACCTAGATCACAGAAAGAACATAATTTAGAGGGGTAGGATGTTGTTAATGAGTGTAGATGATTGTGATAAGATTTTGGTCTTGGGATAGTCATGGGATTAGATGGTAGAGGTGATTAACCACTCAGTAGAATTTTTATAGAATAAATTTGTGATAATGAATTGATTCATAGGATTTATTATCCACATGGTTCCTTAGGGAATCCTATGGAATCTGGGTAACTAGTCAGACACCTTAGTTTGTGGTTGGATCCTAGTGGTGTTTTAGTAATGGTAATTGGTGATGAAATATAATCCATGATGATCTTTAAGGGTGGGGATGGACTCCAAAAGGCCAAATTTTTAGTGTAGATCGATATGACATATAATTCATGATTTTAGTTTGGGTGAATAATAACTAAATATAATTTTATTGAGACATTGTGTACCTATATGTTATTTTTTTGATGCTAGTGTTGTTGAAATTGGTCATGATTGAGCTTGGACATGCTGGAAGAACAAAATATGCATAGAGGATATATTCCCACATTCACATATGGATATGACTACTTCTAATGGACCACCCATATGGTATCTAAAAAACATAGAATACATCAATTTAGAAATCATAATGAACATTGTATCCATTTATATGGATTCACAAATAGTCCTAAAACAAAAAAATAGAAACCAAATCACTCAAACAACTTAGTTTTACATGTGAACCAACTACAAAAATCCATCCAAGGTTAAAATAATCTGAAAAACACTAAATTATATTTTAGAAGCTAAATTGACATTTTATCAACCTCTTTAGATGCACACATTTATAGGCCTACAAAATGAAATTCATTTCAACATCTACTTTCATCAAAAATCTAACATGAAAACACTACAATAATTCATAAAAATGCACCATAGTCAAGAGAAAGTTTTTCTAGAATTTAATATGGAATGATTAAAAATTGAAATATTATTTCTGAAAGGTACTCGATAGAGACAAAAGTTTAAATATTGTCATAATACAATAAAACTCTAATAGAAGGATGAAATGGGCTTGAGGACCAGTCTACACACCATATAATATATGGAAATTAAACTAAACATCAAACATATCCCCTCAAGATCAGCCAAGAGACATCAAAGACATTAAATAAGAAGGAACCAATGGAGGGAAAAGAAGAGAAGATGAAAAAAACTTAAAACCAAGAAGATCATTCCTAATACTGTTGAGGAGGTTTCAATGCAAGATCAAGAGTATGGGATGAATGACAAAACTACGAGGCATGGCGGGGGCGGTGAGGCATAGTGAGGGTGTCGTGGCACAACAAGGGTAGTGAGTCGTGATGAGGGTAGAAAGGAGCGGTGTGGGGTAGTAGCAAGGTACGACAAAGGGCGGTGAAGGGGGAGGTAGGGATTTAGGGAGTTGGGGGTCGGGGGGTATGGGTGTTGGGGGAGGGGGAGAGTGTTGTCTTTTAAAAACATTAAATATTTTGCGGTTTTTTTAGAAACATATGCTAAATTATTTAAAAAAAATATGATGGTAGTTTAATAAACCGCATCTAAAAAATCACTACTAAATCATCAATTTCATTGTAGTGTTATTATTCTTGGAAAACTAGATATATAACTAACTGTTGGATTAATAATGAATACACTAAGTACCAAATAATTTTTTTCTTTTAATGATAACTTTATTCAATCTTGTATATCTATGTATATCATTCATAGTATGGTTATTATATTCAAGGGGGAAGGATACAAAATAAGGATGAGATAAAATTATCAGTAAGAAAAATGTATAGTTGGAATATAAGGATATAATGATAACATTTATAATTGAATTCTAAATAACTGAACACATATACCATGTAATTAAAAAACTGAGATGGAAGTTCATAGGAAATATGACATAGTAAGAAAATTAAAACACATTCTATTTAATAAATGAACCAGTAATGAAATGAATTCGTATATATGTTGATGAACAATCTTAAGGATAAATAATAACTGAATCCAAATAATGGTGATGATAAATTATTTAACATCATTTCATAAGAACAAAGAATACACTAATATTAAGATCCATCCTCAAGTCTGTTTAAAACTACACGTATCAACCTGTTAAATTTGAGAAAAATATTTGTCTCATAAGAAATTATAAATTTATTGAGGGGATATAAAATTTATA
Source organism: Viscum album (assembly GCA_963277665.1). Taxonomy (NCBI): domain Eukaryota; kingdom Viridiplantae; phylum Streptophyta; class Magnoliopsida; order Santalales; family Viscaceae; genus Viscum; species Viscum album. The sequence continues at coordinate 1,198,729,341 of OY728141.1, read as the reverse complement.
TTCCACATCCCCCAAAGCATTTCTAAAGTATTATTCATATCAAAAAATAGATTTAATTAATAAAAGAACTCATGATCAAATATCCATTTGGAATAAAGAATAAATATTTATAAATATTTCCCTAAATAATCAAATAACTATCAAATTGAACATAATATGTAAAATGATAATAATTTTAAATAATAAAAATATACATGATAAACCCCTTTTATAATTATGGGAAATTAATTATCTAATAATAATAGGAAATTGACTATTTTAAGGAAACTAACAAAGGAACCAAGGAAGTGAATTTGAATACTAGTGTTTTCCAATAAAATTATAAAACATACATCGAAATAATATGGATGGTATCAATACAACATATCCAATGACAAGTAGAAATAATGGGTTTTTTCATTGATGAATATAAATATTATGAAATATATTTTAAAAAAATTCGTGATGAAAACATCCTTTTTTATTTTGATAATCATTTTGAAACACTTTTTCTTTGAAAATCATTTTCAGAAACATTTTAATTTAAAATTAACCATTTAAACATTAAAATGAATATTCAATGAAATAATGAAGGGTAAATTCGTACATGTTTCATGAGGTAAAAAGAGCATTACTTTTTTATTATAAAAGGTTATGAAAACTCCTTATTTTTAAAGTGACAATAAGAATCCTTTGAAAGCATGGGTAAATGAACAAAATGGAAAAATGTATTTCAAAAATCCTTTTATAAAGGATAACAATTTTGAAAGCATTTTTAGAAAATGGGGGTTTTTGAAGAAAAATGGTTTTCCTAAAATATATAAAATTATGTCCATTTTTCTTAAATACATTTTCTAAAACATTTTTAGTTTTGAAGTGTATGTAGTAGTACTAATACATGAAAATGTTCACGAATAACCGTAAGATATTAAAATGTAATATTTTATTATAAAATAACCAACAATTTTCATTGACAGAAATTTATTTCAAAATAATCCCAAAAAAGGTGATATTTTAAAGTAAACACTTGAAAATAGTATAATGTAGGAGTGAGAATCCATCAGTGAGTATATTATATGTATAAACTATAAATACACTTAGAGATGGTGAAATACATCAATGTATAGTAAAATATATTATACTCATAATCATTAAAATATTTACTAAAAATAGTATTTAATATAACCCTATGAAATGAAAATGTGTCCTAAAATTCTTTTACATTTGGTAGCTTTTAGCTCAAATCTCCTTTGATGAAATAGTTCAAATTGAAACTCAAAAATATCACAAAGGATGAATGAATCATGATATTATACGAATAAGTGGAATTATATACACAATATATAAGAAACTAGGTTTATAATAACAATTTTTTTTGTTTTGGGTGAATGTTAACAATCAAAGAAGAGAGTGATATTGTAATTATAATCCATAAAAACATTCCCGAGGGGAATAATTTTTAAACATTCAAAAATAGAACATAGGACATTTAAACATTTATATTATAGTATACATGAAGGATTAACATTAAATGAGACATATAATATCATGAGAATAATTTGATTCATGATATAAAATTTCATAGGGTTGTATATACACTAAATAAAAGAAACTAGGTGCATAACAACAAATGAGTCTCGATGGAATGTAAATTGAGATGAAATCCTTTACATGGTGTTTCCTTTATGGTGAACATCATTTAATATTCACTATAAAGGGTGTAAACATGTTAATAAAACATTCCAAATACATTATCATGTTAATAATATAATATATTATCTAATTTTAATATCTTATTACACCTTTATTAATAATTTATCATTAGTTCAACTATTTCAGTTGTTAATTTCATAGTTTCTCAAGTATGTTTTGTTATGTTACTTATTATTCCTATTACTTAGATCGTCATTTTATAATATAAATAATATAAACCATTATTTAGATATAATATATATTTATTTGATATATATATATAGAATAATCCATAGTATTTGGAGATAAGAAATGAAATACACTAATCATGGAGACGTTAGGTTGTATGTATTCATGACCGCTACTTCCATTTCATTTTATTATTAATTTAATGAAAATTAATTTATAAATATGTATATTATAATTCCAATAAAATATTAATTACATATAGTTAACATAATTTTGTTAAAACCATCCATTATACACTATATCTATAGTGTGAACAAATCACATTGCTTTGTGGATCCAGTAGTCCACACTTCTACAAATGAGGTTATCGTATTCCCAAAAGATGGAAATAATAAATTAATATTCTAAAAAAAGTTATAGAATCATATGGAAATTATAAATATCATATATTAATATGTTAATATATTTTCCATCATATTTTCCACAATGAGAGGTGGTAAAGGAATAACTAACAACATTATTTCGTGAGACAGTAGTTTACCGTATTCAGAAATGTAATGTTTTTTACCCATTAAATGGAATTGCGGGTAAATTTATTAATAAAAAATAACATAGAACATATATTTAAATTTATAATACTGATTTTGTTATATAATATTAGAATAAAAATATTTTATGGGATAGAGAATTCAAATTAAATTAAATATCACGAGGAAAGATATTACATCCTTTTTGGGTAAATCATTTCTGTTTAAAACAAATGGATTCCATGGTTTGATTAAGTAAAAAATGTGACTCTTAAATAATTATGGGAGGAATTTTTCTGAGATATTTTTTCATATAATTGAATATTCAATGTTTATTGGGAGTATTGAGGAATTGGGAGGGGTGACTACCTTTTTATAGTGAAGTGGCAGTCTTGTAAATGGTTGGAACCGGAACTCGACCCAAGTTTTTCATATGTAAGATGGATCCATTAATGGTAAAAATTAGATCAAAAGGATAGTATGGTCAATATATATACATGTAATTATTCTTGTTTCTAGGTAAATTTTTCTATAAGATTAATTTTTAGTCCATTGTTAAGGTTAATTTAACCCTAATCATTGTAATTAATTATAATTTTTTCACTAATATCTATAGTCAATAACCAATATGACTATTTTATAAAATATAAATTATGATCATTCCAATTATGGAATTTATTTTTTCAAATTAAAATCACATAAGTGATATCAATTAGTTAAATTTTTATCCCATAGACAGGACGATAATGCGAGTTTTTAAGGTAAAAAACATTTATAAGGATAGTAGGTTTTTATTTAAAAAATCTATGTGAAATTTATTCCAATGAAATATATTTTATTAATTATTAAATATTTACCATATTAATCTTTCAAACAAAATTAAAATATAATTTAATTTTATTAATAAATTATATGAAAAATTGGTTTTGAGTTAAAAATCAATATTTTTAACTATTCATCATGAAATGAAACATCATTTATAAATTCCAAAAAAAATAACCCAAATATATGTTTAATGTTCCACATTAAAATATTATTTTATTTTTAAAAATTATTGCTTAAAAAATTATAAATGATTTAAAATTGGTTCTCCATTAAAATGTTGTAAAAATGCCTTTATAAAAATATAGGATCGTATGGGAAATATTGGGTTTGTTCTTATGATATTCTTATAAAATATAAAGTATTAATATTTTAAAAATATTTTATTCAATAATATATATAATACATTAATATCACTCAAAATTAATAATTAATTTAAGTTATTATGATAAAACACCCTGGTGAGAATTAAAATAGTTTTCTATAAAACATTTACCTTTATATTCAATTTTTTTCATATATTCATTTCTAATTAATTTATAAAAAATGAATTATTTTAATATTGGTTTAAAAAATATATTTTCATATGTTGTATAATAATATTCATAACAACTAGTTTATATCTTATTATATTTAATAATAATATTTTAACAAAATATTATTGTTTGGTAAAATTCAATATTGTATGTAATATAATCTTTTGAAAAAAATAATTGATCTGTGTGATGAAAGATAACTCATTTTTTTGTTAATTTCAAGTTATAGAATATATTAATTTTTGTTATAATTGTAAATATTTTATAATGTCTCGTGATATTTTATTCCCTTATGCGTTTAGTGATGAGTTTTATACAAGATATTGAAAAAGAATGTTGTTACTTAATAATTTCAAGGAATTACAATATATATCATTAAATAAACCCATTTATACCTTCCAATATTATATCCCATTTTCTTATAACCTCTTTTTTATCCAAATAATAATCATTCAAGTATTATGGTTTAATCCAAAGTAGTTTTCTTAGAGAAGTGTTATAAATCATACACAATATGTTACAATTTTTTTTATAGTCACAACTTCTTTTAAGATATTTTATCCATTGATAAATTATTAATAAATCTATATAAATACACATATATTTTGTATGTACTACCATCTCCTTGAATAGTGTAATTAATTTTTTAATCAAATCATTGTATTGATAGCAATAAAAATGTTTATAATGAATATATAGGAAATTTTAATCATAATTGACATTATATATTTGATAAAGACATCATTAAATCTTATTTACCAAAACATCCAAAATGAAACTTTTATAGTAAAAAACTTGATGGCACCCATGAATAATGATTTAAATAAACATTATTATTAAATTGGTATTTAGATATTATTGGGGTAAAGTATATTTCATTATACTTATGAATATGTTTTATATATATTTATAACAAATTAAAAATAATCCTACATTATTTTTTTTAACTTATGAAGAAATATATACTTTTGGTACTGGTTCTATGTTGAAATCTTACTTCTTGCATGAATTATTTATGCTAAAATTTAAGATAATAAAATTATATGATATCTCTATCCCATGTCATATTTAATTTATTCACGGATATTCAATTAAGAAGAATATATTTCTTCATCTATTGTTATCAATATATTTACTCAATATAGTGAAATAGTTTTTTGTAATTATTGATTACATTTTTTAAAGTCAGAGGAACTTACATTATTTCTCTCTTTATTTATTAATGTTTTCCTTAAATTTTTATATTTCTAAGAAAGAATTTTCAATAATTTTTTAGAATTTCAAATATTTTTGATTTTCTTATTTCAGTTTTTAACATTATTCTCAAATTAATTAAACAAATCTTCTTTAAAATATAAAAACTTGATACTCTTGACATTTTACTGAAAATTGAATGGATTAATTATTTTTAACTCTACCACATGAATGTATTTCCACACCCTCATGAATAATAATTTCATTATAAGATTACATTATAAGTAATTGTGGTTATTTTTAATGAGTTTTTTTCAATAAATGTTATGAAATCGTTATATTCAAAATCATATACTTCAAAAAAAACATATTTTATATAAGAATTATTATAGTGATATTATAAAGTAATTTTTTCCATTTATAATAACATCCTTCAGTTTTATTATGATTTAATAGGTATATAGTACATTTTTATCAACTTTATTCACAATATGGATGGCCATTGTTTGTGATGATTAAATCTTGATGAAAACCAATTTCTTTTCATTGTAAAATCCCTAATGGAGTGAAATTATTTTCATGATCACGTGTCACACATATAAATGGATTATGATAATATTAATGGGTTTTTAGTTATAGTCCTCAAATTCATTGGGTAATGATTAATGTATTATATTGTATAAGGGTAAAAATGTGGTCATTCATTTCCCAAAAGAGTGTACACATGTGGTTATCCAAATCCCATTATGTTATAAATGCCTTATTGGTAATCAAATTACATTATTTTTCAATTATTATATGAATTATTTGATATAATTATTAAATTTTAGGCCCATGTTATCATACCCATGTACACATCTTATACATAAATGATCATTGGAATCTCTCTTATATACACTTATAGAGAATCTGAGCTGACCCTTTATTATAATTACTTTTCTTGGGGATTTATGGAAGGGTTTCAAATATAATATTTTTTAAAAGGGTACTATTGTTCAGAGATATTTTGGGGGATGATATAGATATTTTTTGTACTAGTTTTTTCTATATACATATTTCTAAATATAGTATACCCTTACTCTTTTATAATGTATTATAATGCTATTTAATTAATATTTATCTAATAATATTTCTTATTTATCTATATAAATACTGGGATTATATAAAATGATATGTTTTATAGATTCCAAAGAATTATTTAAACCTTTTTTACTATAGTATATGACTATGGTGTACCTTGATCATGTTCACATTGTCGAATATTTGTAATTTTTGTCAACATGTTTAATCATATCTATTCGAATATGAGTTTTTTTGTATATTTATTTTATCTATTGAACATAATTATTAATCATTATATATAATGGGTAGATTATCATATGATTCATATATAATTTTTGGTAGAAACCATATTTATGCACTAGATTATAGGAATCATCTAATTTTCTAAGGATAATGCATTTTGATAACATAAACATGTGGGGCTATGAAAATTCACACTATAAAACATATCTTGAGGTTGTCTTATGATTATTAAACCTCAACAAAATTTCACTAAATTAATTTAACTTATTTCTATAAATAAATCATTTTAGGACATAATACAGAAATATAAATACCTTGGTGTAAGATTAATATGGATTTTTAAGGGAATCATTGGTGGATCTCTACGGTATTTCCATGATTAGAAAGATGAGTTTTTTGAAGGGTTATATTAATTCTTTCGGAAAATTTTAGGTACTTAAATTTAGCTAAGTAATCATGTATTTAAATCCATGTATATGATATATAATTTACCAAGTCATATGAATCTCAATTGGTTCCAAAACATAGTCCTCCTTGTGATCATAGGTACACCTCCATGTATTTCAGTGACTACTAACATGTAGCATATGTCTAAGGTTGTACTGTGTTAATACAATACCCCACCATAGAGTTCAAAGTTATAAATTAATCTCCATGACTCATAAATATCATAGTAAAACATCATGATACATTATTTAACATTGTATATCCAATTCAATATAAGAAATATAGTCATTGAAGACTAATATCCTACATGGCCAATCACATATATAGAATATGAAGAAGAAATAAAAAAGATAGACCAAAAACATCACTAAGTCAAAACACATCCAATCCTCTAATCCCACTTGAGTTTCTACAGTAAAGTAATAAAACAATAAGTCTGAGGAAAACCATTTCTTATAGCCATGTGAATGTATAATTTTGTACTATAGTAGAATGGAGACCCCAGTAGGTATTGAGTAAAAATATCAATAGTGAATCACCACATGGTCTCAAAAAAAATACTGATATGAAAATATGAATTTTCATTGAATAAATAAATAAATAATGTTAATAAAATTAATAAATGATTGATACATCATCAATCGTGTTGTTAATGACCCCGATTGACCAAAAATACTTCTACGAATTCCTATAATTCTATGACAATGTTTTGATGACCATTACGCCTAGTATAACATACCTAACACTCATGGGTTTTCATATCAAGTATCACATAACACATTGACGGGGTTTTCCCAATCATGGTATAATACCCTAATCAATAAATAGCTCCTCTAATATATTTTTCAAACCCATTAGAAACAAAACTAACCCTATAAGTGTTTCTAAGTCAGGAAATAATCCGACAAGAAACCGGGACACCCATTTAGAGAGAGTTCTCATCCATTAGTACCACAGACCACCATACTGGAGATTTCTTAGAAGTAACTCTAATCTCCATAATAGGGGTTTTATCAACAATATTTCACTGAACAACGCTTACAAGTGTTCTCTTATCCATGTTTCATATACCACACTTTAATGTTGTATTGTCATAAAATATCACAAATCACCATTTATGGGTGTGTTCTTTGGTGAATATCATTTATCACCCATTAAAAGCGATTTATTTTCAGGATGAAAAAAATTATATCTGATTTCTAATATGGTATCCTAAAAACTTATAATTGTGATTTCATTACATATAAAATAATAGATCACATTAAGGGAATTTTCCATCTATAATTAAAGAATACCCAAACAAAAGTACCACCATTATATTAATTTTACGATCTATAAACAAATATACCCATAGGGAATAAATCATTAAACATTCTAAAATAAATAATAAATGATGGATTGAAAAAATCATAAACCCACCATAACAAACCATATCCCACCACACCCACTCAAGGTTTTTCTATCCTCAAGTCACTAAACATATTCCCCTAGATCATGTCACTGGGCTAGAACCCAAAATGTGGTCCCCAATAAAGCAAAAAATATTGAAACTAGTTTGATTCATGTGGGGTGTCACATTCTTGGGTAATGTTGCTCATATAATGGTCTAATAATAATTATAGGGGATGTTATTCTATAAATATCCAATATAGATTGTTCCTAGACCATCTCCAACTTTTTGGTTCTATCTAGGTTATTCTACACTCCCAACCCATGTTAATCACTCCTACAGTCCATAAACTCATGTTGTGTAAACCACAAAGAATTCAGTAACTCTTCCAATAACTCCTCATTGCAAATATTGGCTCCATGATATCTATAGGTTCAACATACATCCTTTTATGTCAACTAATATCAAGGGAACATATTCCTAGATAATTTAGACTCATCCAATTTAACTTGTTTGGTTAGTTCCTTTCACACGACCCAAAGGTGATGGCATAAAGAATTCCAAACCATGACCATCATTAACAAAGGGTCTATTTTAGGGAAGTAGCTCTGAGTTGGCCTATATAATTTTTCCCTTTGATCTTGGGTGGTCACAATAATTTATCAATTTAATTTTAATTGAATATTCATAATAAAATTAAGAAATTACCACAATCTAAGGAGATTTTTCGATATCAGGGTGATCCCACACACACAAATTCCTATAAAAACTTGCATAAATACATATGAAATGTATTTATGTCTTAATACCTCAATTTTAATCATTTACCAATATTTCCATAGGTTGTTAGTTAATAAAATAAACTTATAAGGCTCATCCTAGTGAAAAAATATTTTTAAAATGCATAATACACAATTAACATGGAACATCTGAATAACTACCAAGAACCCATAAGAGGTACAATTGAACCCTTAGTAATTTCCTAGGCCAAATACCTAACATGAATCATTGATTCTGAAATTAATTAAACTCTATTATATTGAAAACCCCCCAAATATTTTACGAAAACATCCTAAAATAATAATAAAAACAACTTATATTTCCAATATAGACCACATGAAATCATATATAAAGGTTGATGAAAAGCCCAATAAGAATTAGGTGATTCCGCCATGTTCTAGTGGAATAAACAAAAAACTCCATAAATATATAATTGATAAATTATACTGAATAGATTATGGTATACAATTGGTTTAATATACGGTGAAACATAATGAAAACTAGTGATAAATTATACATTAATCATTCTAAAATAAATGTGGAAGAAGGAGGTGATGGATATGGGTCATCCAGATTTAACGAAAAAACAAAAATAAAAAAGTAGTTTGGTTTCTCCTCTCAAATTTTGAGGGGATTTTACCCCCAAAAATCACATTGAAAAGCTAGTGGTTCATATTGACTCCCCAGTGTTTGGTTGAAAATTATGATTAAGAAACCACCATTGCCTAAATTATTCTCTTTTTTTAACCCTAGGTGGCATATCCTAAGATTCATTCATTATCTTAAATCACCCATTTATGGCTCTCCTACTTATGGTATTTGATTATGAATCTTGGTTATCAAAAAATATCATAAAAAATTTAAAAAACTCATTAACCCTTTGGAATATTTTGATAATTCGTATGAACATAGACATTACAAAATACCTACCATAATAGTTATATGCTTATATAATCCCAATTGGTCATTCATATATACATATCATCCTATATATGGACATAAATTATTAATTTACCATCTATATTCAACATCAAATTGACAAAATTTCCTCTGAAGAAAAATATTTATACTAAGGCTCATGCACCACCGAACCAAGATTTGAAACTCAAAACCATTTCAAAAACATTGGGGTATCATATTCCTAAGACCATTCATCTTGAGAAACAACCATTTCACATTCAAAATCTCCTTTCATTATGTGGTTCACACCAATAATTATTTATCCCAACAATACCAATTTTGACACTTTGAAACATCCTCAATTTTAATTTCCTATAGTGACATAAAAATCAAGTTTAATTACATTATTTGAATTGTTTCCACTGTATTGTTAAATTTTTTGAAATAAATCACCTATTCAATTATGTAAATACACTATGTTCTCAATTATATAAAACAATTGGTCACACTATACATATGTGATTCCCCTTAACACATTGCATTCCTTCAAAAATATCAGTGAAACCCTAAAAAACTCACTAAAGATTTTATGATACACCCATTGTAGTCTCAATTTCACTATATTCAATCTTATGAAAATACATTGGATAGAACTACTTTGGCGATTCAATCTCAAAATCACTCAACCACCACCATCATACTATTTAAAAATAATAATCTATATAGATTCTAGTATCACTAGAGACATCACATGATCATAAAAACACACCCACCAATTTTGTTTCAGGGATTATACTATAATATTTTGGTCGAGTTTGAAACTATCCAAAATTGCTCATGCGTCATACAATGATAATATATTCATACCATATCAAGCATATTCTGATCATAACAAACCTTCCTGATCCCAACACCCAAACATAGAATCAATACGTTAGAAAAAGTTTTATATTTTTAGGAACTCTCTTTGTCATTAGAATATAATTTATATCCAAATAATACATCAATCAGTCTCCCAAAACCTTGAACATACCTACATGGGCTCATATCAACCTTGGATGATAGGACACTCCAAACTATATGATTTTACATTATATCACTCCACTTTCTAAAAACATTAACATCACACCCCTCACCCTTTCTCTCATAAAATGTGTCTAATAGACATGGAAACAACCCACTAACACTCATGTTCCACTAAAAATCAATTACTACTCATTCCCACTATCTTGGAATAGAACCTACAATAGTTATCATGACCATATCCATAATAAGCACATGTACCCATGATGGATGATGGTACAATTCCTACCAAAAAAATTAACTTAAACCTATCCTAAAGCATAACTCATTGTGCTCCTATATCCCACATATACAACTCATTTTGAGGAACACTCATTCTTTACTATGTTATAATTTCCTTTAACTATTATTGGACTAACCATATCACGACCCCAAATCCATTTACAATGTATCCTCTTCCATGGAAGGAAATTTAAATAATCCTTAACTAATACCCAATATATCCTGATCATAAATTTTTTTCAAAAATCTGTGGCTTTTAATTCTCATTTGACCTTTGTTCTATCAAATTTTCAATGGAACTATGAATAACCATTGTTTTCCATCTGAAACTAATGAACTATTAATAGTTTTAATCTCTCTTAACACCCAATCACAGACATAAATCATTGATACATGAGATATAATCTAGTATAATATGTTCCAAAGATAAAAAATTATCCATTAGCCGTAACACATCATTTATTCTATCATACCACACCTTTAACCATCATATTTATTTGATCCCATGCATGAAGTATTATCTTATAATCAGAAAACACCCATATGTGAACCAACCCAAAGGTACTAAAGCCTAAAAATACCATTAACATATTCAATATAATTTATAATGCATTTATCTAATAAAAAAATATCCTACAAATACATTATAGATCAGAGGGATCAATAAACCCCATTAAACTCCAATCATAGTTTTACATTTAGTATCATTGATCACAATCTCACTAAAAAATTGAGATAAATATCATGAACCTTATGTATCCTACATATCCACACAAACCTATTCTCTTGAAGTTTCATACCTCACAAGACATTTATTTTTTTGTCCATACCAATCATTATATTGTATCTGATATGCCAAAAAATCAACTAACGGGGTCTCATAAAACCCAAAAAATCCAACAATGTCATAAAAATACATCATTACAATATTCATTTTCAACCAACATCGTTGGTATCACAGAATAACAAACATTTCCATGAAACAACGATTTAACCTGAGAATCTACATACTAGACTGCTACCTAGAGAATCGCGAATGGATGATCAACACTACTTTAAAAAAATAAAATCATCCTAAATGTTTCATATCATGGAACTAGAATCACTGAATTGATTATTTATAGTTTCATTCCATGAAATATGGGAAATCACGATATATGTTGTTACTGACACTATAAATGAAGTAACTATATTTGGAAAAAAAGCAAAATGGGTTGATCATTATGCTTATAATTTTTTGGGGACCACATGCATCACTATATGTCCCATGAAGTAAGGTATCATATCATTAGCACCCCTATTGAGTGTCTTACCATATATACAATTGACATTCCATCATAAAAAAATTCATATAGAATTTATCTTTCACGGGTATAATTCTTCCAATTATAAAGAAATGAAATAGATTAATAAGTCATTCTTTTCACATTACAAATTTGAGCCTATCATTAGAGGCATAATCACATAATTAAAAAATTATATGTTATATGAATCCAACATTGCATGAATTATTCATTAAAAGGCCTCTATCCTCCTTCTTCCATGAGAAAAAATTTATAAATATTCCCATACCAAAAAATTACATCTTCATCACATGAGGTGAAATCATATACTACATCATGTCATGACATTTAAAAAACAAATATTATATGACCATGATAACATATTATTTTTTAAAAGTGGTGTTCCTGAAAAACTATCTCAGTATCCATCAATGAATTTAACGCATTCCTAAATATCATGGAAAAAAAATCCATAATAGTAAGTCAAATTGTAAAACCACTAATAAATCTTTATATCATCCTAGATCATATGTCACCCAGCTGGTGATTATTCCATATATAGAAAATGAAATTAGGAAAGCCTCCCAATGTTTCATAGGCTACTGACACATATATTGAGTCCATTATGGTACCATGTATAGATTATAAACCCATATCAGAGTGTGAAATCAAAAATAAATATCCAAACATTGTACATTTTATTGTATGATGTGATGATAAATAATTGAACATTATATATGAAAATAAAATGTACTCACTGTTGTATGTAAAATTTACAACCCCTAAACTAATCACATATATATAATATGAAAAAGTAATACAACAAAATATGTCTCCAATGCATCATCGAGGAACACTACATCCCAAAAAACCATTCCCACTCATGCTGATCTGGATTAATTGTGTGAAATCCATCCCATGTCCGACTATTTCCTACAACCAAGTAATGCTTTTATCAGTCACCAATATTCAATGGTGGTACAAGAAATTTGTGATTAAAAATTTCATTATGATTAAAAACATAATATGAAACCATCAGCATGGTATTGAACAAGCCAAAAATGAAGTTCTATTTCATTGGGGTACCCATAAAATAAAAAAATGGACTATATTAGGGACCAAAATAAAATATAAATCTACCATCAATACTCTTTGGAACTACCCTAATCAACCATTGTAGCTTTAATAATTATCGTGATTTCCCTAAGAACATTATGATGAAATTTCCCAATAGTATTATGAAATTAGATATCTACATTTTACATATAATCTATCATGGATATACCCTATATTATTATACACAGTTAGTCCATAATCCACCCAAGAGAAATGGAACACCAATTTTGTTGTTTTCTTACCCATTAGTGAAAAAACCCCATATATGGGAGTTTTCCCATTCATGGAATATTCTCATAGGCATCACAATCCATCCCTATGAAAGATTTATTATCTATTTGTATCCAAATTATTTTATATGAGAGATTTATTATATGTAATAATGGCATACCCTAGGGGGATTCTTAATTTAATTATCATATAGCATCCCATATGAGATGATTTTATTAAACATGTATCATAGGCCACCCATCATCGGTGTTTTCTCAAAATATATAATAGACCACATCTTATATGTGTTTTATTATCCATGTATCATAAGCCACCCCTTATGGATGTTTTTTGTAAAATTATCGTAAAAAAACTTATTGGTGTTTAATTTCTATATATCAAAATAAACCACCCTAAGGGAATTTTCCATCTAGAAAATAATTCCACTGTTAGGGGAACAATATATTCAAAATTAAATACCTCCCTAATAATTTTTTCCATTACATAACAAAAATAACACATAGGGAATACATAATAGGATATCTTTTAAAAACTAAATGATGGTTGGATGAATGGAAAAACCTTCCATCATGGTCTATAACCCTTTGTACCCACTCAGGAGTAATCATTTATCTGGGAACCAAGCGTGGACCCATTTGTAACGTCCCATGTCAATCACCAAAAATAGGGTTCATGGTCCAATATAAGATCCAGGAACCAATTCCAATCATGTAAGGTGTCATGTTACTATGTAATGATACTCATAGAGTTACCTCTTACACTTTAGATGGGATTTCATATTGGAAATAGTTAAGATATATATATTATGGACCATATTAAAGTATTTTGGTATAGTTTTGTTTTTTCACACACCCTACCCAATTCAATCCGTCCTACGAACCAACCAATAAATTTAACATAAAATGAAAGAAAGGGGATACTTGTCTCGCATACACACATCAATCCTAGAGAATCCAAGGTATATTAAGGGTATTCTTATATCCCACTATGGTTGATTGATATTAAGGGATCAAAATAATGGGACACTTATTTTCATATAATTCAACATTTATAGTTAGAATCCTTTATTGGGTATACCATTAATTAAATGATGTTAGTTAAAACCTTATCAATTGGTGATAAATGCTTCTTGATAGGGTAGTAGGTATTATGTGTCCTAGGAACATTGTTACTCTTTCTTTTTGTTCACCATGGCAATTAAATAATTAAATTTATAATTAACTTTTAGAATAAAATTAAATAATTTTATTAAACATAGGGTTTCAATTTATTTACGTTGGTACCACACACACATAAGCCTTTATCATCAGGCCTGAATCCATAGGGAATGTACTGAAAACCACCTACCCTAAACAGCATCCCATCGCAATATTTCAGTATGCCAAAATATTTATATCTAAAACCCTAGGATTCATCTATTTCCACTCTATGATTACGAAAATGATTGACCCTTAATGACCCTGTTATATCATACCCATGACCAAAATCTTTCGAGAGGTCTACATGGAACCAGTTGAATCATATTAGTCCAAATCCATAACATGTATCACAAATTAATAATTAATTTAAGACCAATTTAATAGTATATTCAAAAAAATACTATCACATCTTACTATAATTAAACAATGAGACACCATGTTAAATTTACACCCTAAGGATATCCTCTATCAAGGATGATAGAATACCCCCTAAGAATAAGTTGACTCGAACATTAATTGGTGGAATCACTATTGAAGACCAAAATTCTAGATATGAAAATTTATAAACAATTGAATATGGGATCTGATGAGATTATCATGAGTGAAAAAAAATGATAATCAATGGTAAAAACATCCAAAATCATAAAAAAAAGAATTATGGAGAAGGGGGACGAAGGGTGGGAGACGACTAGATCACATGAACAAACAAAATAAAAAATAAAGGGGATTCCCTTCTCAAACATGGGGTTGTTGAATTGAAATTTCTCCACTAAAAAATCCGACTAGTATTTAGGGGGGGGAACCTATTTTGATGGTGGATATTGGTAGTGGAAACAACCATTTCTAGAAAACATTGGATATCAAGTGTATTGTTATGTCTTTGGCATTAATAACCACCATATCTCACCCATGATCACCTAAACCCTCGGGTAACTACCCTAGATCCATTCCATCCCAAAAAAACACATGTTTGGGGTTATACAAAACATATAATCGTATTCTCAAATTCTTTTCTAAAATTGACTTATCTCCCTATATAAAAAATTCATATTCCATCTAAAATTTATTTCATACCCATATGGTCACATGAAATAAAGGTGAACACCTCTTCATTTAAAATTAATCCACAGTACATCAACACCTAATAATTTTATGAATTTCTATATAAAATAAATAAATTAAACTAGTCTTAAAACATTTCTATGTATAAATATTTAGCTAGTTTTCGTTGAAATTAATTTTCTTATTATCCTATGAACACTAATAAAAAATTGTATCAAATAAAAAGAATTTCAAAAATTAAACCCATATGAACCTTTTTTGGTATAATTAGATGTTTTACCATTATCCATATTATAAACCATATTATATATAAGCATGATAATAATTTGAATTTGTTGGTGAGTATAACTCAACATATTATCATATAGGTATTCACAAATTACTCTACATATTCTTAATTACTCAAAAATAAATTTTAAAGGATGAAAAAAATGTTGATGGTGAATATTATAATAAAACATAAAAAAACATATCCAAACTACCCATTTAATCAATTGGTAATGTTAAAAATGAAAAAAAAATTAATTTTTAATTAATCACAACATAGTAAATTGTTAGAGTAATAATTTATATTTAATACCATATATTACTTTTAAAAAACATTATTGGCTAATGATAATTTATAAATACATATCACCCACAATATACAAGATGTTAAATTTCCATCATTGACTTATAATCATGAGTGTACCAATCATGCAGTAAAATAGAAGAAAAGATTCTAGTTTATACTCTACATGTGAATAATAACATCACCATCTAATTAGGTTATAAACCTATGTTTGTGTGTCTGTGTGATAAACTCTTCCTTTTTGAGATATAGTAAAAAATGGCCATTAAGGTAGTTTGTTCATCCCCAACATCCATTAAATATAATATTTATAATAAATAGTAATTTTTAAATCAATCAAAAAATTTCATTAGTGAAAAAAACCAACGAGTTCATAAATTCACATATATATTTTTCATTCAATTCATACTTCATGATTAACCATTATATATAAAATAATGTCAATTTATATTTTAAAAATTATAAATGAATAACATGGTAATAATATTTACAAAAATGTATTTAAACATTAATTTAGAGATAATGTAATTCTATAAAAAGATAATTTCATATGTATTAATTTTTTGAAATATATATAATGCGATCAAAGTTGTAATCCCTGTGGTGTTATTGTAATAACCATCCTTAGGAATGTGGATCGTAATTACCATCACTGAAACCTATAAAACAAAATAAAATAATTTTCAAAAATTAAACCATCAATTTAATAATTATATATTATCCTTTATTAATTTGAAGGTCATAAGAAATTCATACGAAAAAAATAGTTTCCATTCAACTCACAACGAAGTTCATAATGAATCCTTAATTTAATTCCTATGAGAACCGATGTTTTTATTCATTATTTGGTGTACCTAAATTTTTTCTCGAGATAACTAATATGAATATATAACCTATATAGAATAAAATAGGACAAATGAGCTGAAAAATAAAAACAAAAATGAAATCATCAAATATCAATGTCCCACAACCACAGAATGGGGTCTTGAGGGAGGAGGATGAAGGGATATCTCCCCCATCCATGGCTACCCAGACATAAAAAATACAATATAGTTTATTCCCATTTTGTAAATATATTTTACTAATAAATGATTACTAAAATAAGTGTGCTAAAAATAATAATATAACACTTGATAAAAAAAAATTTATATAATATTCGTTTTAATATATTAATAATATCGATTGGTCTAATAAAATAATTATAAAAATAATAACTAGATAACATGTATAATATTAAAAATAATAATATTATAATTTATAAAATATTTTTATAAATAAAATACCTATTTTTATGATATTAATGATGATTATGTCCAAATTATTTACTAATGCGTGCACACACACAGACACACAAACATATATATATATATATATATATATATACATAACAAAAAACATCCATTAATATTAAATGATTAATAATTCATGTTATGAAACACTTCAAAATATTATAATAAAAGAAATATATATATATAATGTAATATTAATAAATATATAATATTTTTTATTTATAAACCTCATGGTGTTAAAAAATGAGTTTTATGATCATTACATACATATTCCTATAAATAAATTTACAAAACAAAAAGACAATCTAATCAAAATATTCAAATGTATTATTTCAATAATGGAAATTTACAGATTCTTCCCTATAAATGGTGTTGGCAAGGCATTGAAAACATCAATGAAATTTGATAGAGGTGTTTATTTGAATCCATGTTAGAAATAATTTTTTAACCCAAAAAATTTTGAAAATAAATTCAAAAAAAGATTATAATATGGCGGTTATTAAATCATCAAATAATGATGGTCAATTTTAATTCTAATGAGACTTTATAATCCATTATTAATTCAGGTCATAGATTTAAAAAATCGAATGACAAAATATTTCTATTAAAATTTTACGATATATTAAAGAAATATTTACCTTTTTATGATTTTAGAATCTTCCCAATGCATTGAGTAATTCATAAACAAATAGCATGGTAAATAAATATTTAACTGTTTTTTCATGTAATTATTTATATTCAACACATAACCATAAACTATCATACTTTTTATTGTAATCAGTTTAATAATTCCATCTTAAATAATTTACACTGTTTATAATTATTATCATCTATATAAATAAATAAAAATATTTTCACAAATTAACAATAGATCTATTCAGTTAAATAAAATTGGAAATTAAAAGAATTATTTGTAGGTAAAAATGTGAACAGAAAAAACTGATTCTTATGGTGATAAAATGGATATTATACAATATAAAATACCTAAATGAGGTTAGAATATTTTTTGGATTGTACATATCTCATTTAAGAATAAATAAATAATTTTTTACCAAATCATACACAGACCCATGGTTTACCTAGTGATTAGAACATTGAGAAAATGATTATAATTAATTCCAAATAATGATATTAATTATTACTGAAATTTAGTTTTATATTATATATGATATAATATATAATCTATGAACCAAATGTTCATAAGTAATCCACAATCAATATAATTTTGGAAATTATGATTAGTAATATATAAGAATAAAATGATATAATATAACCTCTATACATTAAAATAAATCCATTAAAATTCATAATATCATCACATCCCAATACTACGTAGACACATAATGTGAAAAAGTATTATAATATATTATTATTTATAAAATGGAAGTCCAAAAAAATTATCAATCCTTCTCTGATATAAGAATAACTTTTTTTAGTATGTCAATATATATTACTATAATTGGAACATAGTATGGCCAATAAAACAACATTAAGAATTACTAAATTAATAATATAGGGTAAATATTTCATAGAGAAAATATAAATAATTTAATGCATTATATGTTGACTAAGGTGTGATGTGGTTATCATTGTATTTAATCACAATGAATTTAATTCTAGAAAAATAAAGTGAGTATATAAATTTACTATCATTAGTGAACCGAAATACCATATTAAAATGTAATTTTAGTTTAGTATAAGAATATATTTTTATTTTTGTAACATTATAGTCATTTTATTTTTGTACCAACAAAATTCGATCCTAAGATTGACATTCACCAAAATTAATATCTAATTACTGATATTTAATTTCTATAATTTATCTCTTCAATAATATGTAATTCATTATATATATTTAAATTATACAATGTATAGATGAATTACATGAATAAATTGAAATAATTATTACTAGTTTAATAATGAATTTTATATTTTTCTAAGACAAAAATAAATATTCACAATATTTTTTAAAAATAATAAAAAAATGAAATACAGATAAACAATCAGATATATTTCTATAAAAATATTGGATCATAGACATCTATAAGTAACATGTATATATTTATCCCTATTAAAAAACTAATATTAATAGAATAAATATTTATATATATATATAATAAAATTTAAATCACTGAAGAAAATATTTAAGGATGGGAAATTTTATTCATATAGTATATTAAAGATAACTTTTAATTAGTATTGGGGAATGCATAATCCTTACATGGTTGTGGAAAAGGTGAAAGTTAGTCGACGTGGCCTAAAAAATGGAATACTTGAATGAAAATTTTAAAAGAAATTTTAATATTATTTGATACCATAATAATATATAATTAAATATTTAAATAAATATTTATATATTTTTCATCCATAATGATATCAATTCTTTAATTTAGGACGTAATAAAAATAATTTAATAATTATTTAAAATATTTTACCAGAATATATTATTTTATAAGAAATAAAATATTTTTTAGTTAATAATAAAATTTAAAAAATTTCATTACTTATCATTTAAAAATTGATCATGGATTTTTAATTAGCATGATTGGATTTTGTACTAGAGAAATTTTGAAGAAAATTTAAAAATAATTATTTTTTTGTAAAAAAATATATTAAAATATGTTTATAGCAAATTATATAAGATATCATTTTTCTGTAAAATTAATATTATAATTTCTATAATATTTTTCAAGGAATAAAATATTTTTTTTGTTAAATAGTTTATTTAAAAATATAATATACAGTCACTAAACCTATATGTTATTTTCCAATATTGAACATATTTTAATATTCAAGAAAAAAATTATTTACAAATAGAAATTTTCATGTTTAAAAACATATATAATTACACATTTAATAATGAAACAACTATGATGGATCATACTGTAATTTTATGGTAACTTGGAACGTTTAGTTAACTACATAATTAAATAATAATTTGTAACTATGTAAAAATGAATGGTGTCTTAAATTTTTTAATTAATAATGTACAAAAATTCAGTTGACACTATATCAAATAATTTATGTTTAAAATTTTCCATAACTAGGGAAGCTAACCATTAATTATAGATATAAAATTTTAATTTACTAAAAATGATCAATTGAAATGGAAAATTTCATAAGTAAGCCATTAAACCTTAATCATATTGTTTGAACACAAATATATACAAAAAAACACTAGATTCCTCCATCATAAGTAAATTTGGAAATGAATTTAATGATTCTTAAATTTATACATCATTTCCTTCCATAATCTTTCTAAAAAATACAAACCAATTTCTATTATATTAATTCCCGGCCTGATTTCATAAAATCATAAATCAATCAACAAATTTTTTTAATTTTAGATATAATTGCATCTTCCTTTATCAATATAAAATGTAGGATAACATTAAATAATCATCCAATAATGAACTATTCCACTTAATAAATTTTCAATATTTGTAATTTGCATTCCTAATTTATGAAAATATACATACTACTTATTAAAATAACTTCTGATTTACCTCTTATTATAAATTGAAATAATATCTTAAATACTGACCACAATTATAAATTCCCAAATCACCCAATAATAAAAAAATAAAAAAAATAATATTTCTTATATTTTAAAATAATTTTATGTTTTTACCAATATTCAAAAATTCCTCCACATAAATATACCCTTCAATAATTTAATATAAATCCTAATCCAAAAATAAATTAGATCCATATATTACATGAATAAATATTCACAATCCATTCCATTAAATTTCATGATATCATTACAATAAAAATTTAAAAATCCATATTTCTCTTTCAATGATCTACATGTATGTCTCTAAAAAATAAAACATAACCTTAAATTATTGGTTTCATTTAAATTTTAATATAAATATATTTTGATAAAAAAATAAAAAAATTAATCATAAAATGAAGAAATTATTTTTTTTATAATAATATTGTTTATAAATTAACCAAATTAATTCAATTCATAAAATTTTACATTCATTTTAATTTGATCACATGAAAACATCCATAAGAATTGTCCATAATGCATGAATATTTTCATATAGTAAATAAGTAATCATTAAAACAACAACTAACCCATTTACATGTAATATAAAATCCATATTATTTCAAATATATTAAAAATAATATCATTACACATACTTGTTATGTACTATTTCATTAAAAACACTTATAAATACTAATAATATATTTTAGATATATATTGAGAAAATCAACCTCATTGAATTAGTGACACAATGAATCTAGTAAACCTTTTAAACAATACGAATGAAGGTTTTCCACATATTTTTACATAAATAACAATTATTTATTGAAACATAATAGATAGAGAACACTAAAAAATATTTAAGATATAAAAAAATATTACCATAAATGAACATCTTTATTAAAAAAATGTATCTATAGATGTATAAAAAAATCATCCTAGAAATAATGTAAACCCCTATTTAAATATTAATAAATCTAAATAAAATAATTAAATTATAAATCAAACAATATTAATAATATTGAAATTAGTTTTATATTTATAAAACAAATTAAAATTAATTTATAAACCCCTGTAAAATATTAAAAACATTTATAAAACTAAATTTATTATAAAATTTTTATTGTTATTTTAAATAATTATTGAAAAATGTTAATATATCTCAATATATTTTCTTATATTATTATATAGTAATTACACTTTAAAAAGTATTATAAAACAAAACACTAATTAAAAATTTTAATTTTTCTTTTTAAATAAATTGATGTATATTAAATCTTTAAATAGCCCTTTTTCAATTACAAAGTAAATAGGAACTATAAAAAAATTAACTATGTCAACTATAATACCTATTAAATGGGTCATAAATACCTTCTTAATTAGTCTATGATTTATATAAACAATTTTAACTCAATGATGGCACCATGGAATCCTGTATGATGAAATTTTCAACTGGTGATGATGGTAATATAAGCCTTATATGGATAAGAACAATTGAGTTGGCGATGAATTAGTGTCAAAATTTATGAAGAATAACCAAGTAAGATCTCCTTATGCCACATGAATTCAAACATATCAAGGAATAGGGACTCTTCATAATGTTACCTAATATAGTGATGTGGTGGTGATACCCTCCCATTTAGAGTTGAATGAATATTTCATCTATTGTTTTAGAAATGGCATGTCCAGCCATATGATTCATCATTAGAGTCTTTTTTTACTTTTAATATCCTTCTAATATAATAATTATGTGAAAATATATTATCTAGTATTGTATAGGTTTCCAAAATCCTTGATTAAGTATTGCATAAAATCCACATAAACATGAAAAAAACAAATTTATTTGGGAAAATAGAGGTAGTTTTTTCAAATAATGTTCAATTCATACACAAAAATGGTATCCCGCAGATATACTACTTCCCTAAATCATGTACCCTACCCAATTTACCATAATACCAAACACCATATTTCTATAAAACAAGATTAAATATTGTGTTCCATACTACCACACACCCAAATGAACTCAGAGGCACACCCACACATTGTTATGTATGAAAATAATTCATACCTCATCACTTGAGGATGTTTCTGGTGGTTACCTATAATATTTGGCCTCCCATTAATAGGTTTAATTATAATAATACCTTCCCAAACTTCCATATATAAAAAATTGAAAGAGAGCATAAGTTCACATAGCTCTAATGTATACACTTATGTCTTTTGTGGGCTCCAACAAATGTTCTTTTTGAAACAATTTATAATGGAATAGAATTAGAAACAAGGTTCAATATTTTGTAACTTTAATCTTACCAATTCGATTCCTTCCCATGAAATACTAAATTTGATTCAATCAAAGGTATTCCAAAAGTGGAATCAAACCATTATCTTCTATAAGTATTATTGAACTAATTCTTAATGGACCTATCTGGATCCACATCACATAGGAATCTAACCAATGTATTCCCCATTAATCCATTTCTCCAAGATAGGTTGTCCTACAAAATGTTGACCTATATGGACATCCTATTTTATAGGTGACCATCACCGTTTTTCATCTACCAAGACCACTAATATAGGCAACGATGCCCCTAGGTCGGCTACCTAGGTTCCCAACAGTATATATTGATAGGGCCCCACACCAAGACCCCCAATCTGGTGTAGTGATTTTATAATACCTTCATCCCAATCTCAATACATCCTTAATTTACGCCACTCCCCCATAAAATATAAATATAAATTCCAAGGCCTTTTTGGTTTTTTTCTGGAAAATTTTCAATTATTATATATAAACAACAAATATAATGAAGAAATCGAATTGATTCAAGATATTCCTCATTAATTTATGACATAAAATTATTTAATATCATATTAATGGTTTCCTAAAATCCAAGGAATTAAAATTACACACCTTGTTCACAAATATACCATGAGTTTAAATACTCCAATTATATTACATATATTCCTTGAGATAATACTACTATCATAGATTCCCAAAATTACTTCTATTGATAATCCCCTCATAGTTCTTTAAAAATACTTCCACTGACTAATGGTTAGGTTAAATCTAAAAGAGTCACTCCATTTTTAATACCCAGACTAAACCCTTTATAGGTTCCATTCACCAAATAGTCCACTCCACATCATAATGAACTATTTGAGGGCTATCCTGAATGTATGGACATAAAAAAACAAGTATGGTCCCTATCAAATTATTAGAAAAGGTACCTTATTCATAACTAAATTAAACTAAAATATACGGGTCACACACCCTTCATGGGTCCACGCAGGAATCCCATCTCTTTAGAACAATCCTAACTCTATAAAACCTACTACCTCATTTAATATGATTTCTATGCCTCCATGAATGTTGATAAATTCTATATTTCCTTCCTAAATATCATCAATCTATATATTGATGAGATTTGAAAATAAAATTATAGTTTACATATTTCTCTTTAGAAAATTCCTCTTAAATTCATGTTTCAACAAATAAATTACATCAATATATAAATAGTACTCTTATAATTAAGGATTTAAAAGAAGATTTAATAATTCTATAAGAATTCATTAAACATTAAATAATACACTTTGTAAGAGGAACGTGCCTCCCATAATCTTTTCCATTGAGTGGTTACATAATGAAAACATATGTTATTGAGATTAGTACTCCATTTAGAATTTAATAGATTCATGTGAGTCTAAAACAACCAAAATTGACCCTGGAAAAAATTTATAATTTTGAAACAAAGTACTGCTCCTAATGTGAAATCCATTATATAATAAAAAAGTTGATTGAAATTTCATTCTTATTAATGATATTACACTAATGTATTTCATATTTATCCCACATAATCCAAATGGAATCATTGATAAAGATACCCAAGAAGATTGAGCTCCCTATTCCAACTAGTTGGAATGATTGAGAGGAAACAATTTTCAGAAATCAACAGTTTATTATACCTCAATAATATATCACAATAATAATAAAATATTCCATATATCGGAGTCATTGATATTTACATTGTCCTAATAATAATTTATAAAAATAAATGGTGAATTAAATAAAGAATTTTTTCCTTCATTTACATGTAATTCAAGATTTTATGCAACTCTATCAAAATTGGAGGGGATAAATCCATTATGTATAACCCAATGTAGAAACTTATGTAGGTTAAATTTGATCCTAAAATAAAAATCAAACTACACTGAGAGTCTATCGCATGATCATGATAACTCATACCTTCTATACAAGTAATAAATTTATGTGTATGTATAGTATTTGAAAAAATTCACCCTCAAGCTTACCATGTGGGATCCGACAAATCAAGGGAAGTATCACCATCACTGATTATCTATAATTCTAATGACATATATAGAGAATAGGTGTTTTATTAAATAATGTAGAAACATTAATCCAAGAAAAAGATACTATTAGACATACCAATCCATTTTAAACCAACATATAGTCCATATCCTTACAACTGCTAACATCTGAATGATCTATCAACGTTTCACAATAGATGTCTGTGGACAATTATAGATAGAAATTAGCTATATCAATAAAAAATAATAAATGGTGAACTTGGTGGCTCTTTTAATATACACCTAACCAATGATGGAGATAATATCATAGTATCTAGGTCCTCATAGTGGTTTCCCATTAAATTTTTCACTTTTCAAAATTTGGGTATTCATGTTTTGGTGTGTTCTATATGTAGAAACAACATACCAAGGGAAACCGTATCCCATTGGGTTTGAAGAATCTTTCAAAAAATCAATTTTAGTATCATCCATTTTAATATCGTATACCTATAGTATTAATATACCCTGTCAAGATATTTTTTTTATTATAAGTCTAAAACTAATAATTTTCATCATTTTTTACACGGTAATATTCTTCAACATGATAATAAAAATGATAACAACAAATATGATTCAAATATGGATATTTACAGTCATATAGTGGATTGTGGGAGAATTCTAACATACTCAATATATAATGAAATATCATTATTGTTTTCCCTTTAAAATTTTACATAGCTAACTAACCAGCATTCTAGTTCTAATAAAATGTATAAGGAATCCTGACTTCCATAGTTGGGTCACCAATCATGTGTGGTAAGATAATCATGTAAGATGACATGATTACTAGTTCAAGGTTATTTAAGGAATATTATGTTGAACAATTCTGAATTAATTTTATGAAACATATTTTTGGGTTTTGATTTTTATAGTTTGATTTCATAACTACTCTATATGTCAGTCAGTAGAGGGTATTTATTACTCATCCCTAAAAGTTTTTATTATATTACCCCATTAATATAACATATTATCTACAGACCTATTTGAAAATTACATAAATTGATTATGAATATCCCCCATAACAATGGAAAATAGACATTCAATTTAAGAAATACATTTGGTTCATTCTAAAGTTATTTAAAAAACTATAGTTCTAATGAGTGAGCCATACTCTGATGGGGGTGATTTTAAAATCTATTTTCTTGTAAAGTAGTGGTATTCAAAGAATTAATCAATGAATTTATATCTTAGATGGATTCTATGGAAGGTAAATGTGAATTAGTATAACTATAGTGGAAGAAACATCATATTTTGGTAGATTTTACTCATTCTCTGCCAACATTTAGATACTCTAAATTCTAAACATTCGATTGAATTATATATTTAGAGTAGCATCTGCAATGTTTTTCTTATTAGTGTGGTTCATGGTCGGTAACCCCATAATAAAAATTTGATTCGTTAAATTAATTATTCATATTGATATTGATGGTAATATGGTTTTACAATATCCCTGAATCTAGGTATATTTGAAGCTATTAATATCCTTTTTAACAACACATATTCTAATTCATCTTTGTACCATGGAAAAACTATCCCTGACCTCTCAAATTATATGTAGTGAGAGAATGATAGAGTTAAATAATTCACAGAAATACGGATGGGTCGAACACAATACATTTAAATAATATTCCCCATTAATAAAAACTAGATATATATTTGGATAAACTACAAGATGTGTTTTAAACAATTATTTCACCTTTAATGTATAATAGTAGATTTTTGGATATTGTGACTATAAAACAAAAGATGAATGATTAGATTATATGATATAAGAAAGTAACCTACGAGACACCACCACTAAAGATAATGAAATCATATAAATCATAAATGACAATTTTCACCCTCATGATTATTTAGATGAGGTGACATCACATTAAAAATTAAAGAATTAGATTATTTTTCATTCTATAATAATTAGGTTATATGATATATAATCTCATTAGAAAAGAAAAAATACTGTCATGTTCGCAAAAATCAATAACATAGATAAAATAGTGTTGAATGAAAACCCAAATTATATGCATACCATATTATATTTAGTCACCTGATCCAGGAATGTAACATTATTGAAGATATATTATAAGATTTGTATAATGATAATAACATTTAATTGAATTATCCAAGGTAACTGGTGATATTTAAGTTATCCATTAGCCCTAATGAAGAATATGGTTTGGAAAATTATGAAAAAGGGAATAAAGATAATGTACAAGCTTGATAATCGTGAATATAGAGAATAATATGCATGAGATCTTCAGGGAATTATTTAATTAACCAGTTGTTACCCAAATTCCCCCTAAAACATTTACTATAGTTCAGTTTAATTCATATTCTAACAAAATATATTTAAATGAGAATAGGATATGAAAAGAACTAGAAAGGTCCCCAAGTATTCCATAAACCCATGGAATTCATATCCCCTGTCATTAAGATAATTTCATTGTACAACTAAATGAGAAAAATTGAATCATCCCATTATAAAGTGTCCACTTTTCTAGAGAATAAAAAATAATAAAAATATCACTAAATAATATACTAATCCCAATAAGAGCTCAAATGGGAACCATCTAATAAAACTAGGCCACAAAAATATTCCCACCAAATGAGATAGTCTTCTATTGTTGAGAAATAGTCCACCCATATTAAAATTATCTAAGAAATGGAATAGTTCACTAAGTAGAAAGTGTTTCCTATAATAGAATATTTTATTTCTATCCACATGTATTCTAATATTAGGGGCCGCTAAAATTAACAATATATAATTGAAAAAATGTTTGTACTTATAAATGGATATAATTGTATTGTTAAAAAAATATTTGTTAGTGATAATGCATCGATACAAGAAATCATTAATATTGTTTTATATCAAGATGGATGATTTATCTAGTGTTAATGGAAGGTAAATCTTTTTGGATCGATATTTGGAATCCCATTATTATCCACTCATCATACTAATAGGAAAACATAATGAATCATTATGTCTCTTTCCTAGTGTCCACCAATATATATTGATCTCATTAATGTTGTTGTTGTAATCACAAATATATAAATAAAAAATGAAAAAATCTATAAAAAAAATATGGAGAAACATTTAGGAAATAAATCCCCATCACGATGATATACTGGATATGTCCCCCATTTAACAAGTTAGATGCATAAAATATTAACCCATTCAATTGAGTACCACCCCGATACATCATCCGGATTTCTATCCCCATTGTGAAATACTAGAATAATATATAGTGGTTCAACATATAATATTATACCCCATGCCAGAGGTCTAAGGTAATTTTAATATTATATATCCCTTCATTGGGTTGATTCAAAATAGTTTTTGACCTCAATGACCACCACAATGTCCTCAAAAAAGATAGTGATATCAAAGTTAGTGGTGGAACCATAAATGAATTAGTTATCATTGGTATCATTACTTGCATCCAAATAGTATTCTCATAGATTCACAACTTCTTAAATATAAAAATTAATCATATGATAATGTTTATAGATATATATATATATAGTCCACATGAAAATTGATGCATTTATCCTAAGAGGGGAAATTGATGAAGGTATATTAAATTAATTCATAGAATATTTCTATGTAGATAACTCATTCATTATTTCATAATATATTATAGATATCAAATATATTTATACTTGAGGTGGTATATTTGATATACCACTTTAATTAATTTCCCTACAATCAATTATTTTGTCATAAAAATGTGATTTTCTTCCTCATTAATTTTTGGCTATATATGTAATTAAATGTGGTTATAATGATGTTTGGGACAACCAAATATATGTTTTGTCCATGTGAGCTATCAAATAAGAAAAATAATTATAAAAGTTAATCTTGGATATCTATCTATAAAATAGATATTGAACAATGCATGTTTTTTTTGTCATTAAAAGGTTATATATGTTTTTTCTATTCATTATATAATAAGTTTCATAAGATATCAAGAGTCAAGATTCTATAAGAGGTTGTTATGAATTATTATTTAAATTATTATAACATATGGTAACTTTTGGAACATATGATTAATTAATTATTTTACTTTAATTATTTACACTATAACTATATAAATAATATTCTAATAGAGTTATAAAAACCTAATATACATTAAGAACACCTGAAAGTTATTCTAAATCCAAGATAAAATAGCATAGAAGAAAATACATATCCAACATAAATACTTAAATACATGACATTAAAATGAAAAAGACCAAGCCCTAGTAATAATATATTATACTATATGACACATGATCATTCCCATGTGACATGAAAAATCATTTTGAATGGTCTATATAAAGTAACCATATAATATCTCTAGTCATCAATCTCATATGACATTAAGGTGTGTTCTTCTATTTTCATAAGGCATTATTCTTCACCGGCCTCTCCCATTTATACTAGGTGAGTTGAAAATATTATCAAATTAAAACATACTTCTTAAACATGATAAGGATAACACTAAAAATTTCAATGATTCACCTCATTGAATACGGAGACATCAAATCATTTCATGTGTTTTTTAGTTTTTTTTCCACTCTTATTAAGCTCTATTCCATTTTTCCAAAATAGACATTCCAACGCATGATGGAATAACTGAATGGTATTCCAATGCATTTCATGGCTATATCCTCTTCCACCTTACATAAATCATTCCAATAACGTATGTATCACCCCTAAGAAAAAAATCATCAATAGATATTCTCTAGTTGGGAATGTTAAAAACCAAGATTCGATGTTTTTCAATTGGATACCAAAAAAATGTGTTTAGAAACCCCCTTTGGATTCCCCACTAATTGAAACTAGTAATGGGTTTACTAAATCATATAAATTAGTCATGTATAATTATATAGTGAATCAAATAGTTCCACATGAGCCACTATATGACCCCTAAAGAATATTTTTGATCTCAAAATAGAGTCACAAAAGAATATGTTCTACATTCCAATAGCATGGTAGTGGTTTTTCCATTAAAATGGTGGACATATTACTACCAGTATTCATTCCATTAAATATCATTCAGAAATTTTATGTATATAGTTACCTTATCTGGTTATCATATATTGAAATGGGTTATAAATAACTCTATTTTTTATTACCTTATGGATTATATAAACTATTTAGGAGACATTAGGTTACATTGGATTGTACTACTTCAACCATTGGTTGTTGGTTCATGAAAATAAATAAATATAATCCCTAGTCCATATTACATGGCCTAATCATTTGGGGGTGTTATACTCTATGAATCCTCATATGTAAAAATATCCCTTTATATAAGATTCTAATCTAATTGGGTTTTGTATTTTTTATGAGAAATGATGAATATTAATACATATAATTGAAATAGTAAATAGGTTCACCTATATTATGATGAAAATCCACCAATCCATAAACTATGTTTTGGTATTCTTATTAAAATATGATATGTAGTGACTAGTGGTTATCTTTTCTTTGTCCTAACTAACAATTTCCATCCCATATAATCTCCATGGAATCCTAGTGTATGGGTGTTCCAATTCGTGATGGGTTTTCTATAATTGGTCTGTATTTGTATAAAACCATTTTATTTGAAGAAAAATATATGGTTTGATTCCTATTAAAAAATCATATATAGTGACTCCAATTTATTCTTTCTATGATCAACCATAAATTCCATTCTAACAAATCCCCTCATTATGTATGGTATCCTTTTTAATGTCATGTTTTCTTTTGTAAGGATATAATATAGATTGATATATTTTCCACCTATAACAATGTGTTTCATGATTCCATTTACCAAAACATATACATATTTGTGTATCATGTATCCTAATAAATAAATTACGTTTAATATCATTCAATATTCATTTCATTCATGGTCTTTGAATCCTAAAAATTAATTTTGGATCTAATCTTTTACACTAACACTAGGTGAATATCTATACAAATACATTTTATCAGGTGTAAGATCCAGATTTACTTACAGGTCATAGAATAACATATATTGGTTTGAGTTTTATGCCAACAAACTATGAACAAAACATCATTTAAAGTAGTTCACCATTAACAAAATACATTCTTCCTTCCCATTGAGTCCAACAAACAGCATGGAGTAAATCTTATAAGTCAGATTATCGCTTTCCTAATTCTTAATAAAAACATTATTTGGATAAATATATGTGGCTATAATTATCTTCTATTGTTTGAAAAATATTTATGATCTTAAATATAATCAATTCATGGATTATATAACACAGAATTAAAATGAAAATGAATGATACAGAATGACATAACTAGTAAAACCCCTTAATGGGAGGCATAAAAATTTGTAATGTCTCTGATATCCTGGACAATTTGTTATATGGATTCAGAATGAGATATAAGGATTAATTGAAATGAATATTATAATTAAAAGGCACAATTTATTTTTATGTATAAATAGAATTAATGGATTCCTGATAAAAAATCATGTCACTACTCACTAATCCATACACATATATGAATTATTTAAATGTTTGACAATAAAAAAAAGGAATGATACATGAATTATTTTGAATATAAAAAACTTAATGTGTGTTCAATGAAAAATTCATCTATTTTCCCTCAAAGAGTTTCCATTTATGACTAAATAAAATATTTTAGCTTAAAATGAAAAGAAAATAAATCATTTAAAAACTAGACCATGGCACTAGAAATTGTAAATATATGCATATTATATGCACTTTTGGAGGAAAAAATGGGAATAAATTCTCCTCACATTGTGAACATGACAAAAAATATTTTTTTGTTATATCGTCATTTTTGATAATCTCACGTCATAAACGTTTTCATTCTATCACCATTAGATGATCATGTACTCAATAAATATCAAGATATATCCCTTCTACCAAATTATGTGTTCAATAAATGGTAGGATAACCTTCATGGTTCTAAAACACTTCTTGAACATATTTTTCATCACCAAGACTCTTCATATCATTAATGATTAAGGAATAACTAAAAACTCTTATTGTTATTGTCTTCGTGGAAAAGTAAAAATTGTTTTGTAGTTATTCATGTCTAGGAAACACCTAGAGATGAGTTAATAATCCACTCACATAATCCCAAAAACTATGAGAATATTTCAATGAATCACACTTTTTATAAAAAGATTTAAAAAATGACAGACTTATCTAATATTTCTCCCCTCTGAATGATGAATAGAATAATTTCCTATGTTCTAATAAGTAGAATATATACCATGTTTTTGGTCATAATAAGATGGTCCCCCTTAAACCCCTGTTAATTTTTATGACGGTGTAAGGGTGATCCCTCTATTACCAGTGGATGAACTATTCTAATATTTCACAATTTCACAATTATTCGGACATTCTTATGTTTGATTTCCAATATTCACACTGAATTATTTAGTTGGATTCAAATAACCTTGATCTTCAGAACTGGTGCCTCAAACAGATTGTCAATGAATTATTATATCAACCAACTATTATTCGCATTAATATATATGTATTATTTTTAGTTGTAGTAAAATATTCCATGATTAGATATATTCCTCCTAGAATAAAATAATTATTGATTCATTATACTCCTCCTAGATGACCAGATTGCTTGATTTGATATTATTATTTTGGAAACCCCATATCCTTGAGTTGAAATATTCATCTCAAAACAATTCAAATTGGGAATATAGTCAACATTGTATAACCTAATACGACAGAAAACAATGGTTCATCCTACCAAAACATAAAAAATTTAGATTAAAATATTCTATGTATCATATTTACCTTATTTATGTTCTATATATATATAAGTATGGAGTGTATGGTTTTACCAATTCATGTTAGGTCTCATTAAATATCAATTAGTTCATATAAAACCATTAAATTTTAACTAGTGTACATGAATAATCTATGAAGAGGCACTTAATCCAGAACTATGTGTGGATTGGTTCATGTCCCAAAACGATGCACAGTGATTTAAGAATCACATATCTACAACCTAGAAATAATAAATTAATTTCAAATATTCCCTGTTAGTGAAACCTTTACCAATACATATAAGATCACATTATTTTCTCTCTCAATAGTTCATTCATTCACTCCATTTCACATTCCACAACCTAGGTGACTGATGTTTATAGTATATCTCTTCCATGAATAATGGGTGAAAACATTTCTACTCTAAATCGACATGTGGAGTTATCAATATCATATTTCTCATATCCAACAAAAAATTCACTTTAATATAAACAATAATATTGTGTGGTCTCTATATTATCCTTGGGTTTTCAATATTTTCTATACCCAATGATTCTATTTAAATAAACTCATATATTCATTCATTGGTGTATTCATCGATATTCTTCTTGTTTTGATCTAATATCAAATTGAAAATTTACTTTTCAATAACTATGTTTAGATTGATTCATGTTCTCATAAGATATGTAGAGATTTCAAAATTAAATATCCTAGAAGCATCCATAAATTCCAATTTTGTTTCAATCCACCAATTATTTTACTATATTTTTTCACCAATTCATGTATGGCTTCTCACTATTAACCCTACACTAGAATATCAAACACCACAAGTCAAATAATCTATATGGGAAATAAAATTCAATTATTAGTGTATTCATATGGAAATCATAAATTCATTTAAAAGAGTATTCCTTTGGGATTATCAAATGTATCCATTCAATAATTCATCTTGGTGAATCAAAACCCTTAAAAATTATTCCCCTCATTCAAATCAGAATGCTTGATTCAATTATTTTTATTGGGAAATAAAATTCTATAATTCTAGTATAAATAATTGGAAATATAATTATTCACTTTGATTATTACTCTATAAAATTAAAATGGCATGAGTCCTTTATTCCCAATGGAATACCAGATTTTACCACATGAATATTACCCAAAAAATATAAAATTCATTGAGTCATTTATTCTTCTTACTAAATATAAATCCTTGTGTTGAGTATTACACATCGAAATATCAGATTTCTTAAGTCAAAAATTCATCTTTGCATCTCAAATTACACATGTTGAGTATTCCTCTTGGAATCATAAATGCATCCATTCAAGTATTCCTTTTGGAAAAAAATTACCACAGTTAGATTATTCTCTTCGAAAACCAAAATACCTTTAGTTGATTATTACTATGGTAAAATCAAAATACTTAAGTCAATTATTCCACATATGAACCGTAAAATTAAAAGTTTTTTTATTCCACATAATAACATAAAATGTATCAAATTTATAATTCCTGTTAAAAATTTTAAAACCATTAATTATGTATTCTTGTTGGTTAAATAAAATTCGTTGAGTATATAATTCCTCATTGAGAACCAAATTCATTGAAAAGAGGCACTCCTTTTGGAAACCACAAAACCATTAGATGAAATTATCTATTTATAAATAAATTCCTTGATCATATTTTAGACTCATTGAATTTCATAAAATCATGATTTGAGATAGTCCCATTGAAAATACACTTTATTGAAATTATATCTGATAAAACCTACCGAATGTTCATGGAATTTTAAAATGTGAGATATATATATATATAAACTGATAATATTATTCCTTTAATTCAAAATAAATATATTTTGAAGGGTTATCTTCACAACTATGATATTTGTTTCTAATAACATGTCCACCTATTAAAGATATTATGTGAGCCTGTTATGGACGAAATGGGATGAATAAAATATAATGGAATCTCACGCAAACATAGAAATACACCAATAGTATCTTTATATATTCCATGAAATCTCACACACATTCATATAGATTTAATTCTTGACTGTTTACTAATCTAGTGACTGTATGGTAGGGGTATCCAAATCAGATTAGTTCATGGATTCCATCAATTACTAGAGTAATGATTTTTCCATCCTATTGATCAACCTTTAAATCTTTTTAGCACTCTAGTTTTATTAGAAAACTATAGATTTCGGATAATTTTATAAATCAAATAATAATTCATTACATAATCATTTATTATATGTCTCATAATGATAATTCTATCTTATCGAAAAATATTGTTGATATTATACATTTTATGTAGTTTTTCAAAATATTCTTCAGTTCACACAAAAAAGAGGTATTTCTTTCCCTACTTAATTACTCTACTTCACACCCTCCTTTTCCACATGAATTAAGTCCCCCAACCATATGAACCCTACTACGGTATTCCCTAATGATCCATACCCAAAAAATACACATATTCTATACTATTGAATTCTATGAAAATCCCAATAATGAACCAAAACCTCTAAATGAGAATTCCCATACATAGCCATAAAATACAAGTAGACATACATGGATTCCTAATGTAGTTATAAAGGATGAATAGAATTGTTTCGGTTACCACAACAATATTTTTTAATAAAATGACCCCACCCTTCATCCTTGCATGTCAACATAGTATTCAAATTGAGAACACCTCAATAGACCTGTGCCATTATTATTTTCACATGCCTTCAATGTACAACCACCAGTGATTTTATAATTAATCCTATAGGAATGGAATAAATATTATGGTACACTTGAAATATAAATAAGGATATTTTCCAAGATATTATAAAACATTATCTACACCCCAGTCTTCTAAATATGGTGTTATTCTGAGGTCTTCTCCATGTAGAGTTTTTTTAGGCCTTTTTGAAGTGGATTCAAGCCCATCTGTCATGTCCGTAACAAGGACACCATTCACTAAGGACTCCAAACATGGTACCCACTCACCAATGTTACATATTTGGGTTCTCATATCCCTATTTTTAACTAAAAAAGTGGTCAAAGGTCCATATCAAGGGAAATCTACCACCCAAATGTCATTTTAGGGTCAATGATGGGTTTTGGAATTTGGCCAGATAACTCTTAATTCATTATTGATCATCATGAAAAATAGAGAGTCACACTGAAACCCCTTTTTTATAAAGATATGATGGATTTGGATAAAAATTACAGTTACCACCACATTAATCCTGAAATTACCATTAGTCTTGATACACATCAAATTCTCATAAAATACATTCATCTAATTTAATCTTATTTACTCCCTATAATTCAACAAATTTAAATACTCATTTTGGTTTCCAAAAAATACCACAATTTAAGATGGAATTCTTGGTAATATCATATACCTTAAGTTGATATTCAACTATTAGTCTCCTCAAATTAATTATATCAATATTCTCTTCTTGGTTCCTTATATGAGTTTTCCAAACAAATATATTAGGTTTAACATTTATAGTATACTCTATAAGTAAATCATACACTAAAAATATTTTAGGGAACCTTTCACCTAGTTATCAAAACATTGAACAATAAAATTCCAAAATATGTTCTTGAATTTAATTACATATATTAAAACCCAATGGTCCTTATCACATTAATGAAAAGGTTTTATGTGCTTCATTAAAATGAACCAAACATCATGGGTTTAGATTCCCATCACTAAGATATATTTGAATCCCCTCCCATGGTAATGATCATAACTCCAAAATACCCCATCCATATTTCATAATATTCCACCACCTCCCTAAATGGTGATGAATTCCAATGTTATTAATTATATTGCATAAAAATAGAGTAATGGGGTACTTATATCAAATAAGTGACATCATACATCCCATATAAAATTTATTCATTAATGAATATTATCATTCAATTATCTTTATTAATGGGTAACATTGCTACTAGGAAGAATTTTATAAATATTTATTGAATCTATAATAATAAACTAAATTTAAAAAATAGCATCTCTTTTTGGATAATCCAACCTCATATCCTATCATCTGACAACAAGGTTAATTTTTACTATCTAATGGGATTGACATGTCTCACCCTTTAGAAAGTGGAAGAGTCACCTGAGATTAGAAACCTAAAAAAATTTCCCAAGGGGAAATGTAATCATAAAAAACCATTTATATATTTTTTCATTTAATTTGGTATGAGAAATATTTACTTAATTATATAACGATTCCTAATACTAATGACATATATTTTATAAAAAAATAATAACAATATAAATAAATGAATATTGTTTTAAAATTAGAATTAAAAAAACATATAAATTTGAGGGTAATCATTGGGAACTTGACTCATTTCATTTATAACATTTTCATAGGGTTAAAAATATGCCCTAAAATCATTGGAATTTACACATTTTTAAAACAGTTTAAAAAAGTGTTTTACATTAAACACGATTCACCAGGTATATCTTTCTTATAATGGGATAATAAACCTCACTATGTGGTAAAATAAAAAAAATAATGACATTATAGTAGTCAATTAGTACATCCAAATCCCTTACATTACTATTAACATTGAATATTTCTATAATTATTATTTATTTACCAATTTATATACTTAATAATAATTATTATAAATGTTATATATTTGTATAAAATAATAATTAAGAATATTATTTATAACATTTTATATTTTCAAAGAATAGATGGTGTTATAAGGCCAGGAAGACATTCTTGTTATAACTGGATATTTAAAAGAATTATTTAAGGTCAATTTTAAAATCCCATGATGAATTATTTATTCTTCAATCCCATCTTCCTTATTCCATAATTTTACTAGAAAACACAATTGAATGTTTACATAAATTAAACATAAAAAGATTATTAATTTTTTAAATAAAAATTAATATTCATTAAATTAATATTAATAAGACACATCAATCCTTCCCTAATCATATTAACTCATTGATTATGTAAAAATTAAAAATGTTAGTAAATATGATATAATTTAAATAAAAAATATATATAATTTAAACAATCAATTATATACATGTTCTATAAGAAACGTTATATATATATAATAATAAGAAAAACAATAAAAAATGCCTACCAGTCCAATAAAATTAAAAACCATCACTAAATCATGAAAGAAATTTAAAAAATACAAATAATAAAACCCATGATAGTTATAAAATTCATCCCCTTACCCACCAGTAAGATGATTACAGTAATATAAAAATGTATACCAAGGGTTTTTCACATGTAATATAAGATATCATAACTTTACCCAACATGTAGATAACATAATCAACATACGACAAAAAAATTCAATGAATAGTAATTATAACATGGTATATTCTTTCAAATTGACTCCAATATTATTATAGATATTATCAATTTTAAAAAATACATGGGACTGGGTGTAAAGTATGTGTATTTTAAATACTATCATGAAATATGAAAAAAACATTTTTAATTAATCCATTTAATCAATTAATTGTATTCCAAAATTAATATAAATAAAAAAACATCCATTAATATTTATATAACCAATTATTTAATAAATATGGTATATTTATCACTCATTGTTTCAATTTTGGAATTTTCTTATTTATTATGAGTCATTGAAAACATGAAAAACATCGTCTACTTTGATTGAAAAGATTAATTTTGATTCTATATCATGAGTCTCCCACCCAGAAAGGGAGAAGTTGAAAACCACTATAGTATATACTCTTTTAGTGTAAATAAAACTGAAACCATCCAATTAGGAAATCACTATATGGATAAATACCTTATGCCAACACCTATTTTTGAAAATATGAGATGGAATCAAATTTAATTTAATTTAATAAGCATATGGTATGAAAAAAAACTAAAACCACAAAAATACATGAAACATTATAATTTTCTTTATGGATTTTGTGAAAAAATATAATGGATCCATTTTGATAGAAACAATCATCAGATATAAGTGAATAATGCTATGATTTGGCTATCAATTATATAGGGTGTTAAATTAAGGATTTATATCATCATATTAAATCGATTATTGGGTACATATGTTCATTTTCACTAAATTATTCATGGTATATAAATTTTTGTTTTGTTGAATTTGGGAAAAAATATCATCCGAAAAACCATGAAGATATAAATATTTTAATTCTGTAAAATTAAAATGACATAAAAATAAATTTGAAAATAATTCTATAAAGTATTTTTAAATATCATATAATTTAGTTTATTTCTAAAAATAATATGATATTTTCTATGATTCTTATGGGAAAATATAATTCAATGAATACTTGAAGTTCATGGATCATTTTTTGTCATCGAATATAATATACACTCCCATACATATATCTACATTTTAGAGATAACATGGAAATGAAATCTAGTTATTATTATTATTTTTTGTTAGATTATATATGTGGTGTATTCTTATTATGTGGGATGATCTTCTCAAAAAATTTATAGTATTTTAAATCTATATAAGTAAAATTCACTAAAAATTCTATTATACTCAAGAAATCTATAATTTAAAATAATATTTTAATTATAGTACAATTTATATTGTTTTCCCCTAATCCCATGAATCATTTAATCTATAGAAAAATTAAAATAATTTATTTTTAATTAACCATGAAAATTATCACATTTGTTAATGGGTCAAATTTTTTAATTTTAACCTTATTCGTTAATTAATATATAAAATTTAAACCACTTTCATGATATACAATGTAAATATAATTTATCCAGAACACATATTAACCATGTAGGTAAAATATTTATACTAGTTTACTATAACATAAATTCAATGCTAAATGTGCATTTATAAAATTAAATTCACATTTAATATTTTTTTAACACAAACATAGATAAATTTTTATGTCATTTTCCTTAAAGATTTGTATTAAAATTTAACATTGGGAATATGATCTATAACATCCCTTTATAACACATTTGTAATCAATGATAGTCAATTTTGGAGTTTAAAACACAATATTAATAGTTATTTAATATCCTTTAGTAAACGTAATGAAATGTTACAGTCACATGATAATCAATTGAATTAAAATGATATGTGTTTAACTAACATAGGAAATCAATAAAAATCCATCATGTAACCCGTAAAATAATTAAGGGTCTTACCATATATTGATGAAACAAAAACATATTCAAAACTCCAGAATTTAAAATTTCGCCTCATATGAAAAGATGGGGAACGGTAAAGAATAATAAATTAAAACAAAAAATATACATTCCAAAACATTGTGTTTCACCAGTGTTTCATCCACACAATATGAAGTGTAAGGAGAAATGGAAACACATCCCCATCGTGGCTACCCATAAACAACAAGGATAGTATTAGAGGTTCTTTCCCACTTTTTAAATTATTATATCAACTGATTATAATATTATATAAATTTATTTTTAATAAAAACGAATTTGTTATTATTAATATTGAAATATTAAATATTAAATTCATATTAATATTAATCCTTAGAAGAATATATTAATTTTAATAATTATAAAATGACATTCAAAATATTTGTAAGAATACATTAATTGTAATACTGATTTTATTTGTTACATAATTTGGTGATTATAAAAATATTAAAAATATTAAAAATATTAAAAATAAATATATTAATAAGATCTAATTTAGTTTGTAATTAATCTAAATAAATATAACCCTAAAATTAATAATAATAAATTCCTAGTAATTCATAAACTAAAAAACATTAAAATGAAATTATTTTTTGAAAAAAAATGTAAAACTATTTCAAAATTATTTTTCATTTACCTGAAATTAGGTTTTAAATGAATTCACTTATTAATAATTATTATTTTTATTTCAATTATAATATTTCTCACTGAAAATAGAGATTGTACATCCTAAATACTCTTCATGTAAAATCATAAAGTAACATTTGGAGAAATTCCCATGTAAATATTATTGGGACATAGGGTTTAAAAACATAGATATTTAATGATTATGT
Organism: Viscum album; assembly: GCA_963277665.1. Lineage (NCBI taxonomy): Eukaryota > Viridiplantae > Streptophyta > Magnoliopsida > Santalales > Viscaceae > Viscum > Viscum album. Next base: position 1,198,687,909 of record OY728141.1, on the reverse strand, counting down.
TTTCTGATAAATATGCTAAAAATAAATATATTATCAAAAATATAATGAAAACGATTCAAAAATAATGAATGGTCGAAAGCTCATTTATAAACTGACATGAATTCAGAAGTAAATCACAATTCCCATGATATGTGTAAAAAATAATTTCTCATGATCAAACAGACCTAATAATAATTTATGATATAAAAAATATGTTAAGATTTGTATAAAAATTTGATCCATCTAATTCATTTATTAATACATCAATAATTTTCACTAGATATAAAAATATTTAACGGTGATATATTTTAATGATTCATTTCAAAATCATATCCATAATTATTATTCTTTTTTTGTATCCATAAAATTGTGTTTGAATACTTCCATTTACTTATTTAATGATTCTATACTGAAAATATTGAAATACAGTTTTTTAAATTACTATTTTTTTCTAAATAGTCAAAAATACAGTCACAGCTTTACCAGAGGTGTGTATAATTACAAAAAGATGAGTTTTGTACATGAATTATTTAAAGACACCCTATGAGGAATTAAAAAATAATTATTTATGTGAGGTTGAAATTTTTTTCAAGATATATTAAAATACTGAAATGTATTTTATTGAGCTTTTGGATTGGATATATCTTACATATATATAAGAAAATAATATTTTTCTATCAATGACTATGACGATAATTTTTATATTTTATTTTAATAATATTTCGATATTATGTATGTCAATCCATTTAATATTTTAAATTCAATGTGGACATAGAAATCAATGGTAAATGTAATGTAATATCGAATATGTGAAACCAAGTTCTACAACTAGGATACACTCAGAATAATGTTTGAAAATTTGTTTAGAAAACTATATGTAGGAAATGAAAATAAATTTCCACAAATATAGAAATGAATTTTTATAAAAAATCGTTGAAATATAATGTTTCATTCTACTTTAACATAAATATTAAAAAAAGTGATAAATAATTGATTTCCAAAAATATATTTTTAACACAAGGTTGATTAAAAAAATAAACCCTCCCCCATCTAGAAAAACTAAAACTGTGTGTCATGAAAAATGTTAATAAACATGAATCATAGAAGGGCCTATAGAGTTGTAATATGCATGAAAATGTAAATAATATAGAATAAAATTTTTTTAGTGGTTATAATAATCAACTACAACAATATATATTAATATAATTGTTAGATCTTCATCCTTATATTATTTGATAATAAATTACTAGTTTGAGATATGATTTGTATATGAATATTTATCAACACATGTCAAAAAAATACCTTCTCATAATGTTTTTTAGTTTAAAATATGGGGTTTATTTGAGTTGTCTAATAGTTTGTATTATGGAATTCGTAATAATAATAACAATATTGAGGATTATATACAGTAGATTTAATATGTATATAAGAATATATATTTATATATTATCCATTATTATGTTTATTTTTAATATTCTATTCATTAAATAGTAAAATTATAGAGAAATTTTATAAAAATATTCAAAAAAACTGTTTCTTTTTAATTTTAGAATTATAAATGTAAAATATTAGTATTAATTCTAATTTTTAAAAATATTTTTAAAATAAATAAATTTATAAAATCTTTCCTTGGGTTATAAATACAATGAATCTTAGTCTCCATTAAGTATCTTGTCCCTGATAATCATTGTTAAAATAATGAATGTAATTAGAAAAGAAATTTAAAATTTAAAAAGAAATTCATATTATAGTATCCCACCTTTTTATTACATAATTTTTCATTACATTTTACATACATAATATCTTTCAAGACTAATGTCTTGGAAATCAGGAACAAAAAACATGAAAACATACAACACTCTTTTAAATCCCCTTGAAAAGTTTCTTGAAAAGTTCATCCTATGTACAATTACTGCATCTGATAACCTGTAGAGATAAATTAAAGGATTGGGTGAGTAGAAGTCCTAGAAAGGAAAGAAAGGGAATATGTTTACTTATGATATCAATAAAAACATGATGAATAGACATAAAGACATGATCAATGGTAAAATAGGATTATCATAATAAAAATAACATGAGTAATAACTTTAATATGTGTCTACAATATTCCATTTCGACATTCAAGAACATATCACCATGGTTCATCACCATGGTATCATATAAAATTACCAAGGTCATTCACCAAGGTATCGTGATACTTGTTATCTCTAGTGATTATTTTCTTTACCCATTTCATTGGAGAACTATCAGAAAAGACCATTAATATGTATTTATTTTCATTTTATCCACATATATCATAATAAAATATTTCATAAATAACCCATTGAGAATAAACGAAATGGGTTTCATTTCAAATTGTGACGTTTTAAAAGTTCTTAAAAATAAGATTAGTGTGTCATTTATAACCCATTGATTGGGAGTGAGTGTTATATGTATTTCATTTCCAGAATTATATATATCATTTTGTTATATTTCTGAAAAAACATAGAAACCAAATAGGTCTGGGTATTCACATAAATAAAACAATAGAATTTCATGAGAGAAGAGAGAGAAATTTTGAGGAGAAATTTCTATATCATAAAAGCTATATATCATGGTTTTAGAAAATAATAAAAAGATAGGGTACAATGGTCTCACATCCATAAATGAATAATTTTCTATTATATATACAGAATAAAAATAAATAACATCATTGTGTGTACATTTGATTGACATACCACATGAGAATGAAACATGAAGAGAAAATGTGATTTCTTTTATGAAAACTCAGCAGCCAGACGACGTCACTTATAATTCACAAAAATATTCTAATGAGAGAGAGAAGGGTATCTAATAAATTGGAAATGAAATGGAATGTAATTTGAAAATAGAATAAAATACCCCCACAAAATAAAATATAAACAAGAAGTCATAACATAAAAGGAGTAATGACTTAAAAGAAGAGGGTGAAATGATCAGTTACCTTGAAGAGTGACTTTGAAAGCTCGACGGTCGGGACCTTGGGGGAGTGAGGGAACCTTGGGTGGGACTTATTGGGAGGTAAAAGAATTAGATATTCATTGATGAGGATTTTTTAATGAAAGGAATGAGGGAATGTCTTGGTATTTATAGAAAAAGTGAGGGAATATTTAATTAATTTCAAAGGACACCTCATCGGTGGTATTTGCAAAAACATGGGCTTTACCATTGTATTTTCTCATGGTATTTTCCACTTGGGACACCTAATAACATATCTTACTATTCACAATTCTACCATATTTGTTACATCAGGATTACATGACCAATGATTTCATTAAACACTTGAAACTCAAAAACGTATTTTTACTATTCACTAAAAATTGAACTACTTACGAAAAATCTCAAAATAACACACTAACCTAATATCTATGATCTGAAAAAAAAATGAACTCCTTTTTAGGAAATTAATTTTCTAAATATTTTTAATTTATTTTTTTAAATAAAATCATTATTTATTCAAAAAACAACTCTAAAACTATGACTCATTTTGTAACTCCTTGTGATATTAATCAAGGTCCCATATAATTATCATATAACCACAATAATATAAAGTAACAATTTATGATTAAATTTTATGAAGATATATTTTTATTTTAAATTATTGAATTTTTTTATAAATTGTAAATAAAATATTTATGACATATAAAATTACCATAACTTATACTATGATTGTTTTTTCACTTTTATGATGTATAAATTATATTTATACATTCATGGTTGATGTTTATATTTTTTGGTAGATTTAGTATTCATAATTATTCATTACTATTTATAAGGGTATGTTACTATTCATATATTACTATTCACTAAAAAATAATTTGATCTTATTAGACTCTAAATTTATTTCTGATCAAAACATTAGAAAACTTTTTTTGAAAATAATTTCACATTATTAATTATTTAAAGTTTACATCAATATTTTAAAATACACTTTTTCCAAAATTCTTGAAGGATATTCAACCTATATTTATCCATACATTTGAAAAATATAAATTTTACCATAATATGAAATAAAAATATTATTTATATAAAAGGATTAAACAAAGAAGATAAGTACTTGATATATAGCCTCTTATAACACTAGCATAGGACCTACGTGTATGGTTTGAAATTGTGATAAAATCGTGGGGCAGCCTGGAAAACGTTTCCCGATTAGTGATTTCTATCAGCTTGAACTTCTCTCATATGCGATTCTGTTCAAGCTTCACATGTTGAAGTTCAGCTTGGACTTGGTCCATAGAAAATCACAGTGATGATACCTCCTTCTGAAGCTCTGATAGATAGGATTTGTACGGGCCAGGTTTACTGGATGTGTCCATTCAATCTTTTTTTGGATTAATTAACCAAGATCACTTCAATTTAAAAGCAATATTTGTAACACTAAGAGTTTAGTTTCCAATATTCACATTGACCAACAGTCATATAATTGTTCACAGTCAATGGTCTAATTTAATTATACACTCTTCATTAAGTAATGGATAACAAAATAACACAAAAAAATTTGGAAACAAATATTATTCAAAAGTTTAGGTCGTTACAATCTTCCCCCCTTATGAAATTGCACCCTGGAATTTTAACTCAATCCCTAAGAAAATAAAGGTTGTGGGTACTTCGGAATCATATATTCCTCTATTTCCCATACAGATTCTTCACATTTGTGGTTCCTCCACAACACCTTAACAAGGTGGGTAGTCTTGTTGCGTAGAAGCTTGTATCTACAATACAAGATCTCCACCGACTGCTCCTCATATGTGAGGCCATGTCCTCATTGTACAACCTCTATATTTGGAACATTTTATGGGACATATATGTACTTCTTCAAGAGAGATACATGGAAAACATCCTAAACATGCCCTAGATTTGGAGGTAGTGCAAGCAGATAGGTCACTGCTCTTATGCGGTCATGGATTTCATACAGGGCAATGTACCTAGGGCTGAGATTCCCATTCATCCCAAACCTCATGAATCACTTCCAAGGTAAATTTCTTAGAAATACCTTGTCACCAACATCAAACTCTATGTCTCTTAGAAGGTTATCAACATAGCTCTTTTGCTAAATTTGAGCAGCCCTAATGTGTTTCTGGATGGCGTGGACTTTTTTTGTCATCTCTTGCATATGATCAGGCATAAGAAGAATTGTCTCACTAGCTTAATCCCAACATGTAGGTGTTCTACATCGCTTCCCATATAGATTTCATAGGGTTCCATTTGAATGATTTATTGTTTGTTTTTGTTGAAAGACAACTCATCTAAAAGGATATGTTTATCCCATCCACCTTGAAATTTCATTGAGCATGTTCTCATATTGTCCTTGAGTGTTTAAATAGTCCTTTCATATTTTCCATCAGTTTGGGGGTGATAGGCCGTACTAAAATTCAATTTGGTACTCAGAGCATGTTGAAGAATTCTCAAAAAATTTGATGTGAACCTTGGATCACGATCATATATGATAGAAAGTGGAACTCCATGCAAACTTACCACTTCCTTCACGTAAATAATTGTATTTTTATCATGAGAGAAATATTCCTAAATAGAGATAAAATGGGTAGTCTCGGTGAGACGATCCACAATAACACATATCACATTGTTCCCTTTTGAAGTTATTGGGAGACAATTGATGATGTCCATAGTGATATTGTCCCACTTCCATGCTATTATGGGTAGTGGTTGCAATAACCCTTTAGGGAGTTGTCACTCTGCCTTCACTTTCTGACATACCAGGAACCTCGAAGTGTTGTTAGAAATCCCCTTTTTCATATTATCCCACCAATAATGATCCTGAAGGTCCTCATACATTTGTGTGCTTCCAAGATGTATAAATAAATTAGAGCTATGAGATTTATCCATAATCCCATTATATATTTCTAGAAAATATCAAACACATAGTCTTGTTTGAGATTTCAATACAACTTCTTGATCAATATTTAACTCATGAAACATCTCATCCTTCACAGCCTCAATTATATCTTATAACAATGGATCTTCATTCTATGATTTCTTGATACTTTCTAGTAATGATCTTTGAGAAATAATTTCGGTTAGGGTTGATGATGTTCCACCCCTAATAATTCACATTCCTAGCTTTACTAGGTCATTAATCAAAGGATATCTATGAAACCTCATCATGGAATGAACAGTTGGGTCTTTCTTGTTTAATGCATCAATTAATTTGTTTTGTCTTCTAGGATGATAATGAATTGAATAATCATAGTCTTTGAGAAGTTCCAACCATATCATCTATCTCATGTTAAGTTCCTTTTGTTTTAAAATATACTTCATAATTGATGGGCTGTGTATATATAACATTTCTCCCAACAAAGATAATTCCTCCATATTATCGGAGCAAAAATGACTGCATCCATATCCAGATCATGCATCGGATAGTTCTTCTAATTATTCTTAAAATATCGAGATGCATGAGCAATGACTTTGTCATTTTTTATGAGGACACACCAATTATCTTTTAGATATGCAACACTAAAAATAATGAATCCTCCAACAATTGAGGACGGTGTTAACATGGGTGCTGTAAATAATCACTTCTTCATCTTTGGAAATGTTCCTCACACTCCTTTGTCCAGATGAACAAGACCCATTTTCGAGTTAACATGGTTAATGGATTATAAAGTCGCAAAAAGTATTTCACAAAACTCCTAAAATATCCTTCAAATCAAGGAAACTTCGAATCTCAGTTATTGATGTAGGATAAGGCCACTCCTCAACAAAATTTTCTTTGGAGGGTCAATTTTGATTCCTTCATTGGTTATAATGTTCCCCAAGAAAGAAACATGTTGCAACTAGAATTCACATTTTCTAAACATCCCAAAAAGGCACTCCTTCCTTACTGTTTTAAAAATAACCATTAGATGATCCTCATGCTCCTCAATTATTTTGAAATATATAATAATATTATCAATAAAAACTACCACAATGATATCAAGGTAGTCCTTAAAGACACTATTCATCAAATCCATTAAAATAACAGGTCTATTAGTTAGTCCGAAGGGAAAAAAACATACTCAAAATTCCCCTATCTTGATCCGAAGATAGTTTTCAGAATATCATATTTCTTCACCCTCAATTGAAGATAACCAGATCGAAGATCAATTATAGATAATAATTGATCCCCACAAATTTGGTCAAATAACTCATCAAATCTGGAAAGAGGGTATTTTTTCTTTACTGTGATCCCGTTCAATTCTCTATAATCAATGCACTACCACATCGATACATCCTTCTTCTTTACAAATAGAATTGGTCCTCCCCAAGGATACACACTTGGTCTAATAAACCCCTTCTCCAAAAGATCTTGGAGTTGTTTATTTAATTCATCTAGCTTATCATTTTCCATCTTATATGATGTCTTTGATATAGGATGTGATCCAGGTAAGAGTTTAATAGAGAACTCTACCTCTCATTCTAGGGGAGGTCTAGGAAACTCCTCAAGAAATACATCCACATATTTCTGGATTATGGGGAAATTTTCTATCCTTAAACTATCATTTCATTCTTCTTCTTGAACGATCAACTTCATAAACAAGGATATAAGAGGTTCTTCTAGACAAATATCAAGTTGACATATCTCTCTTTGGATGATAATTTTAGGTTTTCAATTGAAGACAACTGATATTTCCTTACTTTAGCATTTTATCTTAGAATTATACTTTGAGATCCAGTCCATCCATAGTATAATGTTGAATTATATCAAGGGAATGACTACTAGATTTGAAATAATATTGTGCTAACTTATGTAAATACTAGAGTTTCTAAACACTGACAATGGTTGGATAATCCCACAAGGAGTCTTCACTGATAACTCTACTTTTATAAAATTAAAGGACGATTCTAAATTCTTTGCAAACATGGAAGAAATAAATGAATTTGTGGATCCAAAATCAAACAAAGTACCTTATAGAATTGAGAGAACAACAAGAGTACCTTCCACCATATCATTTGGCACTTCAACTTCATCCATAGTGATTGAAAAAGTACAACCTTGTTCCCTTGTCCATTTCTGAGGCTGGTGGTGATTCCCCTCCACTACCATTAGATATGGACAGTGATTGGAAAAGTTTCCAAGATGTCCACACTTATAGCATTGGACATCAGTTAGGGAATGAACCATAATCCCCTAGTCATTAGTGTTGGAAAGTTGCGGCTTCAGCTCACTACGACAATTTCTCTCAATGCCACAGTCTCTACCAAACTTGTAGCACTCCTTACTCATCAGCAGGTAGTTCCCCAAATGATGCTTCTCATAGTTATTAAACATGGGACATTGTACTTTATTTCTTCCTCTTCCCGAATCCATGCTCCTCCTTAAGCTTGGATCCATCTATCCATTCTTGTCACTAGATTTATGAGACCACTGCGTCTCACAAAACTCTAGTTTGACTATCATCTCACTTCGCACGATCTCCTCATAGCCAACATAATCTCAGTTGGATAGATTCTTCTGCATATGGGGTCTCAGTCCTCCGAATAATATATCAACCATACCATTTGGATCCATGAAAAATCTAGAGGTGTAATGTGAAATCCCTATGAACTTCATCTCATAGCTTCCCACAGATTCATTTTCCTTCTTCATTAACTCGAAAAACTCCTTCTCCATTATTTTTATCATCAATCGAGGGAAATACTTATTGCTGAATATCCGTATGAAGTATTCCCACTCCATAGCTTCAACATTTACTCATGGCCTTGTGTTTTTATTTAGGTTCCACCACTGATCATCTTGTCCCTTTATGCGATAAACAGCCAAGGTATCCTTATCTTGTTCATAGAAGTGGAGCACAGAAAATATCTTCTCGATAATGTGGATCCATTATTTTTCAATCAATGGGTCAGTAGATCCACTGATGGTTGGTGTTCATTGCAATATAAAGGATTCAATAGAAATTTGTTCCAATATAGGTGATATAGGTAGCTCATCATGATTCAAGTTATTTCCCATAACTTGAGCCAGTTGGTTCCTTATTCGCTTAAATGTTTCCATTCAGGATTTTATTAGAGGGTCGTCAGCGCATGGTCCATTTTGGTCACCATATGCATGTTTCTTATTATTGACCACAACTTTATAAAATAATAAAACCTTAGTGAGAAGATAATTTTATTTTTGAATCTTTTAACTATAAAGGATTTTATGTCTTAAAACATCATCCTTTAATTATTAAATTTATATATAAATCTTTCATAATGATTCATGAAAAGATAATGATTAAACAAACATATCCCCCAAGAGTGTTGTAACCAAGAGTGCAGCAAGGGACGTTGTCGTGCACCAGTTCTCATTCTAGTCTAGCTCAATGTGTTATTTTCGGGTTTTACGCCTATGTACATCTGTGCCAGAGTCGCCTCTACCTAATTGTATCCCGACTGTAATATATTTTCTTGATAGAAAACTTACTCAATACTCACCAAAAATATAGGTTGTTTTCCTATATTTAAATTTTTATATATGGTTCTTCCTAATGTTTTAATATCCAAATTTAAATAAATATATAAACAATACTTTGATACCAACTATAGCATCCCACCTTTTTATTACATAACATTACATTACATTTTACATATAGATACTCTTTGAAGTCTGGTGTCTTGGAATTTAGAAAAAAAAACATGAAAACATAAAACACTCACTTAAATCCCCTTGAAAATATTCTTGAAAATTTCATACTATGTAAAATTACTCCAACTTATAACTTGGAGACATACATCAAAAGAAAGGGTGAGTAGAAGGCCCAGTAAAGAATGCAAGGGAATCAGTTAACATGTGATATTGATAAGAACTGGATGAAAAACATAAAGACATGAGTAACGGAAAAAATAGAATATCATAATAAAATGAACATGAATCATAACTTGAATATGTGGCTACATAATTCCATTTATACATTCAGGAAAATATCAAAAAGTTTCATCCCCAAGGTGCCATAATTTTTTTACCAAGGTTATTCACCAAGGTATCATATAACTTGTCATCTCTAGAGATTAAATTCTATACCCAATGCATTGGAGGGATATAAGGTAACACCATTAATATTTATTTATTTTCATTTGAGACATATATATCTCATAATATAACATTTCATAAAAATCTCATATGGAATAAAATTAATGGGTTTCATTTCAAAATTGTGATGTTTTAAATGTTCTTAAAAATAATATCATTATGTCATTTATAACCCATGAAAAGGGAGCGAGGTTTATATGTATGTGAATTCCAGATTCATATATATCATTTATTTTATTTATGAACACCCTTAGAAATGATATAGGTATGGGTATTCAAATAAATAAAACAAGATCATTTCTTGAGAGAAAGGGAGATTAATTTTGAGGCAAAATTTATGTAGCATAACGGATACAAACCATTGTTTTAGAAAATAATACAAAGAGATGGGACAAGGATACACCATCCATAAATGAATAATTTTAAATTATAGGGACATAATAAAAGTAAATTACATCATGGTGTCAACATTTTAATGACATACCACATGAGAAGGTAACTTGAAGAGAAAATGTGATTTCTTTTACAAAAAATTAGCAGCCTAACGACGTCTCTTATAATTCTAAAAATAATTTTATGAGAGATTAAAGGGAGTATCGTCTATTTTAAATGAAATGGAAATCAATAAGTATAAAAAAGGACATACACCACATAATAAAATTGAATCTATAAGGCATAATATAACAGAATTCATGACTTAAAATAAGAGGGTGAAAGGATCCCTTACCATGAAGGGTGGCTTCGAAAGCTCAATGGATGGGACCTTGGGGGGAATGATGGTACCTTGGGAGGACTACATGGGAGTTAAAAAGACTATAAATTCGTTTTTTAATATTTTGTAATGAATGGAATGAGGTAATGGCTTGGTATTTATAGAAAAAGTGTGGGAGTATTAAATTAATTTTTGAGGGTCACCTCATCGTGGTATTTTCCAAAACATGGTCTTTCCCATGGTATTTTCCAATGATATTTTTCACTTGGGACACCTCATAACATATATTACTATTAAAAATTCTACTTGATGTATTACATCATTATTACACCATCAATGATTTCATTAAACACCCGAAACACCAAACTGAATTTTCACTATACACAGAAAACTCAACTGTTTCTAGAAATAATCCCAAAAAATCACTCTATCCTAATATCAATGCTCTGAATTAAAAAATGATATTAATTTTATGAAAATAATTTTCTAAATATTTTTAATTTATTATTTAAATAAAATCATTATTTATTCAAAAAAAACAACTCTAAAACTATAACTCGTTTTGTAACACCTTTAGTAATCGAGGTCCCTTAACATTATCATACAACCATAATACAAAAACTAACAATTTATGATTACATTATATGGAAATACTTTTCCATTTTAAAATTTAAAATTAATTATAAAATGCAAAATTAAATATTTATGACATAAAAAAATTCCAAAAGGTATACTATACTCATTTTCTCACTTTTAGGATGTCTAAATTATATTTATAAATTAATGGGTGATGTTTCTATTTTTTGGTTGATTGACTATTCATTGCAATTCATTACTATTCATAAGGGTATATTACTTATCATACATTACTATTCACTAAAAAAAGTTGATCTTATTAAACTGTAAATTTATTTATAATCACAACTGTAGAAGAAATTTTTTTTTGGGAAAATATTTTCACATTATTAATTATTTAAAGTTTACATAAATATTTTTAAATACCCTTTTTCCAAAATTATCCAATAGTATTTTTCCTATATATGTATGATAATTTTAAAAACACATTTTTTACCATAATATGAAATGAAAATTTTATTTATATAATAGGATTACACAAACTAACTAATGTCTCATTACATTTCCCCTTATAACACCAAAATATGACCAATGTGTAAGGTGTCCTATAGTGATAGAATCTTGGAGATAGCTCAGAAAACATTGTCTGAGTAGTTCTTTCTATCAGCTGGAACTTCTCCTGTAGGTGATTATCTCCAAGCTTCACATGTTGATGTTCAGCTTGGGATTGGTCTAGGGCAAAGCCTAGTGATGTTAGCTCCTTCCCATGATCTGATAGATGGGCTTCGTACATCCCAATTATACTGTATGTGGCCATTCAATATTTTTTCTGTAATAATTAAGAAATATCACTTGTATTTAAAAACAAAAATTGTAACGTTAAGACTTTAGTTTCCAATGGTCATATTGACTAACAGTCATATTTTCCAACGATCATATAACATTCAAAACACAATGGTATCATTTAATTATACTCTCTTAATTAATTAAAGGATAGAAAAATAACACAAATAAATTAGGAAACTAATATAATTCAAAAGTTTTGGTCATTACACATATCCCTAAATAAAAATTCAAGGGATGAGAACTATGATTTTTCAGTTTCATTAAAAAAATTTATTATTGGGATTATGGGTGAAGTTTTTATAACATTATTATTTTAAATTTTTTATTTTAGACATTAATATCTAACCATTTTAATATTAAGATAAATATTCAAATTTTAATTTAACAATTATCTTTGAGCATTTAACTAACTTTTTAAATAAATAATATATAAAAGTAATATGAAATTTTATATTTATGTTATGAAAAGATAAAAAACTGTATTTTATAACTATGAACTATATTTTACCCAAAATAATTATAAAAAATGATATGTATAATTTTTAATTAATAATTATATTTCTAATAGTCATAGAGTATATATAATAAATTGACTATGATTTTGAACCAAAATTTAAAAATATGGTAAGCACAATTTATATAGAATTTAAAAAAATTGGGTTAATGTTAAATATAATATGTAAATGTCATACACTCTATGATCACATTTTGATAGAAAATTAAATATATATGATTTAATTGATTGACTAATAAGATACGAAAAGGATATGACAAAATTGTGTAGAATATCGATTATTTCAGATTAGTATATAACTTTGGGATACTCCTATATTATTTATAAATAAAAAATATTGGTTAATGAGGTTTAGTTTCCATTATTTTAATATGAAATATAATGTGATTAAAAATAAATATCTCATTTAAAGAATTTTTTATTTATTTAATCAAAATTTTAGCGCTTAATATTTCCCACTGATTACTCTTAAATATAGATATGAGAATAAGAAAGTACTAAATTATAATATCCCAAATCATATAAGTTGTTAATGATATACAATCAATATATTCTTATAATGTTATTTTCTATAACTATTTTTATTTAGAAATCATGGATATAATCAATAAAATATTCATGGATTACTTTTTTGGACTTATTGTAGTCATTATAAATGGTATTATCATTTAATAAAAAATATTTAATCATTATAATCTATTCTCTGTAGAATGTAAAAAACAATGACGAAATAAATTTTATTTCAAATGTGATATGTATAACTTTGTGCTCCAAAAAGATAAATTTATTGTACATATTATGTCTAATAATGATATATTTTCCAATCCTTAGACATTATAGGTAATTGATTAGTAATAAAACTTATTGTTGTACATAGATCTATAGAATCAGTTGATTATTTGTCTATTAATGTAATTTCATGGAATAAATTCCTTCTTTTTGACCTATTTATCATGTTAACATGGAATGTCGTTAGATTTATATATTCCAAGGGATGTGAGGAAATTTTCTAAGGCAATATTAATAGGCTTTTCTAAACTAAATTATAACCCAACCATCAACCGAGAAAGAATTTTTATTTATCATTACTCTTAAAATAATGATATTGATTATATACTAAAAATAGTAACACAATATTGTATGCATCTTGAATTTTAATCAACCATGAAAATAATTATCTAAATCAAGTGTAATTTTTTTTAGTGAAAATACACTATAAAACATGACTCTTAATATCATTGAGTAATTATTTAGAGGTTTAGAATTTGGTCGATATGTGAATGTTCTTAAAAAATAATAATATATCATTGCATACTAAATGTTATGGTTTTTGTGGGTTATTTTCTCGTATCGTATTTCATATTTATTTTTTATATGAAATGAGGAATCCATTATATTTATAAGTTCATGGTGGAGGGTGGATAAAATACCCTTATAAGATATGTGATCAACCAAAAAATGAAATTTTCAATCCAGTTTAGTTATTTTCCAATATTTCAAAATACTCATTCTTTCCACGTGTTAAAAAAAATCATCTCTTTAAAAATTTCTATCATACATACTATATCTATAAATTATAATAATCACAAAGTGAAGATATAATTTTTGAATGGATCATCTTTCGGTATGGAAGACAACGTCTACGATTCACATGGTAATTTAAATTAAATAATTATCAAATTATATTATAATGTATAAACAACATGTTAGATGATAATCATTAAAATATTATAATCTTAAAAAAATGACACAATGTTGAAAAGTGTCCCACAATCTATATAGGAATCCCTCCTTCTCTGTTAATTTTTTTTGAGAGATACAATGTTAAAAATAATATCATGTTTAATTCAATTGGATCAGAAATAATCACATAATAGAGATCATCCTTGATAAACTAATTTAGTATAGCTAAATTGGGTCTATATTTAACCTCGTCATTTTTATACACTATGGATTATAATTTATATGGAATAATAGATTCAATAACACTTATTCATAATTTTGCCATCCATTTCAATCTAACTGAGTCAATTTATTGTCCTTTATTTTATTTTTATTGAAATATTTAACAAATATACTATCAAATAATATGAAAGAATGATACATAAAATACATATCTTGTGGATCATTACAGATTCTATATATATATTATATGAATGGTAACATTTACCACCATTCATTGGCTTTATCTTAGTATTAATATACTTATTTTATCATCTTTATGAACTGTTATAAATATATTAACTAAATCAAATTGAATTCCAAATATTGTAGGAATTTTATTACTTATATATATATATTATTTCTATAACATATCTTAATAAAACAAAAATATATTTCTTCTAGAATTACCTTTTTATCACAGTTAATATATATCAATTTAAAAATCACATAACCGGTGTACTTTAATGATGTTTAAATTTATATTTTCAGAAAAAAAATATATCCAATAAATGATTGAATAATATAAATAAATATTTATAATTTAAATCAAGGAAAATAAAAAAAGTGAATATTATTTCAAAATCAATTTTTTAAACACAAACACAACCTTCAGTGATTTTTTTCAATTATTATTCAACAACAATGAAAAAATTATATAACATGTTAAAATATCAATTCTTAATTGAACATATTTGAATAAGTTCAGATAAATGTAATAAAGCCCTTATATATTTTTAATATATATTTTTTAAAATCATATGTTGATTATCTTTATTATTTATACAGACACTAAAAACCTGGATCACCATTTAACTGCTTACAAAAAACACTTACATAGTGCTAACTCACTCTTAAAAATATTTTTCCTTAGGACCTTTTTTATGTATTATTTAGAGTTCATAACATACCATTAAGAACCTTATAGAATAAATATCAAGTATTATAAATAATTAAAATAATTCTTATAAGGTATATGTACATTCTACTTCATACGTATGAAATCTTCTCAAAATAAAATTCTTATTAATGAATCATAATTAAAATTTCACCATCACCTGTAAACTATAAGGATCAATAGAAATTCAATAGTTAAACCTTATTCACAGTATATTATGAATTTACAGCAATAACAACCCTATAATAATCGTAAAATGAATTTTATTCTTATTAATTATTCTACAAAATAATTCATAGAGTTTCTTATATGGTCTCAATAAGGTTACTCAATACTCATTGAAATTTTATCATCATTCAATTAATCTACTTTGGTTTCCTTCATCATCAAGAATCATTAATTCAGACTAAATAATATTTAACATATATTAACACAATGTATTGATTTCTATTTATTAGAAAGGAATTAATTATTGTTATTATACAAACTATGTAATCATAAATATCTACTTTACTCTAATATTTTATAAAGGGAATTGTTATCCCCACTTTTTGATTTACACTCATTACCAACTATTCCAATATCAACTCATACTTTATTATTGTATTTTCTAAAAGAACCCAATACTAGTTCCTTAAATATAAGATTCATATAAAATACCTTCATAATAATATCAATATGTTTATCTTGTTTTATTTCATCTATAATTTTTCCGTTAATATTTATTTTTTTCTACAAAAATTCATTTTTTGACCTATTGAAAATAAATATTAATGGATGAATTACAAGATACTAATTGATTTTCTTTTTAAAAGAATTACCTATATTTGTAAACTAATATAATTCCTCTTTAAAGTTTTTATTCTATATTCTTCCATTGATAATTTCACCCCTTTAGAATTTCAATGTATTATTTTACTTCTCTCCTTTGGAAAATACAATATAAAAACCTAAAATAATTAATGTGAGAGGGAGTGTTATCACATATCATACTTTTAATTTGATACCTCTTGATTTAATAAATGATATAAATTTAATGATTAATATCATTTGATGATTTAAAATAAGTATCCCTAAAGTTTATGATCAGGACATAAAATTAAAATTGAATATTGAATTTCGGTATTAGTCAGTTGGAAGGAATTTTATAATATGATTATAATATAATAATAAATTTTATATATCCCTAATCATGTGTGTTTTAACATGGAATAGAGGTTTAATGATGGAAATAAATATTCAGAGAGTCCTAGTGGAAGTTCAGGTGGTATGAAATTGTATACATTGGCATGACGGTGGCAAGACAACAGCTCCCAGGTGGGCAGACCAGTGGTAATTCTACCCTTCAAGGTCCAATATTTAAATATTGGTTCATGTGTGCAATTTTTATATTAGTCTAGAAAGAGAATTTTCATTATTTAAATGATTTTTTATTTTAATTGGAGGGTATCAATATTGGCCATTATTTTTAGCCTCTATTTTTATACTTTTATTTCTATTCAAGGAAATCTTTTTGTTCATGTTCAATGATGATTCTTGATATGTTACTCCCTGAAGTGACCAACATTCCTTTTTTCCTTTCCATTTTATAAATTTATTCCACTCTGGTTAGGGATTTGGTTTTAATTTGATCAGTGCATGGTGGAATCAAAATAGCATGAAGTGGAATCCACTCTACCTCAGAGGAGGGTGTCTCATAAATCTGTATTCACATGATGGATTTTATGTTTCAATATGATATATTACACCATGATTTTCTACATAGATTAATGCTTTCACAAACCTTCCCACGGTGGGGGCATTGTTACTCCCCAAGCGCACCTACAATAGGCTAGGGGATTGTGACTAATATTGATTAGAAATATCAATAACATGAGAGTAATTAGCTAAGTACTTATAAAAATGCACACATCTTCTAGCCCGCATAAATATAAAGTGTAAAAACAACTTAAAAACCTATGCATGTATACATTTCTATCCCCGAACCGGAGTATGATAAGAATTGAAGGAATAAAAAGTTGTCCAAATATAATACAACTAAGAAGAGTTTGTAACACAAGTCTTAACAAAAATTAAATGTACTGGGACTGATATATAAAATCCTTAGGAACATAGATCGGCCTCTCTGGTCTAACTAAGAACCCTATGGTCATGTTCTACCAAAGAATCTATCAAAATATCAATAATCTGCATAAGACATGACACATGCGGGTAATTCCCATCCAAGGGAGATTATAACAATAATCAGTAGGATATCCCTAAAACACAAAGCATACAAAAATGGAAATACATTCATCTCTATAGAGTTATGTGCCTAAAATACATATAACAATAATATCCATATATGTTCAATTCAAGATAGGTAAGTCACAACCATAATATACTATCATGGGATTCTAGCTCAAATATTCCACGTAGTAGTGATCTGGGGAGAACACACTCATGAATCTGATAGTACAGACAATTTTCATCTGAAATGTACATCTCACCAGGTCTGGTCCTAAGAAAGAACTCGTTGATAGATCCTTAGAGAATATGAAACACTTATCATGATCAACTCTAGGGAAATGGGGTGATACTGATAACTCTATCTGGATTGACCCTCTATGAAGAGAATAAGTTCTTTATAGGATTGGTCATGTAGATACCAAGAACTTTTCCTTGGGAACAAATATTAACATATGATCTGACCCCAAGCAACTTGGTGGTGAGGAAATCCTAAAACTCTATCCAAGAAGTCCCTCTAAAGGGAACATTGACCTAGAATTAGAAAATTATTTTTACCAACATTTAGGTAATGGATAAGTGGATCAATCCCTAATGAAACGTGTCCAAGATATGGAGGATGAGAAATCTAATACATGTATGAAAGAGTGCATGGTGTGTTATAGGGGTCACATGATGTGTCCCTGGACCCCAGGCTTTGCCTTGTAAAAAACCCGGGTCATTCATACCATGTGTGTGTAGTAATACGCAACATGTAAACTACCCATGTAATCAATCAGTAGATCACTACACATCTCCAGTCCATGTACATGTGCATGTGTTCTGGTACATGGCTTGACCCATGTACCTTGACCAGGCCATGTCGTGTGGGTGAGTACATGCTGTATAGAAAACCCATGTACACCACCCCATGTTCTTGTACATCACAAGATACAAACTGATTATCCTAGTATAGGTAAAATGTCTTGATATAGGGTCACATACCATGTGATCCTTAACATTCCCCTAGAAACCCAAGCCACCACATCTGGGCCACACACAGCCTGCAGATCTGGTTCACAAACTGCGTTCTTTTGAATTTTCTAGAATCCTTGGTTCTTCCGCTACAAGCATCGTGTGGTCCTCCAACCTTTGATATGGATGTATAATTGTCTCAAACATATATATTTATCCTTTCTATGTCATTCCAACATAGAATCAATGAGTTTTGGGCCTTCAACCCTCTCCAAAAATGATATGGTTCACCATTCATCATCATGAACTAAGGGATACTAATGAATACAAAATATAAAAACCCACTATAATCCAAATAACATTTTCTCCATCGCTTCACCTCAATAATGTCTTCTGGATCCATGATCTATGATTTTGGATCGTTGCACCTTGAAATTTGTATACAATGATCAATTGATCAAGATTTATCTAGTCGGAGGCCAAACAATGAATGCATGTGACAAATGATGAATGGGGGGAAGAAAATCACAAATCAATCAAGAGGAATGGATCTTGATCGATGTTAGTGCCAGTCTATATTTTTTTCAATTTGAATGAAAAAAATATATCAATAAGATAATTCACACAATAATTCCCACAAATATAATCCCATCCCGCAACACTCACGATCTATAAATGTATGTATTTATAGAACGATTCACATTCATCATATGAATAATGAAAGGGGAATAAAAATATTAAATTACACTCCCTACATGAAATTGTTTTGATCTTTAATAAATAAATATCTATCGTCGTCGTCATTGGAATGAGTCATCAAATTTGAGGTATGTCGATCTTGGATCTATTAGTGATCATTTGAGAATTTTCTTTAGAGCTCTTTTCATCATTCATTTGGTATCTCATGAGTTATGTGGATATATCTGATATTTTCCATATTTATATACTTAAATATGTTTAAATCATTGTGTGGGAAAATCAATTTGTTTTATTTTTTTTATTAATTCATTTTTCCTGGATGAATTTCCCAAAAAAGACCCACACCAACTAATATTAAATCATTCCTATGGTAAACCTAATCTTATGAGTTCAATGGTTCCCCCGAATTTCGGATATATGATCCCTGATCTAGTTATGGACCACTTGGTGGTGGGGGTGGTAACCAGTGGAATAGATAAACATCTCCTACTACTATTCCACCTCCTCTATCATATCCTCTATCTAGCAGACCTACCATCTGTTGCCGTTATCTGTACCTCAGTAGCTTATCCACATTCTCTGGTTCATCTGTATGGTGGGTTGGAAAATCTTAGTTGAGATGTCTAATGATATCACATGCATATCACTACCTCTCTCTTGGCTGAAAAGACCCACCTTATGAGACGTTTACTACAGATCTTATATCCTAAGACCTCCTCCTGAAACTTCTCCCACATCTAGGTCTAATATAATTTTATTGGCTCCCTGTTTCCAAGGTCTTTATTGTAACATTCCCACTACTATAAACTATTGATTGTTTCTTCTTATCCAAGAAACTATCAATCACCAAAAATCACTCTAGAACCCTATAATAAGATGTAATTCATAGATGAGTGACATTGGATTGGATTCCTCTACAAAAATCATTCTCAAATGTCTGATCCCTAATGAACATTTCTCAAACCATATCCTTCGAGTACCTAAAAGAGTAGTTATACCTCGATGAATACTCATCCATTTTCATGTTCCCCTACTAGAGTTATATAGTCTCATGGATACGTACATCCCTTAGCATAGATGGTGATAACTCGCCTCTATAGAGATGATCTAACTCTATCCATGAATGATTTCTCTCCAAATATGATAAGGTAACTGAACAGCACCACCACCCTATTAATCAATGAAGAATGGTCACTTCCATGAATGGAATTTAATCTCCTAGTATAGTAACTATATGAAAAGATCGGGTCACCGCCTCAATCCATTGATATCCTCGTAACCTGAGGGGTCGATGTCGCTGAAAATTTGGAACCATATTCAACCATCACTCCTCATACACCAGTACTTTGTGTCGGATGTGATGATCTAAATGTGGTATGGTTTTTGCACCACCATGAGGTAAAATATTTAGATCTAGTTCTTGAATTGTTACCTCATCACTGAGTGGATCATCATATAGAATCCTAGCTCATATATATCATAGAGGTATACTAAAAGTAAATAATATTTACCACAGTCAATGAGTATATCAGAAGAGATGACTCATGAAGGACATAGAAACGACCACCCATTCTTATATTATTCCATCAACATTTTTTCATTTTACCTAATGTTCTTATATTTCGTGAGAAAAATAAGAATATCAGAGTCCTGGTGTATTGATATGCCATATGCTGCACCAATACTAGAATCCCCATCCTGAAATCCGAGATCAAAACACTTAACATTGCTTCCCCAAACCAAACTCACAGGCTCTTGGTCCTAATATAGAACAATCCATCTCTTATACCACTCTATCACGTCCCATCCCAAGGGACATTCCATAACTCCACATACAGACCTCCAATAGTTGAGGGGATGATGTCTAGAACCTAGTAGTCATATCACTAATATGGGAGGCATTTCTTAAGTACTTGTACACACACACATCTAAAATCTCACAAAATGATGAAATATAAAAAAAACTACAAACCAAATGCATGAATACATGTATATCCCATAACCAATGTATGACATGATGTGATGCAATGTAAATAAGGACAAATACACTCAGTATTACACCCTGAAACCACAAAGCATACTATAAATGAAATAAAATTTACTCTTCACTAGTATATATCTATAGTATATATATGAGTAACATGTAGATATTCTCAATACAAGGCACACCTTCTAGATGTAAGTCACAACAGTAGTATACTATAATTATATTCTAGCTCAAAGTTTCAATAAACCACTCATTTGGGGTGAACACACTCCTGATTTTTTTAGTAGTGACAATTTCATTCCAATAGGTACTCCTCATCAGGTCTCTTCATGAAAAATAACAAATTGATATATATTAAGAGAATATGATACATAGATGAAGATCAATTCTAGGTCCATTGGGTGATCCATAAAACTCTATCTAATTTAACCCTTTATAAAAAGGATTAGTGCCTGGTAATATAGGTCACAATTATACCTTGGACACCTCCAAGGGAACTAAGATGAATATAGGATCCCACTCTATGACTTTATGGGCATGGGATTCCATCAACTCTATCCCATAATCCCCATTGAAGGGATCATTATCTTAGGATTATGAAATGATTCATACCGACCCTCAGGGATAGGATATGGGGAATGAACCCTAACAAAACCTATCCATGATATAGAGGACAAGAGATCTATTATATTTAATAATTGGTAAACATTGTGTATTAGGGGTCACATGTTGAGTCCCTTTACCTTGGATTTTTACCATGTGAATGACTTATTCCAATAAACCCATGTCTGTGTAGTACAACACAACATCTAGACTGCCCTTGTAGTGTACCCATGTATCAGTACATGGTTGTAGCCCATGTACGTATTAGGATGTACCATTACATGGCTTCACCCATGTACCCAGTCCACATCATGTTTTGTGGTGGACTATAGGTCATGTAGGCAACCCATGTACTCCACGCCATGTTCGTTTGCATCACATTATACATTTCGAGTTACCCAGGATAGGTCACATTCTATGGGACATGGTAACACACCGTTTTATCCCTAACTCTCTCTTGGAAACACTATCCTCCTCATGGGGGGCCTACATGTTGTGTAGATCTGGTTTACGTGTCGTATTCTTTGATATTTTATACGATTACTCATTCTTCTTCTGTATGCCATGACTGATCCTTTGAAAATCGATTCGGCTAACGCCTTGGCACAAAACTCATGATCGATCCTTGATGATTCATGAAAACACTAAAACAAAATCTTTTGGGGCCTTTAACCCACTAAAAAAACATATTATTCATAATTAGTCATCATGAAATGATGAACGTAGAAGAATGTGAAATTATAAATCCACCATCATCTGAATAACGTTATCTCCATATCTACACCTCCATCATGATATATTGATCATAAATATCATATTATGGATCATTTCACTGTGAAACGGGTGTGCATCATTATATTGATCAATATTTATCATGTCATGGGCAAAACGAATAATGTATGTGATGACCAATGAATGGGGGATGAAAAGAAAAATTAATCAAGATGAATGGAGCTTGATCGCTGTTTGTCTTGATATCAGTTTGTTTCTATTAGAATGATAAATGAAGTAAATTAATAGAAAAGATAATTATCTAAATAAACCCCACAAATATAGTCTCATCGCGAAATATGCATGATCCGTGGTTCAATCCTTTCTTAGATATATTTTTATTCTATATAGGAATAAATAATGGGGAATAAAAAATAAATCTAATGACCTACCTCCATTAAATTCGATTTCTATTGAATATGATTTTTCATCATCATCATTGGTACGATCTATCGAATTCGAGGTATATCGGTCTTTGATCCATAGTTTTTTCTCTGAGAAAATTATCAGGACCAATCTCTAATGGTTCTTTGGCATCTCTAGGTTTAGGAGGCTAACCCTGTGATTTTACAATTATCTTCTATTTAAAGTTGAGTCAATCGTTGTGCTCTAAAACACAAAAAAAATAATTTATTTTCTTTTTTTATTCAGTCTTATGCCCATGATGACTTTTTATAAAATGACCCACACTAACTAATGTTAAGTTTTACCTACGGTAAAAATCATGCCTTGAGTTCAATAATGGCCATGAATTTATGATCTAGGAACCCATTTAATAGTTATTTTTTTCTATAGAAAACCCAATGTGGGTGGTATTTAATATATTTAATATATTTAAAACATTTGTTTTGGGCACATCAGATGTCATAATCACATGTCCTCTTAGTTCAAGTTCCCAAAAAATATATATAATATTTACAAATATTACATGTAAAATTTGTGTCATTACCAAAACTAAAATTAATTTAGGTTATTTATTGATCTAATAGAATATATATAAGTTTTCGCGCGATATCAGTTCATGGGATGTGGAAACCAATCTCCTTAGAGATTCGGAGATAACTGGACCTCATGTGACTTAATCTGAATTATTCCATTTTAAAATAAGTTTATTAAATATTTTAATTACTTTAACTAATTATAGGTGACTCTTGGTATTCATATGAAATCTAGGGGAATTTGTATGGAATTTTTTGATCTTAGAGGATCTAATGTAGAAAAATTTGGGATGATATTTAAATAAAAAAAGTCTTTAATTAATGGTAAGTGGTCCATGGTATATTCCTTATGGATTAAATTCATGTTTTATTACACTGATTGATTTTAATGTTCATTCCCCAATTGGAATTACCCTTTTTTAAATTAAGTAACATAAATGATTAATTTTATTTCAATGTTTTAATTTATATTTTTTGGTTAATTTTAATTTAATATTAATTTAATTTTATATGGTTATCCAAACTATGAACTATTTTATGAAATGAGAATGGTACCATGTTCACAAGGAACCGTGTGGAAAATCTTGAAAACTTGATCACCAATGGTAGAGGCCTAGACTATGGGGATACCCAAACACTTGTACCCCCATGATGGGTGGGACACAATAAAATTGAAATAGATATTATTTATTAGCACCTTCATTGGACCCCTTAAAATCATAAAATATGGGAATGATGTGACATAAGATAAAAATACATATTTGGTTGGGTGTGGACGCAAGTAATGTGCTTATACTTTGTGGAAAACTATAGAAATAATGAATGTGTTATGTGGACAAACCATACCAGATTACCATGTACAAGATATGGGCCATATTAAATATTCTTACACTATATTTAGTGACATTATAGAATATCCCATATTGGTGGATCCATGTTTTAATGCTTCTAATGAGTGTGATATTGTGTGAGTATCATGTTTCATCGCCCAAGACAATACTGAGGCCAAGGACCCAAGTGGTGTGCACTCATAATTGTGTTTACTCAAAGGTTACAAAGTAGTGTGCATCTCTCATGATGTGACCTAGTTAACCCTTGTAGGTTCCAAAATAATTGACCAACCTTCAACATGTTCATTTGTTAATGGGTATATATGGTATTGTGTGTCAACTGAAAACATGTACCAATCTTCTAATGTAACACCATCAATCTTTTATGATATATTTCCCTTTAAAAAAATTGATGCTATTGATAGCTTTATTTATTTCATAACTTAATAGTATGGGAAATATATTTATAAATATTAAAATTTATCGCAATATATTTTATTTAAATGAAATTTATTTATAAAAACTAAGTCTTAATTCACAAAGGAAAAACAATTAATCCTAAAGAAGTTTTTTGAAATTGTTTTTATAAGAAAAACTTTATCATGTATGTTGGATTTAAAATATATATTATTTTTCGAATAAATAATTCCAAATATAAAAAATATAATTTTTTCTTATTAAGAATACATAAAAAATTCCTTAGTTATCAATTTTTTCAAAATGAATAATAAATTATTAAACTATGTAAAACTGTTATTTTTCAAAAATAAAATTATAATTGTGTAATGTTTTTTATCATAATAAAGTAACTTAATTTTTTTATGAATTATTTTTATAAAAAATTTAAATTTTATTTTTATTAAGTTAAAATTAATATAATGGTATTTACTATGCATGGAAGAATAAAACATTTAATTTTATAAATAATTTTATATTTTTCTAAAAAAAATAATTTCATTTTACACACTGAATTTTAATTAAATTTATAAAAATTATATATATTTAATCATTTAAAAAAATTTACACATTTTGAATCATAATAATTAATATAAATTAATTTGGAAAACATAATTTTTTGTCAAAATCAATAGTAAAACGAGTAAAAAATTGTTACCACTCTTATAGTTATAATGGGTTTACTGAGGGTTAAAATGAGAGATAATGGTAAAAATGAAACAGAAACAAGAATATATCATATTTTTTATGATATTTAGAAAATTTTTTATATTAAATTATAATTATTTTTCATTTTTTTCACATTCACTTGAAAGTGAATTTGTATTATTTTTAATATTTCATGTAATACCATGTGTGTCCCTCTTCTCTCTTATGAAAGGCTTCCACCAATCCTCATTATTTATGAAATTTTATATCTGTAGGTCTACCAAGAACTACAATAAGACATTCAAAACACACATATGTTTGTTTTTTAACTAATTTTATTACCATAAGACCATCCTTTTAAGGCTTTCAGAATAAGACAGTGGATTAATTTTAAAGAAGTAATCTTATAACCTAAATCATTCAATGTTTATTTATTCTTATACATACTCTAAATATGTTGGATACATCATAAAATAATTATTAAATAATATTAAATATTGTTAATTATTTTTATTAATATGAAATAACTGTTTACTATCTCATATCCATCCACTGAGAAATGATAATGTTGCTCATGCGTAACAATAGACAACCTATTCCACATAATGATGTGATTTGTTTTTCATTTTCGCATAAAATAGATGTTAATAATTAATAAATTATATAATATATATGAAATAAATTATATAATTACTATTCAATAGGGTTGGATTATTTTGTACTATTTTATCATTACCTCCATGGATATTTGAAAACACCACTCATGCATACATGTGGACTACCATATTGAAAACATATGTGATACATTTTTATCACAAATTTAAATGAATGAGAGTAAAAGTGTATAAAATTAATAAAAAATTATTTCATCATTTAAATTCAATATATGATGAATCCATTACTAAGGTGCACATATTTGAACCATTATATTTAAAAATTCATGGAAACATACAAGTTTTCCCCACAAATGTTCATGTCAATGATAAAATCAATAATAGAAGTGTCATTGTAAATTATAAAGTAATAATAAATAGTTTGTTATATATGAATATAGATTTAGAATATATTTATCATATAGGTTGTTGGAATTCATATGACATAAGATGATACATGAGGTAAGTGATTTATGTAACAATTCTACTTATTTAAGGGATTATATATGCTAAATATATATATTGAGGTAAATAATATAAAATGTATCCTTTTAACCCATATTTTTTATCTCCACTATGAATTAGTGTTGTTTACAAATAATATTAAATTTCTCTCTATATCATTGTAGTTAAAATGATAGTGATATTTTTCAAAAAAAATATCCTTTTCCCCTTTTCTTAATTATCATTTTGAAACCTAAGCATATTTTTGGAAGTTTCTCCAACCATATTATTTAGAATGATTAATTATTACCTTATTCATTATTTCTTATTTTATGGAATTATATTCAATTAAATTAAAAGTTAATTTGTTCAAGTTTGTTCAAAGAGGTTAGTTAATTTTTTTTGAAATGTGAAGAGAATTTTCATTTTATAATTTACCAAAAGAAAATATTTTCAAAAAAATGATTATTATTATTTGATATAAGGATTATTATATAGTTTTCCATGTTTATTGTCTAATAAATTTTTCCCAAATATTCTATGAATTTATTTCTATCAAATGTTAAAAAAATAATAGTGAATTTTTCTCTTGATTTTGAAAGAATGTTATAAATACTTTTAAGCATTTTATTTTTTATCGATGCCAACATAAATTAAGGTTTTTTATTTTTCAATATGCTTATTCACCTATGATTAGATGCACGATTATAGATGTATAATGTTGAATATGATTTTTGGATGAAAACAAGAAACCCATTTCATTTTCATCGATTAGTTAAGATATGATCGGATAATGAATGACTTATGAAAACAAACAACACCATTCTATAGATGGAATATTATTGTTTTCTGATGATATTTTTTAAAAAAGATTTTTTTTCTTAGCTAAGGATATAATGTTATTATTAATATTTTTATATCTTTTGTAATAATTATATATGTTTTTTATTAAGTGAAGGATGTGTACAAACTTAAATATCCCTCTAATTAATTATTTAAAGAATTATTTTTCATGGGATAATAAGGAGTGGAAAGGGTATTGAATATGATTTTTTAATAGACTCTACCCACTATGATATTATAAGGGAGGACCTTTCCAACGGTAATATTTGATTGGGATATAATCCTAATCCACAATGATAACCATAGTAGTGCTCATTGAAAAAGGAAATTATTTTATTTACTGTGTGTATGAAAAAAAATGTATTTCATAATCTTAGTATATGTTCTCTTTGGTTGTGATTGATTAGTGAAAATCTCTCATTCTTATAGATTATGAATTTTGCTATGAAAATAATATATTCCATGATTTATGAATATATTTATTTTATCTATTTTTTTAAAATTTCACAAGCTACTAACATGTTCTAATACACTTATTCTTCTCTAACTCTCCATTATTATAATTTATTGAAATATACTACTTTTACCCTCATTGAGACTCTGAGATCACCTTCTCATATATTTTTTATTCCCTAGGCCGAGAAGAATGTTTGTTAGTATATATATTAAATTTTATCTATGTTAGAATAACTTTGTGTGATATTTTTAAGATCTTCCATGAAATAATATGAATATGTATCTAGACATTGAAGAAACTAAAACATTGATGTTTTGGGAAATGTATTGTTATGATATCTATTGAAAATTCATAAAAATATATATAATATTTATTTATATATTTTTTGGGTCACCTCAGTCAATATTAGAGATGGGTCTATTTAAATTTTAGTAATTAGATTAAAAACCATTACTATAAACCATAAGTGTATTCCTACATATTGGAGAAAATCATATCTTTTGGTAATTAATTTTTTTCGTTTTTCTAGAAAATAATTGTTTTTTCTGATATGAAAAATTTGATGTGGTTTCGGAATAAATAAAATTACTTAAAAAATTAATTGTTTATATTAGTTATTAACTTGATCACCACATTTTCATGATGATTTCAACTAATATTACACACTTTTCTAGACACTCCAAGGGTTATATTATTTAGTTAATTCACATTCATTTTAGAATGGATTTTGTTAAATGAGTGAATAAAATATCATAAAACTTGTGATATGACATACATAAATGAGACGATGTCAAATTTTCATGTGTTGACATAATTTTTTCTATTTTATAAAATCATAAAAAAGTTTTCCAAATAATATAATTTTATACTCTGATTATTGATGTTTGATACCCATGCAATTGTTTTGTTACTTTTATTCAATGGATGGAAACAATTGGGGTTGAGTTAATGGTGAATGTGAATTGTGAAACCAACAAATTGATAATAAAAAATATTAGTATCCATAAATATCCAATGTATATATATTATTTTCTTTGGAAAAGGGTTTAAGGAGATACACGACTACAAAAAGATTCAGTGAATGGTTTATGCAAATTTTGTGACCCCTATGAAAAAATGTGATCTCTTAACCACATTAAAATCAGGTAAATAAGTCATTATCATCATATGATCTATTCATGATCACATGACTACATTCTATAAATCCCTCACTATCAGGAAAATGTATCCCATTGGGTTCATCTAATCATGCTAAATGACACTTGAAATATTCTATAAAATCACCCAATTCCCCATATGAAATAAAATTGGAAAAATATGGAAATTTTATGTGATGGATGTTGTGTTGATTTTCATATTAAGGGATTATATGACTCACATGATCATCATAATGATCACATGATATTCCTAATATCCTAATAGATACTCTATGTGAAATACATTCACTATGTATCCATCATCATGAAACACCCCTTCAAACCCACACACAAGTGTAATGACAGTTCCTAATAATTCTTGAATATTTCTATTGGTTACATCATTAGTGAAGAGATAAAGCATAAAAATTAGAGAAACATTCCTAGAGAATTTGTGCACACCATTTGAATGTCCAAAATTGATCATGTGATTACCTGATAGAAAACAAATGGAAAAAATTAAATGATTCTAAAAAAGAGCATATAAAAAGATAGATTTGAGTGAAGCCTCATGAAAAAGAAAGATACATTATATTTCCTTAGAGTGGTGGACATGATCATCATGATCAGTACATTTATCACAATAAATCCCCACTCAGATGTGATCCTTGTCATGTAATGTCCCCTCAATATCCCTCCTCTATCACAATAAAGATCCCAGGCCTGTCCATTTGATAACATGACACCCTGATAGGAAATCTATGGTTGAGTACCATAGACTTTATATAATAAAATGAAAAAAATAAGGTATCAACATGTGAAGTAGAGTTATTAAATATTACATATAAAGTCTCTCTGTTGATATATCTGGATCTTTTCAATGGCCCCAAAAAATCTCCCCTAATCATGAAAAAACCTATTTGGCATGAATCTTGATTTTGTGAAGACACCCAGACATTTCAACTTGGCCATGTGAAGGCCCATTGACATGTCGATTCTAATTTTTGAAATCACTTTGAAAAGACATGGATACGGTAAATATGGTGATGATTGAGGGATCTTTTTACCACTATTTATCATGTGACACAATGATGACATCATGGATTACCATTGGGAGGTTCATGAACACCACATGATGCTCACCGACTCTAGACCATAGCAGAAATATATGAATTGTGAGTACTGACATATAACTGGGGTGGAGAGTCTTATAAATTACCACCCACTGGAATATAAACGAATACATGGAAATGTTGAGGTGAGAGAGTACATATCATTATGTAATTCCAGAAAATGTCACAGATCTTCCACCATGTAAACATGGGGAATTATTTAAGGGAATAAAATCAATATATATATATATACATTATATAATCTCTATATTGATCATGAAATGGTAATATAGTGGTTTATCTAGACCATTAAAATGTTTTTACACATCTCTACATGGTAACATGATATCCAACATGCCATTCTTAAAAAATATTTAGTCATTTATATAATAAAGGCAAGAAAATATTCAGGCCTTACATGAAAAAGAATACAATGATTTTTCATAAAAAGTATTCATATACATCACATGACCTATCTAGATCATGTGATATTAACTATGAATGTTATAAAAATCATGAGATGTCCTAAAAAAATCATCCTTGATTACCTTATACATAAAGATGGGTCTGTGTCGATTACATAATGGTTACCATGACAAGTTTGTTGAATCTTGTTGTTCACCTCAGACATGTCTACTTCAATCATATAATTTTTCTTGGAAATTTCATCCCTATCATGTAGAGGACACAAGAATTTTTTCAAGATCATGTGGAAAACACATAAGACATGTGGGCTAGAAAAACAATATATTTCTAGTAGACACCTCACACTTGATTTATAGACATCCTATGAAATGTCTGGAAGACAACCTGGACCTGCCAAGATGTACACAAAAAATGTGAATATGGTGACCACGACAAGTCCATACATCCCTATACATGTCATATAGACAACCATTACATTCCTAGTAGACATCCTTAACATTTCAACCATGTCATTCATAAAGACTCCAACATGTCAAGTATGTCAGTTAGACACTCTGGGAAAAAAATAAACATGTACAATTTAAACACATGGACATACACTATTATAGAATATGCGGAAATTAATTCCAATCGAAATAGGATAAATAAGACTAATTATTGGGGAAATATATCCAATAATTTATCCACCTTTGTTTATGTCCCTCTATATCATAGAAACTCTATTCCATGGTACTCAAACTCTCCTCGAGGATTATCGTTCTTCCTTACCCATCAGCAGATTGATATGATAATTGAACTATGAGTAATCTAATTCATTTTATAAACAGTATACATAGGAGTCCTTCTTATGTTATGATCTCTATATGGAATGTCCCATTAGGTCGATTCTAGTTTTTATGTCCCATATCCATATAGGGTGTGTTTTATCACAAAAACAACCCCTTGTTTCTCACATTAATCAGTACTCACAAGAGATAAGGTAATTAAAAATATCATATTACTAGAATCATAAATTTCATACATAAAGGGATACCTTCTTTTTTATGACTCATTCAGTTACATGATATGGTCAGACCCATAAAAGGGGATACACCTTAGTGTAAGCCTCAACGGTATTCCCATATTTGTAAACCCTAGAGAAATAATCATACTGAGAATTAATTAGCTATTACATCCCATCAGTTGTTTGAGAGAAGATCTAAGTAATATGGATTTTATTCCTATTATAATTATTATTTGAAGAATTCCTTATAATTTCCTAATATGTTCACCATGTTCCTAAGAACCAAAATATATTTCCTTTCTATATAATTATAAATTGCACGTCTTGGAATTAATTGAACTACAAGGGTTTTGATAGATCTTATATACATGATGCATATGAAACCCCATCAATGCTCAATCCCATAATTAAAACACCATTTTCTTCTATGTAAGGTAGGTAAATCTTGAGTTCCTAGTTAAAAATCTTCAAAATGAAAATAGCTACCCATTGCTATAAAATAACTAAAACAGATGGATAACCTCATATATATATAGGTGGTCTCATTAATATAACCAACTTTACATGATAAAGTATTCAACACCCAATTTTTTATTAGGGTGTATAGTTGTAACACCCCAAGCTTCCACGGAATGTTTCCCTTTGAATAATGCAATGGCTTGCATTGTATGCAATTTCAAGATTCTAGCGCACCACAACCAATCAAACTAGCCGTTATGAATAATAATACCTACTTTTTGGTATTTTATAAATATTAACATTAAAAATGTACTTCATTTTTTGGATTCTTAATATAAAAATTAGCTTATGGTTAAATTTTGGTAGTTTTCGAATAACTTTCATATTTTGGTGAATAGTGAAAATTACTAAATTTTAATTAAAAAGAAAATTTTTAATTGAAATACTTAATAGTGATAAATTATGAATTTGAGTGGTTTTAATGTATATTTAGAATATATTTTTACCATTTAATACAATGTTGGTCATTGGATGTAATTTCACATTTAAACCAGACATAAACAAGTGTCAATCATTTGAAATTTATTATTTCTTAAAAACACGCTATTTGTTTTGACAACAGGAATTAATTTTTATATTAATTTATACAACATATATGTTAGGAATTTGGTAAAATAGACATCATTTTTGAATTCATAATATAAAATATAGATTAGGCTGAATTTTTGGTATTTTTCTAAAAACATTCAATTTTTGATGAATAGTGAAAAATACTGAGTTATAGTTTCAAACCGAATTTTTATTTAAATAATTATTTATTTTTATTAAAATTAATTAAGGTAAAAATAGATACATAATACTTATATCAGTGTATGGTAATTCATTGTTCTTATTTTAGTATAATTATATATATATAAAAATTTTATTGAACTTGTCACCGTCTTTTACACACCTCCTAGGAAAATTTGGAAATTTACATAAAACATAATTTTACCGCTTCTGTGAGTGGAATTTAGAAAATCTGAGAGATATGGTTAATATCGAGGAGTAAAATTTGGTTCAATACGATAAAAATAATTCTTGGTGAATAGTAACTTTTTTACATTTATTTACAACGGTTAAAAGTAAATAGGGTAATTAGGGGTAAAAATGATATTAATATTACCCTAACACATGTCCTAATTCTATTGGATAAGTGTATCTCGACCAAAAAAAACATTTGGAATAAAATATTATCATTTAGGATCACTTGGATTATATTAGGACATTTTATATTATTTAATTCAAAGAAGAGTTAAAAGAGTTAAAATCAAAGTTTAATTAATAAAATATTTTTAATATAGTGTTATACATAAGATAAATTCGATTGTAAATATTAATTAGAAAGATAAAAGTATTTCATACATAATTAAATTTTATTTATAATTTTTAAACATTAAATAATTTAATTTATGTTTGACACAATGGTGATACAGTAATTGCCGAATTAATGAAATATTAAAATAATTGATATTTTAAATATCCAAATAAATTTAATTTGAGAATTTTAAGAATTAAAAAAAATTCTAAGATAATATGAAATGTTAGGATTGATTTAATTAACTTTTTTCGAAGTAATAATGTTGTTATGATTTTCACAAAAATCTAATTCCAAATAGTGTCAAAATTGACATAAAAGTGTTTTTAAAACAAATATTATATTATTAATTCATATTATATAAATATAAATCTATGGTTTGGCCAAATTACAAGTATCATGATAGGTGTGTCATTATTGGACCCTTCTGGGGGTCTCTTGGAAGTTTATAGTTTGTTTATTAACCATATAATATAAAAATACCAAGAGACGTGGTAAATGTCAAACTAATTAACTAGGAGTTAAAAATAAAAGATAAGGTTAATAATGTGCATCAAACCTATCTAAAATCTATTGGTTGAGTTTTTTTTCGACCTATACCCACCTTAAACTTTAAATAATATACTTTTAAGCCATTATAAACCGAATATGGATTTATTATAAAATAATATTTCTAGCATTTCTAAAGGAGCCCCTCACCCCTCTTATAAAAGGCCGCTCCCCCTTCTCATTACTTATCACCTTCAAAGCCATTTGGATCGTCCAAACTCCACCCAAATATCCTTCCAACTTCCCTCAATCCAACCTAGAGGCCTTACTTTGATCGGAAAGCCAACCTAAAGATCCCTTTTGATCAAATCAAAAGGAAAAACCCGAAGAAGAGATAATGTTTTCACCACCCACTTTCAAGTTCCTTTTTTCTTAAACATATTCTTTATTTATTATTTATATTCTAAAATAATAACTCCAGTATATTATATATAATGTGATGTTATTATAAATATTTAACAAAGAAATTCATTATTCTATCCATCCCTTTAATGACATGTCACCATACGTGCGTACGTAAGACCTACTGTCTCCACGTTGTGGTGTAATTGTTATTCAATATATTACTATTTATATGGATATAATAATGATGTATAATTCATGTAAATCATAAATATAACATGATAATGATTCTGTATATATGATATACCATACAATTATATATTATTTTAATATCAAAATAATGATATTGTCACTCGTGCGTACGTACGGACTACCATCTCCACGAACGCACTGAGATTCATTCCCCATCTTATCCATTTGAGTATAATTCTCATTTAATGACTAAAAATAATGTTTAAGGAATTGATATCATTCTGTATATTAATAATATACAACCTATCCAAAACAAACACAGCTTACATAACAAATAATATAAAGTAAAACGAGTATGTTAACACCCGAAATGACGATAATACTAAGATATTATTAACAAATCATTGTTAAAAGATCATATATGATATTATATTAATGTAAATGATTATTTTATAATTTAATAACAACTATTTCACCAGTATAGATGTGGTTAACCTACTGTTGACCAAGGAAAAAGTACAATGTGAGGTGTTTCTTATCTCACTCTTAATTTTGTGAGAATTCCATTGTTCACCACTTATTTATTGCATGCGGTATATGTGTACTGCCCATGATTGTATTAATTATGAAATGTACTTTAATTTATGGGTATTTTCATCATCATTGTATGATCCTTCTTTCATGGGTTTATGTTTCATAAGTTATCAAATCGATAAGCATATTTGAAATTTCAATTTCCATTCATTCGGCTTTACGAATACTTCATTATTATTTTACTCCAAGATTATGTGTGGAATCACTATTAATTTTCTTGTGTAATAATTTACACTCCCCTTTCTGTGGATACACTTTTGATACACATAATCAATCTATTTATAATTTATCAATTCATCGATATGAACTTGATAAGAGTAATTTTAACTCAATCTCCATTTGTGGAGTTAAATATCCAAATCATTGGTGTTGTCTTTAATAGAATACGTGTGAATATCCTCTGATTTATTTACACTGAATATCCAATCATATTGAGTGTATATATATTTGTCACACATAATTATTTCGTTGATTTATCCTTAACCTAATAATACGATCTTTATAAGAGATTGCATCTCAAATTACAATCCATTGGGACTTCTTTGTTGTTATACACCAAATCACTTTTATATGGTGTATATAATGTACTTAGAAATAATATATCATGAATAAATTTATTCTCATGATATTATAATGTTTTGATTACCTCAATTATTTTTATTCATGTGTCTCTCTTTTGGTTAGGAACTCTAACTAAAATATCATTTTAAATGTTTTAATGATTTATTATTCTAAATCTTTCTCATTAATGTCCATGTTATAAAAATGGTTTAAAGATTTATTTATATGGACATCAATTTTTTAAAATTAAAATTCCTTATAAAATATTCAAAGTGGTATGGGACACTTTGATTCAAAAATCTATTTTTAATTGTCTTCTTGATAAGTAGTGTAACTTTTAAATGTTTTCAAGAAAAAGGGGGATAATTATCTCAAATAGTTTTGATGATTATTTTCATCTATGTCAATATCCTTCATTATTCTAGATTGAGGTTAATATGTTACAATAAAATCTTTCATGTTGTATTGAATGAGTTATTTTTTACCTTGGATGTGCTATTTTTATACCTTTCATTGTTTGCGGATAAAGTATTGACATTTCGTATTCTAGTTTTAATACGAATGTTTATGTTATGTTTCAAAATTTTCATATGAGAAATGCCTTGGACTTAGTAAGTGATGGGTGGATCCCGCTATAGCTCATCGATGAATCGATAGGTCTCATGAGACAACTAGTGTCTTGTCACGAGGCCTTAACAAAATCTTATTTGTAGTCTTGGCACGAGGCCTTGGCTACGTGGTTATGATAGTCTGGAATTATGCATTCCGTCATTATGAAAGTGGTTATTGATATTTTCATGTGATTATTCAACTTGTAGAATATCCATGTGAATACGTAAATGGAATTATTTGATTTTATCCTTTCCATTTTATGTTGAACTTCAAGTTTAAAAGGCTTTTGTTTTAGTTATTCATTGCCTTAAATTTTTATGTTTATTTATGAAAGTTTCTAATATATTGTTATCCTTAATGAGCATCTGAGCTCACCCCTTTCAGTGTTTTATTTTTCCAAGGATGTGAAGTAGTATATTATGAATGAACTATAGGGATAGTTTGAGGGGATATGAGGACAATATGTTGTAGTAGTTTTTCACTTATTGATGTAATGTAATCTTTATAAATATATCTAGTGTTTCCAAGGCTACTAAACTAATCGGTCTATCGAGACATGATCTTTTGTGATCATGCCAATGTTATGTAATAATGCACCAACTCTGGGTAACTGTGGTTGGGGCGTTACGGTTGGTATCAGAGGAAGTTTAGTACAAACCTTGGAAGCTTGATTTATATAAACACTGATTAGCTCACATAACCCTAAGATATACTTTTAGTATTAGTATAAAAGAACATACTAGAATTTTTGTATTGTAGATATTTTGTCAGTTATCCGAGCAATACATCTCTGTCTGGATACGAGCAAGTAGAGGCGGCTCTGACACAGATGTACCTAGGGGTAAAATCCGAAAACATCGCTTTGAGCTAGACTCGAACAAGAACTAGTGCACGACAACGGGCCTTGCTACACTATTGGTTACGACACTCCCGGGGGTTATACTTTGGTAAATTCACAATATTATTATGAAAAATTATAAAGGGAATAAAAATACCCTAAGAATATATATCGGGAAATAAATAGTGGATAACCTAGATTTTAACATAGGGTACCCCAAGTTTGGATATATTGTTCAATTACAATATTATCCTATTATGTATAATTTTTTTTACATACTTATTAGATAAGTATTCAAACACCCTAATTGTATATTCTTTTTGTTAGTTAAAACATGGAGGGAGCATGATCACGAACAACTCTTTCCTCTCTTTCTGAAGAACTACTTACAATTATTATCCAGAAGTCATGTGCAGATGATGTTGAAACTTTTTCAAATGTCCACGTTACATGAAAACAACATTATGATACATCCAATACCTCTATAATTGCAAGATTCTTTAAAGGATCAAGTACCGACTATGGGATAATATTGCGCTCTCAACATTCTTACCATGCTAAGCGTGGGAAGTACCATCAGGGTCTTTTCAAATTCTTCACATTATCTTCAAATTACGATGCACTAAATGATTTTCTAGATACTGTAGTAGAAAGAGATTTCCGAGCAGCCTATATGTATCAAATTATATATTTATGTCTTTTGGAATATACGAAAACTGATTTACAAAAACATTATTTTGAAATATTTGAAGATGAAACAGTAAGAATTTTTCTAAAAAAACATGTTAAATATGATGTCTCAAAATTATATATAAGAAATACCTATTTTTTATGATGCATTGATGCTTCCATCGATATAATCCAAGATGGATGAGGAGTTTTTGGGTAAAGGAAGTAAGTGATTTTGAAAAATTCCTGAGGTACCATTGTGACACATGAACACATTCTACTAAAAGGAAATTACGCCTAGTCTCTATATATTTCATCATGTGTTCCACATATCACTAGTGACAAAATATATGCCTGACCCAAAGAATTTACTCACCTTTGAATAATTAGAACTAGAACCCGATCGATCTTATTGTGAAGAGCCTATCAGAATTTTTCATACCAAAGAACAAGTGTTGAGAAACCGGATGACTCATCTGGTAAAAGTTCTATGGAGAAATCATAATATGGAAGAGGCAATGTGGAAACCCGAGGAACATATGATGAAGAAACTATGTGGAAATAAATGGATGGTGAAATGTTTAAAAGTGTTAGTTCTCTTTATTGATGGGATTACTTTCGAAGAATTTTCTCTGGTATTTGTAACCATGCAGTTTTCCATGTGAGAATGATATTTGAGGATGAGTTATCTTTCCTCTTGTCGATATAGTTATAAATAACCATATGGTTTTATATAATCATTGGGTTTGAGGAAATTACAAGTTATTTTGGGATGAAAATTAAAGGTATGAGATAACATATGTGGTCAATTTATGTTATGGTTATATTGATTAATTTATCACTTTTTGGTAACATTATAAAATATAGTTTTTGAAAAGTGACAACACACGGACTGTGTGACAACCCGTCACGTCGGAGAAAGCTGTGGGAATCGAACCCACAACCAAAGTGTGACTGGTATTTATCACCTACCACTGGACTACGTCAAGTCCATAGTTAGTGTGAATATTATTTTAGTTAAATGATTTTATTGATCAATAATAAGTTGATCTGGGATCTTATGTCTTATCAAAAGAATACCCTTAGTATAGGAAAATGATTTGGTGATTAAGTGATAAATGTTATTTTGGAAGATGTTCGCTCTGTTGGGAACACTATATGCCCATGGAAAATAAAATACTATGGTATTTCATTTGAGGATTAATGGTGGAATTTTATCTATGTTTTTATTGTGGATTTATTGTTATTTGGTTTATTTATGGAAATGATTAACCTATAATAAAGAATATGTGATTAGGTTAATTACTTTTAAGTATGTGAATTTAAGAGTAGTTGATGTCATTTGGAGTTACAATTTAACATGGAAGACTATATAACAAAATTATTATATGTTATGGGTTTCAATATTAGTTTGGATTATATTGAAGGATTTTAAGGACAATTAATTATTGAATGGTATTTATTTAACTTTGGGGTATTGTTGGTTTAATTTTAGAAATTAAGATTAGTCTTTTTTTATATAATGGAATATCCATATGGGGGATCATTAGATCTTATACTAGCCGTTTTTGGTTTTGAATAATCTCTAAAGACAAGGTAAAAATATAGTTTATCCTACGTGGATCATGTTATTCTATAAAATTTTATTCTATCTCTTCTAGTGTGACCAAGTCTTCTTGAATACTCATTGTTCAAAAAAAATGAGTTAGTGGTAGAAATGTATTCAATAATGAAACTCAACTTAAAAAGTATGTATATCTCCTTACGTTCTTAGTCAATATCATAAATGAATTCCTCATCCATATGTAATGTAACTTAAAACAAAAAATGTTGTCTGTTTAATTTTTTTACTGGGAGACTAATTGTAACACCCCAAGCTTCCACAGTGTGTTTCCCTTTGAATAATGCAATGACGTGCATTGTACGCAACTTCGAGATTCTAACACAACACAACCAATCAAACTAGTCGTTATGAATAGCAATACATACTTTTTGAAATTTTATAAATTTTATCTTTTGAAATGGACTTTTTTTTGGATTCGTAATATCAAAATTAGCTAAGGGTTAAATTTTGGTACTTTTCGGATAACTTTCATATTTTGATGAATAGTGAAAATTACTAAATTTTAATTAAAAAAAACTTTTTTAATCGAAATAATTAATAAGTGATAAATTATGAATTTGAGTGGTTTTAAAGTATATATAGACTATATTTTTACAATTTAATACAATGTTGGTCATTGGATGAGATTTCACATGTAAATTAGACATAAACAAGTGTCAATCTTTGGATAGTTATTATCTCTTAAAAACATGCTATTTGTTTTGACGACGGGAATTAATATTTAAATTAATTATTTCAAATGATATGTTTTTAATTTGGTAAAGTAGAAATAATTTTTTAATTCATAATATCAAATATATCTTAGGCCTAATTTTTGGTATTTTTCTGGAAACATTCATTTTTTGATGAATAGTGAAACCACTAAGTGGTAGTTAAAAAACTAAATTTTTCATAAAACTTAATTTTACCGCTTTTGTGAGTGCAATTTCGAAAATACGGGAGACACTGTTAATATCAAAGAGTAAAATGGGGTTCAATGAGATGAAAATAATTTTTTTTGGTTAGTAACTTTTTACCTTTATTTACCACGGTTAAAAGTAAATAGGGTAATTAAGGGTAAAAATGATATTAATATTACCATAAAACATGTCCTAATTCTATTGGACAAGTGTATCTCGACCAAAAACAACCTTAGGAGTAAAATATTATCATTTAGGTCCACTTGGATTAGATTTGGACATTTATTATTATTTAATTCAAAGAAGAGTTAGAAGAGTTAAAAGAGTTAGAATCAATGTTTATTTACTAAAACATTTTTAATATAGGGTTACACATAAGATAAAGACGATTATAAAAATTAATTAGAAATAGAAAAATATTTCCTAAATAATTATATTTTATATATAATTTTTAGACATTAAATAATTTAATATATTTATGACACAATGATGTTGCAGTAATTACCATAATAGCGAATAATTAAAATAATTGATATTATAAATTCCCAAATAAATATAATTGGAGACTTTTATTGAATTATACTAATTTTCTAGGTTAATATGACATATTAGGATTGATTTAATTTACTTTGTTCGAAGTAATAATTCTGTTATGAGTTTCACAAAAATCAATTATTGAATAGTGCCAAAATTGACATAAAAGAGTTTTTAAAACAAATATTATATTATTAATTGATATTAAATTCCTAAAAATCAATGGTTCGTCCAAGAGACTTATATCATGATAGGTGTATCATTAATTAACCACTTGGGGGTCTCTCGGATGTATATAGTAAGTTTATTAACCATATAATATAAAATTACAAAGAGACATTGTAAAAGTGAAACTAATTAACTAAGAGTTAATACTTAAAGATAAGGTTAATATAATGACCCAAACCTATCTAAATAATATTGGTTGAGTGGTTTTCGACCTATCCCCACCTTAACCTTTAAATAATCCACTTTGAGGCCATTATAAACCGAATATGAATTTATTATAAAATAATATTTTTTGCTTTTCCAAAGGTGCCCCTCACCCCTCTTATAAAAGGGCACTCCCCCTTCTCATTAATTCACACCATAAATGCCTTTTGGTTCGGCCAAACCCTGGACAAATACTCTCTCAAATTCCCTCACTACAACCTAGAGGACTTAGTTTGATCAGAAATCTATACTATGGATCCCTTTTGATCAAACCAAAAGGAATAATCCGAAGAAGAGGTAATGTTTTTACCACCCTTTTTCAAATTCTTTAATTCTTGAACATATCCTTTAATTGTTATTACCATTCTAAAATAATGAATCCAGTATCTACTATATACTATAATACTATTATAAATATGGTACAACAACATTCAGTAATCTATTCATCCGTTGAATGACATGTCACCATACATGCCTACGTACGGCTTACCGTCTCCACGTCGTGGATTAATTGTCATTAAATAAATTATTATTTGGATGGGTATAATAATGAGGTGTAATTCATTTAAATAATAAATATAACATGATAATTATTCTTTCTATATGATACACCATCCAATTATATATTATTTTAACATCAAAAGAATGATATTGTCGCTCGTGCGTACGTACGGACTACCGTCTCCACGAAAGTGATGAGATTCATTCTCCATCGTATCCATTCAAGTATAATTATCATTTGATGATTTAAAAATAATTTTTAAGTACTTGATATAATTATGTATATGAATAAGATACAACCTATCCATAATAAACACGTCTTACATAACAAATAATATAAAGGAAAACGAGTAAGTTAACACCCGAAATGACGATAATACTAAGATATTATTAACAAATAAATGTTAAGAGATCATATATGATATCATATTAAGGTAAATTATTATTGTATAATTCAATAAAAATTATTTCACCATTATACAAGAGGTTAACTTACCTTCGACCAAGGAAAAGGTACAAAGTAAGGGGTTTCTTATCTAACTTTTAATTCCGTGAGAATTCCATTGTTCACCACTTATTTATTGCATGTGGTGTGTGTACTGCCCATGATTGTATTCATTGTGTAATATACATTAATTTATGTATATTTAAATCATCATTGTATTATCCTTCTTTCATGGGTTTATGTTTCGTAAGTTACCAAATCGATAAGGGAATTTGAAATTTCAATTTCCATTTATTCAGATTTATGCAAACATCATTGATTATTTTACTCCGAGATTATGTGTGGAATCACTATTCATTTTCTTATGTCATAATTTCCACTCCCCTTTTCTGTGGATATAATTTTTATACACATAATCACTCCATTGATAATTTCTCAAGTCATCATTATGAATTGGATAAGAGTAATTTTAACTCATTCTCCATTTGTTGAGTTAAACATCCAATTCATTGGCGTTGTTTTTACAAGATTATGTGTGAATGTCCTTTGATTGTTTTACACTAAATATCCAATCATATTTAGTGTATTTATATTGTCACACATAACTATGTCATTGATTTATCCTTAACCTAAGCATATGGCCTTTATGAGAGATTTCATCTCAATTTACATTCCATTGATATGTCTTTGTTGTTATACACCAAATCACTTTTATGTGGTGTATATAATGTACTTTGACATAGTATATCATGAATACCTTAATTCTCATGATATTAATAAGTTTCTATTACCTAAATTATTTGTATTCAAGTGTATCTCTTTTGGTTAGAAACTCTAACTAAAATACCATTTTTAAATGTTTTAAAGACCTATTCTTATAATTCTTTAT
This sequence comes from Viscum album, assembly GCA_963277665.1. Lineage (NCBI taxonomy): Eukaryota > Viridiplantae > Streptophyta > Magnoliopsida > Santalales > Viscaceae > Viscum > Viscum album. The sequence goes on along the minus strand of OY728141.1, from coordinate 1,198,644,727 downwards.
CATTAATGTCCATGTTTTAAAAATGTTTTTAAGGATTTATTTATATGGACATTAAAGTTTTAAAATTTAAACTCTTTTTAAACGTTTCAAAGTGGTATGTGACACTTTGATTCAAAAATCTATTTTTAAATGGCTTCTTGACAAATAGTGTGATGTTTAAATGATTTCAAGAAAAAGGGGGATATTTCACTCAAATAGTTTTGATGATTATTTTCATCTATGTCAATATGCTTAATTACCCTCGATTGAGGTTAATATGATACCATACATTCTTTCATATTATATCGAATGAGTTATGTTTGACTGTGGATGTGCAATTTTTATACCATTCATGGTTTGTGGATAAAGTATTGACATTTCATATTCTAGTTTTAACACGAATGTTTATGTTATGTTTAAAACATTTTATATGTGGAATGCATTGGACTTAGTATGTGACGGGTGGAGCCCTCTATAGCTCCTCGATGCATCAGTAGGTCTCATGAGACAAACTAGTGTCTTGGCACAAGGCCTTGGAAAAATCTTATTTATAGTCTTGGCACGAGGCCATGGCTATGTGGTTATGATAGTCTGGAATTATGCATTCCATAATTATGAAAGTGGTTATTGATATTGCATGTGATTGTTTGACTAGTAGAATATCCATGTGAATATGTAAATGGAATTATTTAATTTTATCTTTTCCATATTATTCTCAAGTTCAATTTTAAAATGCGTTTGTTTTAGTTATAAATTGGTTTAAGTGTTTATGCTTATCTATGAAAGATTATTCTATATTGTTACCCTTACTGAGCATATGAGCTCACCCCTTTCAATGTTTTATTTTTCCCAGGATGTGAAGAAGTAATTTATGAATGACCTACAGGGATAGTATGAAGGGATATGAAGACAAGATGTTGTTGCAGTTTTTTTACCTTATGATATAATGTAAGACATATGAATATATCTAGTGTTTCCAAGACTACTAAAATAATCAGTCTTTCGAGACTTGACCCTTTGTGATCATGACAATGTTATGTAATAACGCACCAAATCTGGGTATCGAGGGTTGGGTCATTACAGTTGGTATCAGAGGAAGTTTAGTACAAACCTTGGAAGCTAGATTTAGATAAACATTGATTAGAGCACGTAGAACTAAGATGAACTTTGAGGATTAGTATAGAAGGACTTCCTAGAATTTTTTTATTGTAGAGATTTTGTGAGTTTTCCGAGCAATACATCCCTGTCTAGATACGATGAGGTAGAGGCGGCTCTGGCACAGATGTACCTAGGGGTAAAAACCGAAAACACCGCTTTGATCTAGACTGGAATGGGAACTGGTGCACGACAACGGGTCTTGCTGCACTCTTGTTTACGACACTCCTGGGGGATATTCTTAGGATAATTTATATATTCTTTACTAACCAATTTGAAGGATTAAATATATAAGATGAGATTAAATGACCTTGGTTAATCCTAATGTGTTTCAAATTGAGAATATGGTGACATGTTAATCTCTAAATGATTTTATGACTACTGTTACTCACACAATTCTTTCTGGTTTTAGTCAATGGCCGTATTCGAAGGAAGTTATAGTGACTTTGAGAATGATGTACAAGGTGGGAACGGTGGTGGAAATGAGCAACAAAATGTAATGTTGATAGGCGTAATATATATCATCTTTATGCCAAATGAATTTTCCAAAAATATGATCATCAATATATATATTAATCAATTCCTAGACTCAAAAAAGAAGAGAAAGGTGATGAATGATAAGAGCTCTAGTAGTGGAGACCATGGAGAAAGGAATACTCAATTTCCATCATGCAGGAAATGTGGAAGGAGACACCCAGGAAATTCACTCAATGGGACAAAGAAATGCTTTATGTGTGGGAATGAAGGACATAAAGTGAATAATTACCGAAAAAATGAACATTTCTATGGAAGAAGATAAAAATCGTCCCAAGAGTCTATTTACAGCCATTTTCCGTAAATGTAGGGGACCTAGCCATTACCCGAGTGAATGCCCTGTTCTATAGGATATTTTGTTGGTCAAATAAGAATCTATGTGGAAATAAATGGTTGGAGAAATTTTTAAAAACAATTAGTGCTCCTTGTTGATGGGTTTACTTTGAAATAATTTTCTCTTCTATTTTTAACCATGGGGTTTTCCATGTGAGAATGATATTTGAGGAAGAATTATCTTTTCTCTTGTGGATACAGTTATAAATAACCATTTGGTTTTATATGATCTTTGGGTTTGAGGAAATTATAAGTTATTATAATTTGGGATGAAAATGCAAGGTATGAGATCAGATTTGTGGTTAAATTATGTTACGTTTATTTTGAGGAATTTATCGCATTTTGGTAAAGTTATAAAATATAGTTTTTGAAAAAGGACAACACGCAGACCGTGTGGCAACCCATTGCGTCGGACAAAGCTGTATGGATTGAACCCACAACCAAAGTGCAATTGGGATTTATCGCCTACCACTAGACTACGTGAAGTCCCTGGTTAGTGTAACTATTATTTTTAGTTAAATGATTTTATTGATCATTAATAATTTGATATGGGATCTTATGTCTTATCAAATGAATACCCTTAGTATAGGAAAATGTTTTGGTAATTAAGTGATAAATGTTATTTTGGAAGTTGTTCTCTTTGTTGTATGGAAAATAGAATAGTATGGGATTTCATTTGAGGAGTAATGGTGGATTTCTATCTATGTTTTTATTGTGGATTTATAGTGATTTGGGTTGTTTATGGAAATTATTAGGTTAATTACTTCTAAGTATGTGACTTTAAGAGATATTAATGTCATTTGGAGATACAATTTAACGTGGAAGACTACATTCTTATAAGTTTTGAGTATCAATATTATTTTGGATTATATTAAAGGATTTTAAGGACAATTTATTATTTAATGGTATTTATTTATCTTTGGGTATTGATGGTTTAATTTTAGAAAATTAAGATTAGTGTTTTTTTCTCTAATGGAATATCCATTTCGGGGATCATCAGATATTATACTAACCATTTTGGTTTTGATTAATCTCTAAAGACAAGATAAATATATAAGTTATCCTATGTGGATCATGTATTTATATAGAATTTTATTCTAGCTCTTCCATTGTGGCCAAGTCTTCTTGAATACTCATTGTTCAAAAAAATGTGTTAGTGGTAAAAAGATATTAAATTATGAAACTCTACTTAAAAAGTAAGTATTTCTCTTTATGTTCTTAGTCAATATCATAAATTAATCCCTCATCCTTATGTAATGTAACTTAAAACAAAAAAATGTCGTACGTTTACTTTTCCTACTAGGAGACTAAGGACTGTTTGTCACAACACAAGTTTCTGATTTTCTTATTGTTAAATTTCTCCTGATCATGTTTTCTGTCCCTCTCCATCAGAACTGAACACTTAGTTTATCATCCATATCCATGTTTTCCTACATGGAATCCTAGTATGGGTTATCTTGGGTGACCTTTGTACCTCTCCTCCTTTCATTTAAAATGATAGTTTTATTGAATCTTTTTCCGATGTGGGACATTCCATTATCTTCTCAAGCCCAATTTTAAAAAAATTGCGAGGACGCAATTTAGTGAAGGAGGGGAGAATGTACCTCCCCAAGCTTCCACGGTATGTTTCCCTTTGAATAATGAAATGGCGTGCATTGTACGCAACTTTGAGATTATAACACACCACAACCAATCAAACTAGCTATTATGAATAGTAATACATACTTTTTGAAATTTTATAAATTTTATCTTTCCAAATGGACTTCAGTTTTCCATTCTTAATATCAAAATTAGCGTAGGGTGAAATTTTGATACTTTTCGGATAACTTTCATATTTTGATGAATAGTGAAAATTACTATATTTTAATTAAAAACAACTTTTTTAATCGAAATAATTAATAGTGATAGATTATTAATTTGAGTGGTTTTGAAGTATATTTAGAATATATTTTTCCAATTTAATATAATGTTGGTCATTGGATGAGATTTCACATATAAACCAGACATAAACAAGTGTCAATCTTTTGATAGTTATTATCTCTTAAAAACACACTATTTGTTTTGACAACGGGAATTAATTTTTAAAATAATTATTGCAACTGATATGTTTTTAATTTGGTAAAATAGACATCATTTTTGAATTCATAATATCAAATATAGCTTAGGCCTAATTTTTGGTATTTTTCAGGAAACTTTCATTTTTTGATGAATAGTGAAACCACTAAGTGGTAGTTAAATAACTGAATTTTTCATAAAAACTAATTTTACCGCTTCTATGAGTGGAATTTTGAAAATTCGAGACACGCAGTTAATATCAAGGAGTAAAATGTGGTTCAATGAGATGAAAATAATTTTTGGTGAATAGGAACTTTTTACTTTTATTTAACACTGTTAAAATTAAATAGGGTAATTAAGGGTAAAAATGATATTAATATTACCCTAACACATGTCCTAATTCTATTGGACAAGTTTATCTCGACCAAAAACACCCTTAAGGGTAAAATAATATAATTTAGGTCCACATGGATTAGATTAGGAAATTTATTATTATTTAATTCAAATAAGAGTTAAAAGAGTTAAAATCAAAGTTTATTTACTAAAACATTTTTAATATAGGGTTACACATAAGATAAATTCGATTATAAATATTAATTAATAATATAAAAATATTTTTAACATAATGATATTTTATTTAAAAATTTTATACATTAAATAATTTAATTTATTTATGACACAATGATGATGCAGTAATTACCATAATAGTGAAAATTTAAAATAATTGATATTATAAATACCCAAATAAATATAATTGGAGACTTTTATTGAATTAAACTAATTTTATACATTAATATGACATATTTGGATTGATTTAATTGACTTTTTTCGATGTAATAATTCTGTTATGAGTTTCAAAAAAATCAATTATTGAATTGTGTCAAAATTGACATACAAGAGTTTTTAAAACAAATATTATATTATTAAATGATATTAAATTCCTAAAAATATAAGGATCGGCCAAGAGACTTTATCAGGATAGGTGTATCATTAATGGACCACTTGGGGGTCACTTGGATGTATATATAGTAAGTTTATTAACCATGTAATATAAAAATACAAAGAGGCATTGTAAAAGTGAAACTAATTATCTAAGAGTTAATACTTAAAGATAAGGTTAATATAATGACCCAAACCTATCTAAATTATATTGGTTGAGTGTTTTTCGACCTATCCCCACCTTAAACTTTAAATAATACACTTTGGAGGAATTAGAAACCGAATATTAATTTATTATAAAATAATATTTCTATCTTTTCCAAAGGTGCCCCTCACCCCACTTATAAAAGGGAACTCCCCATTCTCATTAATTCACACCATCAAAGCCTTTTGGTTCGGCCAAAACCTTCCCAAATACTCTATCAACTTCCCTCACTACAACCTAGAAGCCTTATTTTGATCATAAATCCATCCTAATGAGCCCTTTTGATCGTATCAAAATGAAGAATCCGAAGAAGAGGTAATGTTTTTACCACCCTTTTTCAAATTCATTTCTTCTTCAACTTCTTCTTTCTTTGTTATTCCCATTATAAAATAATGAATCGAGTATCGCCTACATAATTTAATATTCTTATAAATAAGGTACATCTATATTCATTATTATATCCATATTTTGAATGACATGTCACCATACGTGCGTACATACGTCTTACCGTCTTCACGTCATGGTGTAATTATCATTCAATAAATTATTATTTGGATGGGTATAATAATGTTGTGTAATTCATGTAAATAATAAATATAACATGATAATTATTCTTTCTATATGATATACCATCCAATTATATATTATTTTAATATCAAAAGAATGATATTGTTGGTCGTGCGTACGTACGGACTACCGTCTCCACGCAAGCGATGGGATTCATTCTCCACCGTATCCATTCAAGTATAATTATCATTTGATGATTTAAAAATAATGTTTAAGGAATTGATATAATTCTGGATATTAATAAGATGCAACCTATCCATAACAAGCACGGCTTACATAACAAAGAATATAAAGGAAAATGAGAAAGTTAACACCCAAAATGATGATAATACTACGATATTATTCACAAATCAATGTTAAAAGATCATATATGATATCATAATAATGTAAATGATTATCGTATAATTCAATAAAAATTATTTCACCATTATATTGGAGTTTAACCTAATTTCTACCAAGGAAAAAGTACAAAGTAAGGGGTTTCTTATCTCACTTTTAATTCCATGAGAATTCCATTGTTCACCACTTATTTATTGCATGTGGTGTGTGTACTTCCCATGATTGTATTCATTGTGAAATATAATTTAATTTATGGATATTTAAATCATCATTTTATTATCCTTTATCAAGGTTGTATGTTTCATAAATTACCAAATCGATAAAAGAATTTGAAATTTCAATTTCCATTTATTCATATTTACGCAAACTTCATTGATTATTTTACTCTGAGATTATGTGTGGAATCACTATTCATTTTCTTATGTCATAATTTCCAATCCCCTATTCTGTGGATATAATTTTGATACATATAATCACTCCATTGATAATATCTCATGTCATCAATATGAATTGGATAAGATTAATTCTATCTCATTATCCATTTGTTGAGTTAAACATCCAATTCATTGGTGTTGTTTTTACAAGATTATGTGTGAATGTCCTTTGATTGTTTTACACTGAATATCCAATCATATTTAGTGTATTTATATTTTTCACACATAACTATGTCATTGATTTATCCTTAACCTAAGGATACGACCTTTATGATAGATTTCATCTCAATTTACATTCCATTGAGACTTCTTTGTTGTTATACATAAGATCACTTTTATGTGGTGTATATAATGTACTTTGACATAGTATATCATGAATACCTTTATTCTCATGATATTACAATGTTTTTATTACCTAAATTATTTTTATTCAAGTGTCTCTATTTTGGTTAGAAACTCTAACTAAAATGCCATTTTTAAATTTTTTAAAGACTTATTCTTCTAAATCTTTATCATTAATGTCCATGTTTTAAAAATGGTTTTAAGGATTTATTTATATGAACATTAATGTTTTAAAATTAAAACTCCTTTAAAATGTTTCCAAGTTGTATGGGACACTTTGATTCAAAAATCTATTTTTAAATGGCTTCTTGACAAATAGTGTGACTTTTAAATGATTTCAAGAAAAAGGGGGATATTTCTCTCAAATAGTTTTGATGATTATTTTCATCTATGTCAATATCCTTCATTATTCTCGATTGAGGTTAATATGATACAATACAATCTTTCATATTGTATTGAATGAGTTATGTTTGACTTTGGATGTGCTATTTTTATACCATTCATGGTTTTTGGATAAAGAGTTGACATTTCGTATGCTAGTTTTAATACGAATGTTTATTCTATGATTAAAACTTTTCATATGAGAAATGCATTGGACTTAGTAAGTTACTGGTGGAGCCTGCTATAGCTCCTCGATGAATCTGTAGGTCTCATGAGACAAACTAGTGTCTTGGCACAAGGACTTGGAAAAATCTTATTTGTAGTCTTGCGACGAGGCCTTGGCTATGTGGTTATGATAGTCTGGCATTATGTATTCCATCATTATGAAAGTGGTTATTGATATTTCATGTGATTGTTCAACTAGTAGAATATCCATGTGAATAATTAAATGGTATTATTTCATTTTATCTTTTCCATATTATACTGATGTTCAAGTTTAAAAGGATTTTCTTTTAGATATAAATTGCTTTAAGTGTTTATTCTTATCTATGAAAGCTTCTGCTATATTTTTATCCTTACTGAGCATCTGAGCTCACCCCTTTCAATGTTTTATTTTTTCTAGGATGTGAAGAAGTAATTTATGAATGACCTGCAGGGATAGTATGAGAGGATATGAAGACAATATTTTGTTGTAGTTTCTTTTACCTTATGATGTAATGTAAGACTTATGAATATATCTATTGTTTCCAAGACTACTAAACTAATCAGGCAATCGAGACTTGATCCTTTGTGATCATGCCAATGTTATGTAATAATGCACCGACTCTGGGTATCTAGGGTCGGGGCGTTACACTAATGACTGTTTGACCCAACACAAGTTTGTGGTTTTCTTGTTGTTAACTTTCTCCTGAGCATATTTTCTATCCCTATACATTAGAAATTGACACTTAGATTATCGTCCATATCCATGTTTTCCTACATGGAATCCTAGTATGGGTTATATTGGGTGACCTTTATACCTCTCTTTCTTTCATTTAAAGTGATAGTTTTATTGACTCTTTTTCCGATTTGGGGCTTTCAATTTGTTCTCAAGCCCAATTTTAAAAATTTTGAGGACGCAATTTATTGAAGGATGTGAGAATGTAACACCCCAAGCTTCCACGGTTCGTTTCCCTTTGAATAATGATATCTCTTGAATTGTACGCACATTCGAGATTCTAACACACCACAACCAATCAAACTAGCCATTTTGAATAGAGATACCTAATTTTTGAAATTTTATAATTTTTAACTTTCAAAATGGACTTCATTTTTGGATTCTTAATATCGAACTTAGCATAGGGTTAAATTTTGGTACTTTTCAGATAACTTTCATAATTTCATGAATAGTGAAAATTACTAATTATTAATTAAAAACAACTTTTTTAATCAAAATAATTAATAGTGATAGATTTTGAATTTGAGTGGTTTAAATTATATTTAGAATATATTTTTATCATTTATTAAAATTTTGGTCATTGGACGTAATTTCACATTTAAACCAGACATAAACTACTGTCAACCTTTTGATAGTTATTATTTCTTAAAAACACGCTATTTGTTTTGACAACGAGACTTAATTTTTAAATTAATTAATTCAACTTATATGTTTTGAATTTTTTAAATTAGACATAATTTTTGAATTCATAATATCAAATATATCTTAGGCCAAATTTTTGGTATTTTTATGAAAACATTCAATTTTTGATGAATTGTGAAAAATACTGAGTTATAGTTTAAAACCGAATTTTTATTTTAATATTTATTTATTTTATTTAAATTTAATTAAGGTCAAAATAGATACATAATACCTATATATGTTTAATGTAATTCATTGATGTTAGTTTAGAATAATTTTAGATATATAATTTTTTTGAACTTTTCACCGTCTTTTACCCACCTACTAGAAGAATTTGAAAATTTACATAAAACATAATTTTACCGATTCTATGAGTGGAATTTAAAAAATATGAGAGACATGGTTAATATCACGGAGTAAAATGTGGTTCAATAAGATAAAAACAATTTTTGGTGAATAGTAACTTTTTTACTTTTATTTACCACGGTTAAAATTAAATATGGTAATTAAGGGTAAAAATGATATTAATATTACCCTAACACATGTCCTAATTATATTTGACAAGTTTATATTGACCAAAAAAGACCTTAGGAATAAAATATTATCATTTAGGTCCACTTGGATTAGATTAGGATATTTAATATTATTTAATTCAAAGATGAGTTAAAAGAGACAAAATCAAAGATTAATTACTAAAACTTTTTTAATATAGGGTTATATATAAGATAAATTCTATTGAAAATATTCATTAGATATATAAATGGATTTCCTACATAATGGTATTTTATTTATAATTTTTAGACATTAAATAATTTAATTTATGTATGACACAACAGTGATGCAGTAATTACCGAATTAATGAAATATTAAATTAATTGATATTTTAAATATCCAAATAAATGTAATTTGAGACTTTTATGAATTAAAATAATTTTATAGGATACTATAACATGTTAGGATTGATTTTATTAACTTTTTTCGAAGTAATAATGCTGTTATTATTTTCACAAAAATCAAATTCCAAATAGTGTCAAAATTGACATCAAAGAGTTTTTAAAACAAATATTATATTATTAATTCATATTCTATTCCTAAAAATCTAAAGTTCAGCCAAATAACCTTTATAATGATAATTGTATCTTTATTGGACCACTTTGGGGTCGCTTGGAAGTTTATAGTAAGTTTATTTACCATATAATATAAAAATACAAAGTGACATGGTAAATGTCAAACTAATTAACTAAGAGTTAAAACTAAAAGATAAGGTTAATAATGTGGCCCAAAACTGTCTAAAATATATTGGTTGAGTTTTTTTGGCCTATACCCACATTAAAATTAAAATAATATAGTTTGGATCCATTATAATCCGAATATGGATTTATTCTAAAATAATATTTCTAGATCTTCCAAAGGATCCCCTCACCCCTCTTATAAAATTGCACTCCCCCTTCTCATTAATTCACTCCTTCAAAAACATTGGCTCGGCCAAACCCGACCCAAATATCCTCCCAAATTCCCTCACTTCAACTTATAGTCCTTATTTTGACCAAAAAGCCATCCTAAGGAGCGCATTTGATCAAATCAAAAGAAAGAACCCAAAGAAGATGTAATGTTTTCACCACCCTCTTTCAAGTTCCTTTCTTCTTCAACTTCTTCTTTCATTGTTATTTCTATTCTAAAATAATAACTCAAGTATATTCTATATACTGTGATGTTATTATAAATATGGAACAACCAAATTCATTATTCTATCCATCCCTTGAATGAAATGTCACCATACGTGCGTACATACGGCCTACCGTCTCCACATTGTGGTGTAATTGTTATTCAATAGATTATTATTTATATGGGTTTAATAATGATGTATAATTCTTTTAAATAATTAATATAACATGATAATGATTCATTATATATGATATCCCATCTAATTATATATTATTTTAATATCAAAAGAATGATATTGTCACTCGTGCGCACGTACGGACTATCGTCTCCACGAACGCGATGAGATTCATTCCCCAACTATCCATTTGTGTCTAATTCTCATTTAATGATTAAAAATAATGTTTAAGGAATTTATATCATTCTTTATATGAATAATATACAACCTATCAATAAAAAACAAGACTTACATAACAATGAATATAAAGGAAAATGAGTAAGTTAACACCTGAAATGACGATAATACTTAGATATTACTAACAAATCAATGTGAAAAGATCATATATGATATCATATTAATGTTAATGATTCTTTTATAATTCAATAACAATTATTTCATCATTATAAAGGAGTTTAACCTACCGTCGACCAAGGAAAACGTACAAAGTAAGGGGTTTCTTATCTCACTCTTAATTTCGTGAGAATTCCATTGTTCACCACTTATTTATTTCATGTGGTGTATGTGTACTGACCATGATTTTATTCATTGTGTAATATAATTTAACGTATGGTTATTTACATAATCATTTCATGATCGTTCTTTTATAGGTGTATGTTTCATATGTTACGAAATCGATATGGGTATTTGAAATTTCAATTTCCATTCATTCGGCTTTACGCATACTTCTTTAATTATTTTACTCCAAGATTATGTGTGGAATAACTATTAATTTTCTTATGTCATAATTTCCACTCCCATTTCTATGGATATACATTTGATACACATAATCACTCCATTGATAATTTCTTAAGTCATCGATATGAACTTGATAAGATTAATTTTAACTCAATCTTCATTTGTTGAGTTAAATATCCAATTCTTTGGTGTTGTCTTTACAAGAATATGTGTGAATGTCCTTTGATTGATTTACACTGAATATCGAATCATATTTAGTGTATATATATTTGTCACACATAATTATGTCATAGATTTATCCTTAACCTAAGGATATAGTCTTTATAAGAGATTGCATCTCAAATTAAAATCCATTGGAACTTCTTTGTTGTTATACACCAAATCACTTTTATATGGTGTATATAATGTACTTTGACATAATATATCATGAATCACTTTATTCTCATGATATTATAATGTTTTGAATACCTCAATTATATTTATTCAAGTTCCTCTCTTTTGGTTAGGAACTCTAACTAAAATATCATCTTAAATGTTTTAATGATTTATTACTCTGAATATGTCTCATTAATGTCCATGTTTTAAGAACAGTTTTAAGGATTTATTTATGTGGACATTAGAGTTTTCAAATTAAAATTCCTTTTAAAATTTTCAATGTTTTATGGGAAACATTGATTAAAAATCTATTTTTAAATGACTTTTTGATAATTAGTGTAACTTTTAAATGTTTTCTAGAAAAAGGGGGATATTTCTCTGAAATAGTTTTGATGATTATTTTCCTCTATGTCAATATCCTTCATTATTATAGATTGAAGTTAATATGTTACAATAAAATATTTCATGTTGTATTGAATGAGTTATTTTTGACTGTGGATGTTCTATTTTTATACCATTCATGGTTTGTGGATAAAGTATTGACATTTAGTATTCTAGTTTTAATAAGAATGTTTAAGGTATGTTTCAAAAATTTCATATGAGGAATTAATTGGACTTAGTAAGTGACGGGTGGAGCCCGCTATAGCTCCTAGATGCATTGGTAGGTATCATGAGACAAACTAGTGTCTTGGCATTAGGCCTTGAAAAAATCTTATTTGTAGTCTTGGCACGAGGCCTTGGCTACGTGGTTATGATAGTCTGGCATTATGCATTCTATCATTATGAAAGTGTTTATTTATATTTTCGTGTGATTATTCGACTAGTAGAATATCCATGTGATTAAGTAAAGGGAATTATTTTATTTTATCCTATCCATTTTATGCTGAAGTTCAAGTTTTAAAGGATTTTGTTTTAGTTTTACATTGCCTTAAATTTTTATGTTTATTTATAAATATTTCTGCTATATTTTTATCCTTACTGGGCATCTGAGCTCACCCCATTCAATGTTATATTTTTCCTAGGATGTGAACAAGTATTTTATAAATGACCTACAGGGATAGTATGAGGGGATACGAGGACAATATGTTGTTGTAGTTTTTCACTTATTGATGTAATGTAAACTTTATGAATATATCTAGTGTTTCCAAGGCTACTATACAAATCGGTCGTTCTAGACTTGATGTTTTGTGATCATGCCAATGTTAATTAATAATGCACCGACTCTGGGTAAATGTGGTCGGGGCATTACAGTTGGTATCAGAGGAAGTTTAGTAAAAACCTTGGAATCTAGATTTAGATAAACTCTGATTTGATCACATAGCCCTGACATAGACTTTGAGGATTAGTATAAAAGAACATACTAGAATTTTGGTATTGTAGATATTTTGTGAGTTATCCGAACAATAAATCTCTGTCTGGATACGAGCAGGTAGAGATGGCTTTGGAATAGATGTACGTAGGGGTAAAACCTAAAAACACCGCTTTAAGCTAGACTCAAACTGGAACTGGTGCAAGACAATGGGTCATGCTGCACTCTTGGTTACGACACTCCCAGGGGATATGAATTGGTAAATTCACAAGATTAGAATGAACCATTATAAAGGGAATAGAAAAATTCCTCTAAGAATATATGTCGGGAAATAGATAGTGGATAAACTAGATTTTAACATAGGGTGCCCCATGCTAAGATATATTGTTCAATTACAAGATTATCTTCTTATGTCTAATTTTTTTTACATTCTTATTAGATAAGTATTCAAACACCCTAATTGTATTTTCTCTTTTTTAGTTAAAACTTGGAGGGAGAAAGATCGCAAACAACACTTCTCTCTCTTCCTGAAGAACTACTTACAATTATTATCCAGAAGGCATGCGCAGATGATGTTGAAACTTTTTCAAATGTCCAAGTTACATAAAAAAAACTTTATGAGACATCCAATGCCTCTAGAATTGAATGATTCTTTCAAGGATCAAGTACAGAATATGGTATAATATTGCGCTCTCAGCTTTCTTACCATGCTATGCATGGGAAGTACCATCAGGGTCTTTTCCAATTCATCACTTTAACTCAAAATTACGATGAACTATATAATTTTCTAGATGCTGCAGAAGAGGGAGACCTTCGAGCAACCAATATGTATCAAATTATATATTTATTTCTTTTGGGATATATGGAAACTTATTTACAAAAACCTTATTTTGAAATATTTGAAGATGAAACAGTAAGAATTTTTCTAAAAAAACATGTTAAAGATGATGTCTCAAAATTATATATAAGAAATGCCTATTTTTTTATGATGCATCGATGCTTCCATCAATATAATCCAAGTTGGATGAAATGTTTTTGGTTAAAGGAAGTAGATTATTTTGAAAAATTCTTGAGGTACCATTGTGACACATGGACACATTCTATTAAAAGAAAATTTCGGCCAGTCTCTCTAGATTTCACGATGTGTTCCACATAGCACTAGTGAGAAATTACATGCCTGACCCAATGCGTGTACTCACCTATGAAGAATTAAAACTGGAACCCGATCTATCATATTGTGAAGAGCCTATCATGAATTCTTCATTCAAAAGATCAAGTGTTGAGAAACTGGATGACTCGTCTGGTAAAAGTTCTATTGATAAATCATAAGATGGAAGAGGCAATGCGGGAACCCGGGGAACATATGATGAAAAACCTATGTGGAAATAAATTGATGTTGAAATGTTTAAAAGTGTTAGTTCTCTTTATTGATAGGATTATATTAGAAGAATTTTCTCTTGTATTTGTAACCCTATAGTTTTACTTGTGAGAATGATATTTTAGGAAGAGTTATCTTTCCTCTTGTGGATATAGTTATAAATAACCACATGGTTTTATATAATCATTGGTTTTGAGGAAATTACAAGTTATTTTGGGATGAAAATGAAAGGTATGAGATAACATATGTGGTCAATTTATGTTATGGTTATATTGAGTAATTTATCACTTTTTGGTAATGTTATAAAATAAGGTTTTTGAAAAGTGAAAACACGCAGACTGTGTGACAACCCGTCGCATCGGACAAAGCTATGGGAATCGAACCCACAACCAAAGTGCGATTGGGATTTATCGTCTACCACTGGACTACATGAATTCCATGGTTAGTGTGACTATTATTTTAGTTAAATGATTTTATTGATCAATAATATATTGATTTGGGATATTATGTCTTATCAAATGAATACTCTTAGTATAGGAAAATGAGTTGGTGATTAAGTGATAAATGTTATTTTGGAAGATGTTTCTTCTGTTGGGAACACTATATGCCCAATGAAAATAGAATACTATGGGATTTCATTTTAGGAGTAGTGGTGGATTTTTATCTATGTTTTTATTGTGGATTTATTGTGATTTGGGTTATTTATGTAAATGATTAACCTATGATAAAGAATATGTGATTAGGTTAATTACTTTTAAGTATGTGACTTTAGAAGTAGTTGATGGCATTTGGAGATACAATTTAACGTGGAAGACTACATAACCAAATTCATATATGTATTGGGTTTCAATATTAGTTTTGATTATATTGAAGGATAATAAGGATAATTAATTATTGAATGGAATTTATTTAACTTTGGGGTATTGTTGGTTTAATTTTAGAAATTAAGATTAGTGTTTTTTCTCTAATGGAATATCCATTTGGGGGGTCATCAGATCTTATACTAACCATTTTGTTTTTGATTAATCTCTATAGACAGGGTAAATGTATAGTTTATCCTACATAGATCATGTTATTCTATAAAAGTTTATTATAGCTCTTCCAGTGTGACCAAGTCTTCTTGAATACTCATTGTTCAAAAAAAATGAGTTAGTGGTAAAAATTTATTAAGGAATGAAACTCTACTTAAAAAGTAAGTATATCTCTTTATGTTCTTAGTCAATAATATAAATAAATTCCTATTCCTTATTTAATGTAACTTAAAACAAAAAAAATTTGTTCGTTTACTTTTTCTACTGGTTGACTGATGACTGTTTGTCCCAACACAAGTTTGTGGTTTTCTTGTTGTTAACATTCTCCTGATCATGTTTTCTATCCCTCTCCATAAAAACATGACACTTAGTTTGTAATCCATATCCATGTTTTCCTACATGGAATCCTAGTATGGTTTATATTGGGTAACCTTTATACCTCTCTTTCTTTCATATAAAGTGATAGTTTTATTGACTCTTTTTCCAATGTGGGATGTTCCATTATATTCTCAAGCCCAATTTTAAAAATTGCGAGGATGTAATTTATTGATGTATGGTAGAGTATAACACCCCAAGCTTCCATGGTACGTTTCCCTTTTAATAATGCAATGGCTTGAATTGTACGCAACTTCGAGATTCTAACACACCATAACCAATCAAACTAGCTGTTATGAATAGTAATACCTACTTTTTGAAATATTATACATTTTAACATTCAAAATGGACTTCATTTTTTTATTCTTAATATCAAAATTAGATTAGGGTTAAATTTTGGTACTTTTCTGATAACTTTCATATTTTGATGAATAGTGAAAATTACTAAATTTTAATTAAAAACAGCTTTTTTAATCGAAATAATTAATAGTGATAATTAATGAATTTGAGTGGTTTTAAAGTATATTTAGAATATATTTTTACCATTTAATACAATGTTGGTCATTGGACGTAATTTCACATCTAAACCAGATATAAACAAGTGTCAATCTTTTGATAGTTATTATTTCTTAAAAACACGCTATTTGTTTTGACAACGGGAATTACTTTTTAAATTAATCAATACAACTTATATGTTTTTAATTTGGTAATATAGAAATCATTTTTTAATTCATAAAATAAAATATATCTTAGGCCGGATTTTTGGTATTTTTTTTGAAAAATTTCAATTTTTAATAAATAGTGAAAAATACTGAGTTATAGTTTAAAACCGAATTTTTATTTAAATAATTTTTTATTTTATTTAAATTTAATTAAGGTAAAAATAGATACATAATGTCTATATATGTTCAATGTAATTAATTGAAGTTATTTTAGAATAATTTTAGATATATACGAATTTTTTTGAACTTTTCACCGTCTTTTACCCACCTTCTAGGAGAATTTGGAAATTTACATAAAACTTAATTTTACTGCTTTAGTGAGTGTAATTTCAAAAATCCTAGAGACACGATTAATATCAAGGAGTGAAATTTGGTTCAATAAGATAGAAATATTTTTTGGTGAATAGTAACTTTTTACTTTTATTTACCACGGTTAAAAGTAAATAGGGTAATTAAGTGTAAAAATGATATTAATATTACCCTAACACATGTCCTAATTATATTAGACAAATGTATCTCGACCAAAAACAACCTTAGGAATAAACTATTATCTTTTAGGTCCACTTGGATTAGAATAGGACATTTAATATTATTTAATTCAAAGAAGAGCTAAAAGAGTAAAAATCAATGTTTAATTACTAAATTTTTTTTAATATAATGATATACATAAGATAAATTCAATTGTAAAAATTCATTAGAAAGATAACAAAATTAACTACATAATGGTATTTTATTTATAATTTTTAGACTTTATATAATTTAATATATGTATGACAAAATGGTGATGTAGTAATTACCGAATTAATGAAATATTAAAATAATTGATATTTTAAATATCCCAATAAATGTAATTTGAGACTTTTAGGAATTAAACTAACTTTATAGCATACTATGACATGTTAGTATTTATTTAATTTACTTTTTTCGAAGTAATAATGCTGTTATGATTTTCAAAAAAATCAAATTCCAAATACTATCAAAATTGACATAAAAGAGTTTTTAAAACAAATATTATATTATTAATTCATATTCTATTCTTAAAAATATAAGGTTCAACCAAAGAACTTGTATCATAATATGTATATCATTAATTTACCACTTGGGAGTTTCTTGGAAGTTTATAGTATGTTTATTAACCATATAATATAAAAATACAAAAAGACATGGTAAATGTCAAACTAATAAGCTAAGAGTTAAAACTAAAAGATAAGGTTAATAACGTGGACCAAACCTGTCTAAAATCTATTGGTTGAGTTTTTTTAGACCTATAACCACATTAACCTTTAAATAATCTAATTTTGAGCCATTAGAAAACGAATTTGGATTTATTATAAAATAATATTTCTTGCTTTTCCAAAGGAGCCCCTCGCCCCTCTTATAAAATGGCACTCCCCCTTCTCATTAATTTACACCTTAAAAGCAATTTGGCTTGGCCAACCTCTGAAATAATATCCTCCCAAATTTCCTCACTTCATCCTAGAGGACTTATTTTGATCAGAATGCCAACCTACGGATCCCATTTGATCAAATCAAAAGGAAGAACCTGAAGAAAAGGTAATGTTTTCAACACCCTTTTGCAAGTTCCTTTTTCTTCAACTTCTTATTTATTTGTTATTTATATTATAAAATAATAATTCCAGTATCTTCTATATACTGTGATGTTATTATAAATATGGAACAAACAAATTCATTATTCTATCCATCCCTAAAACGACATGTCACCATACATGCGTACGTACGGCCTACCGTCTCCACGTTGTGGTGTAATTGTTATTCAATATATTATTATTTAGTTGGGTATAATAATGATGTATAATTCATGTGAATAACAAATATATCATGATAATGATTTTTTATATATGATATAATATTCAATTATATAATATTTTAATATCAAAAGAATGATATTGTCGCTCGTGCGTACGTACAGAATACCGTCTCCATGAACGCGATGAGATTCATTCCCCATCATATCCATTTGAGTCTAATAATAATTTAATGATTAAAAATAATGTTTAATGAATTTATATAATTCTGTATATGAATAAGATAAAACCTATCCATAACAAACACGGCTTACGTAACAAAGAATATAAAGGAAAATGAGAAATTTAACACTCAAAATGACGATAATACTAAGATATTATTAACAAATCAATGATAAAAGATCATATATGAAATCATATTAATGTAAATGATTCTATTATAATTCTATAGAAATTATTTTACCATTATATAGGAGGTTAGCGTACCATCAACCAAGGAAAAATTACAAAGTAAGGGGTTTCTTATCTCACCCTTAATTTCGTGAGAATTCCATTGTTCACCAGTTATTTATTGCATGTGGTGTATGTGTACTGCCCATGATTGTTTTAATTTTGTAATACACTTTAATTTATGGGTATTTACATCATCATTGTATGATCCTTCTTTCATGTGTGTATGTTTCGTACGTTACCAAATCGATAAGGGTATTTGAAATTTCAATTTCTATTCATTCGGCTTTACGCATACTTCATTGATTATTTTACTACAAGATTATGTGTGGAATCACTATTCATTTTCTTATGTCATAATTTCCACTCCCCTTTCTATGGATATACTTTTGATAAACATAATCACTCCATTTATAATTTCTCAAGTCATCGATATGATCTTGGTAAGAGTAATTTTAACTCAATCTCAATTTGTTGAGTTAAATATCCAATTCATTGGTGTTTCCTTTACAAGAATATGTGTGAATGTCCTTTGATTGATTTACACTGAATATCCAATCATATTGAGTGTATATATATTTTTCACACATAATTATGTCATTTATTTATCCTTAAACTAAGGATACGGTCTTTAAAAGAGATTGCATCTCAAATTACAATCCATTAGGACTTCTTTGTTGTTATACACCAAATCGCTTTTATATGGTGTATATAATGTACTTTGACATAATATATCATGAATCCCTTTATTCTCATGATATTATAATGTTTTTAATAACTCAATTATTTGTATTCAATTGCATCTCTTTTGGTTAGGAACTCTAACTAAAATATCATTTAATTATTTTTAAAGATTTATTATTCTAAATATTTCTCATTAATGTCCATGTTTCAAAAATGGTTTAAGGATTTATTTATATGTACATTAATGTTTTCAAATTTAAATTCCTTTTAAAATTTTCAATGTTTTATGGGACACTTTGATTCAAAAATCTATTATTAAATGTCTTTTCGATAAGTAGTGTAACTTTTAAATGTTTTCAAGAAAAATGGGGATATTTCTCTCAAATAGTTTTGATGATTATTTTCATCTATGTCAATATCCTTCATTATTCTCGATTGAGGTTAATATGTTATAATAAAATCTTCCATGTTGTATGGAATGAGTTATTTTTGACTGTGGATGTGCTATTTTTATACCATTCATGGTTTGTGGATAAAGTATTGGCATTTCGTATGCTAGTTTTAATACGAATGTTTATGTTATGTTTCAAACTTTTCATATGAGGAATGCATTGGACTTAGTAAGTGACGGTTGGAGCCCGATATAGCTCCTCAATGCATTAGTAGGTCTCATGAGACAAACTAGTGTCTTGGCACAAGGAATTGACAAAATATTATTGGTAGTCTTGGCACAAAGCCTTGGCTATGTGGTTATGATAGTCTAGCATTACACATTCCGTCATTACGAAAGTGGTTATTGATATTTTCATGTGATTATTCTACTAGTAGAATATCAATGTGAATAAGTAAGTGCCATTTTTTCATTTTATCCTTTCCATTTTATTCTTATGTTCAATTTTAAAAGGATTTTGTTTCAGTTATACATTCCCTTAAATTTTTATGTTTATTTATAAATTTTTTCACTATATTGTTATCCTTACTGAGAATCTAAGCTCACCCCATTCAATGTTTTATTTTTCCCAGGATGTGAAGAAGTATTTTATGAATGACCTACAGGGATAGTATGAGGGGATATGAATACAATATATTGTTGTAGTTTTTCACTTATTGATCTAATGTAAACATTATGAATATATCAAGTGTTTACAAGGCTACTATACTAATCGGTCTTTTGAGACTTGATATTTTGTGATCATGACAATGTTATGTAATAATGCAGCAACTCTGGGTAACTGTGGTCGGGGCGTTACAATAGTCATGTATCAGGATTGGGGATATATTCATAAACATTTCATTGATCTATAACAGTCTCTTAATAGTAAATAATTCCCCTCAAAATGGTAGTATGAGCCAAGCCTCATCCTCTCGAAAAGTGTGAGATCCTAATTTTCATTGGCAATACTAACACAATTGAATTCCAGCCTTCTTAAAGTTGGATTGTACCTTGTTATGGATGTGGGATCCATTTTTTGTTTCCATAATAGATGAAATTGTTAAAGCTAATGTGAATGATAGTGAAACCATACTTCCACCACGCACAATTAATATCCAGCCACATGTCTTCAAGTTGGAAACAAAATTGCAGAGCCATGCGTGGACGAAAATAATGATGGAATAATCGATTCATTATTGGTGTAGGTGATATTTTTCCTTACTTCTGGGGCACCATACCATTTCATAGGAAACAAAAATGGGGAACATGTAATTACTCTCTAGAATAAGGGAAAAAAATTATTATGTCTGTCAAGATATATTGTTTTTCATTATATATGGAATGAAAAATGCTACACCCAATGTGAAATCATTAAATAATAAAACATAATAAGTGTTCCCATGAAATATTACATTCAAACTATGAGATTTAAATGATAAAGAAATGGATTGACTATGAATAATAAAAGACAATTTTGTTACACATGTATAAATTTTTTATCATTTTTCTCACATGCAATAATGTACTAATCAGTGACCTTATTCCTTATTTTATATGTTAATGTATAAAATAAATTCATATAAATTTTGACCTGACATCACATTTTATTCAATTTAATATTTTTGATCTTATGATATAGTAGTAACCTCTACAGGTCACAGAAATTACCTCACCCACCCAATACCATCAACTACGAGTGGAGAACCTGATAGTTCATAAATACCAATAATATGGTATGATCCCAACCATTGAGGATACATGTAAAGGTCTCTATTTGTTGATAAGATAATTATATATTTTTCTTAAAATGTGTCATTGAATCTAATGAAACCTTTTACAGCCACCAATCACCTTGTAAACTTATCCACATAGCATATAAATCCACACCTAACGTGTCCTAAGAAGGTAGAATAGGGAGTCGACAATGGCTCCATACCATTTAATGACCATACCCAGTGGGAACTTACTTCCCTATTTCATTAGCTTTATCTCATCAGTATTCCCCAGTCACCTCCTAAGAGAACCACATGTTAAATTTACACCCTAATCATGCATTAACAGGTGCCAAGGATGTCTCACAACAAATCAAGAATCTATGGATACATGGGAGTTGGATCATATCCCAACATCTACAAAAAAATCCCCTAAGCATATTCTTGTGGTGTAATTGGGTTAGGCTCATATAATTTCTCAAATACATCCTGTCCATAAGCATGTTCCTACAATAATCATGATGTAGGAATATATCATTTCCACTATGCATGATGTTGATCAACATATTCTGATGGGAAAGAAGAAAAACACTAGGATTATTTACCAAATTTAATCAAATAAATCTACCATTATATCATGGAGACTACGAAAGTGCATGCCTACATTCCTACAGACCTTTTTCTATATATTTACTACTTTCAAGAAATAACATAATGGTTTCAAGGACATATTCCCACACTAGTACAAATACAGCGATAACCACTTATTCTTATCCTGATAGCTAGTGTATTACTTCACCACAATTAGTATTAATAGGTGTATGGTCTAGAGTAATTACACATTACTTCTCCTATCAAGGATGATTATTAGCATATTCTGTTAAAGGATGTGGAATGAGGAAATGTTCATAACCTTGTGTAGACCATGCCATACCAACTCAATTAGAAATATTACCTGAGATATGTTCACATTTTTATCTAAAAATTTCAGTGGAATACTCCAAAGGCACATAACCGTGATCATATCTCTATTTGAAATGTGTTCTCCCATATCACTTCAGCACATACCATATAACAAGTGCACATTCCTGTTAAAAAACACAAGTGACATGATACAGTGGAATAGAAGAGGGCTCATATCCCTTCTCCAACTGAGGATCATTCATAAAAATATTGAAATAACCTTAGGTCAAGATCAAATAATTGCCAATGAATCTGCTTATAAAATTATACCACATCCTCAATTCTTGGATCATATCCCCAATTCCCCCCCCCATGAACAACTATACTACTACCCTTAATATGCTATACAATTGGAGGTTCATTTCCATTCTCTCATTCCAGAGGTCCATTGAAATATTATAGTGGGAAATGTATTTTTTGACTCGGCTCATACCCCCGCTTTAACTTGGGTTGACTGGAATATTCCTAGAACTACCCACAGGTGTGATAACATTCCTAAAGATATTAAATAAGATCATTGGAACACTCCATCATCATCTCATTGGTCATATTATATCCCCACAACACTATATGGCTATCATTATATTTTATTGACCATCATCTAGAAGACTCATATCCCACCTCATCCTCGAAATGAAGGTCATCATATTCTTTATAGGTGGAATAACTAAGAATGTGTTTTTATCTACTTAATAAAACATTAATTGAGGTTTTATGATGCATTTCAACTACACATTGAGGGTCTATCAAATCCTATATGAAAGAAAGAGGGGATCTATACCTTGATATTTTTTCCTTTTAGCAGTGATGATATGGATAATTTGGACACTACTCATGATTTCCATCATGGATAACCTTCCCATTGTATCATCTCTATCATAGAAGAAAATTTCACCATTTTTAAGACAACATTCTATAGCGTGGAAGTTGAAACACAAGCATAATTATATAGATTGTTTATGAAAGCACTATGGTTTACCAAATATATTTCATTTTCAACTATGATTATCACTTCACTGTTAGTGAAATTACATTTCGAGCTGGAGTAAAGGCTCTGCGACGGAACCCCTAGTGGCCTCTCTCCATGATGGTGGTGGCTCCTGCACTGGTCCCTCCTTCTCCAATGGGGGAGGGACCTGTAACATCCGGGAGATATGCCTCATATCATTTCATTTCGTTCTCTAACCTTGAGTCACTGCCAGCTTTTTCTAAAATCCCGCTTGGCCTGAAAGTTGCGGATTTGCTCGATGGTTTCCCTAACCTTTCGCTATCGACATAAGAATTTTTGGAGTCTTCCGACCTCCTGAAACAAACTTTGGTTTCAAGACTCATTCAGTGACGGCCCTCGGTTGACTCATTTGATATGCACACATTCGATTCATGGGGTCTGCAAGAGAGGGCTATGGTGGATCTTTTGGATAGCCGCCAAATTATTGTCTGCTTCGCCTCGGAGGCCGATCTCATCACAACCCGGTCAAGCGCTCCAAGGAGCTTCAATGGTTTCCGATTTAATCTTCTACGGTGGACCTTAGACTTGCATATGAATCGTGATCCCCCTTCTATGGAAATCTGGGTAAGTTTCCCCAACCTCCCTCTACAGTTTCAAAATCCATCCATTCTCCGTATGTTAGGAAATTTGTTAGGTAGATAGATGTGTTCAGATAGGCGCACAGTGGAAAATTTTCATCTCATGAATCCTAGAATATGTGTCGAAATAGATGTGTCACGGGCTCCTTTTGAGTATGTGTGGATCACGGTGGGTGACGAATACCCCTTCAAACAGTGTGCGGTTTTTGAATCCTGGACTAATTATTGTTCTGATTTCAATCGTCTAGGTAACTTGAAGGAGACCAGTCATAGGAAGTCTAAGAGGACTGCTATGAAGTTGAGTTATTCCAGTTACAAAGAAGCTGAAATTCAAAATGAGGGTAATGTGAAATCTTCTGGGTTGACAGAGCAACAAGGAGGGCCAACTAGTCCTCCTAGGGGGTGTGATGGGGCAAGGGAGCTCTTGCCTGAGTGGGCTCCCCGAGTTTGTACTCTAGTGAAGGAAGTCTCAAATAACTAGGTGAATCCAACGGTGGAGAATGTGTTTAAGAGGCTTAGGCAGGATCTTTCCAGGCCATCCTCTAGTAGTGGAATCAATGTTACTGGTAGGGAGGTTCAACCGACTGCAACTCAAGTAGGGCTAAGGGTGCCTGGGATTTCGCAGGTGGCAGAGCAGCGGGGGGTTTTGGTGGAGGAGTTTATAACGGGAGGGGAGGGTCCCAAACAGGATGACCAGAGGTTAGGAAGGTAGGGGATGAGTTAGGAGGTGCTCCCTTCAAGCAATGTGGTTTCTCCAGGGGTAGAGCATGCTGGTGTTTCCTCTTGTGAAGAAGTTTTCAGGGGGTCCAGTACTCCATACAGGTGGGAAATCAATTTGATGGCCTCAATATGGAAGGGCTTAACAATAATAACGAAGAATAAGATTGTGCAAATGAGGACTGAGTGGATCCTTCCATGGGAGGAAGTATGAGTATCTATGTTGGTGAAACAAGCCCGAGGGGTAGGAGCAACAGAAGGAGGAGGTGCAGGAAGGACTACTCCTCCTTGTCTCCTCCTCCGAGGACTCAGTCTGCAAAAAAGAGAGTGGATGAGAGGGTGGCATGTGAGGTTGTATGTAAGCCTGAGCACCCTAGTCAACCCGGGTCATGGGGTTTAATTTTGAGTTTGGTTGATGAGGTTAAAGATCAGGTGTTGTATCTCAATGCGTCTGAAGAGGATGCATCTAAGATGATGGGCCGGAATATTGAAATCAATCTTAAGGAGGAGCAATACCATTGGGTTGACAAATACGACTCGATTCTGGTTTGGGGATTCAACCAGGTGTTATTAAAGCTCAAGGAATACATATAGGTATGGGATAAATTATCTTCTTCTTTAGAAGTCCTGTTAATGGAAGTGCCACATATTCCGGTAACAGATATTTTATCGAATCTCTTTAGGGATATGAACTCTAGTAGGTTGAAATTTTTCGTTCAATGACTCTATTCTTGCATTTTCGGACTAATGTTCGGTATTTCATTTTGATTGAGTGTTTGATTATGAGGACCTATCTTCAGGCAGTGGGTTAAATGTAAATTTGGGGTTATATACCCAGCATTTTTCTGGTTCTACTTCAGATGAGGTTCAGAGCATGAGTTCACCACTTCGGCATGGTACTTGGACTCTGAGAGGGTATGGCCTGGCCATTGGGATTATGCCTGCGCATCTTTTCAAGGGACCGTCTGAGTGCTCATATCTTGGTGGTGGACCCATTCATGTTGAAAATTTTGGGCAGAGGTAGAATCTTTTTTTGCTTGGGAATTTTCTGTTTTTTGGTTTTTATGTTGTACATCACAGTTTCTCACTTTCCTTACAAAGTGAGTTGATAAGAAAATAAAAGATAATTTTCAGATCAGATTATCACTTCACTGTGACCAGTAGGGACCCAAGAAAGGCATCTTGTATGGTATGCCCTTCTGGAGGTGTTTAATTATAATGAATAAGAGGTATTCATGGATATATAATATGATCAACCTGGTTAAAACCTACCAACAATGTTCCAGCAATCGCTACATCCCACTACGAGATCATAGATGTGTGATAAAAGGATTGTATTCCTTACCTACGCTATAAAATGTTGGAGACTCATCAGTGGTTAAAGGTTAGATGCATCACCTATCATAGATATGGAGGAATCCTTCAGAATATATATGTAGTCTATTATATAATGGAAATCGATACTACCTATATGAACTTGGACCCATGATTGGAAAATATTAGTGAAAATCTACCACACAGATTTTCCCATTTCACCAAAACATTTTCGAAACAAACTGCTATGGAATAATTAAATATCCATATCTAAGTACAGGGATAGTATATTTCTTTGATCTAAATTGTATCGCTGCAAAAAAACACGATGATCTAAAATTTTGTAATGTCATAGCTGTATGATAAATCAAGGTCTTGATAAGACACATTCAAATTGGTTAATATAGAATGAATCCCCCATTTAAATGACTCATAGAGGACATCAATCAATGGATAGGGATGCTAAAATCTCAAAATTTGGTTACATAAATAAATGGGAATACATTTTAGATATTTTAGTCAATGATTTAGAATACCAGTTTGTTTCTCATGGACAATTACTCCCATCATAGACATCCATTAAACAATGCTCATAAATGAGCATAGTTATCCCAAAAACGCATCACAGTAGTATCTAGAATTCATGTTATCCAAGAGTGAACCCATCCCATAGGTCAAGTGGATGTTTTACCACCACCTGTACCCCTAATGTTATCAGAACTATGATCCATGAAATTGTCATCGCCCAGTCAATGTATTTAAATCAATGAGAGGAGGAGGGGTGAATTAGTGATATCGTTTTTTAGGTTTCCTTTTGAAACAACCTTCACCTTCTATGAAATATTACATTACCTACAGAAATAATTCAGACACACACCCATAGGTACCCAAGTATTTTTAAGGTTCACTATTCAACATGAATAATAGTGCCTTTTTTATGGTTTGGAAATGATCAAATTCCACAAAATCAACCAAAAAACAACCCTTTTTGTGGAATAAAATGACTATAATATGACACTTTTCTAGTGTATAACTACGTAAACAATTCAATTATGTGTGTGATCCTTATGGTTCAAATAATGAAAAATAATGTTTTGTAACAAAATATGTTATAGTGGTTCATTATCAACTTCCACAAATGTATTTTTTCAGAAAAATAATTCACTTTTTAATCGAGGGGATAGTAATAACATCTGGTACCTTGTAACAATACACATCCTGATTTCCCAGCCTATTTATCCTAGTCTAATTTCTAAATAAAAAATTTAACTTAGTTAGGATATGGTTGAGATAATTTCTAACACTTCCATATTCACTCTAATAATCAAAAAATGACCATCCTTAACAAATATGACAACCAAATGAATACGATAATCATTGTTATATGATTATTAGGTAAATACATTGCTATCTTGACTCTTCCCCTTTCTATTATATCTAGAACAACTTATGAAATAGAAACTATATGTAAACCACTTTAACTCTCTATAATTTATTCATAGTTCTTCTATATGTAAACCTTTCATGAACTTTTATTTGTCAAAATATACAAGGTATATTCCTTTCTATACTCTCCCCAAACATGGTGTGGGTGGGATTCCTGATTTTTTTTCTCCTCAACCAAATTACTCAAACCATACATTAATTATAAATATTGGGTGCATAGAGATATTGGAAATGTTTGTAAAATCCTCTTGTTTCTTCTCAAACCTTCTCTAAACTTATATATTCTTCATCCCTCTTCTATCATTGATCATAAATATCATTCAAATCCCAATTCTCATTTTTGATTGTCCTTAGGATCTTTCACATTACAATAAATGAAAATTTTCTTACAATAATTTTTTCTTCTCCTTTTATTTTGACCAATCATTACGAAAAAAAATTAATTCATTGAATTATAAATAGATGAATACATTGTTGAAAAATATTTCGGTTTCTTTACTATACTAGCCACCACATACTCCTCCTTTTATTTTCCTTCATTGGATCCAAAAAAATATTCCTCTTATGATTCTGATGGAATATTGAGTCTGATGGACTAGTATCAGAAGATTCTTTCTCTTTTGAATATTATAACAATGACTTTTGTTACAGAAACAACTATTCCTTTAATGAATAAAATAGTACACTGAATACGATGAACCTATTTCAATAACTTCAACATCAGAAACTTCATTATTTCAAAATATTTATCTTGTATCATGAATTTTAATATATTGAATATCATATTCAAAATATTTTAACATTATATAGAGATTGTTGTGATATCCCAATCAACATATTTCTTTCTTTCTCCTCTATAATGATATTGACATGATTAAAATTTGACTAAATACGAATTACATCTACATTTCTCCCCCTAATTCATATCATGATTTAATCAATAAATTTATTGAATACTTGTGATTTATGAGAACTACAAGATCAACAATGCATCATCACATATATATTGAGGTCAGTATGACTCCAATACAACACCTCATTATGCCATTCTATTCAATCCTAGACCTGAGGTGAGTATGATTTTCTTGAATGCAATGGTGTATCCTATTTTCACCAAAAAATGAGGATATTTCTTTTCTTCATAAACTTCCTTGAAAACAAATGACAATAAATAAATAAAATCACCATATTTATCATCTTGGTCCTAACAATATCCCGCCTTTGGGTATTGTTATCAACCATGATTCATAAATCACATAACATTGTAAACTCATGTTATAGATTACATATCAACAATTATAAGACTATGGGATATAACTCATTTTAGGAAAACAGAATCATTAATAGAAAAACAATGCTATAAATAAGTAGTTATCATGAATACATCCTTAGTTTTAATCCTCATCTTCATTCTTTCTATTTTCACCTTTCATGGAAGACAAAATATTTGTTTCCTAAAACAACTTCGACAAACAGTTAAAATTGTTCACACACTTAATATGATGAATTCACTTCTTACCCATAAACCCCCACTTAAAAATTCTTCCTTTAAGGATATATTTTAAAAAAATATCTCCTTTGTAAAAACTATCAAAATTTAAGATGATATGGGTGAAAAAACATATACCCAAACCTTGATGATAAAAAGGTTGGATTCCCATGTTCAACCTCGCTTTAGAAAAAGGATCCTTTAGTAAATATTTTGTGAAAATGTTAGAAGCTTTTTCTAATGTTGGAAAATATACCATATTAAATTTATTCTTCTCCCTATTCACTTTGATTAAATGATATTTTATATCTATATTAATGATAATTTTATACCGGATTTCTGGTGAGGTTTATTGCACATTGATTATCAGAATCCAAGAGAAAGGGTAACATCATGTTAACATGTAAATATTATAACTAAATATTTATCCACATAATTTGGGTAGAGCCTTGAGTAGAAGTAACATACTCAACATCATCCATACTAATATTTACTATATTTGTATTCTATAAATTCAAACTAACATAACTTTTTCCTATAAATAAAACTCCTCCATATGTGGATATTTTATCATCAACATTTCCTTCCAAATAGGCATCGGAATTCCAATACAAATAAAACCATTCTAAGTTATCATATTTGATACAAAATTTTCTTATTTTTCTTCGAAATCTAAGAATTCTTTTCCCAGAAAGTAAATGTGATTATTTAGGTGCACTTTGTAATCTTTCACATAAGGTAATTTCATAAAAAATTTGGTTATTGATGTCTTGAAATATAAAAAAACATTCAATAAACATCCATAATACCTTCTTATCTACTTCCATACCTTATTCATCTTCACTTATCATAGTTCTCATTGAATTCATTGGAGAAAACAGTTTTGTGTTTTCCGGGTTGAACTTCATGAAATGTTATTTAGCATAGTTTTATAAAGAAAAAATTGTTTCTTATTTTGTAAAATATCTAACCCAAGAATGTATTTTATTTCCCCTAGCATGAAAATATCAAGAAACATATTCATTTATTCATCAATTCCAGTAAAATATCTTTCATAATTCCAAATGATGATAATTTAATCAATAAGACGAATTTTGATAAAAAATCATGAAATTATTTGATATAAATATATCTATCAACTATACCGTTATTGAAACTTGTATTTATTAAGCATTTATCTAAATTAGAATACCCTGGACCTGTAGCTTGTTTCTCCAAAAAATGTATTTCTTCAATCTCCACACATAACATTCTTCATTCATAGTAATAATGACACATGTTTGTTCAATGTTAAAATCCACATTAGTATTCCCATTAAAAAATAAAGACTATATATAATTTGAAATATTTTTAAAATTTTTTGTGCAACAATATAAACAAAATTATAATTTTTTCTAACCATTCCACCAAAGATAATGTTTCATTATAATAAACACCTTCAATTTGAAAGTAACCATTTCTCACAGAACGTTATTTTTTTCTTATCACAAAACATTATTTATTCTTCTTATTCATAAAAACCCACATTGTACAAATAAAATTTCGGTTATATAGTTTAGGTATGATTTATCACATATCATTCTATTCTATTTTATTCAACTCTTCATTCATGGTATGAACCCAATGTAGATACACAAATAATTATTTCACATCATTCATCTCAAAATTTTAATACAATGAAGTATCTTGAATATCATTCGATGTTCTTATTGTTTTAACATTTTGTTATTGATCACAAAAAATTTTCTGATCTTCCACATTATTCATTAACCTATGATTATATTTTTGAGTAACTTTTTCATCACTAGAAATAGATAATTCAAATTCTTCTTCTTATATAGGTTTAAAATTATTTGTATCCGTATAAGAATTTTTATGAAGGGTTTCCTTATAAGGCTATACTACATTATCTTAGTGATTTTGTTTATTTTCCTCAACTTTTTCAGTAACATTCATATCAAAAAAATCAAAAAATTATTATGTACTTTTGTTGAAAATCTATATCCTCTTCATTACTTAGCATAGACAATATTAATTTCATCTTAACATTTCATCTCAAACATTCCCAAATTTATACATTTCTTCTTTATAATACATGGACCCCCATAAAATCATAAGTATTTCAAACATGGGGTTTTTTCATTAAAAAATCATATGGATTCAAATCTAATATTGGCAGATAAAAATCATTTTTCAATATAAACAATAATTATAATTTCCTTCCACCAATAATAATGAAAAATACTATGTTCAAGTAATATAGTTCTTCCCATTTCATCCAACATTCAATTCTTTCGTTCACCAAAACCATTTTTTAGGAGTTTTTGGGCAGTTATACTCATGCTAAATTACATGAATCATAAGATAGAATTAAATTTAATCATCCTTATACTCACCCCCATTATTATTTTTCAACATCTTCAATGAATACATACATTAATTTTTTACTTTTAACTTGAAACATTTAAACATATTTATAGTGTCTTATTTATATTTTTCATATACATAATTCAAGTATTATTAGAAAAGTAATCAATTATAGTGATGAATTAAATAACTCAATTTATTGATTCTATTTTCATTGGACCACAAATAATTTAATGAATATGTTATGTGGGTTGTTTTGAACAAGTCTCTACATTCTTATGAACTGAGTTTGTAGTATTTCCCTTTTGTAAAATACTGCCACCCAAATCTATTCATCTTGGAAAATCAATATTATATCATATAATATTCCTTTCTGATAACATTTATATGTTCTTTAGACCTGTGTTTCCCAGCCTTTTATACCACAACTGATTCTCTTCGACCATAGCCAAATAAAAAGTGTTTTGTGTCTTAAAAATATGAAACATGTATCCCTTTATAAATTGGCCTCTCTAACCTATCATTCCATCCTCTTCGGTTTTCACAAAAAAAAACCATCTTTTCTGAAAATAACTTTTTTACCCTCATCACAATGTTGTGAAACACTTATCATGTTGTTGTTTATCCCATTAAAATATGAATCTTTCTTGGATTTCAACATTACATTCCCAGTGATGGTTAGTCCAATAGTTTGATTCTTAGGGATTAATCATTTCCAGATGTCAATGTTCTTTACTTAATGTCATTTAAATTTTTCCGCAACTTCAAAAATCATATCATACGATAAGACCACCCAGTATCAATTTTCCATAGTCCTTACACCTTTTTATCTTATAAAGGGGTATCTAAATGAATATCTTTTTCATTATTAATCAGTAGATATTGAGAATTGTTAACAAAATAATTTTGTATTTATAGAAAAACAGTACATTCTTTTTCATGATGTCTAGGTTGTTCACACCTTTCACAAAATGTTTTGATGAGTTAGAGCCTATTTTAAACATTATCACCAAACATCTTAGTTTTCATTAAAAACCTTCCCTGACATCTTCCTTTGAGGTGAATGACCACCTTTCCCCTGAAAATTTGTATTCTGAAATTTGTGGAATAGTTGAACATTTTTGGTTGAACCAAAACATATTTTTCATATGTCTAAATCCACAGTAATACATGAAGTATCCAGGAATATATTATTTGCCTCTAAATATCCATAGCACTCAAAGTTGTAAAAATGTTTCTCTAAAACATTATTCTGTTCCTTATATGAACCACCAACCTTTATATCAACAATCAAAATCTTATTTTTCAACTCTGATTTATTTTCAACTTTATCAGAACAAAAATTATTCAAAATATTCTTTGATTCACAATGTTTATATTCATTTGCAGACTCCAGGTTTTTAAAAACTTATAAATTATCAACATTGTTAGTCTTAGCCACATTCATGACTTATCCATCTTTCTTTTTTCATAGATAATTATTTCTTTATTATCAACCATTGAAGGTATTATTATTTATGCTCCTAATGTTTCTATTTTATATTTAATTTACCAAAATTAAATATAGGATTTTCAAAACTAATATTTCTCTATTAATATTTTGAATGATTATGTTGAAAAAGATAAAAATATTCTTATTTTTTCATTATCTTTTCATGAAGATATTCATTATGATTCTATTATTCATTAAAATATTTCATTAAATCATAAACTTATTTCACTATCATTTCCTTATCACTATGAAAAGTGTTTTGATTATATGTTTGGGAATATTCATTTTAGAAATTCATGATTTCATTCTCTTTATTTCCAATTTTTCTCATGCATTATTTCAATTCTTCTTTCAGATGATATTCTAAACATGTTTCTTATTCTTCAAAACTACTTATTCAACATTCTTCATTTTTCATTGTTTCAATAAAATTATTCTCACTAACATATTAAATAGATTTTTTATATTCACCATCAAAGAGTTATTGTTCTTTATCATTAGATAAGAAGTTTTTTATTTTTTAATTTATGAACATCTTATCATTAACTATGGAAAAAGATTTATCTATATCCCCATGTTTCCTCTATGATTTTCTAGGACTTATTTTTTCTTCATCTCTATCAACTTATTTAATATTTGACAAAAATTAGCTGAAAAGCTTCCAACAACTCCAAATTCAATGCATTTCATGGTATGCCTCCATTATATTTACATATACCTCTTCAAACATTTTTAAAAAACAAATATAAAATATCATCATTATTTTTAGATAACAAATATTCAGAATAAGAATCACAATATTATTTTTTGATAAGATTCTTCATTGACATCTTTATTTTGAAAGCATTGAAAACATTTCTCTATCAACATTGGTTTTGTTTTTAAAATAGTTATTTATTCTCATTTTTTCTGTTATGAGAGTGATGTGTAAATCATCTTGAGATAATGTATCATTATCCCTATCATCCAATGAATAAACATTAGCCTCTAACTTGTTGGTAAGAATTTGTAAGATCTTTTCAGATACTATAGAATCCTGAAACATTTCAAAAGTACATCTGATAGTTCTAACAATGTCATTTTCCCTAGTAAAGAAGTCCCCAATGGAGTCAAACTCACCCATTTTCAAATATTTATAATTTAGCCCCTATATTTGTAATTTTTTCATTCTTCACTTTTTATAAACATTGTGTATGTTTTTAATCTTATCCCATATACAATTGTCTATATAAAAATGATTCACTCTTAAGAATTAAATTTCAGAATGTGATTATTTTAAAGACATAAAATTTATAAGTAATTTTTTTAAATATATGTGAATTTTATGACTCTACAGAAATTGATGATGTGTGATTCAGAAGACCGGAGTGCCCGAAATGAATTTCTGATCTTTATTTCGGGTATGTTCAGTAAACATGTGAGGGGGTTTTTCTAACTTTTGAAATGATGCTCGGAATTGAAATCTAAGGGAACTGTTGAACCTGTATTGCCAGTATTCAATTAAAGAGACCTTCACCTCGACTGCAGTAGGTCGAGGGTGAAAGATAGAGTTTTGGGTTTTCTAGGAAATAAAAATATAATAAAACAACCTTTTATTTTCATTTCTTTTTGTTGAAACCTCTCATGTGGAAGATTTATGTGGTGGGTACCACCAGAACTAAACCTACTATGAGAGGATATAGAGCTGGGGACCACCATAACTAAACCTCCCATGAGAGGTTATGGTGGTGGGGACCACTCGAGATTACAACCCCCATGAACTCCCTCTTAAATGCAGGGAATCCTCTTAAACTCCCCCGCTTTAATGGTTCCACCACCTTTAAATAATTATACCAACTCAAATTATTAATTAATCTAATTTAGAATTATGAAAACATATTATATAATGTTGGCTAATTCATTTTTTGGTGGATTGGGGGAAGGTTTTTGGAAAAGGTGAAAGAGAGAGATTTTGAGAGAATTACACTTCTCCAATAATGAACTTCTTCCATGAATAAAATCATCCACAAAGAACCATTTTTAAATGAATAACACTCCTCTATCAAATAAAATTGATGCATGACTTCATCTTCTTCCTCAGGACATCCTCCAATATGGGACGTCTTCAATCGATGACTGTCCTTCCCTCCTCATTGACGTCATCAAACGAACGAGGTATGTGTGAGTTTTAATTTGAACAATGTTAAATTCCCTCTCAACATGAATCATTTTCCTTGAGTCGTATTATACAACCCTAACGTGGGTGGTATATGGAAAACAACATGTCCCAACCCCTCCGCAAATATTGTGGAACATCTGTGTGAACTTCACAATGGTTTCAGCAACCCATGCATGTGTTTGGAACCATTGGAAATGAGAACCGTGACAAAGGTGACGAACGAAGGGCAGCTGGTCTAGCCGGCCGCTGGTGATAGCACGACACCCCACTGCCCCGTTGTCTCCACCTCCACATGGCCTCTGCTGCCCCATTGCCACTGCGCCCTCACAGCGCTTCGCCTCCAGCGTCCTTCGTCCCCCGTGGCCCCCGTGCCCCGCGGCACCCTGCGACCTCGCGCAGCCCTTGCAGCCCCGCAGACTCTGCACCGCCCTTGCGACCCCCACGACCTTGTGCTTCCTGTAGAATTTTTGGCCTCTGTTTCCCCCTGTGGCCCTCCACTATCCCTCGCGGCCCTCCACGGCCCCTCGCGGCCCTCGCGGAATACCAGACTGCCCAGTACATGCCCGGCCGGACCCAGTGGGCCGAGATAGACCCAACGCGGGCTGGACTAGACCTAGAATTCCATTAAGGACCCAGATGGATATGTCGACCCAAACCGGTCGTGTCGGCTCAGATCGGGTCTGTCCGACGGGGTCGGACCAGACCCTAAGTATCTACTAACATTTCTCTCGAATGGCCATAACTTTGGCCCCAGATGTCCATTCGGTGAACTTTCAGCGGAGCTGGAAACCTTTTTGGAAGAAGGTCCCTTTGTTATACCCACTAGAGATTTGGAAATAGATGGAGTGCGGTCGGGGTGGATCGAGCATGAATCCAACCAGGCCCCCGCGACTAAAAGGATATTAACTCACAGATCGGGCCCCCGATTGATGCACCGTCTATTGCGTTGAGACCCCTATGAAGTGGCAGTTCATTGAGATACTTCTTCATTGGACTTCTTGGTAGTAGGAGTATCGACTAGTGTATTTTTTAGAAAACCCTCCACGAGACGAGCAAAGTGAGCGGAGGAACCCAGTAGCTAGCTGTGACTTGAAAATGAATAGTGATCCTCTGTGGGTCAGCACCGAGCGATCCTGTGTGGGTCAGCGCCTAGAGATCTTGTCTGGGTCAGAAACTAGCGATCCTGTGTGGGTCAGTACCGAGTGATCATGTGTGGGTCATCATTGAGCGATCCTATGTGGTTCAGCAACTAGATATCCTGTGTGGGTCTGATGATGATTTAGGATCCTTCAAGGGTGTGCCTCATAATAGAGTAAGTTGATTCAATTGTTACATCTAATCATCTCTACTACTGTACCTACGAAATACCTAGTGTGATTTGATTTTGTACCTGTGTGGTACTTTCGTTCATGGTAATACCTTGGTGGTATTCTAATGTGTGGATTACATGTGTGGTACTTTCCTTCGTGGTATTTCTTCCTTTGTGGAACAGTGGAGGTTGGGGCTTTAGAGTAGAAATCTGTGTTTTCCACATGATTGAGATGGGTTTACATGATAACTTAGGATTATGTATGGCCATATACCTATATAGGGTTAGGATTTTTTTCATGCATTTTGGTTTATCCATTGTGGATTTTGTGATAGATTGAGGGACTCGGGGTCCCTACTGAGTATCGTTATACTCACCACTGCACGGGGTATGCCCAAAACTTGTTGTGTTTGGTGTAGATGATGGACATCGCTGACTAAGGACGAGAGTACCAGGACTATAGATAGATCGTAGGTGGACCTAGACAAGGTGTACTGCAGAGATGACCGATCAAGATCTGTACCTACCCTTTAGGTAGGATCCTTGGTGGGTGAACACAAGAGCTGTTCCAGTTTACTTGTACATTCATTTTCATGTACCTTCCAGTTGGGCTTGTATTTTTTCCCCCTTTTTCTTATTGTACTATCACATTTACTATACAGTTTTCTTGAGTTTGTATCTTTTTGTTTGCTTAGTTGCATGTGTTTACAGGTTATAAAGGCAATTCCTTCCCACTTTTGGGGAATATGCCTTCGGTGCTAGTCGCCAGCCCCTATCCTAGTGAAGGTGGGCTTGGGGTTGTCACGGAACATGCCCTGGGGGACGGGTCATGAAAAATTGGTATCAAAGGAGTCGGTTTTATAGTAGAATTGAGGACTCTGGTTTTTCAAGCGTAAATTGTGTTATGTGTAGTGAGTATGGTTATCAGTTTTAGGAATCCAGTGATGGTGCGGCGGCCGAAGTATCCATACACCCGGACCCTCACAGCTGATTTCTGACATAGTGCACCAAAACAGTGATTGTGTCTATGTTTTCAAGAGTTCTATTTGTGATATGTTGAGTCAGATCACCAAGTATAACTTATTGACCTTGGAAGAAAAGTTTCTTTTTAGGATGCCTCCATGTAGACAGCCATCTAGGGTTCTGAGAGTAGTATGCACTGATAGCCAACCGAGAGACGATGCCTCGATGTAGGGCCCTCTTCTAGTAGAGTCACCAGCGGAGGAACTAGTGGTACCATTACCCATTGGGCCACAGATGCCACCAGCCCCAATAACAGAGGGTTCAACCCTCTTGAGTGTGTTTCATGAGTTTCAGTGCTAGTGGCAACCCAGGTTCCGAAGAGACATGGACCCACAGGCAATGGAGGATTGACTGGAGGCCTTAATGAGATTTTTTCGACTGGTAGAGAAACCATCTGATCTCATGGTGATCCTTGACGCCAACCTTCTATAGGG
Organism: Viscum album; assembly: GCA_963277665.1. Classification (NCBI taxonomy): domain Eukaryota; kingdom Viridiplantae; phylum Streptophyta; class Magnoliopsida; order Santalales; family Viscaceae; genus Viscum; species Viscum album. Next base: position 1,198,606,734 of record OY728141.1, on the reverse strand, counting down.
AGCTGCAGGCAGATGGTGGAGCTTGATGCTCCATGTTCACGATGAGATGACACTTCTATGGGCAGACTTTGAGAGCCTGTTTTGGGCAGAGTTTGTCCCAGCAACTCTTTGCGCAGGGCACATATAAGAGCTAATTCATTTGCAATAGGGCTGCATGATTGTGGATCAGTACTCAATGAGGCTCATTGACCTCTCTTGCTACTCCACATATATTGTGTGAGACTCATTATTCAGGGCCCAAACCTTTGACCAAGGACTCAGACAGGAGATCAGGGCGTTGATGATCTCACTCAGCAACCCGACGTAGGTGGGGGTGTTAGAAGATCCCTCTTAGTGGAGATTTTCTTGCTGAGCAGTCACCAGCAACGAGACCCTCCACCGGACGACACGTAGTGGAGTCTTATGTAGCTGGCAGCATACAAATGTCATAGAGGTCCAATAGGAACAGACCTATATGTGGACGACTGCAGGATTCAGGGTCGGTTGTGCGGGGCACATGAGGTAGACCCAGTCATGCCAGGAGTGGGCAGTTTTATGCATGTGGTTGGTAGGGTCACATTGCTCATGACAGTCGAGGGACCGCCCAGGCAGAAACAAAGCTTTGATCGAGGTTTTCCACAGGGAGACGGTATACATTTGCAGAGGAGCTGATTGTGCAGCTAGTGGTGGGCGACGATACAAGGTGTTACCACCACCACCACCAGAAGGTCCTCGCCGACCATAGGGAGCAGGTGGAAAGGGGCGAGCTTAGTTCCAATAAGTAGAGGCCTGCGATCACGGATCTCCGCAGATGATAAGAGGTATGATCTGTATCTATTCCACCGTAGTTTTATTACTTATAGACACATGTGCCATTAATTATTTTACTTCCACTTCCCTCGTTCGGTGCTCGAAGATTCCGACGGAGTCATTGTCTAGATCATTATGGCTATTGACTCCTATGGGAGTGGATTTGATGATTACACACTAGTATCAGTAGTGTGAGCATACTCTAGGAGGTGAGATCTTCAGCTGGGATCTCGTAGTAGCAGCGTCAAGGCCATATGTTGTCATATTCAGTATGGACTGGTTGTCTATTTTCCATGCTCGTATTGACTTTATTAGGTGCAATGTGTGGTGGGTATATATGAATGGGACCAGTTTTACCTTCACCTGTGAGAAGGGAACCTTTGCAACACAGGATGGACTTACCAGGAGGAGGGTGCAACCGATTACACATCAGTTGGCTATCCTTGCCCTCAGAGCAGTTGGGGTAGAGAGTCCGAGTTATCTTGTAGTGGTAGACCAGTATACAGATGTTTTCCTTGATGATGTTCTATGTCTAACTCCTCACTGAGAGGTGGAATTTTACATTGATTTGTACACCGGGATGGCACCGATATCTACAGCAGCATATCGGATGGACCACATAGAGCTTCGTGAGATGCGGGTACAACTAGTGGACTTGTATGGGAAGGGATTAATTCATCCTTTTGTATATCTATGGAAGCCCCGATTTTGTTTGTCGAGAAGGAAGAAGATAGATTGAGGATTTATGTTGACTATCAATGCCTGAACTAGATGACCATGAAGAACAAGTACCCACTTCTGAGGATTGACAACCTCTTAGATAAACTGAAGGGGGCACGGTGGTTATCGAAGATAGACCTCAAATCAGGCTATCTCCAGCTCAGAGTATGAGATGAGGATGTACAGAAGACGACATTCAGTTGTCATTATGGCCACTACGAGTTCGTGGTTATGCCATTCGGCATAACCAACACTCCATTAGTGTTCATGGGGATCATGAACAGTATCTTTTAGCCATACCTTGATTTATTTGTAGTTGTCTTCATAGATGACATTCTTATCTACTAGAATACTGAAGAGGATCTTGATTTTCATTTTTGAGTAGTATTGGAGAGACTCCAAGAGCACTAGATTTATGGTAAGCTCTCGAAGTTCTAGTTCTATATCTGAGAGTTTCACATTCTGGGACATGTCATATAAGAGGCTGGAGTTGTGGTGGATAAAATGATGATTAAGGTTGTATTTTCTTGGAAGCCACCCAGGAGTGTGAAGGAGGTTTAATGATTCTTGGGTTTGGTCTGTTACTACTGAAGATTTGTTCTATATTTCTCCAGAGTTGTAGCACCACATTTAGCATTGATGAAGAAGGAGAAACCCTTTGTGATGATGGAGAGATTCCAGCTGAGTTTTTAGAAGCTGAGGCAGAGGCAGACTAGTGCCCACATCTTAAGGCTTCTAGAGGATGGTGTTGGGTTTGTAGTCTATTGTGATGCATCAGAGACTGGGCTTGGATGTGTCCTGATGTAGGAGAGAGCAGCGATTTTTTATGGTTCTCGACAGCTCAGACAACATGAGTAGAACTATTATACCCATGACTTACAGTGAGAAGTAGTGGTCTTCACCATGATTATGGGGCGACATTACATGATGGTCAAGCATTCTACAGTGTACTAAAATCAAAAAATCCTCATGTATATTTTCTCCCAGAAGGACCTGAACCTGAGACAATGACATTGGATTGATTTCCTCCAGGACTATGAATTCATGATAGTCTATACTCTTAGAGAGGGGAACGTTGTAGTAGATGCACTCACCAGGATTTCTGGTATATAGCTACTAGGCGAGGAGATAGAGCATCTTTCCGCTTTATAGATATCCTTTGTGGATCGAGATGGAGTATCTTTTCTTCAGTCTCTTACATCCACTCCCCCACTTCTTTATCTAGTCTGGGAGGTGCAGCATGGGGACACTGTCTGCATGAGATGACGTGCTCAGATATCCACAAGACATGCTCCCGATAGATTCTCTGAAGGTGGGGAGCATGCCATACTCTTCAGAGGATGCACCACGGTACTCGTTTCTCATTAGAGGAATTTGTTGAGGGAGTTCCACACATCCCCTCTAGCGGTTCGTCCAGGAGTGGTGAAGATATTCCAGGATCTCCGATGATCGCACTAGTAGATTTTCTCTCTCAGTGCCTCACTTGTCAGCATGTGAAGGCTGAAAACAGGTACTAGCAGGATTGGTTCAGTCTTTAGAGGTCTCTTAGTTGAAGCGGGATAGGATATCCATGGACTTCATGACATGAATTCCACATACATCCAAATTTCGTGATTCTATCAGGGTGATCGTCAACCAACTCACCAAGTTGGCCCACTTACTACCGATCAGAGAGCATGGTTAAGTAGGGATCTTGGTACACCTCTATGTGTAGGAGATTGTGAGTTTACATGGAGTACCCTAGACTATTGTCTTCAATCGTGATGAAGGATTTACTTCCTCACTATGAATGGAGTTTCAGGAGTATTTCAGGACGCAACTTCGTTAGACCACCACTATCTATCCTAAGACGGATGGTCAGACTAAGTGGACCATTATAAAAATAGAGGACATGATGCATGCTTGTGTCCTCGACTTAACCGGGAGGATAACATTCCTTTGGTGGAGTTTTCATACAAAAAAACCATCAATACACTATTGGGATGGATGCTTTTTAGGCGTTGTGCGAGCAACCTTGCAGATCACCTTTATGATAGACTGACCCATGGGAGTTAGAAATAGTGGGACCAAGGATGGTGCAAGCGACCACAGAGATGGTGCATATCATCTAGGAGCAGATGAAGGCTACACTGAGCAGGAATATGTCATATGCCTATAATATATTGAGACCTATGTAGTTTGAGGATGGCGACCACATCTTTCTACGGGTATCACCTCAACATGGTTTGCAGAGATTTCGCCAAGGAAATAAGTTATATCCTATGTTCATCGGACCCTTTCATGTCCTCAGTAGAGTTGGCGAGGTGGCTTACCGCTTAGATCTTCCAACTCAGTTGAACTGGGTGCATGACGTCTACCACATATCCTAGCTGAGGAGATACGTGCATGACCCTTCCCATGTCGTTGACCATGGTGAGTTGGACATCGAAGATGGGGAGAAATTTACGGAGGTTCTATTGGAGATTTAGGATCGACATGAGAGAGTACTTTGTGGCCAGTCGATACCTCATGTGCACATTCATTTGCAGCACGAGAACCTCTAGGAGAGAACATGGGAGTTGGAGGCTCAGATTCGTGCTCAGTACCCCCACTTGTTTTTAATGATTTTGAGTTGTGTTTTATGAGGACTAAAATCCCTGAGGTGGGGATAATGTAAAGACCTAGAATTTCCATGTACATTTTTTTAAATATATGAAAATTTTAAGAGTCTGTGAAAATTGACGGTGCATGATTCCAAGGCCCGTAGTGCCCGGAATGAATTTCTGAACATTATTTTGAATATGTTCAGTAAACATGCGAATGAGTTTTTTTATCTTTTGAACTGGTGCTTATAATTGAAATATGAGGGCACCATTGAACTCACAGTGCAGGTATTCTCTTAAGCAGACCTTCACCTTGACCACAGTAGGTTGAGGGTGAATGATATAATTTTGGGGTTTTCATGGAAACATAAATAAAATAAAACAATCTTTTCTTTTCTTTTCTTTTTCATGAAACCTCCCATGTGGATGGTTTGAAATGTGGGGACCACCAGAAATAAACCTCCCATGAGAGGTTATGGAGGTGGGGACCACCAAAACTAAACCTCCCATGATAGGTTATGGTGGTGGGGACCCCCCAAGACTAATACCCCCTTGAACCCTCTCTTAAATGTTAGAAATCATCTTAAACTCCTCCCACATTAATGGTTCCACCACCTTTAACTAATTATACCATATCAATTAATTAATTATGACAATTTGAATTTGTGCCTACATATTCTAACATGTTGGAAAATTCATTTTTGGGTGGATTGGGGGAAGTTTTTTGGCAAAGGATAAGGAGAGAGATTTGGGAGATTTACACTTCTCCAATGAATAAATTCTTGTATGAATAACTTCTTCCACGAAGAACGTACCTCCAACGATGAATTCTCCTCCAACGAAGAAATCTGATGCACGACCTCAACTTCTTCCTCAGGACATCCTCTGACATGGGATGTCTTCAATCGATGACCATCCTTCCATCCTCTTCAATGTCAACAAATGAACAAGGTAGGGGTGTGTTTTAATTTATCAATGATAAATTCCCTCTCACATTGAATCATCGTCCTTAAGACATAATCTAATTTCCTAATGTGGAGGTTATGGGCTAAACAAACATGACCTGACCCTCTGCAAATATTGTGGATCTTTTGTGTGATCTTCGCGATGGTGTTGGAGATTTGTGTCAGTGATTGGCACTGGTGGAACTCATGAACCACGATGAAGGCGACGAATGAAGGGTAGCCAGTCCCGCCCACTATCATCAATGGAACAATTCCCCACAACCTCCCCTGACACGCGGCCCCCATGCCCCCACGGCACTCCACTGCCTGTAGCCTCTGCCCCCCATGCGGCCTCAGCGCCTCACGGGGCTCCACCGCCCGCGGCAACCGTGGCTCGCGGCCTCCGCCCCTCGTGGCCTCTGTGGCCTCGCGCTGCCCTCGGCCTCAACCACCACCCCCCCATAGCCTCACGCCACCCTCGCGGCCCCTGTGGCCTCTCACCACATGTGAGCTATTGAGGCCTCTACGGCCCCATGTGATCTCTCAAAGCCTCTGCAGCCCATCGCGGCCCCCATGGATCCTCATGGCCTACCAGACTGCCCAACATAGGCCTGACCAAGCACGGGCCAGGCCGAACCCAGTGGGCCGGGTCGACCTAAACTGGGTTGGGTCGGCCTAGGTCGGGTCGGACCGGACCCAGACCAACTACGAGCTTTTCGCTCGAATGAACATAACATTGGCACCGGGCGTCTGTTCCAAGAACCGTCAACGAAGATGGAATCCTTAGAGAGAGTCGGTCCCTTTGGTATACACCAATAAGGATTTGTATAAATATGATGTTTGTTGGGGTTGGATTGAGAAAAAATCCAACCAGTCCCCCGGGGACTAAAAGGCTAATAACACAAAGACCGAGGGTCTGATTAACACACCATATGTTGCGTTGAGACCCATGTGACGTGGCGATCCATTAAGATACTTTTTCATGGGACTTCATGGTAGTTTTAGTATCGAACAATGTATTGTAGAGAAAACCCTCCTAGAGATGAGCAATCACAGTGTGGGAACTCAGTAGCTGGCTGTGACGTGAAGAATGAATAGAAATCATTTGTGGGTCAGCACCGAGCGATCCTATGTGGGTCATCACCTAGAGATCTTGTGTGGGTCTGATGATGATTTAGGATCCTCCGTGGGTCTGTCTCTTAACAGAGTAAGATGATTCAATAGTTACATCTAGTCATCTCTATGACTGTACCTAATAAATACCTGCTGTGAGGCGATTCTGTACATGTGTGGTACTTTCCTTCGTGTTAATACCTTGGTGGTATTCTTCTGTGTGGCGTACCTGTGTGGTACGAGCCTTAGTGGTATTTCTTCATTTTTGGAACAGTTGATCTTGGGTCTTTGCAATTGGACTCTATGTTATCCACATTATTGAGATGGTTTTACTTGATAACTTAGGTATATGAATGGGCATAACCTTATGTAGTGTTATCAGTTGTTTCATAATTTTTGGTTTATCCTTTGTGGATTTTTTGAGACCTTAAGGGTATTAGGGTCCCTACTGAGTATCGTTATACTCACCCCTGCATGGGCTATGCCCACAACTTGTTGTGTTTGGTGGAGACGACGGACATCCCTGATTGAGGAAAATTGTACCAGGACTGGAGGTAGCTCAGAGGTGGACCTAGATGAGGCGTACTACCAAGACGACCGATCGAGATTTGTACCTACGCTTCAGGTGGGATCCATGGCGAGTGATCATAGGAGTTGTTCTAGATTACTTGTACTTTCAGATTCTTGTACTTTCTAGTTGGTCTGGTATTCTGGCCCCCCTTTTCATACTGTACTCTCACTTTTACTATACATTTTTGTTGAGTTCGTATCATTCTGTGTTCTTAGTTGCATGTTCTTATAGGTTATAATAGAAATTCCTTCCCAGTTTTTGGGAATATGCATTTGTTGCTAGTCGGCATCCCCTAGCCTCTGGCAGGAGGGCTTTTGGTAGTCGCGTCACAGGCCCCGAGGGACGTGTCATGAAAATTATTTTAAATCATTATTATTCCTTAAATAATTCTCAAGATTATTCTTCTTAATCAATGTAAGAGTAAATTTTTCAATAAAAGGGGGAAAACCATTTGTTGCATCTTCAAGAGCATCATACCCATTGAATATAAGATAAGGAAGAAATTTATATTTCTAGATATGATAGTTATTACCATAAAAAACCGAGAAGCGATTATTGTTTACAAAATTCATGTTCCTCATCAACTTCTAATGAAAACATCAGAAAAGACAAATTGGAGGGAACCTTTCTCTCTGATACGGGTCAGAATTTCTTAGTAAGGATAATTGAATCACTGAGAGGGGGAGGGATTGAATCGGTGATATCTTTAGTTTTATGTTCACATGACTTTAAAAAACTTTCTCCTCCTCATAAATATTACACATCCTATTGAAAACCAATCAAATATTTATCCATAGAAACATATGTATTCATAAGTTTCACTATTCATAATAAACAGCTACGTCCATGGTATGGTTTTTAAATGAACAAATACCATACAATTAACTTGAAAGAAAATTATTTTTATGCAAAATAAAAATATTAGGATATCGATTTCACTCATGTAGCTCTATATAAATAATTCAGTAGTGTGTGTGATCCTTCAGGAACTAATTATGTAATTTTTTTTATAAAAAACAGGGTAGGGTGATTCTTTATCTACTTCAACAAATTAATTATTTCAAAAAACATGCCTTCACTTTATTAACTATAATATGGTAAGAACATCATGGACTTTGATATAAAACTAATTCCAATTATACATGTCCAATTTCAAAATAATGAAAATGTAACTCTCTTGGGATATAGTTGAGACAATTATGAACAATTATTTATTTTTTCCAAAAATAAAAATATGATAATCCTTCCCAATACAATAAACAGATGGATACAATAATCCGATAAATATGTGGATCAACTGAATATAATGAAATCTTGTCTCTCCTCTTTTATCTTCTCTCTAGCATACTTTTTTCAAAAAAAAAATGAAAACATCTTCTTATCTCTATAATTTCTTCGGAGATCTACCTTCTTTCTAAATGTTGTAAAAAATACATTTTTTCATAATGTAAGTGGTACATTCCCTTTTATACATGCCCCAACATAGTTTGGGATGAATTCCAGCAATTTTTTCCACACAAAAAAATTACACAAATCATACATTTCTTTTGAATTTTGGTTTCATCATGACTTTGTCAATGTTTCAAAACTCTTATAATCAATTCTCAATCCTTCACAAATCTTATAAAAACATCATCTAACTTCCTACATTCTTCACAAACATCTGTCAAATTATGATTCTCCATTCGTATTTTCATTACGATCTACCTCATTATGATGAAAGAAAATGTAAAACAATAGATTCTTATTCTCCTTATCTCTTGACCCACATAAATGAAAACCAAAATAAATCAACCAAATTTACATGCCTACAATTTTATAATGCATAGATTTTTTTCTTCATATTGGACACCACATAATCTTATTTTTCTCCGCATTCATCTATTCAAAAAAAACATTATCTAATTATTATAATGGAATATCGAGTCTGATGGACATGTATGAACAAATTCATTCTTCATAAATACAACACCTATGACTTTTCTTGTACAAAATTTATTTCCTTTGATGAATACAATGGTATTCCATATATGATAGACTAGGGTCAACAACGTAAACATTAGAAACTTATTTCCTTCACAAAACTCAAATTTTATCATGGGTTCCTTTATGACTTTTATTATGTTGAAGATTAGCATCAACATCTTCATAATTAAAAAGGAATTTATTTTGACATCCGAATTAATGTAATTCTTTCCTTGTCATCTGTAAAGGGATTCATGTGATTATGATTAGAATGAATTTGATTTCCGTCATCTTTACTCCCCATTTCTAGTATCAATCTTACATCCCATGTTGTATAGAATACACATGTTTTATGAAAACTCCGATATTAGAAATGTATCTTCATATTTATGTTGGAGTCAGGATGGAATGCATCCAGCAACTCATTACGATATACTATTCTATTCAAGACCTGAGGTGAGTTGGATTTTCTTGAATATGATGGTATGTCTGATTTTCACCAAATTCTAGGTGAGGTGATTCCTTTTCTTCTTAAAGATCCTTGAAAACAAAATAAAAACCTAAATATGATCAGCTTCCCAATCATCTTGGTCCTAATATAAATTTATACCAAATATATAACCCAACCATATCCCAGAGGCCTAAAGGATTTTAATGTAAATTACCACCACCATATTCATCATAATCTAGGAGGATACTAGGGAAATCGGTAGTGGTTGTAGATCATCCCTAGCCTGTCAGGATGGGGACATTAATATGTATATTTTATTCTCAAGTGCCATTATATCCTCAAATGGATTCACTAAAACATAGAAAATAGATTGATAAAGTCCCAATAATGGCCACAATTCATTACCAACCCATTGGGATAGGTGAATTTTAATAATTTTATTTACCACACAAAGAATTATCCTTCTCTAGGATGATAGGTAACTATCTATTCCTAGAATCCCATTTTTTCATCACGGTTTAATAAATACCCTTTATAGCTGGGTCCCTTTTTGCAAGAACGAACATGAATTCTATAAATGTCATTATTCACAGACCAAGGTAGGAGGAACTTATGAAAATGGAAATCAATCCCTTTAAGGATCGCAATAAAAAATAATCCTATATGACCAATGGATATTGAAATGACACTGATGCATCCCTTAATAGAGGATTAATTGGTGTAGAATCACTATATTTCATGGAGGGTAATAAAATAACTACAAATTATTGATACATTATAGTAAATATCATCACAATCCACACAACTTATGATGTAGAAAAAGATAAAAATGTATAGGGAAACAATGAAAAGATCGTGCCTTGAATGGTATGATATCATAAATAACAAACATATTTTTTATGTATGTAGAATCAGAGAAGGACCCATAACCTAGAATCCATGAATGATGAATTGAATCCATCTCGGAGGAACACAATAAATGTTAATGGAAAAGGTGTCAAAGTATCCCACTCACCTCCAAGAGGAGTCAAATTACAATCGTAAAGAAATTAATATCACAGTATAAAAATTATTTAAAAAATATAAGAAAGACTAAAAAGTAACTTCTCAAGGGAAATATTCTCATTGGGTATCTTCTTCATATTGACGGGAATATTACTCCTCTAATATATCTGAAGTGAGACAATACACATTCAAGAGAGGAATATGTGCACTATGATGGCTCAAGATCCTAAAATATATACTAAATAAATGTTGATGTTGAGGATGACCATTACTTTACTCTAATATAGAGACAAAATATACAATATGAGGTTTATCATTAAGTCCTAGAATAGATTGAGATTATGTAGGATATTAAATTTGGGACACATCATCTAGAATGTCCCTCCCCTTATATATAGTAGTTGTTCAATATAGTAGGGCCTCTAGAAATCCTCAATATTAATGAATATTTGGATTCTTGAATGGATTCCATCCAATGTTTCTGCACACACATGATGCTAAATTAAGATTTGTTTCATGAATTGGTGGATATCATTTTCCCTCATCCAATTTCAAAAATCCTATGTTCTTATTCTTTTATATCATGATAGGTCAAAACCACCATCTCATGCACTTTATTTCTAAATGAGGCCAGATGATTGGCCCTTAATATCAGAATTATGCGACAAAATATAGGTTTTTTCTAAAAACCCTAATAGGTATATCCTTTATTATGTACAATAGTCTTATAATAGGGTCTGTTGTTGGATATGAAGACATACATTTTAAAGTTCTTAATATGTTTAGAACCATATAAAGAAAAATTTACATTTTCATCCTCAAAAACTACAATCCATGTGAAAATGAGAGTGTTTCTAACATCATATCTAGATATAATTGTTTAACCCGTTAACTCATCACACATACCATTCAAGGTAAGTTACTATAAAAATATTCTAAAAATCGTTATGATGAGATTCAAACACCTTTGATATCAATGATGTATCTAGGAATATTTCATGACTTTGAAAAAATAGAAAAACTCATAGACGATTTCATTCCTTGGACATGAGAAAAATCTCATACCCTTACCTTTGAATATAAAAAAAGTATTATAAAGTTGTAGAATGGTATTATTACCCTCAAGAATTTTTTAGTTACCATTCATGCACCCATGCATTCCCCAAATGATCTATTGTATCCTTTCAATAGGAAGGAACAACAAAATCTCCCTTATCTATAATATAAATGAGACAATGGTCATCCATGATTTTTGGAATGGAATAATAATGTTTATTTCTTCCAAAGTGAGAATGTACCTTGTTGTTTTTATTAAGAAATATTTAGTAACATTCTCAAAATACTGTAAACTACTAAACATGATGAAGTTATCATCTTTATTCATCTCGATGACTACCATTTCTACACGATGGTGGGTCACACTATCCATGAATTCTTTGTCCTCAAATACATCCCCCAAAGCATGGTTGAATTTAGATATATTATAATACAGAAGGCCCCAATATATATGAACTATATAAATGGTACCCTAATAGATAAAGATAGTGGATACAAATATGATCTGACTAGATCTGAACATATTTTTGATAATTTGATGGCTCAAATCTCTTTTGATTCAGTTCATTCCACCCCGAGAGAAAAAATTTGAAATCAAAATTAAATAACTTATAAATTATGGAGGTATCATTTAATACACCTCTCTGAGGTAGGAATAATCATTTTACAGAAGAAAAAATCAATAAATTGAGTAATGTATAACTCCCACACAAGATCTAACTCTTTTATATTTTTTTAGTTCAACAATTGATGAATGGGTATTCCCTAAAAATGGGAAATTCATAAGATGAATATATCAATTTTTGGTTATATTGACATATTTCTCCTAATATAACTTTTATATGTTGAAAATTACACCTCCATTTGTGAGTTCCTCATACCTTACTAGGGATATAGAGGCCTAGGACATAGATGTTAAAGATACATGGGGTGGTTCAATTGTAGTCGAATATAATGTTTCAGTAAAATACATATTTAAGAGATATATGGAGATAATTCCCATAAGCGAGAAGTGCAAATTAGCCAAAATACGGATAGAGGTTCCCTAGAGTTCTTCAACGGTCATTCAATCCCAATATTTTTACACGAACGACTGGTGGTGGTCTGATTGATAGATCAACATAGACAAAGGGAAAGGTAGATGTGGCCCACACCACAAGAATTTAATTCATCCTCAACCACTTCTCAATAACTAGGACCATCCACCTTAAACACAATAACACCTGATTCATATAATAGATAAAATACCCACCATGGGAATAAAATACTTTTAGATAAAATTCCTAAAATATGAAATAGTTGGTATTTTTTCTAACCATATAATCATTCTATAATTCACTATATATTTTAAAACAACTCATACAGTCAGTTACTAAAGACCTCAAGTGACCAAAGGAGATAAAGGAAGGCGTCATTATAGCTGATGTTTTTTAAGTGGAAACTATTCTATATGAATATCAATTCACCATCTCATTAACAAAAAATGATCTGGAATATGGTATCTAGGGAAATATTAGACCCTTGTATCTATCCTAAAATTTTTATAATGTCGACCAACAATGGGAGCTAGTTCAAAATTGTTTTATGATCAACCCCATCATAATTTAGACCCTTCAACGTTCGGGATATGTAAAGGGAACATATATTCAATAAAGGTAACAATTTATTTGTTCAAAAAGAGAAAAAAAATACCTCTTGAAAATATGAACCTCAAGGAATAATTTGGGTACATCACATCTAACACTATGTTCATAGTTACCAAAAAAGACACATCAAAAAATTTCATTCATGGAAGACATTGGAATTGTATACGTATAGTGTTACCTTCAACATTTCATCAACTATTGAAATACCCCATTGATGGAAAGGTTGTCATACTACATAGTAATCATACCCACATTGAACCTTTTGAATCCATATATTCTAAGGAAGGTTTTAATAAGATGGATCGAAAACAACCAATTGTGGATTATTATATATAGGTTTCAACACCCATTGAATTAGTGAAATCCCCTTAGAATCCCAAGACCAATATCAATTGAAATATGTGCTACCCATAAACCTACTTGTTGTCATAACATAATTCTAGTAAGACATTATAGGCCAAAACATCTTTAGATCCTAACCTTGTGATAGAAGTAATTTCATCTGAAATGGATTCAAAAAATGGTGATTTAGATAATTCCCTATTAGGATCCAAAACATCCCTCATGATATCATCATAAATTGTGGACTCCTTCGATACATTCTTGGCAACCTAGGATTTCTAGGATCCTCATACCCCTGGTGGTAGTATAATTAGAACATAATTCCACATAATCTCACCACAATGACTCTAGGAGTATAGGAAAACAAAAATCTTCATATTACATCTTATAGATTGATTATGAAATATATTCCCTCATATTACCTATAATGTCTGAAAATTCCACGATGGACGTAGAGATGGATGAAGAATATGATGACCACATAAACACACAACCCAAATTTTAGGGAGGTTATTTATATACCATCGATGAGAATAAGTTGGTGAATCTTGAAATAGATGATTAATTCTTTCATTTGTTGATTAGTGTTATTATACCTCTCAATGAGTAAGATTTTTAAATCATATTTCTAAGACATCATTAATAAGTGTTCTCTAGAAATTGAAAATAAATTACCATGATGAACCCCAATGTGGATACTCATTAACTAGGCTTAACTTGTGGCCATCAGGGTTTCAAGTAGTTATCTTGGATGATTCACCCATATCATTCTACTAATGTAGGATCATATTATGAAATTTTGACCAAATATAACATTTTCCTGCAAGTGAAGTACATAAAATGGGTTTCCAATATCATCCCCGTCATAACAAATTAATGGAATGATCAAATACTACATTGATTTCATATACCATAATATAAACTTCATAAATGAAGAATTTTCATTTCTGATCCTAGAATTGGTTATTTATGAAAATTCTAGCTTCAAATCCCTCTCCTTCATGGAGAGATATTATTGGTATAGTTAGATAGTAATATCCCATGAAGATAGGGAAATATATTCTTTTACTGAGTATCAAGGGATATTTTTCAAATAGGTTTTCCCATTTAGATAGAATAACACTTTTTAATCATACAAAAATTACACGAAACATGTTTTTAAACCCTTATGGTGAAGAATAGTATACATTTATGTTTTTGTCCTATAGTCATATCATGATAGTGATGTGGTCACCTTATTAAACATTGAAAAATCTTTATCATTTTTCTCACAATTTGATTACTAATCCTCTTAAGTGTTCATTCATAGTAATTTCATTGCATTTAAATTTCATTTTGGTAAACTATCATGGAATTTTCGTTGATCTGGAAATGAATACTGCAATATTAGAAATTTTACCCCCTCATAATCTTAATGAAGTTAGGGGGATCTAAGGGACCCTTTAATGAATTCATAATTTCCTAGATAACATTCATGGAAAATATCTCCCCTTAAACATGCTGATTATGAATGGAGAACCCACAAAATTGGATGACGAATTATAGGAAGACATTTAGAATTACATGTAGTATATACTATAACTTCAGATCTTGATTCATTTGGTAGATGTAATGACTTTATCCATATATGTGGACACCATATAATTCACTCTTGGTTCTCTCTTCACATAGAAAAATTATGTGTCATATTAAAACATCCTATACTACCTGATTTTAATAATGTTTAAAACTAAGATCATGATATAAGATATTAAGAATATATTCCTTGAAATCGTCTTTGATATGAAAAAGCTGAGGCATTAATTATATACTCACAAATTCCACATGGTATCTCTTATCGAACCACTCATGTACATCCTTAGTCCCCCTATATTGAATGGGAATTTTCTAAGAAGGGAATTTATTCTATAAAAAAATTTCTTACAGAATGTTTCATAGAATGTAGTTAAAAGGAAGGCCATGGATGACTTCCACGTTCCCCATACAACCATATAAATCATTCTGGTAGACATTAAACTTCATTAAGAAGAGGTTTTTTTATAGACATGGAACACCCTAAACATGGGATAAGTATTATAGAATATCATCCTAAAGGCGTACTAAAAAAGGATGGAAAAAATAAAAATTCAATCGGATAGTTTAGTGATTATTATTTTTTACTTGGACGAAGAAAATTTTCCCTCCTCATTGACAATATATAAAGACCCCACTAATAACAAGGAAGAATACAAAACCCTGATCATTTGAATTGATCTTCCCTTATAGAAAATGAAAGACTACATGAACATCAATGGTGATCTATAGCTAGTGATCAAACAAATCAATGATGAATTTTCCATCAAGAATGAATAATTCTCCCAACTCATAAGTTATGATAGATAATTTGCGATTGAATATATTTTTAATCACAATTTTATCATGAACATCCATAAAAAATACCTATGTTGATGCACTAGTTTATGCAACAATAGTCATAGACAACACTGATCAATAAGAAATTGTTATTATATAAAACACCAAACTGTATTCCCACATATCATCATTTGTGTCATATAAGAAATAAATATGCAAAAAACTCCCATAGAAAATGATGAATCAATAACCAACTCTAGAAGGATGGAGACGATAGTTGATTACATCCAAAATGGAATAATCCCATTTGATCAATCCAAAAGGGAAAAACTCAACATCGGTTATAGAACATTACACTCTAGGGTAGGAAAAAGGGGAAAAATAACTCTTCCAATGAAGATTATAGGGAATTATTCTTATATTCATAACAAAAGGATATATTCTCACCATAATGGAATTATTCCATACAATATACTATAATGATCTTGTAGGACCCTGGGACACCCTGAGAGGGGAAAGGTGAATCAGGGTGACAACTTTTTCTTTTAATGTGATGGATCTTGTTCCCATGTTGGTAGGAACTTGTTAAACCTGTATGATTAAAATGATCAGAAAGACAACATTCACATGAGGAGAGATGACACATCACTTTTTACTTGGTTCACCACTACAGGCTACGTCCAAGGAGCATATGCTGACAAGTTGTCGGTCATACAAAATTCCACTAAACTTCACTAGCTCTGTATTACAAAGGTTCGTGCATAGTCACTTTGTCCCAGGATCACCGCCTTTACAAAATTTCAGGGATAGATCACTCTATCCCTTGGGTCACTCTCATTGACTCCCCTGGCTCAGTACTTTTGGTGAAGTCCAACTCAGTTTATAGACTTGAAGGTCTCTTCATAATTACAAAAGAATGCATCCTTTATAATATGTAGATTCTCTGTTGGAGTCCAACTCTCACCAGTAGATGAATATCACTTTGCGCTAAGGGTACCAGGAAATCATCCATCTTTCATGCAGCTTCATCAATATGGGTGTACCTCAACAACACCTGGTGCACTTCCCCAAGCAGGCGCGCCAGTTTCAAAGTCGGCGCGCAAGTTATAATTGGCGCGCATTTCTACCTCCAACACATGTGTGACTCAACCTTATTCAATACCAAACTTGCGCAACCCACACCCTTTCTCTCCCAAACCACCTTGGATGCACAGAAAACAACTATCGTGTAGCTTATACTTGAACGACCCCCAACCACTTGCACGACCACTTCACCTGCACGACGGGAGCACTGAATTTCTACAAGTCTCAAACTTTGTTACAAATGAGGAGGGGTGGTCCACTATTTATAGGAAAACTGGACACCCTACGCGGTGGTGCTTATGACTCCTCTAAGCACGCATGTTCCGACGCTCAACTCCAACCACCCTAGCCTCAGTCGCACTACTCACTTGCACGACCAAACCATTACTTGCGTGACTCCCTTTACATTACCATATTTTGAGGATCTAATCATGAAAAACTTATGGCCTGCAACTTTCCAATCCTCCTAGGTACCGGCTCACAAGTCCTTTCATGGTGCGCAAGTCACTTTCACGACACATGCCCAGCGCGCATGTCCTTTTTCCAAAAAATAATGTTTCTCCCCTTTTGTCAGTTTTGAGGTCCAAAAATTTGGAAAACACTAGAAATGGTACCATCTTCAATACTGTTATCTGCTTGACCAGTATGAGTACTTTTCTGGCACACATTCTGAACATCCTCTGAGGATCGACAACAAACACAAACCATTCTCCAAAATCATGCATAGATGACCATGGTTCCAACAATATCCCCCTTTGGGTTTGTTGGAAATCTGTAAATAAATTCAATAGATCGCCATCAACACGCACAACAAAATGTAAGAATCAAATCAGCCGACACTCTATGTTTATTTTAGCAATGCTCTGTGTAAAAGACAAGAGAGAAAGATTGAATTGGGTTCCCATGTTTTGGAATTCTCAATGACGCCCAAGAAATTCTCTTACAGTTTCACAGAAGCATTTCATGTCCAATGTGTTCCATCCCATCCTATCACCAACAATGGATTCTCAACGTGTCACAAAATCATTACACTATATGCCTGAATTTATTCCTTTCTCCCCCCAT
This sequence comes from Viscum album, assembly GCA_963277665.1. Lineage (NCBI taxonomy): Eukaryota > Viridiplantae > Streptophyta > Magnoliopsida > Santalales > Viscaceae > Viscum > Viscum album. Next base: position 1,198,589,050 of record OY728141.1, on the reverse strand, counting down.
TGACAATAATCCCAAAGACCAGTGAATATCCATTGTTCATCTTAAACCACACTCCCCTTGGATAGTATCTCCCCCACAAACCTGCATCACATCGAAAAAAAGAATAAAAACAATTAACATAAATGGGGAGAAGGTATTTTCATAACCTACTTATGCACTGGGAGGTGGCCAAACACTAAGGTTCAACAGATGCTTCTCAGACACTGCTGCTGACGTTGTCTTGGTCCGGATATCAGCCACTTGCTCATCAGTTCCTACATGGTCAATTCTATTCAGTCCTTGCTCAACATTTTATTTTATAAAGTGATACCGGATTTCAATATTTGTTGTATGAGAATGATGAACATGATTCTTCGGAAGATCAATTTCTCGCTTTTTATCCCAGTAAATAACTATTGGTTGCTTCACCTCATCACCAATATATGTTAGTTGTTGCTTCATCCATAGTAGTTGAGAGCATGCCTTTCTGGTAGAGATATATTCAGCATCAAAAGTAATAAGAGAATCACATTCTTGTTTCTTTCTCAACTATCCAACGCATTTATTCCCAATATAGAAGGCTCCACCACTAGTAGACTTTATATCCACTACATCACAAGCCCAGTTAGCATCAGAAAATGTTGATAATTCACTGTATCTTCCTACACCAAATTATAACCCACAATGGTGAGTACCTCGAATATAATTCATGATTCTTTTTACTGCTATCATATGATCATCCTTTGGATTAATCTAAAATTGAGCCGCTAGGTAGGTTGCGAAGACAATATTTGGCCATGTCGCTGTTAGGTACAGTGGGTTCCCTATTATACTCTTGTATATAGTGGGGTCTACAGATGCCCCATCCTCATGCTTTCCAAGTCTGGTTCCAACTGTAATTGGACATGATATTGGTTTGGAGTCTTGCATATTAAAATTCTTCAGCAGCTCTCTTTCATACTTATCCTGAGAAATGAAAGTGTAATCCTCCTTTTGAATCACCTACTGCCCCATGAAATATATGAGCCCCCCAATCATAGACATTTCAAATTATGATTTCATGTGATTGGAAAATTAATCCATTCATTTTTCCCTACTTCCACCAAATATGATATCATCACCGTAGACTAGAACCATGAATTGATCATTTAGAGAATTCATCAAATATATATTATGATCTACTTTTCCTCTTTTTAATTCTATCTTATTGAGATAAGAGTCCAGCCGAGAATACCATGCTCGTGGTGCCTGCTTCAAACCATATAGAGCTTTCTTCAGTTTGCAGACCCTTGTTTAATCAGTACCAAGAACAAAACCCACTGGTTCTTTGATGTAGACTTCTTCTTCAAGAAAACCATTCAAGAATGATGTCTTGAAATCCATTTGATATACTTTATATCCTATTTAGAGTTTCATGGGAAGGAAAATCCTGATTGACTCCAGTCTAGCAACTGGAGCAAAGGTTTCTTCAACATCAACACCTTCAATCTGGGAATATCCCTTACATACCAATCAATACTGGTTTCTAATATCACTTCCATGATCATTAAACTTGTTCATGACGATCTATTTTTTTCCAATCACATTGTGACCTTCGGGTCTCCGGAAAAGATCCCATGTCTAATTCTTGTCAATCTGATCTAACTCTTCATTCAGGGCTTTTACCCCAGATTCATCTTTTACAGCTTCTTCGAATGAGGATGGCTCCACAATTTAAAGAAATTCATATTGTGTGTTATTTCTCATCCTACATGTTTGAGTGGGTGAACTCCTGTCCCCAATTATGTTAGATGGATCAATCTCATCACTTCGATTTCTCTTGTGTGGTTCAGTTACATTCTCTCCAGCCACAGTTTATTCTTCAGATTATTCTTCTGAGTTAACATCATTGTAACGTCCCGGATCTGGGTGCCACGCAACGGGTTCCCCGAACCTGGTTTGACACGTGACCTCATGTTCATTTCCCCAAATGCCAGAGGCTGCCTACTAGCAGCGAGGGCCCAGGTCTGATAGTGGGGAAACTATGCCCTCATTTGTCAAAGTGTAGCACAATGGAATAAATAAAAAGCATACAACAATAGTGGTAGTAGTAAACCATACACAACTGATAACAAGAATAAAACCAGCAGTCATATATAATGGAAGATGCAGCATGTCACTATTCTATAAAACAACCAGAACATGTTACACGATCAATATAGTACAACTGAAGTACATGTACGTAAAAGTAAAACAGAGCAGCCAGCAACATTGCGAGCCAAACCCCGATCCCATGCTCCTCTACACCTCAGCAGAAATCAAGTACCTGTATAGGGACCCCTTACCATATCCACAACTTCATAAATGTAATCTATTTGGGCCGAAAAGCACGACCCAAACAGGGTGTGAGAAATAAATTCCCAGTAGGGACCCACCAGAGGCTCATGCACAACTGTGTGAAAGCATGCAACAACAGTGTGATGTAGTAAAATGTAATAAAGTAAGTAGTACTTAAAGTAACTAACTTAACCAGTTATATTTCCATTTTAATGTTGATTTAATCATTTCATTAGAAATACCACCACAATGAATATTCTATGTAATCAGCCACAGTCCTCAGACACGTAAACTCCCATCATCAGGTAAAGAGAAACCAAACCAAGAATCTTCCCACATGCACACGGTATTTTCCCACAGGTGTAAGAAGTGTCACCCACAGGCACAGAATCAACTGCGCGCAGGCACTGAAGAAGTTTCCCTTAGGCCGAAATAACTACTGCCCTCAGGATAAATGGTGCAGTGCCCATAGGCTAATCACAACAATGCCCTTAGGATAAAAAGGTAACCAGGCCATTCCCAACATGTAAATAAACATTCACAAGAAATTACTCCTAAGGCAATTCTACAATCATTACTTTAGAGGCATACCCTCGGGCATCCTGGCCAAACGGCTAAACAGAGTAACGCACCCCCAGGGTGGTCCTGGATCCAATCACTAATCCCAAACAAAAATTTTACTATATTATTGAATTACCTATATAGTTCTAGGTAGTTAAAATAGCCACGGCCTTAGCCACACGACAACCAACATGGGTTCGTGGCACTAAAATACACAAATCACACAACAGTTGGAAAAATAAACAACATGCCACCTTCCTTTAACGCCAACAAACGTTATACGTTAACGTTGGTTCCAGAAACACCAAAGAACATCGTAGATCTGACGAAGAAGAAAAACCATTCAAACTTAAATAACATTCCCTCGGGAAAGAATTGGTAAGAACGACTTAAGGAGAGAGGAGGGCTTACCCGTGCGTTTCCAACGAGATCGTCAGAGGCGGAAACAGATTCCAGATGAAAACTCGGTGGATCTTCAAAGGCCCAGCCGTCCCATCCCGCTCCTTCCTCTGGTTATAAGCCTTACTTGTGAGTAGGGGAGTCTATTGTCCATTTTAAGCGAAAAAACAAAGTACACGGCGTGTACATCCAAGTACACGACGTCTACATCCTTCATTTAACTGTTCCTCTGGGGGCACCACCTCACTATTCATCTGTCGACATGAGTACACGACATGTACTCCCGACTACACGGTGTGTACTGTCACCCAGTTTGTGGCTGCTTCACAGCCTTTCGGTTTTGGCCTGCCGACTGACTTCACGGCGTGTAAGGTACCACTAAACGGCATGTAGTCAGTTCCTACACCCTTCATCCTCTGCATGGCCACATGCCCCGTGTACCCATCCCACACATCCAAAAGTACACGACATGTGGAAAAATTACCCGGCGTGTACTTTCCAAAAATTCAGGATTTTTCCCAGTTTCCATATTTTCTCAAAGACACTTAAGGAAAAGAGAAAAGAAGAAACCCATAGCTCAAAAGTAAGAACTGGGTTCTTACAAACGTCCCCCCTTAAAGTAATTCATCCCCAAATTGCCGTTCCAAGGGTGGAGAAGATGAAGCCATGAACAACACCAGCAACTGATCACATACATCGGTTTCCCGCTCCCAGGTATCGTCCTCCACTCAGCCATGTTGTCATAGCACCCATACAAGAGGAACTAACTAGCCTCGGAGAACCTTTGTGCTCCTGTCAACGATACGAATCGCATGCTCCTCAAAGGATGCATCCATCTGAAGCTCGACCTCCTCTGGCAGAAAGGTGTGAGATGGGTCTGAATGATAGCATTGCAACTGAGATACATGGAAGACGTCGTGCATGGCCCGATACCACTGAGGTAACTGCAACCAATAAGCATCCGGCCCGACTCTCTCTAGAATCTCAAATGGCCCCACATACCTTGGTGAGAGTTTAACCTGTCTCCTGATTCGCTTGTGTCCCATCCTCGGCGAAACACGTAGAAAAACCTGATCCCCAACCACGAACTCCAAAGATCATCTACGGCGATCAGCATATGATTTCTGACAAGACTGTGCAGTAGCCATCTGCTTCTGAATCAATTGGACCTTCTCAAAAGTCTCCTGCACAAGACGTGGCCCTAGTTAAGCTGCCTCACATACCTCTAACCAGCACAAGGGTGATCGGCATGGACTACCATATAAAGCCTTGTATGGTGCCATATCAATAGTTGCCTGAAAACTATGGATATAGACAAACTCGTCTAGTGGTATGTGCTTCTTCCAAGAGCCCCCAAAGTCTAGGACGCATGCACGTAGCATGTTTTCAAGCACCTGTATCGTACGCTCTGACTGACCATCGGTCTGAGGGTGGTAATCTGTGCTCAAAAGCACCTGTGTACCCAGTTCCCTCTGACAACTCTTCCAGAAATGAGACGTAAAATGGGCTTCCCTATCAGAAACTATAGTACGGAGAACCCAATGAAGATGTACGATCTCTCAGATATAAAATTTTCCAAGCTGGTCAACACCGAAGGTCTCCTTGATTATCAAAAATTGATCTACCTTCGTGAGTCTTCCCACAACAACCCACATGACATCATTGCGTATAGGTGAACTCGGCAACCTAGTCACGAAGTCCATCACGACATCATCCCATTTCCAATCCAGGATTGGTAACTGCTGTAACAGTCCAGCTGGCCTTTGATGTTCCGCCTTCACCTGCTGACAGGTGGAACACCTCATAACAGAACCAGCTACCTCTCTCTTCATACCTAGCCACCATTACTGATGTCTCAAGTCATAGTACATCTTGGTAACTCCGAGATGAACTACCCAAGCTGAAGCATGAAACTCCCACATCAGCTCCTCGCATATATCCCATGGAACCCACACTCGTCCATGGAAATGCAGAACTTCATCATCACCTATTGTCCAACCAGGATGAGGTCCCTCACTTGCCACAGACTCCCGTATAACTAGGCCTTCTGAATCAGATAGTTGTCTCATCCTCACTCTATCCAAGAGGGTAGATCTCATAGCTAAAGAGGAAAGATAAGTCTGCCCCTGACTGTCGTGCACCTCCAGATAAATCTCAGAGAAAAAAGCCATAAGCTGCCACTCACCACTGGCCTCCTGCACTGCCTGTATCTGTGTCTTCCTACTCAGTGCATCGTCTACTGCATTACCTTTACCAGGTGTATAGGCAAGCTCCAAATAAAAGGACTGAAGGTATTCAACCCACCTTCGCTGTCTCAAACTCAAGTCACCCTGAGTAAAGATCTACTTGAGAGTATTGTGGTCAGTGAAAACCACAAAATGTTCTCCCAATAGATAATGTCTTCAATAGCGCAATTCATGAACAACTGCAGCCAACTCGAGATCATGCGTCAGGTAATTCCTCTCATGTGGCCTCAACTGCCGAGACCCGTATGCAACTACTCGATCTCCCTGCATCCACACTGTTCCCAGCCCAATACCTGATGCATCATAGTAAACTATATAGCTCTCCTCCTACTCTTGGAGTATCAGGATCGGTGCTGATGTCAAACTTTCCTTCAGATCCGGAAAGGCTGTCTCACAAGCTTCAGTCCAAACAAACATCACACCCTTCTTAGTGAAACCTGTCAACGGCAATGCTAAGCGGGAGAAGTCCTGTATGAAGCATCTGTAGTAACCAGCCAGCGCCAAGAAACTTCATATCTCTAACATGTTATTAGGATTCTCCCAAGAAACTACTGCTCTCTCCTTCTCTGGGTCTACGAAAACTCCTTCCTCTGAGATGATATGACCCAAGAAGTGAATCTGGTCTGTCCAAAAGTGGCACTTTGAGAGCTCAACATATAGCCGATTGTCTCTCAGTGTACTCAATACAATCTCAAGATGGGTGGCATGGTCATGCAGAGTGTGAGAGTAGACCAAGATGTCATCCATGAATACTACCACAAAAGATTCAAGATAAGTATGGATCACACTATTCATCAGATCCATGAAAACTGCTGGCGTGTTTGTGAGTCCGAACGGCATAACTGTATACTCGTATAGACCATACCTACACCTGAAAGGCATAAGAGGTATATCAGATGGTCTTACGTTCAGCTGATGATATCCAGATCTCAAGTCAATCTTCGAGAACACTCGTGCTCCATGAATTTGATCAAAAAGATCATCGATACTTGGAAAGGGATATCGGTTCTTAACCGTCAACTGGTTCAGCTTCTGGTAATCCACACAGAGTCTGAGTGTACCGTCCGCCTTCTTTGCAAAAAGGACCAGAGAACCACAGAGAGAAGTAGTGGTTCGGATAAAACCCTTGGCTTGTAACTCCTCTAACTACCTTTTGAGCTCTTACAACTCAGGTGTAGCCATATTATAAGGAGGAATGAACCCTAGTGCTACCCCTGGCACAAGATCAATGGAGAAATCCACCTCTCGCTCTAGAGGTAGACCTGAAAAGTCATCTGGGAAGAAATCCATGAAACGATCAACCATTGGAGGGAAATCCGTCTGACAAGTCCCCCAGTCATCCAGATATAAGCTCTCAATCATTTTTGTGACTCCACCTCGCCCACGATTCTCTCGTCCAACTCGACTTGCCTGAACATCCCACTTTCCATTGTATAGAAACTCTCCACCCTCTGGTGACGTGAAACACACCCTGTGACGATAGCAGTCTACAAAGTCTTGAAAGGGAACCAACCTGTCCATGTCGAGAATGAAGTCATAAACTATCATCTCTAAGACATAGAGGTGCCAATGAAATTGATACCCACCAACCTCAAGGGGGAACTCTTTGCACTGATTCACACCAGCCGTTCTAGTCCCCAACGGAGTGTCTAGCATCTTGATTTCAGAAGATGTAGAAACATAGATCCCAAGGCTCTCCACAATGGGTATAGATATGAAACTATGTGTAGCACCCGTATCAAAATGTACTAAAGGTAAAAAAGAAGCTACTAGAATAGTACCTCTGACAGTAGAAGGTCTGGGATCCTGCTCATGTTGGGTCTATTTCACTGCATATGCCTGCCCAGTGTCGCGGCCCTGCCACACAGCCTGGCTACCCTGAGCTGTCCCACCCTGCTGCCTCTGAGATGTTGGTGTCTGGCTACCATGGCCACAACCACCATCTCTGCCTACTTGCCTTGACTTATTTCAGTTCCTTGACTGTTAAGAAGCTGCTGGTCTTGCTCCCGCACGCGGAGTCCACACAAAACCCCTCTCACTAGCCACTGGTGAAAAAACCCTGCAAAAGCACTGCAGATGACCCATCCTGTCGCAAGGTCGGCACTCCACTGGGTCACGTGGACACTATGGCCTCTTGTTCCCCTCCTTCCCACACTGGTAGCACATGACCTGTCCACCTGAAGCATTCTTTTGACTGGTACTGCCACCCTGAGAGAAGTCCATTTGTCTCTTCCTCTTGCCAGCAGAAAGAGTACCAGTAACTGGTGCTAAACCGCCCAGGCCCACACCAGTAGATTCCTGCAGGTTCCTCTCTATAATCAGGTCCTGATTTACAATATCACGTACTAAAGGAAACCTAAAAACATTCACCAGTGCTCGGATGTCATAACGAAGACCATCATAAAAAATTCTGGCTCTCAACGTCTCATCATCCACCAGAACGGGTCCAAAACACTGATGATCAGTAAAGCGAGTAGAATAGTCCATCACTGACATAGTCCCCTAATGAAGATTCATGAACTCTCGTGCTCTATCTTCCCCCAGCGTCTCTGGGAAAAAGAATTCATAGAATTCTGCCTGAAAATCTTCCCACGCCATGTCTATGTGATTCTAAAACTGGGTGGCAACATCCCACCACCTCTTGGAGGAATCACGCAGCATATAAGTCGTGATATTGACCCTTCACCTTGGAGGTGTCTCAAGATTCTCCAAAATAGTCTGAATCGACCCCAGCCAAGACTCCACAACCTATGGTCCTCCATCCCCTGAAAACGTAGGCAGATGCTGCTGCTGAAATATACGTGTCAGATCGACCATAGATGTGGCCGCCCGCGGTGCTCCCTGAAAGGTCTGCATGAACCACATAAAGCAGTCACGGAACTGTGCCTCCGCGCCTATGTACGGTATAATAACTGGAACCGCATCTGGCTCTACTAGAGGATCGACAGGTTGCCCATGGCCCACCATTTCTAGAGTATAATCGTTGCCGCTCTCCTATCGAACAACTCGCGGTCGTCTAGGAGGAATGACACTACAAGGTCAAAACACGCCTTAGAATAAGATTATCAAAGACCGAAAAAGAAGAAACCCAAAATGGAATAGGAGGAAGAAGGCATTAAAAATTTTCAAAACAAGACTACACAACATGTATACTGACTACACGGCATGTACATGACTTCCCTTCCCTACCCGGTCCTTCTACACGGCTGAGCCACACGGCTCCTGTTGGATAAAAACTACACGACGTGTATAACATCTACACGGCGTGTATGGTGAAATTTTCCAACTGCCTTTGTCGTCTGTTACACGGCCGATTACTCGGCTTGACACCACACAACGTGTTACACCCGCACACGGCGTGTACTCCACCTTGTTTTCGAGTCACATGGCTAACTCCACATAGTATGCCCTCAGACAAGACTGCACGGCGTCTCCCACAGGTTAATGGCATGTTCAAGGAGAGGTGACACTAACCTGTGTTTTTTGTTACACGGCCGAGTCCCCAGGTCACACTTCACGGCGTGTTCATCATAGACACGATGTGTATGTCTCAAGGTCTCATCCGTTTGTGATGTTCGTCACACGGGCGAACTCCAGGTCAATATTACACTACGTGTACAGAAGTTACACGGTGTGTTCGCCCCAAGCTCTTCTCTTCCCCGTGTCGCTGCCCACACGGTTTGTGATAGAGGAAGAGACAACACGACATGTACTCAGGGTACACGGCGTGTACTAAAAAAGTTCATTTTTCTTCCAGAACAGAAGGCCATACATGACGTGCTTAAAGTACTAAACGGTGTGTATGCTGGGTTTTCCAGACAGTATGCCTCAGAAACTATTCTGGAGCCCAAAAAACACTGAAAAACAACACCTAAGTGTCTAATTCCAACCCGTGAGGGCCCATACTCCCCACAAATAAATTTTTGACATATTATCTATGTTTTAACAAAATAAACAGTCAATGATCCACCAAATTCCGGTAAATGGGGGCCCATACTCCCCAAAAACAAAAGTTTGGTGTCCATTATTTTAACCGGATCATACAAAATACCCTATAACATCGCAGGTATTTATCAAAGAGCTATCACAACAGCATGCTTTTCTAGCACAAAAACTATCACAACAACATGCAATTTCTAATTTACCAACATGGCATTGAACTATGCATGGCATGTGATTTCTAGCATGTGCCTAAATAATTAATGAGATGGCATACCCTCATCTCATCGAGTTGAAACTAAATAGAACCCATAAATAAAATATAACCAGCACAATACAAGTGCTTCACCCAACGGTGAAATTAAATCAACTGTAAATTGAAAAATTAGTAAAATTACAATACAAGGTAAATTGCATTTTCCCTGTACACAGGTTAGCTACGCCTGGGCACAACTTATTACCAACTACCAGTCCCATCCTATCCCTGAATAACGCTCCAAATAGTAAGTCAAAGAAAAGAACCCCTTTGATACAACTTTGTAACGTCCTGGATCTTGGTGCCACACAACGGGTGCCCCGAACCCGGTTTGCCACGTGACCTCAAGCGTATTTCCCCAAACACCAGAGGCTGCCTACTAGAAGTGAGGGGTCAGGTCTGATAGTGAGGAAACTATACCCTCATTTGTCAAAGTGTAGCACAGCGTAATAAATAAAAATCATACAATAATAGAGGCAGCAGTAAACCATACACAACTGATAATAAGAAGAAAACCAGTAGTAATATTTAATGGAAGATGCATCATGTCACAATTCTATAAAACAGCCAGAACATGTTACACGATCAATACAGTAAAACTGAAGTACATGTACATAAAAGTAAAACAGAGAAGCCAGCAGCATCGCGATCCAAATCCCGGTCCCATGATCCCCTACACCTCACCAGTAATTATGTACTTGTATAGGGACCCTTGCACCTATCCACACCTGCAGAAATGTAATCTGTTTGGGCCAAAAAGCGTTACCCAAATAGGGTGTGAGAAATAAATTCCCAGTAGGCACCCACCAAAGGCCATTTCCCAACTGTGTGAAAGCATGAAACAACAGTGTGCAGTAGTAAAATGCAATGAAGTAAGCAGTACTGAAAGTAACTGACTTAACCAGTTATATTTCCATTTTAATATTCATTTAATCATTTCATTAGAAATACCACCACAGTAAATATTCTATGTACTCAGACATTATCCTCAGACACGTAAACTCCCACCCTCGGGTAAAGAGAAACCAAACCATGAATCTACCCATAGAAACACATTATTTTCCCACAGGTGTAAGAAGTGTCACCCACAAGCATAGAATCAACTGCCCACAGGCACGAAAGAAGTTTCTCTCAGGCCGAAATAAATACTTCCCTCAAGCTAAATGGTGTAGTGACCACAGGCTAATCACAACAATGCCCTTAGTCTAAACAGGTAATCGGGCCATGCCCAATATGTAAATAAACATTCACAAGAAATAATCTCAGGGAAATTCTACAATCCTTACTTTCGAGGCATACCCTCAGGTATCCTGGCCAAACTGCTAAACAGAGGAATGCACCCCTGGGGTGGTCCTGGATCCAACCACTGATCCCAAACAACAATTTTACAACATTATTTAACTACCTATATAGTTCTAGGTAGTTAAAATAGCAATGTCATTATCCATACGACAACCCAACATGGGTTCGTGGCATTAAAATACACAAATCACACATCAGATGGAAAAATAAACACTAAGCCACCTACCTTTAATGCCAACGAACGTTATACATTAACGTCGGTTCCAGAAACGCCCTAGAACGACGTAGATATTATGAAGAATAAAACCCATTCAAACATAAATAACTTTCCCTCGGGAAAGAATTGGTATGAACGGCTTAAGGAGAGAGGAGAGATTACCCGTGCGGTTCCAACGAGAACGTCTGAGGTGGAAACGGATTCCAAACGAACACTCGGAGGATCTTCAAAGGTCCAACCATCCCCTCTCGCTCCTTCCTCCGGTTCTAAGCCTTCCATGTCAACAGGGGAGGATACTTCCCATTTTAAGCGAAAAAACAAAGTACATGACGTGTACTTCCAAGTACATGGCTTGTACTTCCTTCAATTAACTATTCCTCTGGCGGCACCGCCTCCCTGTTCATTTTTCGACATGACTACATGACATGTACTCCCGACTACACGGTGTGTACTGTCGCCCAGCTGGCGGCTACTCTACCGCCTTACTATTTTGGCCTTCCAACTGACTACACGGTGTGTAAGGGACCATTACACGACGTGTAGATGGTTCCTACACCCTTCATCCCTGGCATGGCCACACGCCCCATGTACCCATCCCACATTACGAAAAGTACACGGTCTGTGGAGAAATTACACAGCGTGTACTTTCCAAAAATTCTGGATTTTTCACATTTTCCATATTTTCTCAAAAACACTTAAGGAAAAGAGAAAAGAAGAAACTCGTACCTCAAATTTTAGAACCGGGTTCTTATAATCATGATGTGACTGCTGAGTGTTTTTTACAGATTCCTCTATTTCTGTATTTGTATTTTCTCCACGTTCACATTCTTCCTCACTTTCTATCACATCAGCATATGATGTCCTTGAAGCATTTTTGGTTATCTCTTAAATTATCTTAACATCACTACTTTCCACAGTCCTTCCTAATAGTTTGTTGGAACACTTGTAATCATTGATGTTCACTGAGTATCCAAGGAAAATTCCTTCATCTTCATGGTCACCATACTTCCCTTGATTTTTTTCTTTGTTCGTGATGAAGAATTTACTTCCAAAAACATGAAAATATTTCAAAAAAGTCTTCCTTCTATGCCACAATTCATATGGTGTTTTCTTCCCACCCATATAAAGTCATGTTTGATTTTGAATATACACTGAAACTTGAACAACCTCTTTCCAGTAATGTCAAGGAATACGACTCTCAATCAGTAGAGTTCGTGCCATGTTGTTCACCTGTCAATTCATACGTTCAACAACTCCATTTTTTTGTGGAGTTCTCATACCAGCTACATCATGTTGTATTCCATGATTTTCTAGGTAATTTTCAAATTCAGTGGACGTGTATTCCCCTCCATTGTCAGATAGAAACACTTTGATTGTTCGTCCAGTATCATTCTCGGCAATTCACCGATATGTTTCCATAAATTCAATCACTTTTTGTTTCTTGTGAATGATCATAACAGATGCCATTATAATGTAATCATCTATGATGAGGACATAGTACCTTTCTCCGTGAGTTCCGGAAATATTTATCGGCTCGCATAAATCTGTATGAATTAGATCAATAAGATGAGATGCTCTTTTATTCTTTGGACGATATAAACTGCAGACCAGCTTTCCACAAATGCAAGCATCAAAAGACTTTTCATGCTCACTCTTCAGGTTGAGAATTTCCATGAGAATCCTAGGTTTTGATATTTTATCCATGTCTTGTTTATTGATATGTCTCAGTCTCTGATGCCACAAATTATTTTATTCTTCAATAGTAATGTAGCAAATTTTTTCTTTACAATCTACCAGATACAAGTTTCCTTCTGTTCTACATCCCTTAATTAGTGAATTTCATGTCTTTCCCTTAATAGTGAAACCTTTCTGATTAAAAGTAACTATGAGTCCCGAGTCACAGAGTTGACTCACACTGAGTATATTTTGACATTGGCCATCTACATATAGGACTTCATTCTTCTTTAGCTCTCCATTAGCAAATTCAGTACTTCCACTACCTTTGATTTTCAGAGCTCCATCATTGCCAAATCATAATGTACCATAAACCTTCCTTTTGATATATATTAACAGGCCAGCATTACCTGTCATATGAGATAAACAACCACTATCCAGAATCCAGGTACTGTTGCTTTTTGTAGCTTTGAGGGTTGCCTCTGCAAGGTTGGATTTCTCGATCTTTCTCTTTTGTTTCCATGATATATCGGATTGAGTATAAGATCTTGATGGCCTTATAATTATTTCTTACACATAATTGGATTCTTCATACCCATAATCTTCTTCTAGAGAAGAAAAACTATTTGTGAGAGCAACACCATCTTGAGGGTGGGTATTGACCTATCTCTAAGAGTTGTATGAATCTCTTGTAACGATTCTCTTCCTGCAATACATAGCATTATGGCCAATGCTAGAATAATGAAAACAATATCCATAGAAATTATTTCATCAATAAGATGAAGGATATGAATTCAGTCTCCCTTGATGATGTCCCAAATCATCCCCATTCATGTAGCTCCTTGCCTCTTCGTAATATGACATTCTATGGCCCAAATAGCCACAGAACTGACACTTTATGAGAAGAAATGTCTTCTCACATTAATTTCTTCTCATGCCTTCTACCTTGGGAGAATAGTTTGACTACATATCATTTCTAAAAGTTTGAGGATAATTTTTAGTTCTTCATTTAGATTGCATTAAGGGTTTCTTTTTCAGCACATTAAGAAATGATTCAACTTATCCAACTTTTATCTTGTCTTTATTTTGGATATCTCCACTTCTAGTAGTTGAAGTCTCAACATCACATCCAATTCCACTCTTTCCCATGAAATCGGGTCTTTGATCACTCAATATTTTTCTAACCCCATCTGAACCACACTTTTCTCTTGCCAGTAATTCTACATTAGATAATCATCCAAAATGAATTTTCTTCTTATCCTCATTTGTGGTTGATTGAAATTCAATTTCACTTCTAAGAGTAACAAATACTTCCTCAAGACTCTCAACTGTCTTCGACTTCTCTTCACGTCCGGATAAAAGGTCCTTTATGACATTTTATTATTAATCAATTCTAATCTTTAGTTCCACAACGTCATCTGTGCTTTCAAGGATTAAATACTAAACTCTCACATGTTTTTCTAGTCGTTCAATTTCTACTTCAATTTCTTCAACATATTCTGATGACTCTTACACCATTTCATTTCACTTATTGAATCTCTTAAATTTATTCTCATGCTTGGGAAATGCATCCTTAATTTTAATCTGTGGATCGCCATTAGGAGTAATCTAATTATCTCTTCCTTTATTGATCATGGTTTTTAACTTTCCAATGGTAGCCATCAAGGAAGCAAGGTTTCATGTTTTAAATTCTGGTTCTTCTTCTTCACAAAATTCAATATCCTCATCTTCTTCTTCATAAAAAAACTCTTCTTCTATATTTTCATTCCATATTTGAAGTCTCCCTTTTTGAAAAACCTTTTTCGCGGCTTCTCATTATCTCCAGCTTCACTCTAATCATCATCAAACTTTCTTTGGCACATAGAGGCAATGTCCCCAACTCTTCCACAACGAAAACATGTCAGGGGTAGCTTACCATTAAATTTACCTTTTCTCTTCATCAGCTTATTGGAAGTGAGAGAATGAATTTATCTTTCCTTATCATATTCACTATTATTATCCTCTGAAAATCTCAATTTGTCCATGGATTTGAATGCCATTTCATTTCTTACCTTATTTGTAGCATCTTTGGATTTGACACTCATCTAATATGCCACTACACTACTTAACAGATCATCCAGAGATAGCTTATAAAGATATATTTCTTTAAGGGATGACACCTTTGCATTGTATATAGAAGGAAGCCTTATCTTGATTTTATTTACCATATCAATGTCTTTTATTTCCTCTCCAAGCCCTCAAATTTTTTCTACAACTTCAGTAATTTGATTGAAGAATGAATCTGCATTCTCATTAGGATGCATATTTATATTGTCAAACCTGTTGTGTAAGACTTGAGGTTTTCCCTCCTTCACATTGTTGTCTCCATCATAAATGTTTTCAAGTTTATCACACATAGACTTTGCTGAGGTGAAACTTTTTACCATTAGGTATATCTGATCTGAAAGATCCTGAGTGATAGTATTCTAAGCTTTAGCATCTATTTTAAAATCATTCATGTCTGTATCAGTCATAGCAAGCCCTGTTGGATCGGTAACTTTTATTCCTTGAAAGTTAGCAATGAGGAATTCCATTCTGAGGGATCTTAAATGAGATTTCATTCTATTCTTCCAAATCTGAAAATTAATTCTATTGAAGAGAGGTACTCCCCTAGTATTGACTGCATTCTCCATGATGACAAAAGACATATTTAACACCAGTAACCACCCTATGATACCACCTGTAGGACCCTGAGACACCATGATAGAAGAGGGGTGAATCAGGGTGGCAACTTTTTCTTTTAATGTGATGGATCTTTTTCTCATTGTTGGTAGGAACATGTTAGACCTTTATGTTGAAAATGATCAGAAAGAAAAAATTCAAATGTAGAGAGATGACACAACACTTTTTACATGGTTCACCACTAAGGGCTACGTCCAAGGATCATATGCTGATAACTTGTCGGTCGTACCAAATTCTACTAAGAATCACTAGTTTTGTATTACAAAGGTTCGAGAACAATCACTATGTCCCAACCTCACTGCCTTTACAAAGGATCAGGGATAGCGAACTGCGTCCCTCAGGTCACTCCTGTTGACTCCCCCTAGCGCACTGCCTTTGGTGAAGTCCCACTCAGTTTATAGACTTGATGGTATCTTCATCATTTCAAAAAAATGATTCTTCTATTGTATGTAGATGCTCTGTTAAAGTCCAACTCTCACCAGTAGTCGAATCTCACTTTTCACTGAGGGTACCAGGAAATCTTCCAGCTTTTTTGTAGCTTCAACAAGGCATGTTTACTTCAACAACACCTGGCGCACTTCCCCAAGCCGATGCACAAGTTACAAAGCAGCCACGCAAGTTATAACTGGTGCGCAAGTCTACCTCCAACACTTGCGCGACTCAACCTTCTTCAATGCCAAACTTGTGCGACCCATAACCACTTGCATGCCCACTTCACCAACACGACTGGAGCACTAAATTTCTCTAAGTCTTGAACTTCATTACAAATGAGGAGGGGTGGTCTAGTATTTATAAGAAAACTGGACACACTGCAAGATGGTGCGCAAGACTCCTCTTTGTGCGCAAGTTCCGGTGCGCAACTCCTACCACCCTAGCCTCTATCGCGCTGCTCACTTGCACGACTCCCTTTCCTTTTCCATATTTTGAGGTCTGATCTTGTAAAACATATGGCGCACACCTTTCCAATCCTCCTAGGTACTGACACACAAGTCCTTTCTTGGCACGCACGTCACTTTCACGACACATGTCCGGCACGCAATACCTTTTACCAAAAAAACAATGTTTTTCCCCTTTTCCAATTTTAAGGTCCAGAAATTTGAAAAACACTAGAAAACGGTGACATCTTCAATACTGTTATCTGCTTGACCTGTATGAGTACTTTCCTGGCATACATTTTGAAATTTCTCTGAGGATTGAAAAAAAAATAAAAACCATTCTCCAAATAATGCATAGATGACCATGGTTCCAAGAGATCTTCAATTAGGGACCAAAATAGACCATCAATTTAGGTGGCTTGGTTAATATTGAAAAATAAGGATACAAGACTGTGTGGAATTCACAAATAAATTTCATACACTATAGATTCTTTAAATCATAATTCATTGACTCCTAGTGTTTCTACATATAGTTAAATATTCCACGATGATTTTCATATGGCGAATCATACATTGTGGGTACATATCCCCCAGACACAAAAAAATAGATTAATTACATATTTACTCTTACCAAAATCTTTTTCAATTGGGATTAGTCAATACAAATCATGGAATTTGGGATAAAGAATATCACTAAAATTTAATATTGTTAATTCTTCTATATATGTAGTTTCCATCTCACGATATTGACGAACAACAAAACCAACATTTGTTCTAAAGAATCGAAAATATTATACCATGAGTACAACCTTGAATCCAATAATTAATACCAATATCATTTGGCATTAAATGGAACAATATGGAACTTAAATAAAGCTATGTCAAATATAGTCCATAATATGGTTGAAAAGGTTATGTATTCTTTGAATGAAAACCTCTATTTTCATTCTAGGACTACTATAAAAGAACTTCCACTTCCAAAAAAGGGACTACATATTACTTTTTGTAATGAATTAAAATTATTTTGTCCACTGATGTCTAGTTAACGTCGCACTCTATAGATAAATTTGGAAAACTTTTAGATGAATATAATTCTTATTAGTGTATGGATGAGTTGGAATGTCTCAATGAGAAAATGGTGTGTGCACTAAACAACCTTAATGATCATCATAATCAGATTCTGTGATACATCAATAAATTGGTACTCCTGCAATTGTTCCTATGAGGAGAAATGATATTCAATTTTAGAATCCCAATGATACAAGGTCGGTAATATAAAATGATGGAACCCATGTTGTAAGGGTGTTACATCTTATATATATTATCTACCAACAGAGCGTACTCAAATTCTCTAATGGATGGGGAAATCAGTATGGATCCCTCTAATGAAATGATTCTAAATAATTATTTTTCATATCTAAAATCATGAATTCCAAGTCTTATCAGAAGTTCATTAAATTAAATTGAGTCTTATATCTTGGTAGCAAGATATTAAACTACATATAATCCAATTTCATGGAATAAAGTTACTAAACTACATGGAATATTATGTCTTGTAAGTAATAAACAAAAATATACATTATATGATGTTTTAGTAGTATGAATCTAAGGATAAAATCATCCCTAGTCCAGGAAGCAAGACTCTAAACATCAATGTAACCAAATTTCGTAAAGGAAGAATCTAAACATCATAGAATCATTTTTTTATCATATGATATTAAACATAATGAAATCAAAACTTACAATAACATGTTATATAACATTGGACCATCACTTGATGAATGTTTCACATAACAAGAAATTGATCCATGTGAAAAAAATGAAGTAATCATATCCCCATGTGCGAGTTAGATTTTCATGGGGAGTTTTTTGGTCAAAAACTATGTGTGGATTGATTCAAACCATCACTTGATATGTACTAATACCTAGATATCAAATCATAGGTCTAGTCATAATATAAATCAAAACAATTCCCCCACCCCAATGAATATGGTTCATTACTTAAAGGATATATTTCTAATCAGGAACTAAATTTGGATTGATTCCTACCATCAGAGGATACATAGTTATTCATAGATCTCATATATTAGGTCGATCAAAAATATAAATAGAAAATATACTCCTCCCCCACCACATATGGTTCTGAATAGTGTGGAGAGATTTCAATTTAAAAAATATATTTGTGGATTGATTTCGTCCAACATGGGAAACATAGTGAAGACCAAATATTGAATCCTAGGTCCACCAAAATATAAACCACAAATCCCAACCCCCCCCCCCCTCTACAAATGGGTTAGATCAAGTTTCTATGTTTTAAGTTTAATAACAATGTATTGCATAATGAAATATAACTTAGGAAATGTAGTGATACCCATATCTCAAATCCTAGGGCCAATAATAATATAAATAGTAAAAACCCCCCTATGTATAGTTCAAACCTAAATAGTTAGTTTACAATTAAAAAACTATTTAAGGATTGATTCCTACTATAAAATGATATATACTGACACCTAGATATCAAATATTTTTTTCCATCTATAGTATTAATATTACCTATATCCATTCCTATGGTTGATGCTAGTGTGGGGATGTTTTTCAATCACGGCCTATGTGTGGCTTCATTCCTACAATCACATTATATTTATTGACACGTATATCACAAAAATCTAGTTCCAACAGCAATATAAATGGAGTCAATTTATTGATCCTCTATTAAACTAATACTTATATTTTTTTCCATTATAGATATATTTGTGGATTAATTCCCTCTGTCACATGATAAATAATGATGCACATATCCCTAATTATGGGGAGAGAGAAAATATGTATAAACTTTTCACCATTCATATGTGAAAGAACTATGAATGTAACTATTTGAGAACTATGTGTTACTAGAGTCCTTCCATCAAAAGAAACATAATGACACACAAACCTCAAATACATAGTCCATACAAGAAAAAAAGGATAAAAAATTACCCTTTAATTGAGTATGGTTCGGGCCTTCACCAGGGATTATCTAAAATCAGAACAATGTATGGATTTATTCCCATATAATAGGATATGTAGTGATTCATGGATCCTCCATTTTAGGCCCATTATTTAAATGAAATAGTAACATGAAAATAATATCTTTAACAAAATTTTAGTGTTATATTGTTAAAGCACATGAAAAGAGGTCTGTATGTTGAATATATTGTCCCCTCTAAAGATTATGTATTGATGAATCACATGTATTTGTCTTTTCCTAAAACTATGTTAAATGTTGGATGGAATATCCTTTTTGTTTATTAAACCCTTCTTGATCTATATTTTCTCAATGAACCAACTTCATATAATTGATATAAAAGTTAGTAATAACTAAATTCTATGAGTCAATATACTTATATTGGATACTAATTGACCTTTTTCTCCCGTTGTCATAGTCCTTCCCTACATAAAATTGGTAGCATGGACTACTTAATCCATTAGAACCACTCTAGTAATTGTTGGTGAATGAAAAAAATTATAAATAAATTGTTAATTTAGGATGTTCGGTCCCAAATGAGATATCCCCATTTATCATAGGAGTTATTTTCCTAACTACATGAAATATGGGATTTCTCCATTATCTATGGTTGATATGTACATATCAATTTGTACTATAAAGTAACTATTTTTTTCTCTAGTTATTGTTTACACATTAGATAACCCAACTATTGGAGAAGATATAGATACAGTCAATGTTACACATCTGTGCATTATACCCATTTTCAATGAAGTATTATAACATCATATTATTATACCCTTCATTTTGGGGTATGCATATTTTATGAATACACCAATTATTTGAGTTGGATCATCCTATCATGTATATATATATTAATTTCATAATGATTAAATTAATCAAAAAAATCTTAGAATCATGACATAAAACTTAATGACATATTTTTCTTCATACGCGACCAAACATCTCTTAAAATGGGCCATCAAATTTATGAATTTATGATGTGGTTGAATTGTTCAGCACCATACTAGAATAAAATAATGAAATTGTGTGTCCCAGTGTATGTTCTCAATCAATATAGAGGAAACCATATCTAACTTTTATTTTTTGTGACACTAAGGGATAAAGATAGAATGCCTCTCTCCCAAACATATGAGCCAGTTCTATATAGAGGGATATCCATGAAAGAGATAAATATGTAATGTTTCATTACCTTAAAATTTTTATAGGTAAACCCAGAGAATCTTAGCTAGAATAAATCTATATACTTCAATTTGGAGAGGGCCCTATCATGAAGACTTAATCCACCTATGTATGAATCATATATATATTCTACTTTCTTGTGCATGAGAAAAATATATATAGTAAGAGATTCAGCAAATTGCTACACATCGATAAGTATGTTAACAGATAAATGTTTTTTCACAATTAAATTCCATCAACCATTCCTATGTGTCCCAACGGATATCTTGCACAATTTCATATAAGTTGCTTCTACCTAACCACAATAATTACACACTATATCGAATTAAATTATTCATACCTTCATCCATTATTATGCCTTATTGAAGGACCATAAGATCCTAGCCCTAGTCCACCAAAGTTTAGGGTGATTCTATTGCCTTTATAATCACCTCAATCCATAAACGACACATCATGTATTGAGTTTGATGAATTTTTGCAAAAATTACATGTCCCTTAGAATATACCCCTAGCTTTAAAGAACTATTTATTCTATTACGAATGTCTTCACATTGTTCTAACATATGATATCTTGACCATTAAGTAAATGCATCCTTTCCATGAATATGGGATTTTGATATTTGTGAGACAAGATATCATCGAATTGGATATCATCACAATAATGTGATTTTCATTCATTCTTAACATGATTATATCACACCATTACTCGTGATTGGAGAACCTTGAGTCATGATTTACAATATCTTAATTATTCACCTGGGAGGGTGTCGGGGTACTTCTAACTGTTGGATTCTCAATTAGGTTGTTTTGTGACAATCACATGATACTAGTACCATTTTGATCATTATCTTAATATATATTAAATTTTTTATGTCACAAAACCTTAAGCATTGGCCTTTTATGGTGAAAATTGCAAAACCCAAATCTACTACTAAGAAAGACATAAAACATGTCAGAATAAAACACCAAAAATTGGATAACTAAAAAAAATTTATGTCACTTCATGATAAAATCTTTTTCTATATGGTTGAGTAAATGTATAGATTATAAATAGAAAAACATAAATCTCAAAATTCCCACTATGTACCCCTAGTAATGATTGATACATATTTTCAAGAGCTTTAGTCTTATTAAATGTTAGCGTTATGATTTTTTACATCTCCTCACTATGATAATGTGTTCACTATATGGAGACAAAAATTTTAGGGTGAATAAACCATTAAAAAATTTTACACATTCCATTAAAAACTTTTACGCCTAAAAATATTGAGCTGTCGCTCACCAATTCCTCTAGTTGATATTATTATCATTCCACCCCATGGACCTTGGGCCCCCCAACTAATAAATTTTTTATGTAAAAAACTAGTAACAATGATTGGATAATCCTAAATTAATCCATTATGATTCAACCATGAATAATTAAATTTCTTATATCTTATGCCTAGGGGTTATTCTAGTCCCAAAGGAAATAACCCATTTAAACCCAAGTGATATTGTTCTATAAACATTTGATACTAGCTTCCACCCTTACTTATTGTTAACATGTAGCCACAATCCACAATTTTCAATTGAATTTGATATTCCTTGACCATGATTTATAATCCCCATTTGTAGACTGTTCAAGTATAATCATCTTTCACAATGTTACGTCGCCATCTATTATACCCTTTCTCAAAAAAGAATATGACATTCCCTTCTCAGGTATTTTTATTTACCACATCATGTTACTCAAAACCACAAGGAGTGGTGATTGTCCATACAAATGGTATACAAACATACCTTAGGGTTCTATAAACCTTCTTGCCTAGACTTCTCCACAATCCCAACATCATCGTGAAGATGTTTGATTCTTTAAAAATATCCCATGGACCTTATAAAGAAGAGGTGACCCCACTGATTTATCATGCATGTATGTAATTATGGCCTATGTCTAAGGGAATTTGATCCATTGGTGGGAGGTGTATCCTCTTTAAAAGAAAGGAACTTTAATCCTATGGATTCCTGAAAACACTAAGGATGATCTCAGCACCATAGGGTGTCTTACAGTCATCTGTGGAATTTCATCACCATTCTAGATTCTTTAGTTCATGATCCTAGACATGTGATTTAATCAACCCATATTGTAACTATCCACATGGGCTTAACATCACTATTATAAAAACTTATATCAAAAGATAACATAACATGATTTTAGGGTTTCATGACTCATCATGGATTTTCATTCATAAAGATTTATATAATAACATATGGTTCCAGAACCCATCCTGAAATTCATTATTTAGAATAAAAATCAGTAAATAAGGGTAGAGGAACCCCAAATATACACTCATTCATTAGAATACCATCAATGATATATGGGTTTTGAAACCTTCATCAATACACATCCATCAAAACCATCAAATTAATTTCTTAGTTAAAATACCTTAATAGAAGAAATAGATGGTCCAAGCTAAATGGATTTAAACTAAAATAATATATTATATTAGCTAGATGATCATACACTTAATCATTTTAAGTTCATAGAATGAATACCATATATTTTTCAAAAAAAGTGCCGAGTTAAAGACCCTAAAATATATCAATAGGTGGTTAGAGAAAAAAGATACTGAACTACAATAATAGATGTTCCAAACTTGCATACCCTATACTCTAGAAACATTCTAGTTTACAAGACCATAAGTATATAATTGAACAAGATGAAATGTAATCCTTGTTGAAAACTAAAAAAGTGATCTCTGGGAAAAATTGTAGTCTCTACAATAAATACATACACATTTAGTGATCCAATAAATTTTGAGGGCACGTGAAATTATACTGTTATAAAATATGTTAGGTAAAATCCAATAAAAGAGATATCAGAGAAAATTCATAGTCCATGGCTTCTAATATTTCCATAAATGAATATTAGGAAAATTTATGGAAAAATTAAAATATATACAAAATATTATAGGAATAATTTTCTTTCCATAAAAAATCAATATATGATTTCTATTTTCACTAACATATGTATATATTAGAGAAAATTACCTCAATAAAATATATTTACCGAAGTCACCCTTTTTAACCAGGTTATCATGGAATTAGTAGATCAGATACAATAATGTGTAATATCATGATATTAGTCATTTATTAGAAATTCTAAAGTGAAATATATTATGAATTCTATTTTTAAAAATATAAACATTTAGTTTTTCATGGTATTATAAAAAGGATGTATGTATTTTATGATTAATATGATATTAAGTCAATGTAATTACATACAAATATTGAATTATAGATATATGCAACATTCAAAAATTTGTTTTCATTGGTAATGTGTAGATTATGAGAGATTCTCTACATTTTGTAGTCATCATATGGTTCAATAAATTTTTATTACCAAATGAAAATGAATTTGGATCATTTGTGTTTTCTAATTCTTTCATAGTCTGGTCAGTGTCTCCAATTTAGCATTGCAGTTCCATATTCTCCATTTCTTCATCTAACGCATGAGAATGACGAGTCTCAATAAAATTGGATAAATATTCACCACATTTAAAAATATTCATTAATATGGATGATGAAATAGAATTATGGGACCCTGCGAGAGCTATTATTTCATCATCTTTTACTATCTATGATGTCAAATTATCCATCTGGATATACTACTAAGGTTTCCTCTGATTTCTCGATTCAAGAACCTTAATATATTTTCATAAAAATTATACCATTATTTTAGTGTAAATAAAACCATGAAATTGACCCTCATTTCTAAAAAATTATAATTGATCGAAGACAATCAATATCCTAATATCATATATTTTCTAAAATTCAAATACATTGGATCTCAATTCATAAAAGACAAGGATAATACATTCTTCTTGTTCATCAATCATGTAACATTGAGTATCTTTAACCAATAAATGTATTTAATTCCAAATAAGCCTCTTTTTCATCCTATACATTTTAGTATAGATCAATTTATCTATTAATAATATGGGAGAAATAGTTATAAGTATTTCACCCCCAACTAGTATATCATATGTCACCAGAAGTGAACAGCCAGTCTATACAACAATCCATGTTTTTCTAAAGGGAGGTTCATCATTATGGAAATATTTCTCTGTTAGAGGCTCTCCATGTCCATAATCAACTCATTTACTACCCCATATAAGGGTTTTGTAGAAGAAATACACTTTTCCCCCAGGAATATTAGTTTATTCAATACACTTCTTGTCTAAGTGTTCATCCAAGGAAGGAAATATTCATGATAATGGTAGGTAGGTGAATCAAGAGGTGGAAGAATAATTTTATCTTTTTAATGTTCACACGTCTACATAATCTAAATATAGAGAATGATATAATGATATATTTCTCCTCACATTCTAGATAAGGGAATATATGAAACAATATAAATAATGAAATTTTTTAAATAAAATGAATCAGGGGTATATGGATAATATATAATCATATCTTCTACATGGGATTGAAGAACCCTATCCCAAAGAGAGATTCTATATAAAATTTCAATTAGAGAGCCATTTCAATTATTAATAATTATCCTACTAGGTGAAGGAAGGGGAATAATTATTAAATTGTCTAATTGGATCAATATATAAATAGCTTCATTGAAACATAACAGCATCACCACAACCTCCAAAATGTTAAACAACCTATGATGGAATGATGAATGAGGGATATCAGTAGTGTTTTGATATTTCTAACATTTTTAATTATATCTTATAAAACCATATAATAATATTGAGTGGTTTTTAATCTAGTAGGGAATGTTTGATTTTTTAAATTACCAAGAATCTAATAAGGTGGACCAGATTTGGAACTACAATATTCAGAGGATTCCCCTTTCCTAATCGATATAAAGTATCCAATTTACCTAGTAAAATTCCTAGGTGTTCCTCCTTGGCTAGGAAAACCAATTAGTTTAGAATAATGGATAGAAACCCCAATATCCAAAGATATGGTGATATCTATGGTCTCACCTGTATAATCTCTATATTCCAGAGTAGAAAAATAATAGACTTCAGTTCCTTGTACTTTTTGAGAAGGAAATCGATGGGGGGATATGGTGGATGGTTGAGTCTCACTATTATTATTGAATATATTGATTAAATCCTTGATAGAAACAATAAATCATAGGTTTATATCATTATTTAACATCTCCATGAAAATAATGATCTTGTCTTGTGACAAGGATGGTGTTTTCCATGTTCATCCAAAATGAATGAAAAAAATCATCATTCTTTTACCTAATATGATGTATCCCTCACAACATATAAAAATCTCAAAGGTTAATCCCCAAATTTACATGGGATAGATAAATTGATTCAGTACTAGGACACTAATGGATAATCATCTCTTGGAGGAATTCTTATTAATGGTGCAAGAAAAACTATAAAATTCATTTATTCCCCATAAAAAAGTATAGCCTTCAATTTATCAGATAATTATATTCTACTCTACATAACCTTGAATAACCATATCCATTCATAAAAAAAGTTACCACAATAAATCACATGATTAATTTAATCCCATAATCTTCTCATATTGTTCAAATACGATACATGTATGTTTGAGTAACTCTTATAAATTAGATTATGGGAATGATCACTATTATCTAGAATCATAGAAGAGTTTTCCCGCATATGGGACAGACTTTGGAGAGGTTCCAAGACCAATTGATTGTCCTAAACAAATTTAATTTGAATTAAATGAAGATGAGAATACAACCAATGAGATGGAAGGTTATAGTCAGTTGAAGGAATGGGAGTATCATTTATAAAACCAAATCTATATAAAGAAATTCTATATGATAGTCGGTCGTTCTGATATCTAGTCAAAATAATACCCTTTGAATCTTTATTCTCTAATAATAATTTTTATCATGTGTCATAATTGAAGTTCCTATATATTATATCCATATAGTTGAATGCATTAATATGTGGAGGAAAATAATAAGACATCTTAATAAAAGTGTGTAGTATACATGAGATGAAGTATATTATTGAATGTGGGGTCTGGTAAAAGAAACTCGCAGATTTGGAAACATCCTAGAAATTTTGTGAATGGCGTATGGGTTCATAGACACATGACCTATTAACTATATCAAAAACTAGATAACCACTAAAATACCTCATGATCACATGATATAATGTTATAAATTATAATTTCATGAATATATAGAGGTCCTGACTGTCAGAAAATGATAAAAAAATCATGTGACAATGAATTGTTGGACCGTGATAAGAAAACAAGATAGGCCCACTATTAACAAAATGAAAAAAACATGAGTAAATTTCAATTCAATAAGTATTGGATCAACTACCAATGTCCATGATCTAATGATTTCTAGTGTTGAAAATGAAAAATTGATGGTCATGAATAGTTCTTTTGATATGGTAACATAAATCTATCCTAAAAATAGTTGACATGAGGGAGGAGATCATATGTTCTCTATTGATCTATTAATCGGTGGATGAAAAGACCCTCCTACTATAAAATTTATAGGGTGCCTTACTGAATACAAAAGGTCACCAGAAAGGCCAAAATCCCCTAAGGACATTGAAATGCGGATGACCAAAGGAATAAGGAAGGGATTTATTTCCTTATAATTGACTTCTTGTCCCTATTGACCTCACTTATAAAGGGGATTTTATTGATACACTCAAAATGATGATCAGATATTTTAGGATAAATGAAATACCCAATGTGTAGGTATAATTTTCAATGTAAAAGGAAGAATGTAATAATATATATACTAGTACAATAGGTTACTGATTCATGTTAATCACATCCCCCAAATGAAGTCATGTGATTTCATGACCATTAGAAGATCACGGGAATGAATCATGTGATTCATGTGATTTTTTAATGATTTCATAATGCTCCTCTAATAATCCACCATGTTAACTTTAATGCTTCAAGTGCAGTTCCTCCGATAATGTGACATAAAAACTGACAGACAATGAAAAACACCCAAAACCACATATGATTTAAAATATAAAAACACAAGAGAATCATGCGAAGGAATCTATTTTTTTATGAAAATGGATAATATGTCTCGAAATATCAACTCAATAATCATGTGGAATCCCTAATATAATTTCATTAATACCATCTAAAATGCATTTGGTAATTCACCATTTTCATGTGATGTCCGTAAAAAATATCCAGTTGATCATGTGATATCATGTCAAATATATCGATAGATAGAGCCATATTCTCTTACAATTCGTGCATGTCATCATGATGTTCTACATTGGTCAAGCTATGCATCGTAGAAAATCAGAGTATCATCAGTGCAAAAAATTTCATACCGTTGAGAGATCCATTATTTATCATGTGACGCCCTTACAGACAACCAATGTGAAAACAGTACAAGGTTTAGAAAAATAAAAGAAAAAATATTGGAAAAGGTATAAGCCTTAAGAAAAAAGAAGTTACAGTGCTTTTCATTTAGTGGGTGGATGTGATCTAGTTGATCAATTTATTGTTATTGTGAAATATCTAGCAAAACATCAACCTCGTCACATAAATGTCACTAGATAAGTATCCTTTATCATATGAAGGATCATATACATGGTCATTTGATCAGATAACTCCCTAATAGAAAATCTATGGGAAATCATAATATTATTAATAACAACATGAAAAGGACAGTCCCTTATGATATGTAGTGTTATGGTGTATTTTATGCTCAGGCCCTTCGATGAGTGACCATGATTTCATGAAGGGCCCCAAACTAGTCTTCCTCGATCTCAAAAATTCATCTTAATGCTTATCCCAATATCATGATGGATCTCTAACATGAAATCATAATCATACAATGAGAATTTAATATATCATTTGTATTGTGTAAAATCCCATTCACAAGTTATGGGACTAATTATTATGGTGATGGAAGATTGATCTCATAGTCACAGTTTATCACCAGATATAAATATGACGATACGGGTGAACCAAAGCAGGATCATATGATGGACAATATGCTCCACTGAATCAATAACATATCTATAATAACTTTCCATTGAATGTGGAATATAATAGGTGCATTGAGGGAAATATATTCCTCCCTCTAAAAAACATAATGATGATATAAGATAGGCGAGAACATACATCTTAGAGTGGAATGACATGTAATAATAAGGTTATTTTACAAGTTAATCCTATCAAACAATTTAAGAGATTATGAAGAATATGTACATGATTTTCTTGATCACCCTTTTGATCAGGTGAAGGAATAATAGTGCACCATATAGATTAAAAAATCTATTTTCCATGTGTTTAAATGGTAGTTCAATATCCCAAAAGGCCTTATATGACAAACATTGAATCATTTATTCCATAAATGCTAGAAATGAAGGAACACATAGCTAAAGAAAGATATAATGATTTTCATGGGGATGCATCATATGCTTCTCATGATCAATCCATGTCATTTGGTAGCACTTTATCATGTTATCCATGTCATGTTATGTCCTCAAAACATATTATCCTTGATCATAAGAAACCATTGGTTGTTTCTTTATTGATCACGTGAAGTCTCCCCAAATAGGTTATCTGAATCATGTTATAGTCCTCTAACAAGTATTCTCCAATCTTGAAATATGAGTTGAGCATGCCAACCATATCATATAAGGCCCCTAAAAAAGTTAGTTGGATTACATTATAGGCACTTCAAATCCGTCTTCTTGAAAAAAGGTCATTTATAGAAGACACTCAAACATGTCTCCCAACTATCCTAAAAATTGTGTGTAAGAAAACCATAACATTTACAGACATACTATGACACATCAAAATATGGCTAGGTCATGTCATGACATACCTAGAAATGTCTGTAATGCAACAAATACATATCTGAAATACCTTTCCTACATGTCAACCATTTGTATCGTAGACCCTTCGACATGTCATATCTACTAGGAAGACACCCTGGATATGATAACATTGTACAAAACACACACTGGCACATACACCAATTTGAACTATGAGGACTCTGATTTCTATAAATATATGATATATTGGAATACTTCTTAAGAACTGAGTTCATATACAGAACCAATCTTGGAGTATGTCCCTCCATATATCATCCACTCAATGAAATGGGACAAAAATCTCATGTGGCATTACAATTATTCTTCACCCATTAGTGGATTGAGAAGATACTTGAACTATTTGGACTCTGATTCCCAATATAAGAATAAAATTTTCAATTCCTTTATAAGGTACAACCTCTATATCAAATACTTCATTAGGGCCTCCCCAATAAATATGTCCCCTATCCAAATGTGGCTACTCAGGTCACTTTTAATCCATTTTTTCTCACTAAGGAAGACTCAAATTAGCATATGTATTTACATAGATCGTATCACTATAATCATAGATCTACCTTCCAAGGGAAACCTCAGTGTGTAATACCCATTCAGTGAAATTATGTGATTTTTTCGTAAAAGGGAATCCACTAATTTGTAAGTTCTGAAGGTATTCCAATATTTTTAAACACAAAATAAATTATCCTCATGGTTATTAATTATATATTACCAACCCTTACTATGTTGAGGGAAGATCAAATTACACTTACTTGGATACCTATTATAAGCAAGAAACATAGTCACCATCCTATAGTTTGAGATTCATACTTGGTGCATATAATCACTGTAATATGTCCTTTACACATAATTTTATACAAAAAAATTGGAATTAAATTATCTGAATGGGTTTGGATTCTTACTATTGACATGATAGTTATGACACTTGATGATAGTTCAAACCCATCCTTGAAATAGAAATCATCTTTTTTGATGAAATTAAACTCTAGTGTGATTGTTTATACTAATTAAAAATATAAAAAAGTACTCATTAGTACAAAATAATTGAAAAAAATGGATAAAAATTGATATTTTCAAATTTTCTCATTAATATGACCCCCTTTAAAATAAAGGGGAGTGAAACACCATTTATTTGATTCAGATAACCAGTTCCATATCAGGATCCAAAAGTATTTCATGAACATATCATACATATATAATATAGTCTAAGTATAAGAAATACACCCCCCCCCCCCCCTCAATGATATGAATAGCCTGCTCTCCCATTTTATTAATCGATGTGAGTTCCATAGTTTGATTTGGATTGAAACCCTAAATAATAACATGCATTTGGAATGTTGTTCTGTACACTATAATGGATGTGGGTGGCACATGGAGTTTCCATGTGAGATACAAATGGTGAACACAATGTCAATGATTTTGCAGGAATATTTGAACCCCATAATATAAATCTTTATCCCCTTATTCTTAAAATTGGACTCAAAATTAGTTAACCCAATGTAAAATAATTTAATGATAAAATAGTAGAACAATTATAGGGGTGGGGCATTTTGTTTCCTAATCATGGGGAACAATACCATTACATTGAAAATAGTGATAGGAAATGGAATGATTGTACTCATAATAAACTAAATCTAATGGGGGTTTGAATATGAAAATTTATGATTATTTCTAACTATATATGTCGATATATGACAAAAAACCTCAAGAAGGGTGATTTTATCAGTATTCCTATAAATAGAATGAAAATGATTAATGAGATTTCACTTGAAGAAAACCATGAAAAATATTATTCATCTTCTTATATGATAAGAATGTAGTATGAAACCCTCAAGGAGGTGTCTCAAAAGAATGGGAATAAGTTTTATGTATTGGAAAGACAGGCATAACATAACTAATTACAATGTAAAACTGAATATTTCATTATTTGAAAATAAAATCAATCATAAGGCACTATTAATAGATCAGTGTCATATATTTGGGGAACATAGAGATTATCCATGTCAATAACCTAATATAGGTTTCGTCTTTTTGATAAATAAAGTGTATATTCTATCTTAATTGTAACACCCTAAGGATTTAAAAATAAATTTAATATGGAATGTAATGAACACAACAATGAGTCTCAATGAATCAACACTTTTTTTATAATTAATTAAAAAAGACAGGTATAACCTAGACATTAAACATAATTTTTTCAAATATGTGAATTGAATTTTGAATAATAAACATACATAGTTTCGATCAGTATGAAATTTAAAGCCTGATAGGAACAATATAATTTTTTTCTGAATAGTTACCTCACTAATTTGAATTAAAGTTTCACAATTATTAATAGAAATATGACTCTTATGAATAATAAAAGATCCAAATGAATATTAATATG
Source organism: Viscum album (assembly GCA_963277665.1). NCBI lineage: Eukaryota > Viridiplantae > Streptophyta > Magnoliopsida > Santalales > Viscaceae > Viscum > Viscum album. The sequence continues at coordinate 1,198,557,168 of OY728141.1, read as the reverse complement.
ACCCATTAATGTATTAATACACTATAGAAATTTTTTAATGGAATTATGATATAATTATATCATAGTATAAGTAAATAATTTTTTTCACAATTATTAAATAAGTATGTTTATTTTTATAAAACATAAATGATAATATAAAATTTCATAATTAATTTAATGATTAAAAAAATAGAACTTTCATAAAATAAAATCATAACATAATATTTTTATATTTTATGATAATTTTATGACACCACAATTAATTATTCAAAGTGTCGTTAAATCGGCTATTATTTTGAAATTTTTATTTTTCATAAAAATTGATGATTTTAAATGAAATTTTAATATCTCATATTTAGAGAATTATTTTCATAAAATAGAGTTAATTTTTTTATTTATACATGTTAAGAATGTTTTTTCATGAATGTTTTTAATTTTTCTTAAATAAGTCAATTTCTAGTGAATAGTAAAAAAATACAGTTTTCAAGAAACAAGGGTATTTTTTGACAATGTCCACATATATTGATGAAAGAAAATTTCTTAAACATATGGAATAAATAAATAATGATGTCATAATATTAATATTTTATTTAATTAATTCCTAACATACTAATTATATTTATCTGTATACCTATAAATGAACCATTGTCATTGTCGACATAATGCTTGCATTTTGATAACAAAGCTAATTTGGTTCCATCAAAATAATAATTAAGAGTTAAAAGTTATTATCCTAGACTTATTATGAATTATCATATCTAATTTATGTTTTTTATGATAATTTTAAAATTGATAGTTATATAATATTAATATTATCCAAATACATGTGCAATGCTTGCACGGGGCGAGAAAAGACAAAATAACAAATTTAAGAAGTTTTCTGGACATGTATATTAGTGATTATATATAATGAAAGAATATATAATTTTATTTTGAACCTATATTATTTATTTTAATTATATTAATATTTATTAATTACATATTTAAATTAATTTATATGAAATGCAGATATAATGCTTGTACAAGTGGAAGAAACAAATAAAGAAATTGTATTAATTAAATTTATATGAAAATTTAATTAACTCATAAACTATATAAATTTAATTGGATGTGTATGTTTCATCCAATATTTCTTTTAACTTGAATATGAATATTTTTTTACACACATGGATCACATTGGTACCTTAATATTATTTTCATAAAATAAAAAATATAACTTGTTCACAATATAATTTACAATTTGTATAATATTTTAGTATGAGGTTTTTCAGAAGTGTTTTATACAAATAATAGTATATGGAAAGATAATATAATTACTTTTATCATTTAATTTCATAATTAATTTTTTGGTACTAAATAGTTACATTAATGTCTTGAACAATTATAATGAATTATTAATTTAATTAATGAATAAATAAAATTAATGATATTAAAAATAACAAAATAAAATAAATTTATTGTTTTTATGAAAATTCATGTTTTCCTTAAATGAATATGATGTTACTATCAGATAATAAAAATTATTATTAGAATATAATACGTTTTTATGTGTTTAAAGTCATAGTTATAAATAGTTTTTATTTTGACAATATATGTTTTTCATGAAAAATATATATTATTAAATTATATAAAAATCAAATAATTGTTGAACATGAATAAAAATGATAATATTTAATATAAAATGTAATAACAATTGGTTTTTTGCCATATTTTATTTCCTAAAAAATATAATTGATTTATTATATTTTAATAATTTGAGTAATTCTTATTTCACTCCCAACCACAATAATAAAAGGAGGCCGCTTCCTTCAGAAATTTCATAAACATAAGATTAATTGTTCTGGAAAAATCTTCCAAATTACCTCTTTCTAATCTTTTAACACATTATATATCTTATGGTCTCAAAAAATATTACATTCACGATCCTTAAGGAGGACTTTGAAGTGAAATATTCAAGAGGAAAGATTCATTCTTATTCTCTATCAAATTCTTTCTCACTTCTACCTTATCCATTCATCTTATCCAATGATTCAGGAAAAATAAAGTATAATATATATAATGAAATGTTTTTTGTTTTTATGGTATATTCATCATAAAATACCTCATATTCTTTTTTTATTCTTAAATAATGAAATCAACATCCATGGTGCGTCAATTCAACGCCTTTGTGGACAATAAATCTTTATTATCATTTACCTGAAATCATGGAATGTTAAATTCACATGTAATATTTTAAAATAAAATAAAAAACTATATGTTATCAATTATATATTATTATTATTTTTTTACATGGAATAACATAATAAACTAACCTTCGAAACTATCAAAATGAAGCCCTTGAGACAATGGAAATAACAAAATATTATTAATAAATGTGTGAAAATTGTTATAATAAAATTATGTAAGGTATTATGAATAGGATATTTTGTATATAATAAATTAACAACACAAATAAAATAATTATACATGATTTTTTAACAAATTTCAATGATTTCTATCTTAGGGTAAGGGATATCATTACTCAATTTCCATTCATTAAGTTAAACATCTATGAAATTGGTTATGTATTTTCAAGAAGATGAGTAAATGAGAAATAATTTAATTGTACTATATATCATCTTATATTGTGTTGATTTATATTATTCACTCATAATTATGTCATTGATTTATTATTACTCTAATGATATGATCATTGTAAGGGTTTTCTTCCTTAACAACCATGTTCATTAATGTCACACTTTCATTCAATATACACCAATTTAATTCTTAATTATTTTTGTATATTTCTTATAAATTATACATTTATGTTCCAAACTCATATATCCATATCATTTCATCATTATTTTTTCTGATAATAAATTTTTTACTTGGTTCCCTTCCCAATTCTTCCTGATATACAATCCTGATTAAAGAGAACTTCCTGAAATCATCCCTTTTCAAGTTTATTATATTATCTCTTTTAATATATAATTATTGTAATAAAATAACTCATTTTATCATAAAAAATTAAAATAGTTCATTTTATGGTTTTATGAAAAAATACATGCATTTCTATATTAAAATCTATTTAATATTTTCCTCTAACAACACTAAAATGATTCATTTATGATGTTTTTTAAAATCTTTTATTACATGATTTGACTTCAGTGGGACATAATTTATGAATAAGATATATTTTCAATATCCATAACTTATGTTTTATATGATATAAATTTTCAATATATTATGTGATGAAAAATATAAATGATTTCAAAAAGTACACTTCTTTCTAAAGTAAAAATAGGGTTTTATCATATCACTTTTACATCTAAAAGATATATAACATGTTAAAGAATATTTCCTTTTGTGTGGTGTATATACTTTTCTTTGATATATTATATCATTAATTCTATTATTATAGTGTTATTTCATGTTATATAAAATTTTAAAAAGGTATTATTATTTAAATATTTTAATGTGGTATAGGAAACATTGAAATGTTTAATGATTATCTTTGTTAAGAATTTTGTAATATTTTTATTAGATTAATATCATCATTGATACTTAAATGATATATAAGACACATTTTTTTAAATATATCATTTTATTCGACATATGTGGAATTCATTGGACTTTTTATATGATGGGAGGGGCCAACTATGTCCCCTTGATGCATTTGTAGGTCTCATGAGACAAAATGGAAATGGATTTTGGTCAAGGCATTAACCATTTGTTTTCAGAAGTCTTGGTAAATGTATTTACAAATTTTTTTTGATGGATGTCATATTCATTCACTCATTCTGATATAAGAAATAGATAAATCACGTAATTATTCAACTAGTACAATATCCATGGTCAAGTTTCATGTGATTATTTATAGGGAAATATTTATAAAACTATTATTCATGCCATATTACACTCAATATTATGTTATAATGGAATGTGTTATTATTTATTCCTCATATCTTATTATTTATGTTATATATTTCATTGTATTTCTTAAAATTACAAAGCATCTGATCTCAACCCTTTCATCTGTTCTTTTCCCCCAGGATTCTGATAGGTATATTATGAATGGTTTGCAGGGTTAATATATGAGTTTGGTATGTTTCTAATAGAAGTGTTATGATGTTTTTACAATCAGTTTGTAATGTAATGTTTATGTATGTAATTTGGTTTTCCATAGCTACTAAACTATTTGGTCCTCCATGATGTAATTAATTGAAATATTACCATTGTAATAAAGTAAGGAACATGTTATGAGAAAATTGGGTTGGGATCTTTATTGTTGGTATCAATAGATGTTTATCCTCAATGTAGGGAACGATATTTTGAAAACATAGATTAGCGAATGTGACCCTACGATATAATATAATGATAAGTATAAAAGAACATCATAGAATTTTGTCATTGTTCATATTATGTGGGTATTCCAAGAAATACATCCACCTATTGATACTATAAGTGCATGTGGTTCTAGAACGGATTTACCTTGGGTTAACTTCTCTAATAAGGTGTTTCGGGCCTCAATTAGGGTAACCTGGTACATGAAAATGGTCTATAAATCACACCTAGTTTAACACCCTTGAGGGATATTTTTAAGATTATTCCTATTTTCCTTACAAACAATTATGATTTATTTAAATGTAAAAAATTTCCTCAATGAAATCATGTTTATAATTATGAGATTAGCTATGAATTTTTTTTTATTTTTTATGTATTTAAGTAGTATTAGGATTATACTTTATGTTTCATAATGATATAATATAATATTGTGTATGAAATTGGTTATATAAATTGTTAATACCGGTTGGAATGGGAACCACATAAAGGTACATAATCCAAAAAGTAAGAATGGGCATTATATCAATACTTTCAATGCAACATTTTGAAGGGAACTAGTCGCTCAAACATTCAAATCATATGACTAGTTAGTATCACTTTCTAATAAAAAGGTGAAATAGTTTTAGAACTATTATTGCTTCAAAATCAAGAATGATAAGAAGAGGAAAACTGGGAAAAATATTGATAAATGGAAGAAGGAAAAAAAATATTTCCCCACATGTGATAATTCATAAAGGAGACACATTCATATATTCTTAAGAGGTAAAGTAGTTTTCTTTATGTGGGAAAAAAGGACACCATGCTCATGATTCATATAAATGGAAATAAATTTCCAATGTTCATCACTTCAACTATAAAAAATGGGGCACTATATAAATCAATTTCCCAAGCATCAAGGAATTATAGATTAGAACATTTAAATAGATCATAGTCAAGATACTTTCATTAGTATAGTCCAAATGGAATAAGTAATATATTTGAGTTGTTGGATCGTATAATTATGTTATGATTATATAAGTTATAATATACATAAGGATTGTGGAACAGTATTGTTTCAATGAGGATTTAACAATATATTTTGAATGGTACCATGGAAAATTGACTTAGTATCATGTTTATAACATAGTAGAGTATATGATTTTGAGAATGACATACCATAATATGTTCCTTTTACTAAGATAAATATTTCATACTAAGGATATGATTGATTTGGATAATATAAATTGGATAACACTTAATATATTGGATCTAAGTAATTGATTGTTGACATTGATGTTTGTTCTATCATTACTAGAGTCTATAATGTTTTTTATTTAAGAAATATATCTAATATCATATGTATTACATAAATATGCGTGAATGTATTGAAAATTTTTTCTGGTAATTTATGTTATTAACATTATTCAAGAGAATACATAGAGAATATACTCAAATGTTTATATGTGATGATTAAGATCCAATTCATGTTTTTTAGTAGGATCATGATAGAAATTCAGTGTCTTTCATTCTATGGTGTTGGATCATGATTTTTGGGAAAATCTAACTATTTATGGAAGGGTTGAAATTGATCTTTGGGCAATATTTTAGAGATTATTTTACCCTAAGATACAACTTTTTCAATGAAATGAAGTAAGAATATATAAAGGGACAACTGAAGGAAAATAATTTTTTATAGAAATGTTTCAAGTACTCATATTTACATAAATTATTATAGATTGAAATAATATCATGACTTTAACAAAAGGATCATGAAACAAAAAAATGTTATCCTAGAACCCTTATTTCCGATGTGGATTTTCCACAATGGTTTTTTTGTATCAAACTTTTTTTTTTTCAATGTAAAATTTCTATTTTTGAGGAAGTAATTTATTGAATTGAGGAAAAATAAAACACCCTAAGTATTTAAAAATAAATTTATTATGTAATGTAATACAAAAAACATAATGTTTCTACGAAACAACACACTTGTATTATTATTTAAATAAGATAGTTATAACATAGCCATTAAACATAATTTCTATACTTATTTGAATTGAATTAGAAGAAAAGACTTACACGGTTGAAATCACCAATATATTTAGATTATGATAGGATCGACATAATTTTCTTTCGTGAGTAGTGACTTGACCCATTTGAATAGTAATGTTACCATTATTAACAGTAATATGACCAATATGAATAGTAAACATATCAATTGAATAGTAATGTCACTCATTAATTAAAAATAAATGTTAGGAATCTTGTAAATGAAATTATGAAATTATTATATCATAGTATAAGTAAATAAATATTTCAAAATTATTAATTAAGTATTGGTATTTTTTAAACCATATTTTTTTTGAAAAAATTCAAATTAATTTAATGATTCAAAATAAAAATTATTTTCAAAAAATAAAATCATAATTTAGTATTTTTATTTCTTATGATAATTTTATAATACCTTAGTTAATTTATAAACCATTCAATAAATCAATTATAATTTTCATAATTTTTAATTTTTGATGAAATGATGATTTTAATGGAAAATTTATTTCCTTTTATTTAGAAAATTATATACATAAAATATAGTTCATTTTAGACTTATACGCATCCCAAAATGTTTATGATGTTTTTTGGGAATTTTTTTAAAATAGTTGAATTTTTAGTAAATATTAAAAAATGCGGTTTTTTAGAAAATACGATATTTTTTATCATAACATCAAGAGATATTTTTGAGATAATATTTATTAATCTTACGGAATAAATATATAATTATGTTATAATATAAAATTTTTATATAAATAATTCAGAACATGTAAATTAAAATTATCTGGATACGAATAGAAGAACAATTTTTATTGTCAATGACACACTTGCGTCTAAGTGACAACACCAATTTGGTTCCTTGAAAATAATAATTAAGATCTAAAAAATATTTTCAAGACCTATTTAAAAATTATTATGTATAATCGATGTTTTTGGATGATAATTTCAAAAATTTATGGTTATATAATTGTAATTTTATCCAAATGCCTAGGCAACGCATGCACAATGCATGAATAGACAAAATAAAAAATTTAAGAAGTTTTCTTGACATGTATATGAGTGAATATATATAATTAATAAATATATAATTTTATTTTGAAACTATTTAATTTTTTTATACTATTAATTTATTCTGAATTATATAAATAACATTAATTATTATGAAATGCTGATGAAATGCATGTACAAGTGGAAGAAAAAAATAAATAAATTATTTAAATTAAATTTTGAAGAATACTTATTTGACCCATAATCTGTATAGATTTACCTTTATTTTTATGTTTCCTCTAACATGTCATTTTATTCTAATTTGGGTTATTTTGGACCTACATGGATCACATTAGTCCCATTATATTATTTTATTAAAAAGAAATACTGCTTGTCCACAATTTAATTTTCAATTTTTATATTATTTTAATATGAGGTTTTCCTTTTTTTTTGGAAAAATAATTGTCTTTGTGGAGATAATATATTTATATTTATCATGGATATTTAATTTTTATTTTTATTTAATAAATAATTATATTAATGACTTGAACATTTATGATGAAGTATTAATTTAATTAATGAAAAAATAAAATTAATGATATAAAAAACAGCAAAATAAATGCAATTTGACGTTTTTATGCTCATTAATGTTTTCCCTAGATGAATATGATGTTTCTATAATATAAGACAAAATTAATTTGAATTTAAAATGTTTTTTATTTGTTTAAATTCATAGTCATGATTAGTTTGTATTTTGAAAAAAATTGTTTTTCATGAATAATATATAGTATTAAGTTACATAAAAATAACAAAATCATTGAAAAAGTATAAAAATAATAGGATTAATTCTAAAATTTTATACCCTTTAGATTGAGGTCTTTTTTATGTTTTAAACACAATAATATATTTATTATATTTTAATAATTTTAGTAAATCCAATGTTAACCTTCACCTCACTTGTAAAAGGAGGCTCATTCCTTCACAAATTTTATAACTATAATCCTTCTTATTTGGCCAAGCTCAACCTGATTACCTCTTAATCATACCCTACCACATTCTATAGCTTCTGTTGTAACACCCCAAGACATTAAACAGTATTCAAAAACATCTTAAACTCACATTGAACACAATAATTATTTAGATTTCATTACACGTAAGGCCCAATTTTGTTGACATACAAAAAATTTATAAAATATGATTATATAATATCATATGTAACTTTTATATTATATTATATGTTATGAATATTATTAATCTCATTTTGAATTTAATATATTACATAAAAGTTTAAAATTCTTCTTCTGTGTTTCTTATACATAATATAAGAAAAAATTTAATTTTTTTTATAAAAGTAGTATTTTCCAAAAAATGCAGTTTTTTCAACATTTGTTGAAGTGACCATTTTAAATCCAATATTTGACACTTTAATATATCCAATTTGACAAGATTTAGGTTTTCATTAAAATATGTATATGAAAATTTAGTTTTGATAAATTTTTATTATTTTTTTGATAACTTTGAATTTTTTATGAATAATTAAAAATAAAAAATTTTAATTGTAAACAGATTTTTTAATAAAAGTAATTTATAGTGTTAAATTATATATTTGAATATTTTTAATGTATAATTAGATTATTTTTTTATCATTTAATATAATAAAGGTCATTGGAATTTTATTCAAATTAAAATTAGTTATAAAGACATATCAATCTTATGATGGTTTTCACTTTTGAAAACCCATTTAATCATTATGACAAATAAGAGTTTATTTTAAATTAATTACTAAAATTTATAGGTTTCATATTGTGAAAAATGGATTCCATATTTGTGATTAGTGGTCAAAAATTATGTTAATAGGATACTTTTATTTTTGGGCATTATGAAATGCAATTTTACTTTTTTTTTATTACCACTGTTAATGGAAAATCAAATAATTAAAGAAAAAATTAATCTTATAAATTACCTTAACACTAATCCCAACACCATTGGATGAATAAAAAATACCTTTATCATCTGTGTTTCTAAATGGAGTCACTTATTTGCTACTTTCCCTTGAATATGACATTAATATTATTAAAATTAATGAATGTGACAAAATGACACACTCTAATTTTATATAAGTGTGTTTATTTTAATATAGTGATAAATATGAGACAACATCGACTGTAGTTAGTATATATAAATATAATATAATTACCTACATAATTGAAATTTATTTCAATTTCTTATATATTAAATAATTACCATTACAGATGACATAATAGTGATGCATAAATTATTTTATTAGTAGGAATATCAAATAAATAATTTTAAAAATGTTAAAAAAAATATAATATGAATTATTTTAGGTTATACAATAATTTTCTAGGATAAAATTACATTTAAGTAGTATATTAAATTTTTTTTGATGTTATATTCTTTTTGTAATTTATTTAAAATAAATCAAATGAATAGTGTCAAAATTAAAACTATTGATATTTTATACAAATAACATATTATATAACTATTAAAAAAACCTAAATATTTAAAAATTTAAAAGTTAAAATTAAAAGGTATAAAATATCATAAATCTTCCAAATATGAAATATACACACCACATATGTAAATATTTATAACTTTTTAATAATTAGAATATTATTACCACAATTAAAATTAAATATATTAAATAAGGATATATCAAAATGACATGTCTTAAAATAAAATCAAAACATGTAAAAATTTTATTGGTTGACATTATTTTGACCCATAAAAATCTTATCTCTTGAATAATTCTCTTTCACGTCATATAAATTTAAAAATTAATTTATAATAATTTAATAGTTTTGGTAATTTCATAGTTGATCAACCTCTCTCATATAAAAGGGCACCCCTCCTCGTCTTTTAATCACACATATAAAGCCCATTTTCATTTCCATCCAAACCCATTTCATCTCCCAACTTTCCTCACTTCATCCAATAGGCCACATTATTTTCAGAAATCCATCATAAGTATACATTTTGTGCAAATCAAAAGAAGACACTTGAAAAGAACGTAATTGTTTGTTCACCTCTTTAAAAATTCATTTCTTCTTATACATACTATTTCTATGTTTTTTCCATATAAAATAAATAAATAAAGTATCAAAAATACTCTGATATGATATTATAATCAAGGAAAAATCATATTCTTTATTTTATCCATCATACGAATAACCATATCACTATGTGTACATACATACGGCTTACCATCTCCATGTCGTGGTGTAATTTATTATTCAAAAATAAATTATATGGATGAGTATAATGATGATTATATTGGATTTAAATAATTAATATAATATAATAATTATTCTTTATAATTATTATACTAACCAATTCAATTCCATTTAGTCATCAAGTAAATGATATAACTGCTCGTGCGTACGTACGACCTACCGTCTCCACGATCTGGTGAGATTAATCATCCACGTTAACCATTCAAGAATGATTATAAAATTTATATGGTGAGTACAATTATAAATTATGAATAGGGTTATTTTCTGAATATGAGTAAAATACATCCTGTTATAACAAACATTACATACATGACAATACTGTAATAGGAAAACGAAGCAGTTAACACCCGAAATAGTGGTAATAATGAAATATTATTAACAAAATTATAAAAGTGATTCATATATGATATCATAAATATGTATATGGTTCATTTATATTTTAAGTAACATACTTTAACCATTATAAACGAGTTTAACACAGACTATAGAAACATAAAGTTCAAGCTAAGTGATAATTTCATGATCTCATTATTATCCATGATTTTTCATGAGTAAGAATTTACTAGGACATATTTATCATTCATGTGCATGTTTCCTAAAAATTCATTCATATGGAATATTTTTTAGATTTAATATAAGGTATTAATTAACTAAAACATCATATTAAATGTTTTAAAGATTTATTCTTATAAGTATTTCTCATTAATTTACATGTTTTGAAAATAGGATTAAGGAATTATCTATATAGAAATGAGTTTTTTAAAATTTTAACTAATTTTCGAAGTTTAAAAGTGGTATGAGATTCCTAGAATAAAAATTCCATGCTTAATGTATTATTTTACAAATTTTGAAGCATTTATTTTTTTCAATGTGAAAAAGGGATACTTATCACAAACAGTTTTAATTATTTTATTAGATTATTTAATCTATGTCAACAACCTTAATTGAATTTTATTCCTAATTGATATTGATTTATTATGATAAAATATTACATATTTTATTGAATGTTATATGATACGTTTTACTGTGGATGTGATATTTTAACACATTTGTTGTTTTTGATTAATGTATTGAAATTTCTAATGCTAGTTTTAATATGAATGCTTATGTTATGTTTCACCATTTAAATATAAAGTATTTATTACACTTAGTATGTGATGGGTGGGGCCCTCTATAACCTCTCGATGAATCAGTATGTCTCATGAGACAAACAAGTATCTTGGCATAAGGTGTTGATGGTGTTGTAATGGTCTTAGCAAGAGGCCATGATGGTATGTTAAGGATCTTGGTATGAGGCCATGAATCAAGGGTTATGAGTATTAACATTATGCATTTCTTCATTATGAGATTAGTAATTGATATTACATGTTACTATTCGACTATTAGAATATCGATGTGAATGTTGAAATGGCATTATTTTATTTATTCGTACTATATTATGTTGAGGATAATGTTCTAAAATATTTTGTTTTTTATTCTTTACTTTAAGAGTTTATTCTTATTTATGATAGCTTCCTCTATATCATTTATCCTTATAGCGCAACTGAACTCACCCCATTCTAATGTTGTATATTTCTTGGATTTTAAGAAGTTTATGATAATTTTTATATAGGGTAATGGTAGGATAATAATAGATTTTTCAAATAATTGTCTATTTTTCATTTTATGTTTTAAATTATAATTTAAATTTCATGTGTGTAATATATTTTCTAGGACTCCTAAACTAATCATTTCTTCAGGATTTGATTCCTTGTAATCATTCCAATGTATTAAAATAATACACAAGCTTTGGGATTCTAGGGCCAGGGTTTTATAATTGTTATCAAGGGAAGTATAGAAAAAAACATGTAAATAGAATTAGAAAACATATATTAGGGATCATAACCCTATGAAAGACATTGAGGATTAATATAGAAGAATATCCTAAAATTTTGGAAGTGTAGTGATAATATGGGTATTACTAGAAAATAAATCCTTATACAGATGCTAAAAGTGGAAATGGCTCTCACACAGATGTACAAAAGAGTAATAACCTTGACACGGTGTTCTTGGCTTGACACAGGGTAACCTGGTACATGAAAATGGCCCTTACTACACAATTTAATTAACAATCCTTTGTGATATTCTTAGGATAATTAACATCCTCATTAGAAACTGTTACAAAGGATTTATGAGTAAATATATCTACAAAAAAACCATTTTTATTATTATGAATATAGATACTTGTAAATCATAAATTAATTATAAGAATTTTACTAGATTATGGATTATACATTATCATATGTTCTAACCTAGTGTACACCGTCATTTATTAATGGAACCCAATATATGAAAGGAAAATTCAAGAAATCCACATGATCCAAAGAGTAAAAAGGATCATATCATTCATGGTCTTAATCCAACATTTAAAAGAGAAATAGTATCCCACATATTTCCATTAAATAGAGAAATAGTATATTGTTTTAATAAGATGAGTAAATAATTCTCCATGTCCTATGGATTTTAAGGGATGAATGAAAATAATATTATGGCAGGGAAAAAGAGGGATAAAAGGAATAAGGTAAATAGTGATTTTCCCACATGTGTTAGCTATGGAAAAATAACCCAAGTAAATTCTTGAATAGGATGAGAGTTTTTTATAAGTGTGAAGAAAAATTAAACCTTGCTCGTGTTTTCAAGGGTAAGAAAAAGGATTCCAATGTACACTACTTATTATGTAATGATTTGGGACACTATGTGAATCAAGGTTCTAATCATCAGAGTATACACCAAATGATGCTATTGGATAATAATCATGTAATGATACTACCATAGATAAAGATTAATTGTTAATGGGCTTATGTTTTTATTGAATAATTATTCCATTTAAGTATTGTATTGATGATGTACTAGTTATATGAATTATGAAAACAAATAAGGAATGTAATACATTAATATTTTCATTAGGATTTAAGATTTTACGGTTCTAAGTTAACTAACAAAATTACTAGTTCACAATTTTGGATAATTTATGATTGATGGAAATATAACCCTTAATATGTTTATTATACTAAGAAAATGATTTTTTAATAAAGAGAATATTTATTTGGATAATGTATATTAGATATTATTGCATACCTTGGAACAGAAAAATGGTTTGTTTATTCCATCATTATTGGAGTACATAAATTTTTTTAATTTAAGCTGTATATCCAATATTAAATGTTATAAAATAATTTATGGTAATACAGGGTATTATCATCTTTTAATAGATTACATGATGAAGGAATTCACATTCTTGTTATGTAATTAAAAAATATTCATTATGTCATGTGAGCTTCCTTAAAAAAATTCGACTTTGAATTTTTATAGAAGTATTTTGGATAGGCCTAAAAGTGGGAATTAATTAAATTAGACATTGGATAGTGTAATTTAATGTTGAAAAATTTCTTGTGATTATTTCTAGAATGTTCTATTAAAAAAAATTTATGAAGAGGACAACCCCCATGTCGAGAGATAACATGTCACATCAGACAATGAAGTGGGAATCAAACCCACAACCGATGTGCGACAAAGATTTATCACCTACATATCCATGTTTTACTACATAGTTCCCCAATTTGTGTTATCTCTAAAGACCACTGTAATTCCATTTATATTATTTTAAAATGGTGGTATCATTAATCCAGATTTTTATTTAGGAATTCAATAAATATATTTTTTTTAAAGCCCAACCCATAGTTATTTATTCCATGTTCAAATTGCAAGGATGAAGTTTATTGAAGGAGGGGAGAATATAACACCCCAAGAAAATGAAATATTATAATTATTTAATATTTTTAATTTCATGGTTTCTTTTTATGATACACCATTTTATGCTTACGCTACACACCAAAATGTGTTTGCTTGCATTACATGTGAGGCCCAGTTTTACTGACCAAATATATATTAATAAAATATTATTATTTAATATGATATATAACCTTGCCATTATATTAGAGGTTATGAATATAATTATCAACATTCTGAATTTTATATATTCCATATAATTTTAACATTCACTTTATGAGTTTCTTAGACATAATATAAGAAAAAATTAATTTTTTTTGAATAAAAGTTGTATTTCCAAAAAAATATTTTGTGACATTTTGATGGAAGACCCATTTTAAATAAACTATTTGAAACATTGATATATTAAATTTATAAAAATAAAATTATTAATTTTGGTAGAGACATAAATAATTTATTTTGTATTAATATTTGTTGTTTTTTTATAACTTTTATATTTTGAGGAAGAGTGAAAAATATTAAATTTTAATTGAACAAAAACCTTTTAAATAAAAACAATTATACTATTAAATTATACATTTGAATGGGTTTAATGTATAAACAGATTAAATTTTTATCATTTAATATAATTTAGGTAATCATAATTATTTTCAGATTAAAATTGGATATAAACACATGCCATATTTTTTTAGGGTTTTTACTTTTGAAAAAAAATTTAATTTTGAAAAATAGTGGGGTTTTTAAAAAATTTACTGAAAATGAGTTGTATTAAAATTTTAAAAATGGATTCTATATTTTTAATTATTGGTTCCTAATTATTTTAATAGGATACATTTAATTTTTAGCATTGTGAATAGTTACATTAGTAAATTTTTTTACCGTAGTTAAGGGTAAATAAAGTAATTAATGATAAAATAAGTACTAAAAATTAGCTTACCACTTTTCACATTGCAATAAGATGAAAAAATTTGAACCTCAACATATATT
Source organism: Viscum album (assembly GCA_963277665.1). Classification (NCBI taxonomy): domain Eukaryota; kingdom Viridiplantae; phylum Streptophyta; class Magnoliopsida; order Santalales; family Viscaceae; genus Viscum; species Viscum album. Next base: position 1,198,541,845 of record OY728141.1, on the reverse strand, counting down.
TTTCTAAATGGAATGACAAAATGGTAACATGCTCATGAATTTTACGTAAATATTATTAAAATCAATGAATGTGACAAAATGTCACACTCTCATTTTATATAATTATATTAATTATAATATAGGACTAAACACGAGATAAAATATATTATATGTAGTATATATAAATCTAAAAAAATTACCTACCTCTTGAATATTTATTAATAATTTTTTTAGATTATATAATTACCACTAAAGATGACACAATAGTGACACTGAGATAGTTTTAATAATAAAAATATCAAATAAATGATTTTAAAAACAATAAATTATTTAAAATTTTAATTAACTAGTGTTATATACATATTTTATTGGCTAAAATGAAATTATAATATTATATTTAATGTTTTTTGCTGAATTATATTCTATGTGTATTTTCTTTAATGTCAAATAAATTAATAGTGTCAAAATTGACACTATTAATATTTTATAAAAATAAAATATTATTTAATTATTAAAAAATCATATAAATATTTAAAAATTATAAAATTTTATATTATAAGGTCTATAATATCATAATGATTCTAGTTATGGACAATTGAGACCATATAAGTAAATTTTTATAACCATTTAATATTAAGAATTTTATGACTACAATAAAAAATTAGTAGATTAAATAAGGATAAATAAAAATTATTTCGTTCTAAATAAAATCAAATCAATTATAAATTTTATTTATAAAGATTATTTCTACTCATCCTCATCTTACCTCCGAAATAATCAACTTTGGATTCATTTTAATTTAAAAATTAATTAATATTAATTAAATAGTGTTTATTATGTCCAAAGGTGATCCTCCCCCCTCTTATAAAAGGAATCCATCATTCTATTATAACCACACCTCTAAATCCTATTGACATTGAAAAACCTTGACCATTTACTCTCCAAAAATTCCTCACATAATCCAATAGGCCACACTTTGTGAATAAATTGATCATATGGAGGCCTTTTGTGAAAATCAAAACAACATACTTGAGAAAGAGGTAGTTGTCTTATCATCTCTTCCAAAATCCATTTCTTCTTATAATTAATATTTATATGTTGTTATAATATTAAAGTAATAAATAATTTATCAAATATATACTGGGATGTTATTATAATTATAGGACATCCATATTACTCATTTTATCGATCAAAAGAATAACCATTTTACTATGTGTGCGTACATATGGTTTACCAGCTACACATCATTGTGCAATTTGATATTCAACATTACATTATTTGTGTGATAATTTATGTTTTCAAAGTAAAAAAAGGGATATTTCTCTAAAAGAGTTTTTATGATTTTAATAGATTATTTTTACTTATTTCAACATCCTTTTTGGGATTTTATGCTTCACTAAGATTGATTTAGTGTGATACAATATTCTATATTGCAATGAATTTTTTTTTGATATTTTTTACTGTGGATGTGAAATTTTAATACCACACATGGTTTATGGTTAAGGAATTAACATTTTATATGCTATTTTTAGAATAAATGTATACGTTATGTTTCACCCTTTACATATGAGGAATGTATTGGATATAGTAAGTGACGGGTGGGGCATACTATTGTTCCCCGATGCATCGGTATGTCTCTTGAGACAAACTAGTGTCTTTGAAAAAGTCATTGATAGTATGGTAATTTTATTGGCTTGAGGACTTGGCAGTATTTTAATGGTCATAGCATGAGACTTTGACAGTATGGTTATGATATTCGACATTATCCATTTTCTCATAATGAGATTAGTTATTGATATTACATATGATTATTCGAAAACTAGAATATCCATGTGAATTTTTAAATAACATTATTTTATTTATTATTTCCATATTCTATTGTAGGTAATGTTTTAAAAGACATGAGTTTTTGTGTTATACCATTCCTTGTGATTTTATTCTTATTTATGATAGCTTCTCTTATATCATTTATCCTTACAGTTCATCTGAGCTCACCCAATTCTTATGTTTTCTTTTTCTAGGACCTCAAGAAGTGCATTATGAGTTATATAATGGGTTATGCAAGGAGAATAATTGTTTTCTCAAGGAATTATCTATGTTTCATTTTATGTTATGAATCTTAATGTAATATTAACGTATGTAATCTATTTTCCCTAACTACTAAATTTTTCAGTGATTCAAGATTTGATTCCTTAAAATAATTCCATTGTATTAAAATAATGCATTAGCTACAAGATTTTGGTGTTAAGGCAATAAATCTAGTCCCACAAAAAGACCACTTTGAATATCATTAAGGTGGTCTTCAAAGAGATATTTTCAAGAGGTGAGATTCATTCTTCTTCACTTTCAAATTCTTTTTCACTTATACTGTATCCCTACATTTTATCCAATAATTCATGAAATAATTATGTATAAAATATATAATATATTTTTTAGTGTTTATTCTAAACTAATAATTACATATCTCATATTCTATATTTATTCTTAAATAACGAAATCACTGTCTGTGGCGTATCAATTCAACATTTTCATGGAATATGATTCTCTATTTACGTTATTCCATAATTAGGGTAGGTTTAAATTCACATGTAATTTTAAAAAATGACATAAATATATATATTCTATCACTAATATATAATTATTTTTTAAATTAATACAATAATAAACCAACCACGGAATCTCAGAAAATAATGCACCCTTAACAATAGAAATAACATAATATTATTAATAAATGGTTTAAAAATGTTATAAGAAGATTATATTAGGAATTATAAATATTATTTTAGTTATATATAAATTAAAAATACAACTTGAACTATTATGTAGGAGTTTTTTAAAAAAAAATATGGAATTCGGACCCATGGTATGGGATATATTAACTCAATTTCCATTCATTGAGTTAAACATCTATGTAATTGGTTATGTTTTTCAAAGAATAAGTGTGAATAACATATGATTGATATATATCTTATATCCACTTATACTTTGTGGATATATATTTTTTGAGCATAATTATGTCATATATTTACCCTCAGTTTAATGACACAATCTTTGTAAGGGTTTTATTATCATACCTCCATTTCCATTTATGTCATGCTTTCTTTTTCCATACACCAGTTTGATCTTTCATTATTATTATATTATTCTTATAAATTATACATATATGTTAAAAAAAATATATGTGGATCATTTTATCATTCTTCTATGGGATAATAAATGTTTTACCAGGTTCCCTTATCAATTCATCCTTCGATGCAATCCAGATTAAAGAGAACATATCGAATTCATACCCATTTTCAACTGTACAATATAATATGTTTTAATAAATCCTCTTTTTGTAAAATCAGAACTTTTATCAAAAAAATTTATCTTGGTTAATATATGGTTTTATGAAAACAATCATGCATTTTTTCTTTAAAATATATTAAATATTTTCCTTGAACAAAACTAAAATGTTTTGTTTCTAAAGTTTCTTAAAAACTACTTTTACGCGATTTCAATCCAGTGGCACAACATATGGGGATAAAATATATTTTCAATTTCATCCCCTTCATTTTATAGGATATAAATGTTTAAAATTTTATTTTATGATAAATAAAATTGATTTCCATAAGAATTATTCATTCCAAAGTAAAGAAAGGGGTTTATCATCTCACTTATAATTCTATGAGATATATACATTTTTAAACACTTATTACTCGTGTGTGGTGTATATACTTCCCTTTGATATAATATATCCATAGTTATATTTTTATCAGGATATTACATGAATCATTTAATGTTAAAAATGGATTATGATTTAAATGTTTCAAGGTGGTATGGCACAAATTGGATTTTTAAATATTATTTTCCTTAATAATTTCTTAATAATTTCATTAGATTAGTTTCATATATGATGATTAAAAGTGGTATGGATCAATTTTATTTGAAGATAAAATATTATTTTACATATAAGGAATTCAATAGACATATTATTTGATTGGAGGGTCCCGCTATAGCCCCTCGATTCACCAGTAGGTCTCATGAGACAAAACGAAAATGTATTTTTGCGAAGGCCTTAGCCATTTAATTTCAAAAGTCTTTATCGATGCCTTGATGAAATGTTTATGATCAATGGAATATGAATTCCATAATTATGAAATTTTTAGTTGATTAATAATGCGATTATTTGACTACTATTATATCCATGGTGAAGTTTCTTGTGATTATTTATATGAAACTATCTACTCATGTTTTCTTCCTTCCTTATTATGTTAATGATTATGTATACAGGTAATGTGTTATTATTTATTCATCATGAATTATTGTTTATGTTATAGTTTTCACAATATTCCTTATACATAGTAAGATTCTGATCAATCCCAATTTATGTGTTTATTTTTCACCATATTTCGAGTGGTATATTATGAATGACTTACTGGGTTAATCTAAGAGTTTATAGATGTTTCCAATGGAATTGATATGAATTTTTCATATAAATTTTTAATATAATTTTATTTTATGTAATATGTATTTACAAATCTACAAAAATATTAAGATATTTGGGATTTTATTCCTTGTAATCATACCAATGTAATAAAGTAAGGCACTGATTCCGGGCAACTGAGGTTGGTGTCTTTACATTAATCACTATGGTGGAACAAAATGGTCATGTGACACATTCCCTCCACTATTGAGTTGTATATGTGATATTGATGTTTTTAGTAATTTTATATATGAAAATATTTGAATTTATGTTTAATTATATTTTGATGTGATTTGGATAATTAATTAGTTTTCTCTAAACATATTCTATTTAAATTTCACGAATAAGGATATCTCACTGGATATTCTAAAACAACATATTCTAGTCTTCTCATGAAAGTATTTAAAAGAATATAAAATTGATAATATATTCATTTTATGGATATTACTACCTATTCATGAAGGGAATTTGTCTCAAATGATTGGGGATAAACTCAATAAACAATTTACCAATTATTTAAGATTATACAAATATAGTTCTGAATTCATTTCACAGTCCTCCCTAGAATTATAATATTGTTATTTAAATAGAGCACATACCTAATGAAAAACCATTCTCGGATATGCTGTACATAATTTTTCATATTGAGTTAGAGGAATTAATGAAGAAACTATAAGAGAATACTGATAAGGATTCATATTATCTATTACATCAACATTTGGAGGACATTTTTTTGTTGAGAAACAAAAGGGCTCATTGTGTCTTTTAATATAATATTGACAACTTAGGAATATCACAGTAATTAATTAGTATCTTTTAGTACATATTGATTGGTTTTTTTATCTTTGTAAATCTAAACATTTTCCTTGATTAACCTACATTCTATATATAATAAATTATGTGTTAAGTGGGATATTCCCAATACATCCTTCTGGATAAATTTTTTTCATTATACATTTATATTAATTCCATTGGGAATTAAACATTCTGTTATAATATTTATTGATTATTGAATACGGACATTATATATTACTTTAATTAGTTTCATGTAGTCTTTATAAATGATTTTCTTATATATTCAAAGATAAATTAAGTTTATGAAGTTCATTTTATGATAGAATTAAATAACATATGTATGGGGAATCTATATGCTGAATTCAACATGTGAAAATTCTGGATAGAAATAGTTTCATTCAAGGGTAATAAAATATTATCTGAGGGTAGAATGTTTGATTCTTTAGAGAAGGATGCTATTACTAAATATCCAAAACCAACCATGGGTAGTAAAATATATCATTTAATTTGGTTGGATAGATTGAATCATTATATTGTGAAAAATTTATTAGGATATCAAATTCAATAAAGAAGACAAACATAAATAGAAATAAGTTATATTTGATTGATGAATGCATTGAAAATTTGAAGAAAATGAGAGATTGTTGGATAGTGAACCAGTAATCACACTTCCCAATAGTGGAGAAGGGTTTTTGATCTATAGTAATGCATAAAATAAGGGATTGAGATACATCATAATAAATAAAATTAAACTGATAAATTATATATTGTATTGATTAAAAATTCATCACTAAAATTACCCAAATAGTTATATAGACTCAGTAGTAGTAACTTTTTAGTTGAAAATATAATAAAAATATATTTATGTTGGGAATGTGATATATATACTAATAATATAATAATTTGTAATATATTCAAACATAGATTGTTATGTATGAACCAAAACAAATGATTACTATTGATTAATGATTATGACAACTTCTATCATTACCATCCTATGAATGAGAAAAGGGTGGATGATGCTCTTAGTTAGAAAGGAGATGATAGTTCATTTCATGATAATGGTTTAATGAGATCCAATGAATATGGAGTTTTTGATAGATGATCTGGATATCTGGAGGAAAGGTGATAAGTTTTATCTTTCCTAGTTGAATATTTAATCATCTAACCATGTGGGTATTAAGAAGTTATATAAGGATGTTATCAAACAATAGAAGATTTTTTTCAATGTTTTTGAGTTCAACCATGATTATGAGGGAATTATATGTTTACGAAAAGTATATAAATACCATAAAAACCGTATTTCAAGAATAATGGATTTGGTGAATCTCATTGTTCACCATTATCTATTCATCATGTATATAAAAATATTTATAGAGATATAAATGAGTTTTTCTTATTGCATAACATGAATATGGACAGTTTATAGTATATATCTCAATATTAGGTATTTTAGAAAGTTATGTTTGAGGGAAAAAAGTATAATGGAGATATAAAACAATAAGAAATAACTGAAAGGAAATTGGAAATCACTTTTATGGATTTTGTTACTTGACTCCACAAAATTCCTAAATTCCAAAATGTTATTTGGGTTATAGTCGATAGTATTGATAATTCAATACATTTCATTACAATCAGATAATATTTACTTCTTGATCATCTCTCAATTATATAAATTACTGAAGTGTTAATTTTTAATGGAGTACCAAATTCTATTGTATCTAATTTTATATCTAAGGTTTATCTTAATGTTATTGATAAATATTCTATAGGATTTGAATTTTTAGATTAGAATTAGCACTGCATTTTATTCTGAGATATATTTTAAATAATATATTCCCAATAAATGTAACGATCCAACACTTTTATCAATTAAATTTCCTTAATTTAACTATTCCATGAGTTATAATCACATAAAGTCAAATTAAAAAAATTAAAAACATTATAAATGATAAATGAATGAAATATAAAGAATTTCAAGAAGATAAAGATCACACACTGATAAAATAGATACTTTTCCTTTGGAATAGTAATGTGACCTGTATGAATAGTAGATCTGACAGTTTAGTAGTAACCTCACCAATGAATGTATAAATAAAATTTATCCATTTTGTTAGTGAAAATATGATCTAATTATTTCATAGTGTAAGTAAATATATATTTTAAGAATTATTAATAAGTTTTTGTATTTTAATTAGATATAAATATTTAATTAATATTTTCTAATTAATTCATTAATTTAAAAAAAATGTATTCATAAATTAATATTTTTAGGTCTAGTGATTTGAATATAACATTAATAGACCATATTTAATTTTCCAAAGTGTTATAAAAAAAGTTATAAATTTAAAATCTGTATTTTCCATGTAAATATTTGTTTAATTAAAAATTAAATTATTCATGTTTAAAATATTATTTTCATAAAAACGAGTTCATTTTTTAATTATACATGTCACAAAAAATTGAGGTGAATTTTTGGATGTTTTATGATATACATAATTTTTAATGAATTTTAAATTACAGTAATTTAGGGTATACATACATTCTATGTTAAATAGATTATTCATTGTGTAATAGCTGATGTAAGTACCATTATATAAAAAATTCCTTAATTATTTTATTATATTTATAGATAACAATCACACTATTCATAGTCATCAGCCAAAATAATAAACTAATCTTTATAATAATGAGAAAACACCCCTCACCTCCACTATAAATACCACCCTCAACCCCTATTATCCTCACACGTATAAAGCTTTGATCCTTCTCCAAATTCTTCCCAAAACAATCCATTAGAAACTCTCCCACATACAGGATCTATTTTTCTCATCATAAGACCAAAAATATATCCTATGGAGATTCTCAATGAGTATAGTTCCAAGAGGTAACACCCTTTTCCTTTTACTCTTAATTTCTTTTTAATTTCATTTATTTATTATCATCTCCTTACCTTCCATAATTCAATTGGAATGATGAATAAAACAACATAAATATACTATAATTTTATTTTATAAGCATAATATCCATTATTAAACTCTCCCTTTTCTCTATTTAATTATAAAAATGAAATCATCACCCATTATTTTTCAATTTACCAACATCATGGGAAATACAGTTTTATTTTCCAATAATGCCTTCAAGGATGATTATAAAAATAATAAATGGTTGTAAAAATATTATACTATTTTATTTTTAACCTTATTTCTGTTTTGGAACTAACATATATACATAATACTAAATAATAAAACAAAAATAGTTCATTGTTATCAAAAAATGTCCAAAACTAAACAAAAATATTCATCATTAACTTTTTTATAACGATATATCCTCATGCCATATAAAAATATTTATTAGATCATATAAACTTATTGAATATCATTAATAACATATAGTAACAATTTTGGGCATTTATCTACATTTTATATGAATATCTATTCATATATACTAGTAAACTGATCATGAAAACAAAGAAAATCAACACTCCCAAACGATGATATTAAACTCCATATCTCATTTAAAAACCCATAAATAAACATAAAAAAACTATAATTCATAAAATTAATGTATAAAATATTCTTAATTTATTAATTAATGAATCTAATTTTATTATACAAGATATTAACATGAATGATGCTTTCATAAATAGGGTAATGGGAATTCTCGAACACAACTCTCTTTCATTGGATTTTACCAATTTCACCCCACTTTCAGTATAGATATTACATAGATTTCATTTTTCATAATTATATAACCTATTATGGGATATATAAGTTTTAAACATTATTTTATGAAAAAAATGTCTTCCAATAGATTTATTCTTTAAAAAAATAACATGCCTTTAACTTCTCAAGATTGTTTTTCCTTCACTCAAGGTTAATAATTATTATATAAAAAATTTTATTCCCAAATTAATTTGGAAAAACAATGATTAGGAATTCATGTTTTATGAAATTAATCCCATTCCTTTCCATGGGTTATTTTTTTCCATGATTGTTATAAGTTCTATGTGGATTCCATGATAATGTAAATGTTATGATGTGAGTAGGGTACTCAGATTTATATAGCTTAATGTAAATGTTATAATGTGATGGGTGCACATGGAATTATATATCACTAAAATTAGTTGGGTAATGTGATTTATCTCTTGAAATTTTTTGAATATGTGTGAACATGATGCTATATTTTTTCACAACTATGTGTGACAGTTTACTAATAAAATATGATGTTTCATTTTTATGTATTTCCACATTCCATCTAGTTATCTAATTATTACTCCAATGATTATGATTATGATTATGATGTTAAGAATATGATCTTCGAATGTTATATTTTTCATCATCTTATCTATCCTATTACTAGGATTTTATCATACCCCCTTTTTAGGTATATTGTGTAATGGATACTAGTACTAAATAGAAATAATGGTCCAATATGAAGCAAGAGAAGATGAAATTAAATTAATGTTTGTGTTTTATTATGTAAATATTATTTATAGTCTTAATTCTCCAAATTCATTATGCATTTGGATCATGTTTGTGTAATGTGTTTATGTTGGTTTTCATTAAAATGATATAATTTTTAGGTAATATAAATCCAAGTTTTTATATTTTCTATTAGATCATGGTTTAGTTAATTTTTTAATTAGAATTACAGAACCGCAGTGAAACCCGTTAGTATGTGACTATGTATAGGTAATCACAAAAGAATATTTGTTTTATAAAATTCTAAATTTATGGATCGTGCAATATATTCCTTTACACTTAATTACACAAACAAATAAATTATTTATTCATGACTTGTTGAAATATGTTTTTATAAACATTTCTATTTTAGAAAATGGTGGAAACAAGGAGAAACTAGGCCAACAACCCTTGTGAGGGATAATGAAACGATTCCTAGAATGACATTCTCAATGATTTAGGTGGGGTAGTTAATAATTTCTTGGTTATGAATACCAATATATCTCATGTTATGAACAATAAACTGAATAATGTGGAACATATACCTTCACCTAATAGGGAGAAACTAGTAATCACGTGTTTTATGTGGCAATTACTAATGACGTTTTGTGGATATTCTGATCCACCGATCATGGAATAGTGGGTAAAAATTTATTAAGAGGTTATTTTCTTTCCTTCACTATTCTGAGATGGACAAGGTGACTCTGGAAATTTACCATTTAGATGGAGAGTTTGATCATTAGGTTTTTATGATTAATAACACCATGTCAAATGAAGAAATTAATGAGTTAGAGTAGTAATAATTTAAGATAATGTTTATTAACAAATATTTCCCTTTAAATATTCATTAAAATATGGATATAGAATTTATACAGATGAAGAAAAATCAATGAGAATTAATCAAAACCTATGAAGAAAATTTCACATGGCTTGCAAGGTATGCTTCATGTTTTATTATCAACAATTATAACGAAAATAATGGATTATTTAGTGGATTGAAACCACACCTTCAAAATTATCTTAAAATGTGTGAGTATGGGTGTTGTGAATATATTTTTTAATGTTCTCTCAATGTAATGATAGAGTTTAAAGAATGGTTTCATGACTGTGGTGATAAAAAACTAAAGTTGGAGTTTCATGATGGAGGATCTCGGCACAGAGTTAGAAAAAAACAGAACCACCAACATGTCAAAAATATTGGAAGAGGAATCATTTTAACTGCTTCAAATGGATGGGGAAATTTTTCAGGTGTGTAAGGGAATAAAACCAACCTCATTAATGCTTAAAAGAAATGAGGAAGCATGACAATGTGTTGGGTGGAAAGAGAGAACCACCCATGGTCCAATGCTAAAACTATAGGGATAAAGGGAACTATGAAATCCAATGAAATAAATCCTGAGTTCCCATGGTTTTCCATCATATTTATCCTCCAAATCCAAAGGAGGAAGGAAATTATTATACAATAACTACTACTGATGTGGAGCAATAAAATAATTTCATACAAGTTAATCATTCAATTCACTCTAGAATGGAAAAAATGTTATTTGATTTTGGTTCTATGGATTCCATAATATCATTAATGTTTTATAGAACTATATAATCGAATTCACAAAACCATAACGTATATATATATTTTAATACACCTTGTAGTGTAATCATTACATCCCCAGTGTTGGACTGCTTTCTTGTTGGGGTATCTATGAAAATTCGTTCATTTAATCACGTGATACTTCCTTTGGTGGAATTTAATGTTGTCATAATAATGGATTGTCTATCATTATATGGAACATATATAAACTATTAGGAAAAAGAAATACCATTTAATATTATGAAACTTCCCATGATCTTATAAAATATCATGGATGATCATGAATCTCCTTTGGAAAATCCATCAATGGTGTGGGTGTTGATTCCATGTGAAGATGCATTCCTCACTGAAATGTTAAAGTCTAAAGAAGGTATAAATTTAGGGTAAATTCAATTTTTGTGTGAATATAGTTATTTATTTTTATAATATTTACTCGTACTTCCCCCAGATCATGTGGTGGAGTTATAAATGGAACTCATTCTCAGTTCAACTCACTTCTCAATGTACTACTATATGATGGATCTAATCGATCTAGAGGATTCAAAGAAGTAGCTTCAAGCAAATTTCAATAAAGGGTTCATAAACCCTATAATATCACCTTGGGGTGTGTGAGTTCAGTTTTTCAAGAAGAAGGATGGATCAATACAGATGTGTATTGATTATCAGTAACATAACTAGATCACCATAAAGAACATGTATCCTCTTCCAAAGATTGATGATTTGTACGATCAGTTATAAAGAGATAAATACTTCCCACATATGGATCTATATTCTTGATATCATCATCTAATGGTGAAAAAGGAAGGTATTCAGATGTATTCCCTCTATTCAATGTATGGGCAGTATTTGTTTTGGGTGATTCCCTTTAGACTTACAAATTCCCCTGAAATCATAATGGATTTTTTGAATAAAATAATTTTAACATACCTTAAAAAATTGGTAGTCTTTATTGATGATATTCTCATTTAATATAATATCATAGATTGATATAAATAATATATAGGGCTTGTTTTGGTGACATCAAAGTAGCTGATGTTTTATGCCATGTTAGAAAATTGTGACTTTTGGATACATCAAGTCATCTTATTGGAACATGTGATATCTAGTGACACTATTTTTGTTTACCATTCATAAATAATGGAAATTGAGGAATTGACAAGACCCTCTAGTTTCATGTAAATTTGTAGTTTTCATGGAATAGCTGGCTACTTCCACCGTTTTGTGTGAAATTTAGCAAAATATTCTATCCCACTATCTTTTTTGACAAGGTAAGGGGTAAATAATGTCTATATGTAATAATGTGATTAATTCTTCATGGAGATAATTAAGAGGCTGATTACTACACCCCTACCCACATTACCAAAAAGTGTAAAATTTCATGTGTGATACTGTGATTCATCAATGAAAGGTTTGGGTTGTGTTATCATAAAAAATTATAATGTAATTGTTTATTCTCCATGATACTTTATGATCCATGAGCAGAACTACCCAAAACATGATCTGGTACTAGAAAGTGTGATTTTTACATTAAAAATATGGTTTCACTATTTCTATGGTGAGAAGTGTGGTATATATATAGATCACAAGATCCCAATGTATATTTTCAAACAAAATGATCTCAACATGTGTCAAAAAGGATGGTTAGAGCAAATCAAGTACTGTGATTTCTCTATTCACTATCATCCTGGTATGGAGAACAAGGTAGATCATGCTCCTTTTAGAAATGATAATGCTAATATTTCCATGTTGTGGATTTAGAAAGAACCTATGTTCTTATATATGAAAATGATGGATATGTAAAACATAACCTTATGGAATAAATCCTACATTTCCAAAAGGACTTCCCAACCATCTATTCAAGAGAATATTAAGGAGGATCAAAGGTATGATCTAGAGTTTCTAAAGATGTTTAATATAGTAAAAGAAGATAAACTTCAATAGATTCATATTGATGACAATGGTGTGATTCGTTTTGGAACAAGGATTTTTATGCCTTCAACACATGTGATAAAGAAGGAGAAATTAGATAATGAACATAGATTGTTTTTCCTTATCCTTTTTAGGAGTACCAAGAAGTACCATGATCTATTAGAAAACTCCTTGTTAGAAACATTTAGAAGGATATTGTTGAGTATATCTCAATGTGATTTATATTTCAGTAAGTTAATTCTATGGGACAAAATTCCAAAGGGGTGATGCAAACATTACCTATACTCATGTGGAAATGGGAGAATGTCACTATGGAATTTTTCATAGCTCTCTCAAAGACATCCAAAAGAAATAATGCAATACGGGTTGTGGTGGACCAACTCACCAAGGCTTCCCACTTTATTTCTATTTGAGTTGATCTCTCTCTTAAGAAACTCTCAATGATATATAGGAAGGAGGTTGTGAGACATCATGGATTTCTACTCTCTATTGTCTCTAATAATGATCGCAAGTTCATGTCTAAATTTGGGAGGAGTATTAAACATGATTTGAGTATGGAATTAAATTTAATCACAACCTATCACCCCCAAACTAATAAAAATATAACAGATTATTTAGAAGATTTATGATATGCTAAGAGCCTCTTATTTAGAATTCAAAGGATGATGGAATCACCATCTCCCATTGGTTGAGTTCTCATACAATAATAGCATCCACTAAAGTATTCATATGGCTCTATATGAAGCTGTATATAGAAAGAGATGTATAACTTCTATCTGTTGGGATGAATTTGGAAAAATAAAGACACTTGGACCTGATCATGTGAAAGAGATGATAGAGAAGGTTCAAGTCATCGAGAAACATATCAAAACATCTCAGAGTTGGTAAAAGATTTATGCTGATAACCGTTAATGGGAATTGGATTTTGGAATTAGAGATAAATTCTTTCTTCGAATATCAACATGGAAGAGATTCATGCAGTTTGGAATGAATGGGAATCTAATCCCACGGTGCATCAGCCCCTTTAAAAACCTTCAATGTATAAGATATGTGTCTTATCAACTTTCTCTTCCACCGAATATTTCGCAAGTTCATGATGTCTTCCATGTATCAATACTAATGAAGTATATACAAGATCCCTCACATGTACTGATCTTTGAGATGGTATAACAAGAAGATGATCTCTCCTATGAGGAGACGCTACTAAATATTATCCACCAAAGAGATAAGTTTCAAGGGAAAATGAAAACCCAACTTTTAAATGTGTTTTAGAAGAACCATATGTATGAAGAAGAATCATTGGAACTGGAAGACGTGATGAAGGAGAAGTATCATCACCTATTAATGTAAAATAATACTTTGAGGGAAAAATTTCAAAAGGGGGAAGAATTTAACAACCCAAAAATTTTATCAATGTAATTTCATTCCTATAATTAATTCATATAGAATAATCACATAAAATCAAAATAAGAATAAAACAAAATCTTTAAAAAATATTAATTAATGAAATAAAAGTTACTTCCAGAATTAAATATCCCAAATAGATGAAATAGATACTTTACCATTGGAATTGTAATGGGAACCTTAGGAATAGAAGACTGGCCAATTGAATAGTAACCTCACCAATTAATATATAATAAAAATTTACCCATTTTATATGTGACTATATGTTATAATTATATCATAGTATAAGTAAACACATATTTAAAAAATTATCAGGTAGGTGTTGGTATTTTTGTAATTCATAAACATTTAATTTAAATTTTTTGAATAATTTAATAATTTAAATGAACTTTTTTTAGTAAATCTATTCATAAATTAATATTTTTATGTTTTATGATTTGAATATAATTTTATGAGAGCTTAATTATTTTTTCAATATGATATAAAATCAGTTATAATTTTAAAATATTTATTACCAATTAATAAATATTTTAAATTAAAGAATAAATTACTCATGTTTAGAAAAAATTATTTTCATAAAGTGGATTTAATTTTTTAATAGTACGTGTCAATAAATGGTTATGTTGAATTTTTTGAGTTTTTCTAAAATACTTGTATTTTTTTGAATAAAAAAATACATTTATTTATGGTATATATACATTATAAGTTAAATACACTATTTATTGAGTAATTTATAATGTAATAACTATAATATATAACTTGCATTCATTGTTTTAATATATTTATAGATAATTATCATACCATTCAAAGTCTTAATCTGAAATAATAAACCACTGAATACAATAATCAGAAACCCCCCCTGTCCACCACTATAAATACCACCCTAACCCCCTATTCTTCTCAAAACTCTAAAGCATTCATACATTTCCAAATTCTACCCAAGACCCTGCCCAATACCCTATTTAACTTCTAGGATCTCTTGGTCGCATCATAATACCAGAACCTTTTTCCTATAGAGGTTTTTGAGGAGGATAAATCCAAGAGGTAAAACCCACTTCCTTTTAATTTTAATTTCATTTTTCATTAAATTTATTTCTTCTATTCTCATTATTTAACCAATCCAAATGAAAGGATACCTCTATTACCTTGTATATAATTTAATTATATCATGTTAATGGAATATACATCAATAAACTTCTCATTCACTATCTTTTATTCTAAAAATGAAATTGTCTCCTAAGATTTGTCCATTTACTAAAATCACATGATATGCACTTTAATTTTACGTTAACATATTCAAGGATATTAATAAAACCATTAAATTGTTGAAAACATATTTTAATGTGTATTTTTCAACACTTTTATGTTCTAGAACTAACATATAAGCATAATACTAAATGACAAATCAAAATGAGTTCGTTGTGATCAAAAAATTGGAAAAATTATCCTAAATGATCATCATTAACATTTCTCTAATGATTTATCCTCATTAAATATAACAAAATTCTCTATAGTATCATTTAATTTTTTTAATATAAAAAATAACAAGTAATATCAATTCTATAAATTTATCCACAATTTATATGAACTTCCATTCATGTATACAACTTAACCGATCATGAAAAGTAAGAAAACGAACACTCTCGAACGATGAAATTAAATTCAATAACTCACTAAAAAGATCAGAAATTAACATAATATGACTATAATTAATCAAATAAATTTTTAAAGGTTTATTTATATTTTAATTAATGAATATATTGTTATTATACAAGATATTAATTTGAAGGATGATTCTGGACACAATGTTTGGGGAAATCTTGGACCCAACTCTCTTCCTTTTGGTTTTCCCTATATCACCCCATATTTAGAATGAATATTCCATATTTATAATTTAATCATAATTATATTAACTTTATGTGATATAAAATTTTTATACTTTAGTTTTTCACAAAGAACAATGTTGTCCTAAAGAAATCTTCTATAAAAAACACATCCTTTACTTCTCAATATTGTTTCTTAGTCACTCAAGGTTTATGATTCTTATATCATTTATTTTATTCCATATTTAATTTGGGCACCAAATTTTTATTGATGTTTGACTTATGAAATTAATTACATTCATTTCAATGGGTTATTTTTTTCAAATATAGATATACATTCTATGTAGCATGCATGATAATGTAAATGTTATGTTGTGGTGGGTGTGACCAGAATTATATAGCACAATGTAAATGTTATGATGTGTTCTGTATTCCCAGAATGATATATCACAGCAATGAATTTTTTAATGCCATGTATCTCATGAAAAAATTAAAATATTTGTGAACATTATGAAATATTTTTTATCAACTATGTGTGGTATTTTACCAATATAACATGATGTTTCATTTTTATACATTTCCACGTTCTATCCGATTATATAACACTTCCTTCAATGATTATGATGATTATGTAAAGAATATTTTATCCACTTGTTATACTGTTTCATGTTATTATCTATCCTCTTAATAAGATTTTAACTCACCCCCTTTTAAGGTATATCATCATGTGAACACATGTACTAAATGGAATTGAAAGACCAAAAAAAGATAGAGAAGAAGTAATTAAATAAAAGTTTATGTTTTATTTGGTAAATTTTATATCTAGCCTTAATTTTCCCAATATGATAGAACGGTGGATCCTATTTGTGTAACGACATTTTATTTTTTGTCCTTAAAATGATGAAATATTATAATATTAAAAATAAGCCTCTCCATATTAAATCCCTAGAATATATTTTGAGATAATGTTTTATGTATTTCTACAGTTGTTTGGATCCACCCATTTCTCTAGTATTCATGGAATTAATAAAATAATTTCACTCAATAATTCAATTTTATCATTATAAAACCCTTTATAAAATATATTCTTGAACATTAGTATTATATAATGATGTTTGTTGAAACCCAAAAACGAGCATTGGGAAATCCACAAGGTATGAAATACCCAAAGCATGGGTATTATTTTTATCTATGAAACAAATGAAGAGAAGGTTACCAAATCATGCTGATCATTTAACCTTTAAAAGGGAATGAAATATCTTGACCATGATACGGTATTTTTAATGGGTAATCATTATATAATGATCTTATTGATATAACATATATCTCCTTTGAAAACATCTTTATTCTTTGGAATCCCTCCAAAACACTACATGATCGTATGTAGGGAAAACGAACAAGTTCCTGCAAACCATGCGACTTGTCAATCGATATGGATATGAAATCATCACAAACCCATGTAAAAATAATGGTGAAAATAATTATAATACATAGTAATTATGTGGTCATTTATAATAATTTGAAGTTCTAATGTAGTTTACATAACATATAATAATCCTATAGACATGTACAATTTTTTTCACAAGAGAATGTTGGCATGTAACATTCATCATTTGAATAGTTTCAGGCATGTCTATTTGATTCTATGATGCACCATAGTCTCAAAAAAAATATTATTGTTTCCCAAATACAATTCTAGCAAATCCTCTCAAAACCTGTTATTTTTCATGTTATGTGGTGTAGTGAAACTAGATTGATTGTCTTCAACAACACTCACACAATAGTGTGAGATCCCCATCCCCTTTAAATAATGATGAAAATAAACTGCTGTAAATATGGAAGTTTCTCATGAAGATAAAATTCAATTAAAATCATAAGAAAGTGGTTTTACATCCCATGTGTTAACTATTTAATCAATATAGGTCCCCTAAAAATTTTATCTTGACCACGTGGAAGACCTCTTGATAGGATGCCTTCATATCGCAAATGACCCTGGGCAAGTAGTCTTCAATCATACAAAGGCCTTTACACCTGAATCCTGATCTCATGAATACCCATAAACATTTCGATCTAGAATTATATATTCTTCATTTTATATCCACATGGTTAGGTGAAATACCTTTTATTATATTGGGTTTAATAAAAATGAAAAAAACAGATACATTCATTCGGTCTCCATCATATGGCGGTGTTATAGATTTCCCATGGAATGGTCAAGCAAAGAGAGTTACACCAAAACCCCCCATTGATTGTATAAAAAATGCATTAGATATGGTCCATGAAATATGGAATATATTTGGGTTGGTGATCCCTATAAATCCATGAACCTCATCATAAAAAATGAATCAAAGATCCATCAAACCTGGGAGCATTGGGGAAGACCCTATGATTATCCAGTCATACGATGACATGATCTTCCACCAGGTAAAATATATGGAATGACCTATTTTTGAAAACATAATGAGTATGGATATTCATTATCACACATAGATCATGTGAAATACTTATATCATGTCAACTGGGTCATATGAAGGAGTTACCACATGCTGGATGGGTCACATTAAACCTGAAATTAGATAACATATGACTATCCTAAGGCACAAATTCAATAAAGGATTTAATAAAGAATAAAAAATGTGCTAATTATGTGAATATTGATATTTTGATCCTCATGTTCTTCACATGACCAACTCAGACCATGGGATAGCATCAAGACATGTCACCCAAATCACATGACACTCCCTTAACAAATTATTTGGATTATGAGATGTCACATAGACATATCAAGCATTTTTTATGAGGAAATTCAGGAAGGCCGACCATGTCTTGTTATTTCCTCTAGGATTTCCCTATTTCATCATGAGATTTACACAATACATGTATTTGATGTTATGTGGTGTCACCAATACAAATCATCCAGGCCACACGATGCCCTTTAGGTAAGTCATCCAAACTATTCATCACCCTCTAGACATGTGACCCAAGCAATGTGGAAACACTAGGATGTGTCATCTAGGTATCACAGTATCCTTAATATATGTCAACATGTATCATGTGATGTAATTAATACATGTTCCCTAGACACAAAGAATTTTCCAGGTCTTACAACACCCTCCAGACATTTCAAAAGGGTCGTATGAAATCTTCCTATCATGTTAGCCTTGATCATGTGAGGACCTCTAGACATTCAATTATTATTATTAGACATAAATTTGAAAAGTAAAATTGACCATGGAATTTTATTTGGACATTTCTACTCAAAACCATTATATGTATAGGAATCCTCAAATATGTTAGGTAGAAAATTAGCACATGGCCAGAAGACAATCAAGGCTTATCATGAAGACATCTCCGGACTTGATAATATTTTCTAGTGGATATATAATTGAAGAATCAGTGTGTGAGACATAAGACAACTAAAATAAATAATTTATGATTCTAGTTATAAATCGGATTTGTAGAACTTCTTTTTAAGGATTGATCTCTATAGAATATCTTCAATGAAATTGTAAATCACACCACTCAATGTCAAATTTTAGTGTGTAACCTCTGAGCCAACTAAACCATGATTACATTGATTCCTGGTAAAAAAATGATATGCATGATTCTTTTATAAGGCTTGAGATATATAACCTATCTTCCATGTGATGGGAAATCATTACTCTCAAACATAATCCTTAGTGTGTGTTCATGGTCAAACAAAACTATGAAAACCTGGATTCTTGTTATAAGAAGGATATATAGGACTCCTTCCCAAGGCTCGATATTTATAAAATATCCTTCAATAGATAAGAATTTATTTTCCTCCAAGGGAAACCTAATTGTGTATGAATAAATCAAACTAAACTATGGTGGTACAAATTCATTTTTTAACCATGAGATGTAAGAATCTTTCCAAATCCCTGAGCTAAAATGGGAATCCACATGGTTGTGAGTCCCTCTATCTCTCCTACATTACAACCATTGAGACCCCACCAATCCCATGGGATGAACATTAGGCCTCAGCCACCAGTGGATTGATAATGAAAATGATTTATTATTACAATGATTCCTATCATTACCATGAAATATAGGATGCCTTCTTAAGGCCTGAGCACCATATGAAACATCCAAAGGGATTCCCTAGTGTATAATTTCAAAATCCAAATGAAGTGAGACTAGTTAACATCAATACCGTGTTTCCCACATGATTCATGGATTTCATGTGGTTAGGGATTTCCAATGGTCATATCAATCACATCATGAATCTCCACTAGATAGGGAAACCTCAGTGTGTAATACTTGATCTGTAGCATGATATAATAACCCACATATAAGGGAATCCACCTTAGGGTATGTCCCAAGGGCATGATTGGACTATGATTACTCTGATTCCTTCCATTACCATTATATTTCATACTCCCCCTAAAGCACGAGCTCAATACCAAGTTCATTTGTCCCCCATATATTCCCTCTACACATGATATAAAACTGTACCGGTTCAATGATCTATGTGTGTATTGATTCTTATTAAAATATGATACATAAGATGACACCTAAAGGGTCAATCCCATCCTCAAAATATTAATCACCACCATATTTGAAAAAAAAATTCTAGTTATATGGATACATGATATAGGAAATAACCCATTTAGGGTAAATGGATTATGGATATGATGAACCTTAGATACATATAGATATACTCATTAAAATACCTCCCTTTTTAAATGTACCTATTCAAAACATGATAATTTTTCTTGGATAACCGGTCTCATATAAATATTTATAAGAGGTTATTGGAAATATCAATAATCTATAAGAGAGTCATGGATTATGAAAAAAATCCCCCAGCACCAAGGGTGTGATGAGCCCAGCCTATCATCCTCTCGACCAATGTATGTTCCTACGTGAAATTGGGCGTGAAACCCCAATCAGCCAACAACATTTGAAAATATGTTATATACTCAGTTATGGGTATGGGAACCGTTGTGATTTTATAAAGAAGATAAAAATTATTGGTGAAGAATACATGAATAAATTAACAAGCATAACCCCCCCACACAATAAAATTTTCATATCATTTTTCCCCAACCATGTGTGTGGCCATTTCAGAGAAAACAGAAATGGTCAATGAGACAAGACATCATTTAACTAAAGAATATCCATAACGAGATAAAAATAATAAACATCCCAATTATAATCGGGATTTTCTTCCATAAAATATTGTTGGTCATATTTTTTTATGAAACAAAAATGGTGAACCTGACCTAAATGATTTTACAATACATTAACCCCCCACCCAAATCAATCGTCAAAGCTAAACTATATTAACCGTAGTTGTATATTTTCCTATAAAA
Source organism: Viscum album (assembly GCA_963277665.1). Lineage (NCBI taxonomy): Eukaryota > Viridiplantae > Streptophyta > Magnoliopsida > Santalales > Viscaceae > Viscum > Viscum album. Next base: position 1,198,520,063 of record OY728141.1, on the reverse strand, counting down.
TTTTTTTTAACCTGACATGAATCCATAAAAAAACCCATTTATTTACCTTTTTACAAACCATTTTTTCATATCATATGCAAAAAAATATTTAACCTGAGATGAATAGATAAAATAATAAATTGATCAGTTGACCAAATGTAATTGGGTTTCTCATAAAATATGTCAATCCTCTGTATGATACGTCCATGTGAGATAAATGGTTTGACCTGAAATAGGAATGTACAAGTTTTTTACCAATGAATATCTTATTGAACAAATATAACATCTATAATGACTCACTGATTGGTTACCTTGTTTCATGTTGTCTACGTGACTATAGATACTTCTCTCACAAAAAAAACACCCAAACTTGAGATCATGTCTTCATCCAAAAAGTGTTTTAGAATGTCAGCTATGACTGCAACCCCTATGAATTATAGAATAAACTAACCTTAGGAAAGCCTTTGGCATTATGTGATGAATGAAATAGTCAATAGACATGGTTAGATCGGGACCCTTGACGCTTCATGCAAGGGTCTAAAAAGATAAAACTACATTGTTCTCAACAACAAAAGAATGTTGTACCAAACCCATAGTCTTTCATTCCACATCAAAATACTTCTAAATATTGACCCTAGAGAATGAAAATTCACATAATAGTTATCTAATGAATGTCATCCAAGGATTTAGCTATTGATCCCTTTAAATTTTGGATCCGATGAGGAGGGATCCTATAAATTTCTGTCACTGGTATCATCTCCTTGGCACCCCTTAATTGATGTCTACGGGGACCATCTGACACATTTCCACCACTTACAGTAATTAAAAAATCCGATGACACATTGGGTACAAAATGATTTAGATAATCGGTAGTGGGATTATATCCTCACTTCATCTAGTGAATCTCATTGGCATACTTCGGTTGTAGCCAGCGAGAAGGCTCATATCCCCAGTCACTCTATGTAATTATTATATCGTATTCATATACCAGGCATGGGGGTAGGTACATATCCCTACTCGCATTCATGAAACCCTCTATAATATTCCTTTATCACAATGAGGTAAAAAGTGGGACTATTTACCCTCTTCAATCAATGTCATCTTCAATTATACAGTGGAGATAGAAAATGTACAGGGTTATATTCCTTTGAAAACATTTATAATGTGCCACTACATCATAAAAAAACTGAAAAACATAATATGGGTATTTCATCACCTTTATAGATACTTGGATAGTCTAATATCCTCTTAAATACTTCTATGGAAGCACAACACATTGGTCAGCTTTAACAAGTGGTTGATATATATAAAACACACATTATTTCTCACATCAATGAGGATTATAGGTATGTTCTGGTAAAAGATATTTCATTGAAACATGATAATATTCCCATTCCAACCAAGGATCACAATGTTAAAGTGTTACAGATCATGGTATATTTGTATATTCATGTAGAAGAAGACTAGTTAGATACTCCAATGGTTCATGATCAGACTCATATTCCCATTTTCATCAGGGATTACCATGTGAGAGTGGAACATTCCATTAGACATGATCTTATCCCTATTAAAAATTCTAATGGCATACTCCAAATTATTTCGATCGGGCTTACATCCTTATTCTAACCAAGGCTCACCTAGTGATAAAATCACATGCACTGGGATATGATTCTCTTCCTATTGAAAAATATGACATACATATTCTAAAGTCTTATGATTGGGCCTGTATCCTCGTACTGTCAGGGGATCACCTATGGAGAACCAAGCACACCTTGGGGAAGGCTCATATTCCTACCTAGGAAGTTACATGGCATATTCTACTAGCTCGTCGAATTATTGTTCATATTACTACTATCTGCAATGAAAAAAATTCATTATCTTTATTAAGAGGCTATAAATGTGGAGGCTCATATCCTTTCTCCCATTTCAACAGTCTGTCAGTATACTTTGACATGAATTCATACATTAACTAGGCTCATTTCCTTGCATCAACCATGTTTGACTAGAATATTCTAGAAACCACCTATGAGAAGAATCAAATTTCAATAGACAATACATGTGATAATTGAAATGATACAGCTTCTTATCAGAAGTGATATCAAAATCCCATAGAAAAATATGATTGTCAACAATGTCAAGTGTCCACCCTATAACATGTTAAATCCCAACACAACCCCAAATGGCATGTCAGTATATTCTTTCTAAGACATAGATGGAGGCTCATATCCCTTATCACCTCAATTCTCGTGTCCTTGAGGTTGTTTGACACACATTCTCAAAAACCGAGTGGTATGCCAACTCTTTATATGAATTATAAGATGTCTATCCCATCGATGTTCCTCCTCATGGTAGTATTGAGATGGATCAAAGGGACTCAACTCCAATCATTTTTTGTGGTCATCCTACCAATGGTAATATCTACCATGGACAAGGAAATACCCCCCATGACCAAAAACCTCTGTATAAAGAGGTTTTTCAAATATTTATTCCTTTTTATAGAGAATATCTTGAAACACTGGTGTCAATAGTATATAGTTCGCTATTAGCTAATAAAAACCCTTCAATATAGGCAACCCCAAAAAGTATCATCTATGTTCTGGAAAAGTAGAGGCATCTATGTAAGATAAAGAGGAGGTCGATAATGAAATATAGTGATAGATATCTAGGAAATACCTATCTATCATGTTCTAGCCCCTTTCCATATCTAAAAATGAGATCCTAGATAAGCTATATAGGAGTTCTTTCCTTAACTTCACCAAAATATGTCAGTGACCTATCAGAAATAGAAATATATACACCTCCCATATCTATTATATGAGGGTTACTGTCACACCATCAAGATACTCAATTTTTATCAAGAATTGGATTCAATATTCATGGTTCGTTAGCCAAAATAAGAAAATAAGAGTAAAAATATGTACCACGCTTGCCTCCATTATATCATAACTCATTGGAAATTGATATCTAAAGCCTCATGTTGCATCTGTATTTGATGATGGAGAATGTATGGAGAATTTAACATCACCACACCCATGGAAAAATATAACTCAATAGGCACATTATAATATAATTTCATAGACTATAGTGATATTAGGGGACTGGGTGATGTGAAAGCCAGTCTTTCACTACAACTGAATTCCCTTAAGTCAATGGTATTGAGAAAACAGAAATGGGGCGAGGGTGAGGAGAACCAGAATATCTTTCAACTGGGCTGCAACAATTAATATGAAAGAATTCATAACACAAAATTAGATGATTTAGTCTAGCCATAAAAATTCCATAGCAAATGAATCCCATCCAGGCATGCCGTTACATCCAAATCTTAAATGATCATAGCTTCACCACGTAAAATAAATAGTAACATTCATAACAATCATCTAGGAGAAAACCCATCTTACTAGGGTGTCGGAATATCTGTCACCTCCTCTACCCCTTAGATCATCAGTTCCTGGTCAAATTCATGACATATTGGAAGTAGCTAAAAATCAACCCCATCCTACGCATATGGGACAAATTTTATCTCAGTCACTTTCACATGGATCATGACCACTCAATATACTACCTGAGAAATTATTGGTGATTCTAGATCAAACAAACCCCATTTAGAAAGTGGAATTTATATCATAATCCATGTACCACGATTCTAGAAATCCTTAATAGGGATTATTGAATCCTCAACAATATGATCAAAAAATTCCAATTGTGGCCCCAAATATCCCCTCTCATATAGGTTAGGGGAATTTTCATCATCCTCATCATCACTATTCAAAAAATAATTATCCTCTATATTGGTAGGTAAATGTTGACCATCGGAATACCATTCATTCTTCCCACCGCAAGATGAACCTACGCTATTTGGGACCTATTTATAAAACAAAACCGGAAACACCCTTACAGTCACTACTCATAAACCAATACTAGAGGATCATATGATAAGGCTATCTAAACTCACTTGGTTTTTCAAGAAAAATATGTCCAAGATGGCCAAGGGATCGAGAAACAAAACTAATGAAACTAGTGTAGAATAACCTTACTATGTTGAGAGTATGGGGAAAACTGGCATTTCACAATATTCCACTATTAATTTCTTCACTTTCAAAACAACTGATAATGTAAGTCATGAACTCGAATACATTGGTACGCAGTTTGGAGAATATATCCCGAGTGATGGGTGACTTGGATGCAACCTTTAAGGCTGCATATATTTAGAACAAGTTGAAAATATGAAACATGTAACCTATGAATATTGAGTTTCCACCTATATGGTGGAAGACATACATAGATAAATGGAAATAAATTATACACACCATTCTTCATAGAGAAGAGATTAAATCCCTTCTATAGAGGCACATATGGCATAATATGAGAATGTTATTCAAAATCATTGACTAATCAATTAGGAGATACTCTGTGGAAACATTCCAACATCATATCTTTAAAGAGGTTATTATTACTATTCAAACATATATGAAAGATCCTTTCATCCTATGAGAGAGTCATCTGAGTGTCAAACTAGCTCTGAATCTGGAAATTTTGTCCACATCAATGGGGAAGTCAAATATTATCATGAATTACCACCATTATAGAGACAACATATCCCTAATTGGGGAAATAAATCAATCTTATAAATAATTTAAAATCAATAGGTGATTAAAATAGGGCCACCTCATCATTCCCCCACCCACTCCCTATAAATTAAAGGCATCACATATAGAATTACATCCATAGTTTCCCAATGACATTGAGTCCTTTTCCACTCAAATAAGAGGCATGGATGTGAGATGATCACTGCTATATCTAGAGAGGAAGTCATATCTCAAATGCTTGTAAGAAATCATTCCCCTACTAAATTTTATCAATCAAACCTTCTCCACCATTGAAAGAACATGAGACATTTCACATCATCTCACACAGTTTGTGTCCTGATGTGGTCTAATAATGGGACATAAAAAATGAAGGAGAAATATAAATAGAAGTTTTTTCTCATAAAATCGTATAGGGATATCCATTTTTTTGTACAAATATTTTATATCAAGTTACAGTTCATATTGGGTAGAAATTCATTTCTAATTCATTTACTAGATCTGCACCCTGCTATGGAAAATGAAAATTGTCAACCTAGAAAACTATAAGAAATGTGAAAATGTGAAGGCTTATTATTTCAATCCAGAGATAAATGATTATCATATTAAATAATAATCCTTATATTGTAAGAGAATCTACTATAGATCTGTGATGAAAATATATAGGATAATATTCTGAAGCATATTGTCCCAATGAAATATGCAAGTGGATTCTTAGAGTTTGTATAAACGACATAATGTTTGAAATATAACATTTATAAGGAACCAATAAATTCATGACACATCCACTCAGTAATGGGGAAAATAATCAAAAATTCATAATATATTTTTGTAACCCTAAAAATAGAAACAGTGACTATGTATTCACCTACTCATTCCTTGAACCACACTACACCTCATATTGAGTAACAAATATAAAAAATTCTTTTAGATAGAAGAAAAATATATCAACTTCACTTAAGATTTCAGGAATTGTTGAATAATTTATACTTCTTATTGAATGAACAAGTCTTAATTTATTTACTTGTATCGATGGAAAATTATTTCATCAAACTACCACAACCTAAGATTCTTAATGAGGTTAACCACACTAATCATCCTAACTACTACCCTTTCCAAAGATGATTGGCAGAGGACATCCATGATAGTTTTGTATTTAATGACATCCTATAATGATTAGTTAATTCTTGTATGGTGTGTTAGAAAACTCTTTAGCATGTGTTACATGAAAAATCATCACCCAAGAAGGTGAAATAACTGATTGGAAAAATTGATCTAGCTTGATATAGGAACAAGTTAGATAATTAGATGACATGAAATATATTAGATTGAGCACATTCCTCCCATAGTGAATAACTTCAAAGACCCAAAATGATCATATCCCATCATGAGGTAACGTAAAATATTTTCCTTGAAGGTGGGTATACTCATTGGACAGAGTAATAGACAGAAGAATAAGAGTTATATATAGCTTTGATGCCTTCTTGGACTCTTACAGGTTTACTCTATGAAAGATCCGAAGAATGGGAATCACCCTAAAAAATTGAATGATAATCAGATGAAGATCTAAAATTGTGTTCTATTAACATGATACACTTAAATACCTATTATAAAATGATTAATAACAATCTTAGTATGAGTAACATATAGATTAATAATGATTTAGAGGTCATAGGTGAAGGATCTAAGGGTTTAGGGGACAATGTGGGTTTGGATGAACATAATATCTCAATTTCATAACCACAAAGAATATAGATGAAATCAAGACCCATATGAAATAATTTTGGGGATCTCAAAAGGGACATATAAGTAATTGAGAACCCCTTAGTGGTAATCTTTTCCCATTCGTCATATACGACTTCCGGGATGGGATGTGATTGTCGGATTATCCCCAAAAATAGGGAACGTCGGTGAGACCATTAACAATTGGGGAAGATGACCCCTCAACCTTGACCAATTTTTCATGCCCATATAACATAAATGACTCATTTAATATACTATATAATAATTAGAAGCCCCACCTTGGGATCTTTAAAACTCAGATAGAATATTATAACATTTTGATATAGTTTTTGGATATCCCAACCAAGATATTAATCGTGGATAATCTCTATATTACAATAGAACTATGAGAGGGACTCAATGAATCCCCCTAGTTACCATAAGTATTTGAAATAAGAGTAGATAATTCTATGGTTTGTCGAGTGGAGACTATGACATCATAATTCAATGTAAACATCTCTTTTGAAATGTAGGATCAGAATGTGGTCATCTGAGAACGCCTCAAAACCCTATAAGTTTTAGGATTACTGGATAATTGAAGCATCTGAAGAACTCATATTGAAAATGGTTCTTCAATAAATATCATCCCAATACATCCAATTAAACATCTCTGATATACTGAATGGGACATATCTCCCACAAATCTGATCATTTATGTGTATAATAAGAGTGAGAAATAACCTCATAAGAAGATCAATCTCAAAGATCAGTTTAGGGATCTCACAGATAACACTACTGTCATAGTTATCCAGTAATACACAACATAAAATTTCATTTTAGGAATTAATTAGAATCACATTATTTTCATGGTACATTCATCATTTCATAAATAGATGAAATACACCATTGATTGAATGGTGAGAGTATTACATAGTAGTAGTGATCCATTTCGGTCCTACAAAGACACATATAATAAGATATGTTTCTATTAATAGGATGGAAAAAACAATGGTGGATCAAAATATGTAGGTTTAGTCAACCAATGAAATGAGGAACTCACATGACCATACATGGAGGATCCTCTACAATGATATTGTTCTCCCCATAAATTCAGTTTGGATAATAAACACAATCCTAAATTTCCAAGATCCATATTTCCCCAGCAACAATGTTTAATAAATTCTTCTCTAGAATCACTATGAAATTAATCTAGTAGTAGGGGATTAATGTGCCTCTTCCCATGGAATATCTCTTCTTTCTATTGACATATATGAACTAAAATTTATTATCCCTTAATAAAATTCCTCTAAATACTCAAATAAGGAATAAAAAGAGGGATACTGCAAGAACAACAATCCTAATTTTTAGAAATGCATATCCACCACCATCGATGATCTCAGGCAGGAAATTATGGGAACAAATGAATACATGGGGCCTAAACTAATTTGTTCTACCATTACTATCATGGATAAATATATGTTTAATAATTTATAGCATAAGATCAATACATGTTCACTTGGAACTATAAATAAATATTTAGAATAAATCCAGATGTGTCTATGCACCATCGTGTCTTACCTGATGAACATCAAGGATTTAGGAAGGAATACATGTGGATGCACCCCTCTCATAACAATAATGTAGAATATGAATTTTGAGAATTGATAAAATGAAGTTCTTTCGGTAAGTGCAGTACCCATGATGGCCCAATAACATCGTCCCTATTATGAAAATGAATGGAAAGCTATTTGTTTTAATCGACTTTAGAGACCTTAATCATCACTAACTACATGAAGACATCCCAATTATGATCACAAAACTATTGATCAATAAAACTAATATCTTCCAAGTCTTTTACTTCATTTTTTTTACTTTAGGTATAATCATATAATTATAACCCATGAGTATGAGGAAGCCACATCCTTCAAATCACCCAAGGGGATCTTTTTATATTATCCCATGACCTTACGATTAATGAATGTTGGATCCAAAAATCAAAATTTCAATCCTCACATCATTAATGCATTATTTGGATGAATATATATATGTTAGGTTTATTAAATGGTGGTCAAAATTTTATAGTGTTGTGACCACATCACATATAATCCAACAGCACTTGGAAAATTTTAGTAGCATATTTTGTAGATGTATCTGTTGAAATATGCCTTAGGTAAAACATCAGGAATGTTCCTTGGATTTTTGGTATACCGTAATGGCATTGAGGTCAACCCAAAAATGTCTACTACATTTCATGAAATGTCACACCCTCAAAATCAAAAATAAATGAGTGGTATTAAAGGTATCCTCGCATAAAATAAAAAATTAAAAGATAACCTGGCCAGAAAATATCTCCCATTTACCAAGATAATGATGAAAGGAACCTTTAATTTATGAGATTAAGAGTTTCAGCAAGATTTTGAGATTTAATAGAAATTTATTTCACCCATGATTATGTATGTTGCTACAAGAAAAAAATCCCCACATCTTATATATGTACAACTTTGAACAATCACTTTGCACTCTCCTATGATAAAGAAATGATAAAAGGAACATAGAAATATCTACTACCTCAAAGAAATGATTCTAAGAACTGAGATATAATATTATAATGTTGAGAAAAATTGACCTGCACTCATCTTTGTAGTGAAAAATCTATGTCACTACTTGTAGAACCACAAATTCCACCAGGTCTCTTGTATTAACTTGCTCAACTAAATTATTGGTTTTCCCATTATGGAAAGGAATGTGGACCAATGGGTGGTAATTTTTTAGAAATATGAAATCTAGTTCATGTCACTAAATATAGTGAAAGGGATGTTACTAGTATATTTCCTCATAGCCTATCCATCCCTGGAAGGTACACCAGTGGCCACATGTCCTACAATAGTGGAAGTTTCTATTCTCAGTACACTCTATGATCATGAAAGGTTTATTTTTATTTTTATATTTGATGTCCTATTAGAGGTAGATTGGAAAAAAATCAATCAAGATGTATTATGTATTGTATTTTTATTTGAGATAATGAATTTTATACCAACTCATTATCACTATCCGAAGGAAACATGAATAATAAGGATGAATATGAATCCCTCGTCACTTGCATAGAGTTATACCTATAAGTGAAAATGTCTAACTTGATCAACAAAAGTGATTTAGACCTAGTGATAAAGTAGTTAAATGGTGAATATTCCGTCAAAATGGATGAAATGGACTCTCTATTAATTCCATTTGGGGAATAATGGAGGAGTTCCATTTTCATACCACATTGCATCATGTTAAAATACCACAGAATGCTCATGTAGATGCATTATCTAATGTAGCCAATGTCTAGGTTGACCATGGTAAAGAGGAAGCGGTCTTCCACATCAAGCATCAGATGATGGACTTATCAATAATCATCTGCAACATGGATGAAGTCAATCAATTAAACACTACCGTAAAGTTTGAGGAATTGTAATCCTCAGATGGATGGATGGAACAAATAAATAATAATCTCTAAAATTGGACTCTCCAGATAGACCAAGACAAAAGGGAACAAATTTGACATTGGGAATCAATAATTTACCAAACATATGGGACACATGAGTAGAAAGACCTCTATAAGCAAGGAATAAATGAAATCATCCTCACATGCATATAAGATTGATAGATTATCATCTTCATGGATGAAGTACATGTAGTATTTTGTGGTTCTCATTAGTTTGAGACCAGGATATATCACCAAATTAGGATTTTATGACACTACAAGGATACAATGATATAGGACTATATGGAGTACAACTGGAAATATTATTCATGCCAGATTTCGGAAAAATTCATCCATGAACCCTCAAAATTTGGAAATATAGATAAATATTTAGGTTCATTTTTGAATGGTTAAGGGATGTTATGGGGGAATACACACCATCCATATATAAGAAGTTTATGTACATCCTTAATGATACTAATATATTATTCAAATGGGATGAAAAAATACCCCTCAAAGATGTCAAGATGAAGAATGTCATCATCATCATGATGTCAATATCATTACATGGTTCCAATTTACTCACATGTTATTGTGGGACAATAGAACCAACCTTAGTTCAACATAGTCGGTGAAAGTATACCATTTGTACAACATCAGGTCCAATGACTCATACTTCTATCATGCAGTGGAAAATAGAAAAATAAAGGCCTTCTATAGGACTCTCTAATATATACTCTAGATGATGGTGAATATGGACCAAAAGTACTGGCCATATTATATCTTCCATGATTTATGCGACAATCGTACAACTATGAATGCTACCACACAAAAAACTCTATATTCATTAGTGTACAATAACCAAGACAGTGTTACCCATTGAAATCTAGTTTCCCTCTTATCAAATAGCTACTTCAGGAAACTCTCATATGATGAGAAATCACAAAATAAGTTGGGCGAATCAGATTGGCTCAATGAGAAAAGGCTACATACATTGCAAAACCATGATGTCATTAAAAATGAGATCACACAATTCATAAATAATACAATTCACCTGTCATCATTAATTAATGGGGAACTAGTAATGGTTCTTATAACTCTAATGATACCATGAAAAAAATACTCTTATGATGGAACTTTAATGGGAAGGGCCTTATGTCATACATAAGGGCAATCACATCATAGCTAACTAACTACCCATAATGGGTCCGGAATGTGACACCCCCAAATAATGAAATGATTCTAAATAGATAATTTCATAGATTCCATCACGAATTATTTTCAACCTTACAACATGTAATTAAACAATATGGAATTATTCCATGATGTTAGACTTGAAACTACACAGTATCAATCGTCCTACTTGAATAATATTAAACATTACAACTTAATTCTAATCTGATGAAATTAAAATATAAAACACATCATGGTTGCATAGAGTTAAACTACAAAAACTCATCATTTTTGAATGACATTAAAATGCACAAACTCATCCCATTTGAATTATGTTAAACTAGAAAAAAATCATCCCAATCACATGATGAAAAAAATTACATAGCATGTACTGACAAAATGTTGTTAAACTACACAGAACATATCCTACCACATTACATTAATCAATATGGAGTATTCCCTGGACACATGATGTTAAACTATAAGGAACACATCCTAACCACATGACCTTAAATTTTACAAATGATATCCAAAACAAATTACTTTAAACTGAAAGAAATAAATCCTCACTGAAATATATTAAGCTACATAGGAAGAAAAAAATCTCCAATAATTCATCATTCTTGAGATATATCTATGAAAATGATAAATGAAGTCCCCATTATCCCATTGTGTGAGTTAGTATAACATAGTGAATTCATCAATGTAGACCTATGTGTGGCATGATTCATTCCATCACATTATTTTTAGTCACACCCAAACCTTAATTCGTAGGCCCAAATATAATATCCCTCTTCAATCATGTTGATTCCCCATCTTCTATACTACAAAATGTTAAACTGGATGGATAATTTACTCACAACATGACACCAAAATACATAGTTTTCAGGAACTATATACATCTTGATTTTCATTAGAATGAGAAATGTATGAAATATTATATTCAATACCTTTTCCTAGCCACCACATGATACAAAATTAATGTTTCCTACCATTAATTACCTTTGTGCGGTGATGGTAACATTTTTCATTACTTATTTCTCACACCATGAAAAATTCATGTCAGCATATGATTTTTGTTAATGGGATCCATCAAAGATATAGAAATTTCAGTTCATGAATTGGTTAGAATGGTCCCTGATGAAATATAATAAATGGAACACCATGATTCATTGTTGTATGATGCTAAAATGTATGGTTTTTTTCTCTTACATTACACAAAACTGCACATTACTATAGACCACTATCATGGGGGACACTATCATAGATTTTTTACTCCCACCAAAACTCCACTACAAGTATAAAGGTGGATTGATTCCTTCAAGAATATGTTATATAGTGAAACCTAAATATCCAATCTTGAGTCCAGCTACAATAGTCTATGGAAACAATTCTCCCTCTATGTTTCGGACAGACTTGTGTAGAGAGATTCTCATTTAAGAACTACATGTGTCTTGATTATTTCCATAATATGATAATTAGTGATTCTTAGGTAAATATTAATGGTCTCATCAATATAATTTCATTTTCACATTAGGGATCCAAATTCATTTCCACAAGACTGTAGACTATGTAGTTTCTCATGAAGTATGTATGGATTGATTCCTATTATCATATAATATATATTGGCATCTGTATATCTAATTCATGGTCTTACCTCAATAATTAATGGGAACAATACCCCCTCTACATATGGGTGAGGCCTCCATAGTTATTTTTCCATTCAAGAACTATGTGTGGAATTATTCATGTCATCAAAAAATATATATGGACCCTCATTTATCTAATCTCGGGTCCATATGTAATAATAAATATAGAAACAACCCCTCCCTATAGATGGGTTACAATTTCCCAAGGAGATTTCATGAATGAACTATTTGTGGATTGTTTTATGTTATAAAAAGGTATATAGTGAATCCCAAATATTCAATCTTATTTTTATCCCCAAAATATAAAAAGATAACAATTCACCTAGATTTTCATATTAGTGGGGTCAATGTAGTGAGCCGTCTGAAACCCACTCCATTGAGGATGAGTTGATTACCGATTTCCCCCTTACATCTCACAATGATCATGGTTCATGTGATCTTAAGGGTCCTAGAAGGTCAATCTATCCATTGATAATAGGATATATTATATATTTATGATCATTTATAGGTAGAAAGACTTCAAAATACATGTATGATTTATGTCATTTTCCCAAGACATTAAACTGTATGGAAAAGAAAAATTCTGTATCACATGATGTTAAACTGCACAGAAAATGTACTATCTGGATTATATTAAAACTCCACAAAAACTACATCCAAAAAACATTACATTAAAATTTTTAGGCCATCACCCATCATCTTCCCTTATCAAGGAAATACAAGATCCTGAACCTGGTAAACCATAGTATGGTTTTCTTATGACATTTTTTATGCCTCTGAGGTAATAAATAACCTTTCATATATAGAGCACCTCAAGTTGAAACAAATATTTCATATCCCTCAGTATTTAAATCACATATCTATGATTCACCTTTATATCATTACCAACTTGAGACATATTGGCCCCATTTGAAGGGCTTTATGATCCTTATGAACCTAATTTTACTATAGAATAACTATGAACATGAGCATGTTTTGTGCCTTCCCCAGTATGATAGTCCCATAATCTTACTCATTTTCTATAAACCTTGATTCGTGAAATACTACATTTTCATCTCCTTCTCATAATAATGTTGGAGCACACTAGACAAAAAACATTCTTATTAGTATCTTTTGAAATAGTCACCTCATATTTGGTGCATCGGTGTCACGACCTTAACCTACATGCACATTGGTAAATTTTTATCACTATTACATTCTATACATTGATGGTCAAAAGTGATATACTTTAAACTACAAGTGAAAGAGACATAATACTCATCATGTTTAAATCCCAAAAATGGAGGCCTTAGCAAAGGTACCATATTTTCTCTCTGAAATATTCATCTCTAGATTTTAGCATAAAAATTTGAGTGAAAATAGATAAGTCATAAAGCTTATAGGCCTTTAATTGCGTCCCTAGTAAATGTCAAAACAGGCTCTATGGACCCATTCTTAAAATTAAATGTTAGATTAATGAATTTTCACATCTCACCCCTGCGATTATAAGGACCCAACCATATAACATTACATAATATTTAATTAAATTAATGATTCAAATTGAGTATCTTTTCAGGTTTAATGTTTTAGAGAATTAGGCCACAACTATTACATAACAAATTGAATATTACAAGTAGACACTACTACTCTGTATCGATTTTTTTTCATAAAATAATATATCTTAAAAAGAAACATGTCTAGTTCCATATATTAGACATCATGAAATTTCATTGATCCCATCCTTGACCCTATTATTATGTAAGTCTTGTGGAAAAAAATTTCAAAAACAATGGATGATCATAAAAAGCTCAGTAATGGTTATAAAATTAGGAAGAAAAACATTATCCCATCAGTAAATATAATTCAATGAAACTGTATTTTTCAATCATAACATACCTTAATGAATCATAAGATTTATTAATAACACACAGAAATCATAAATCATAAAGGTTACTTATGGCATCCATATCAAACATACATTATAGCTATCACATCTACATAGGTAGTTACACTTGCAAGACCCATCATAGTATATTTCCTAAATCTATTTATAGAAATATCACGTTTACCTCCATCATGTTACCCAATGCATTGGAGAGCTATCTCGGGCTCATCCGCCCTAGGTTTATCATAGAACCACCCGTATATGTAAACAATGCCCAATAACCTTAACAAAATCATAACATATAACACATGTATATAGGAATGATAACATTTCCACATTCCAATATATCAAATCAAGATATTGAAATAAATAATTTTTTATCAAATCATTTTCAAAACCATTTAAAAAGAGATTTTTGAATCAAAGTGTCCCATACCACTTTGATGATTTTAAATGAATTATCATTTGAAAACATTAATGTCCATATAAATAAATACTAAAACCCAATTTGAAAACATGGACTTTAATGAGAAATATTTATAAGAATAAATATTTAAAACATTTAAAATGGTATTTTAGTTAAAGAGTTTATTAACAAAAAGAGAGACCCTTGAATTAAAATAATTGAAGAATAAATTTTATTCACAACTTTATATTATCTTGATAATAAATGGAATCAGTATATAATATGTAAAAGGATAGTATATACACAATGTAAGAGTGAATTGGTGTATAACAACAACGAAGTCTCAGTGGAAATGTAAATTGGGATGAAATCCCGTATAAAGATGGTATCCTTAAATTAAAGATAAATAAATAAAATAATTATGTGTAAAAATTATAAATACAAACAATATAAATAGATATTAAGAGTAAAACAATCATAGGTCATTCACACATAGTCATAAGATGACATATTCAATAACTACAAGTTGAACCCAAAGATTTGGAATTGGGTTAAGATGTTCCCATGTAAAAATTCGATAGACTAACGACTTTAAAATTCAGAAAATGAGTTAATGAGACAAAAACGGTATATCATCACTTGGGAATAATGTTTACATCAATTAGGATACAGAAGAACATATCCCAACATAAAAATAGTTAAATTAAAAGACATAACAAAAAGAAGTCTTTTAAAAAGACGAGGGTGAAAGGTTCCCTTAACGATTTGGTAACTTAAAAAACATATGCCACATGATAGAAGGATCATACAATGAAGATTTAAATACTCATAAATGAATTTATATTACCCAAAAGTACAATAATGGGCAGTACATAAACCACACAAAAGGAAATAGTGGAAAATATAGCATGAATCTCACGGGAATAAAAGAGAGATGAAACCCTTTACCTCGTTGTAATCAACTTAGTCATTGGATCAAAAGTTAATAACAATCAAATGAATCAAAAAATACCATGAATATAAAGATAATCATGATAAAATATATCAAAAAGAAGTACATAATACACCATATGCAATAAATAAGTGGCGAACAATGGAAATCTCACGGAATTAAAAGTGATATAAGAAATATCCTTACCTCATTGACCGACTTGACCTATTCATTCTTTAATCTCTTGAATAATAAAATATTGTTAATTTATACTTTCTTAAGAAACATTTTAAATTATATTTTTCCTTTTATATTACTTATTACCATGTTATAAACATTATTTAATCATTTATGTTAAAAACGGTCGTTTTGTCGATATTTGGTACTTCAGTAAAAAAATAAACACCTTATAATTACAAGATGTTCATGTGGTAAGATATCCATTATCATCAGAACGATATTAATAATTTAGATATCATATATATCATATATATCCAGTATATACATGTATTTATAATAGTACAAAACATTTAGAGGAATGAAATGAAATGCATCGTTCATATAGACATTAATTCCTTACGTACGCATGAATGCTACATCGATTTCTATTTCTTATTTTAATGGAATTGAAAACATAATGATACATATTTATATTATAATTATAGAATAATATCATATACAATATTATTAACTCCATACTTTATATATCCCACATAATTCATTAACAAGTCATATCACTTTGAGGGGGCGGTAGTCTGCACTTCCTCTAATGAGATTATCTTATTTACCTACTATGGAAACAATAATGTATTTATATAAACGGAAAAATACAGAAGCATAAAGAAAAAATAAACATAATATATATCATATATAAATATAGTACCATCATAATGTCCACCATGAGATACGGTTGGCGATATTTGAACAATAATCGTTTCGTGAGGCATTAGTTTTCCATCCACAGAAACATTATGTTCATCACCAATTCGTTGAAGGTGTGTGTATGTGTAGTTAGAATACATCTCATTAAAACATCCTAGTATATTGATGATAATGGTGTTGTTACAAAATAAAGGAATAAAAAGAGTTCAGGGGTTGGAGAAGTAAAATAAAAGAAAACAATTTAAGAGAAACGGTTACCTTTAATTTGGGTAACTCCGTTTGGTTTGAACCAAATGACTTCTTGAAGGGCCTTCTGCCTAAAGTAAGGCTTCTAGGAGGGGGATAGGGATTTAGGGAGCTTAATTAGGCAGATTTTGGATGATACAAAAGGCTATAGAGGTGTGTGGAATTGGTTAGAAATTGTCTCCTTTTATAGGGGAGAGGAGGGGATCTTTAGGAAAGTGTGATAATATTATTTTATTATATAATGATATTCGGTTTATAAAGGTCCAAAAATAATTAAATTAGAAGATAAGAAGACTCATATTTCAAATAATATTAATAATCTTATTTATTTAAATCTTTTATCGATGAGGTAAATACTACACCATTATTGTGTCATAAATAACATAATTTATGTGATGTATAAAAGTTATAAAAAAATACCATGATGTATGAAATATTTTATGCTTTCCAATTAATATTTATAGTTGAAAATATAATTTATATAACACCATATAAAAATATATTTACTTATAGAATTTTGTATTTGTCATTTTTTTCCTTTACATTAAATTAAATAATCTAAAGTGTCATTATCAATCATAAGTGGCTCCATGTGCTCTCAAAATAGACCCAAAGATGCCCATGGTCATTAATTACACATAAAATAAGGTTAGGAAAAGTGTTAAGTTAATTTTGAATTATTATAATATTTTTTTAACCTTGAATTTCCCTATTTACCTTTAACAGTGGTAAATAAAAGTCAAAATTTATTATTCAAAAAAATTATTTTTATCTTATTGAACAAAATATTACTTATTTATAATAACCATGTATGTCGGATTTTTAAAATTTAATTAATAGAAGCGGAAAAATTTCATTTAAATGAAAAATTCAGTTTTCTTAACTACTACTAAGTGGTTTAACTATTCATCAAATATTTATGTTTTTCAGAAAAATACCAAAATTTCATCCTAAGCTATATTTGATATTCTGAATTCAAAAATGATTTCTATTTTTTCAAATTCTAAATATAGAAGTGGAATTAATTGATTTTAAAATTAATTCCCGTTATCAAATCAAATAGCGTTTGTTTAATAAATAGTAACTATCAAAAGATTGATACTTGTTTATGACAAATTTCAAAGTGAAATTAATTCTAATGACCATAATTGGATTAAATCGCAAAAAATATATTATAATTAAACTTTAAAACAAATTAAAAAGACAATATAACCATATAAATAAATTAGATTTAAAGGGAATTTTGAATTAAAATACAATATTTTTCCGTATTCATTAAAAAATGATCTTTATCAGAAAAATACCAAAAAATTACCCAAAGAATAATTTGAGGTCACCATTTTAATGATGATTTTATTTAGTCAATTAGAACATATTAATGTGACCAAAAATGTATTTAAGAGGATTCTACATTAAAAGGCGTTAAATAGACCTTTTAATTTAAATTATGTTTCAAATTAGATTTATTCACATTTTAAGCCTCTAACTTTTATTAGATAAATGAAAGTACATTTAACAAACATGTATAACCATATTTTAGTTAGTTTTGTTTATTCCCACCAATACAATGACAAGGAGTTAACTAACATTTAAAATAGTAATATTATATTATTAGTGTGCAACATAAGATTTCAAAGAACCAATTGTTGCGTATCAGGTATGCTATCGAACATAGAATCCTCATTAAAGTAAAATTTATATTTTAGTCACAAATATTAATCAATATTAATGTATCATATTATTCATTTATCTGGGATGTTACATCCTTCCCCCCTTTTGAGAATTGCGTCCTCACAGTTTTAAAATTGGGCTCGGAAACTTCATTGAAAGCCCCACATTGAAAAAAAGAGTCAATAAAACTATCACATTAAAATAAGGGAAGAGAGATACAAATGTTACCCAAGACAGTAGATACTAAAATTCCATGAAAACATGTATATGTAGGAGAATAAAAACCATCACGTTCTGATGGAGAGTGATAGAAAACATGTTTAAGAGAATGTTAACCACTAGAAAATCACATACTTGTGATGGGTTAAACAGTCTTTGATTCCAAAGTCAGAAAAGTTAACAGATAAGGTTTTTGTTTAAAGTTAATTTTCATTGAGTAATTTATTTATGATCTTAACTAAAAACATATGGAAACACACTTACGTTTCATGTAGACTTTCATCTTTTACTAGATTTCTAACACAATATCATATTTTCTCCAAACTATGGGTATTCAGGATGATTTTTTTCACATTAAGAGCTCTATAATCAACTTCGAGAGAATCACATAATCCACAAAAGATGAACTATATAATTCCCATGAATTTAGACCTTAACCAAAACAAAAATTGTTAGATCTAGATCAGATAATCCCCAAAAACAATAATCTTTTACAAAAAGAAAAACTACTCTTAATCTCCAAAATTTGTCAAACAAATCTCAAAGTTCAACAAATACCATTCAATAAATTTTCTCCATAAAATTCTTCAAAGTAATCAAAACTAATATTGAAACCCCAATCTCAAAAGGATTTAATCTCATATTCTTTCAAGATAAATTTTAACATTTATCCCCAAATAACATTAGTTACTCTTAATGTCTCATATTGAAATGCAATTAACCTAATCACATATCCTCTATGATAGGTTAATAATTTCTATAGATAATCCAAAATCAACTTATTATTGATTAATAAAATCATCTAACTAAATATAATTAGTCATAAAAACCAGGGAATTCACGTATTCCAATGGTAGTTGATAAATACCAGTCGTACTTTGGTTGTGGGTTCGATTCCCGCAGCTATGTCCGACGCGATGGGTTATCACACGGTCCACATGTTGTCCCTTTTTCAAAACCTTTATAATTTTATAGCATTCCCAAAAATAAATAAATTTATAAAAAATAACCATAACATATTTTAACCATGAAGGTTTTCTAATAACTTTAATTTTTCATCCAAAAAATTTATTTACCTATTATTTCCTCAAATTCAAGGATCATATAAACCCAAATGGTTCATTATAACTATATCCAAAAAATAAAAGATAATTATTCCTTGAATAAAATTTTCATATATCAAACTTCAGGGTTACAGGTACTATAAAAAGTCATATAATGTAATTCCCATCATCAAAACAGCCTTTATACTTTTAAGCATTTCACCATCCTAAAATCTACCGTAACACTTGAATCCCATATATGTTGACTTCCTACTCATTCAACATTTATCATGATCCATTAACCATTCCTTTCTAAATTATTCAGAAATAATTATTTACTACAAACAAAATCACGAATCATATCCTAAGATTCAATAATGTCAAAACATATGTTAAGAAATAATCTGTACCTTTCATTGGTCATTGTCAGTTTCTTCATCCACAGTTGGAATGGAATTAGGTATTGGTAAACAAATATTTGTATGATCCTGGGGATCCCATTCCAAAAACATATTCACAGGACATGTGTTTGTACAATGAACATGCACACCACATTTAAAACATTCAATTGATCCCTCAAAAAGAACTTATTTCCATTTCCTAGATTCAACATGATGCTTCCTTTTTCCATGGCATGTTCATTCTTTATGACCTTCATTTCCACATCTATAGGAACTTCATGTACCTTGGAAAAAATTTCCTAGGTGTTTATTTTTCACATCCTTGACTCATAGGTTTTTGAACCTACATACCTTTATGATTATTACCTAAAATTCCGTGGGGATTTGTTTCTCACATATAATATGCCTTATAAAAATAAATATGGTTCAAGTGGTCAATCATTACTCCAAATATTTGGTTAAGAATAACCACAAGAGTTCTCATTGTAGCTCCCATTTCATTCAATTTCTCATTCACAAAACTGTCATAGTTTTATTCACATCCATTGTTACTTTGATGCCTACTAGATCCAACCATTGACTAAAACCAGAAAGGTAAGGGTGATTATATCAATAAAATCATCATATAATATCTTATGAGGAGGGTAAATACTACGATATACTTATTAATGTTATATTAAACTCATTCTCTTTATCTAAAATAACTATGACTCTTTCTAAAATCCTAGCCATTATGGTAATGTTACTTATTCATAAAGAATACCCTAACCTCTAAAGTTATCTAAACCGACCTCTGATACCAACTATAAGGACCCAACCATATAACATTACATAATATTGATTTAAATGAATAATTCACATTGAAGATATTTTCATGTTTATAGTTTTAGAGAATTAGGCCATAACTATTTCATAACAACTTGAATATTCCAAGTAGACACTACTACTCAGTATCCATTTTTTCATAAAATAAAAACTCTTAAAAAGAAACATGTCTAGTTCCATATATATTAGATAGTATGACTTTTCCTTGATCCCATACTTGACTCTATTAATAATTAAGTCTTGTGTAAAAAATTTCAAAAACATGGGATGAGCATAAAAAGCTCAGTAAGGGTTATAAAATAAGGAGGGAAAACATTAGCCCATTAGTAAATACAAATCAATGAATCTATATTTTTAAATCATAACATACCTTACGAAATCATAAGATTTATGAATAACACACACAAATCATAAATCATAAAGGTTACATATGGCATCCATATAAAACATACATTGTAGCTATCACAATTACATAGAAAGTTACACTTGTAATACCCATCACATTATATTCCCTCAATCTCTTAGGAGAAACATCACGTTTACCTCTGTTACATTATCCAATGCATTAGAGAGCTATCTCCGGCTCTCCCGCCCTAGGTTTATCACGGAACCACCCATATACGTAATCAATTCCCAATAACCATAAAATAATCATAACATATAACACATGTATAATGAAAAGATAACATTTACACATTCCAATATATCAAATCAAGATATTGAAATAAACAATGTTTTATCAAATCATTTTCATAACCATTTTAAAAGAGAATTTTTAATAAAATTTTCCCATGCCACTTTGAAGCTTTTAAATGAATTAATATTTGAAAAAATTAATGTCCATATAAATAAATCCTAATCCCCATATTTAAAACATGGAAATTAATGAGAAATATTTTCAAGAATAAATCTTTAAAATATTTAAAATGATATTTTAGTTAATGAGTTTTCTAACAAAAAGAGTGATTCTTGAATACAAATATTCAAAGAATAACTTTTAATCGTAATTTTATAGTATCTTTAGAATAAATGGATTCATGATATAATATTTCAAGGATATTATATACACCATGTAATAGTGAATTGGTGCATAACAACAATGAAGTCACAGTGGAAATGTAAATTGGGATGAAATCCCTTATAAAGATGGTATCCTTAAATTAAGAATAAATCAATCACATAATTATGTGTGAAAAATATAAATAAACCAAATATAAGTATATATTAAGTGTAAAAAAATCCGTGTTCATTCACACATATTTATTAGATGACATATTCAATATGTAAAAGATGAACACAAATAATTGGAATTTGGTTAAGAAGTTCCCTTGTAAAAATTCGATAGCCTAACAGCTTAAAAATTTAGAAAATGAGTTGATGGGATAAAAAGGGTATCCCATCACATGGACATAAAGTTTACATCAATAAGGATATAAAAGAACATATCCCAACATAATAATAAAAAAATTAAATTTCATAACAAAAAGATGTCTTTTAAAAAGTGGAGTGTGAAAGGTTCCGTTACTGATTTGGTAACTTACAAAACATATGACACGTAAAAGAAGGATCATACAATAAAGATGTGAATACTCATAAATGAATGTATATAAAACAAAAGTACAATCATGGGATTTATATACACCACACAAAAGGAAATAGTGGAAAATATAGCATGAATCTCATGGGAATAAAAGTGGGATGAAACCCTTTACCTCGTTGTATTCAACTGAGTCGTTTGATAAAAAGTTAATAACCATCAAATTAATAACAAAATACCATGAATATAAAGATAATCATGATAAAATATATCAAACTTCAGTACATAATACACCACATGCAATAAATAAGTGGCAAACAGTGGAAATCTCATGGATTTAAAAGTGACATAAGAAATCTCCTTACCTCGTTGTCCGACTTGACCCGTTCGTTCATTAATCTCTTGAATGATAAACTAATGTTAATTTATAATTTATTAAGAACATATTTATAGTTTATTATTCCTTTTTTATTACTTATTATCCTGTTATATATATTATGTAATCATTTATGTTAATAACGGTCGTTTTGTCAATATCTAGTAGTTGAGTAAAAAAATAAACACCTTATAATTACAAGTTGTTCATGTGGTAATATATCCACTATCTTCAAGAATGATATTAATAATTTAGATATCATATATTTTCAGTATATACATATATTTATAATATTGTATAACATTTAGATGTAAGAAATGAAATGCACCGTTCATGGAGACGGTAAGCCGTACATACGCATGAACGCTACTACCATTTCTATTTCTTATTTTAATGGAATTAAAAACATAATGATACATAGTTATATTATAATTCCATTATAATACCATTTAAAATATTATTAACTCCATCTTTTTATATGTCCCACATAAGACATTAACGATTCATATATCTTTGAGGGGGTGGTAGTCTGCACTTATTCTAAAGAGATTATCGTATTTACCAACTATGGAAACTATAATGTATTTATACAAATGGAAAAAAAGAAGCATAAATAGAACATAAACATAATATATATCATATATAATTACATTTCCATCATAATGGCCACCATGAGAGGTGGTTGGAGATATTTGAACATTCATCGTTTCGTGAGGCGTTAGTTTTCCATCCACAGAAACATTATGTTATTCACCCATTTGATGGAGGTGTTTGTAAGTGTAGTTATAATAATTATCATAAAAACATCCTAAAATATTTAGGATACTGTTTTTTTTACAAAATAAAGTAATAAAAATAGTTTATGGGTTGGAGAAGTAAAAATAAAAAAACAATTTAAGAGAAACTGTTACCTTTAATTTGGCTAACTATCTTTGGTTTGAACCAAAGGACTTCTTGAAGTTCCTTCTGCCTAAGGTAATGCTTCTACGAGGAGGATATGGATCTAGGGAGCTTAATTGGGAAGAGTATGGAAGAGAAAAAAGGCTTCAGAGGTGTGTGTAATTGGATTGAAATGGTCTCCTTTTATATGGGAGAGGAGGGGCTTTTTAGGAAAGTGTAAAAATATTATTTTATTATATAATGACATTCATTTTCTAAAGGTCTAAAAATAATTAATGTAGAAGATAAGATGACTCATAGTTTAAATAATGTCATCCAATATGAATTGGACAGGTTTTGGATGTTATCATAATATTTATAATCTTATTTATTTAAATCCTTTATTAATGAGGTAAATACTACATCATTATTGTGTCATAAATAATTTAATTTATGTGATGTCTAATAATTATAAAAAAATACCATGATGTATGAAATCTTTTTCTATTTCTATTTAATATTTATAGTCGAAAATATAATTTACATAACACCATATAAAAATTATTTTACTTAAAGAATTTTGTTTTTTTCGTTTTTTTACATTAAATTAATTAATCTAAAGTGTCATTATCATTCATAAGTGGCTCCATGTGGTCCTAAAATAGACCCAAAGATGTCCATGTTCGTCCATTACCTATCCAATAAAGTTAGGACAAGTGTTAAGACAATTTTTAATTATTATAATATTCTATTAAACTTGAATTACCTTATTTACCTTTAACCGCGGTAAATCAAAGTAAAAATTACTATTCACAAAATATTATTTTCATCTTATTGAACCACATTTTACTTCTTGGTAACAACCATGTATGTCAGATTTTTGAAATTCAATTCACAGAAGGATTAAAATTTCATTTAAATGAAAAATTCAATTTTTTTGACTAATACTAAGTGGTTTCACTATTCTTCAAAAATTGATGTTTTTCAGAAAAATATCAAAAATTCATCCTATTCTATATTTGATATTCCGAATTCAAAAATGATGTCTATTATTTCAAAATCTAATAATAAAATTGGAATTAATTAATTTTAAAATTAATTCTCGTTATCAAAACAAATAGCATGTTTTTAAGAAACAATAACTATCACAAGATTGATACTTGTTTATGTCAAATTTCAAAGTGAAATTAATTCCAATGACCAACATTGGATTAAATGATAAAAATATATTCTAATTACACTTTAAAACAAATTAAAAAGATAATCTAACCATATAAATAATCTAGATTAAAAGGGACTTTTGAATTAAAATACAATATTTTTCACTATTCATTAAAAAAATGTACTTTATCAGAAAAATAACAAAAAATTACCCAAAGTAAAATTTGATGTCCCCATTATAAAGAAGGATTTTAATTGGTCACATAGAATTTATTAAAGTGACCAAAACTATATTTAAATAGGTTTAGACATTAGTTGGAAGTAAATCGACCTTTTAATGTAAATTATGCTTAAAATTAGATTCATTTACATTTTAAGCCTCTATATTTTATTGGATAAATTTAAATACATTTAAAAAACATGTATAATCATATTATAGTTAGTTCTGTTCATTCCCACCAATACAACGACAAGGAGTTAACTATCATTTAAAATAATAATATTATATTATTAGTGTGCAACGTAAGATTTCAAAGAAACATGTTGTTGCGTATCAGATACGCTACCAAACATAGTAACCCCATTAAAGTAAATATAATATTTAATTTAAAAATATGAATAAATATGAAAATTTCACATTCTTCATTTATCCGAGATGTTACAGCGATAATGTGTCAACCAGGTTGAGAAAAAATCATTTAGGGCGCCTAAAACCATTATTGATATTACATTTTCCAATAAAACCATTCATAATTTGATCACCACAGATCGCCACAATCCTACCTTGGCCCTTGGAAAAGGAAACCAGGCTTTCTAACACACTTTTATTGACTATGCATGTATACATACGTATCCTACATATTCACCTATGGACATCAGCCAAATGTGACTTTCCATGAAAAAAGGGGCTTTCTGATCCTTACATGCAATGACGCCATAATGCCAAAATGCAGTTTCTCATAGTTTTTTGTGTAACCGTCAACATGATTATCCCAAATTATACTCATGACCCAAGAACGCCGGACCATGATTTACAATCCCCATATCTAGAATATTCAAGTGGATTTGAAATATTCAGTGTTACATCATAGTGTTATGAACCCTTTCCCAATCCAATAATGTGACAATCCATTTTTGAACATTTTAATTCCCCACATAAGATGACTCCAAACCATTGTGAATAGTGTAGTAACATTAAAATTAAGATATAAACTATCCTAGTGTTCATGAAACCCTCTTGTATATATTATCTTCCAAAAGAAAATTCATTGTATAGACATTTGAGTCCTCAAAAATCTTTCATGTCCCTCATTAGATAATGCAGACACCTCTTTTGACCATGACACTGACACATAATAGAATTAACCTACCAAACATAGGAATATCCAATTTTCATTAAAGGAACTCCAATCCTTCTAATCCTTGGTAACCCAGTGGAAGAACATATCACCTCAGGGTGTTACTGGTCATTCTAAGCATGTCATACATATTCCATATTGACTTACTCTATTCTTTGGGTTATGACATAATTAACCCATATTCCATCTATCTTGGTGGACTCAAATTCAATATATTTCACCATCCACGAAACCATTTCCAAAATACTTCACACGCCTAGGAAAATAGTGTGTAAACCAATGTTTGATCATTATAACAATACATAATGTCCTTAAACTACCTATTAGAGAAATTTACTCTTTGTAGGAATAGAACTCCCACTGATTATGATCCCTTGGAACACCATGGAAGAACTCATCACCCCATTGTGTTTTTCATCATCCAAAAAATATCATACCCAATTTCTATATTTAATAATTAATTCAATGTATAAATACAAAAAAATTTATTTTATTTGACATCCACAAAACTTGTATTTAATATTAATAGCATATTTATGTCCTTGCCAAATGAAAATAAACATAATGAAATATTTGCATTCTGCCTGATGTTAAACTACATGTAACATGTTTTTACCAAATAAAATAAATATGCACAGATATTGATACATCTAAAATGGTATATTTATAGTGAAATAATACATGATCTAGAAGATCCTAAAATACAACAAATTATGGTCAGTGATAAATGTCCCAAAACTATAGCATTATAATGTATAAGATAAAATAACCATAAACTTTATTAATAGAAGGTCCAAGATAAAATACCCAAAACTACAGAAAATTATTGATTTTGATTGATACAACAAATAAAGTTAAAACCTATCTTTAAAAACCAATAATAGGTAATCCTATGAAAAAGCTGAGTCTATGCACACTAATCCTTCCCCTATGTGATTCTTAGGAAAAAATTACATCAAGATGAATAATAATATAAAAATTTTGTGGGGGAAGACTATATGGCATTAGTATAAATCAATATATTCTATCTAACTCTACAGATATTAGCCAATTATAGAAAATTATCCCTCTAGGATAACTACCATACCCATATTGTTCTTTTCTAAATCAGGTAATCTCAAGGTAACTAGAAAAAATAAATAATTGGGAATCTAATGTTGGTGGAAATTCAGGACCATTTATCAACAAAAAAAATATGCTATGCTTTAAACATTCAAATCTTGGTATTCAAATTTACATGGTATTATGCGAATTATGGGTATAATTTATTTTTCCTACAGTATGATATCAATGTAATATCATGCACATCATGAATAAAAGAGATATAAACTTTGAAATATAATGATCAGACGATCAATTTATTGATATCATGAAAAGGCGGGATCTCCACAATTTAGAGAATCTATGGGGATCAAATAAAAACATGAATAAATTTTTTTACCATCAAACTATATTATGATTTTATTGGCATATTTTTTCAAAAAGGAATGATTCTAATGAGAAGAATCAATTGAGAACCAATGTGTTGCCCTCCCCACATTACCTAATATTTCTTAAATTCAAATTTTCTCAATCAGTGAAGAAAAATTCTTATCTATTTTCTAGGTAGTTCGTAATGAGGATGATGATTCTAAATTCATAAACTTTGAGTGAGTTATAATCTCCTCAGATCTCTTAATCTATGTGGTTCTATTGGTCAACGTGACTATCTCAAGAGGGGGGATGAAATGAGTACCCAATACAATATCCTATTTAAAAGTATTAATTTTAAATACCCTAACAAATTTAAAATTTCCCAATTAATAAATTTAGTAGATCATTACAAGTTCCAATATTTCAAAAGGTTTATTAGAGATTAATTATTTTTCAGGTAAGTAATATACAATATTACTTAATCCTTTGAAATAGATTTACATAATTAAAATCATATATAAAGAATAATATAGATTTACATTAATGTATTAGTTTTTTGGTTAAATCAATTTCAATTTTAAAAGGGGAAATAATGTAAAAAAAGAGAATAACATAAATTTGAAAAAAGGGGTTCAGTATCATACTGAGACATAGTCTTATCCACATAGAGATCACTCTCAAGCGAGATGTTCGTATGAAATAAAAAAGATTATCCACAACTGGGATTTTGTTATACAATATTTTATAGGCTCTCTAGGTCATACAAGACATCTCCCACTATTATCTATGTCAGTACAAACATAGAGGTCACGTAGAGACCTCTACCACTATTATTTGTCAGAGTATGAGTGTAATGGGATTAATGAGAAGTTATCAAGTATCTTCTAATTATACATATGTGAAAGTGTGTGTGTGATAAAAAAATGTATCCACAAAAACTAATATATATTATAAAATAAATAAATATAATTGAGATATCATAAAGTGTAGTGATATAAATGATAAGTTATTGGTAGTGTAACTTGCGACTCTTGGAAAGTATTTGTAAATATATATTTTGTTGGGTTATATAAGAATAATAAGAATAAAATAGTGTCTCAAGAATATTTTTCTAGACCAGAGAAAAGAAATAGATGTTTTGAGCTTTTGGATACATCAGTCAAGTGACTGTACTATGTAGAAGATTATATCATTATCTCTATATGTGATCTATAAGTGCGATATATCTTCTCGATATCAGTCTTCTTTTCATGTCTCATGTGAACGAGGGAGTCTTATTTCATTCCTAATAGATGTAGTAGGATGAATATGGAAGTTCATAAAAATATCATGCATCCTTTTATATAACATCTTACATTCCTTTCAATGAATTCAGTCAAACATTTTTTATACAATCATTGAAAATATATATTTCATTAATTTCCCAAATATAGTTCTTTGAAAATATTTAAATGAAAAAGTTATGTTTAGAAATAGTGTTGTTTAACCATGGAATGTTGACTCAATACTTGTGGAGTCTCAGAGTATAAGGGCATCTCGTTATAGTGGTGTCTCTGAATAATGGTGTATTGTCTTAGTGGAACGAACCTAATGATGTTTTATACATAAGCCAAAATTTCATGTCTAGTTAGAGGTGTCTCACAATATTCCATATTAATGTTCTACTAGTAGGATATCCAGATAGTGAGATATCCTGGTGGTTTCTTAGACATAAAAAAATTTCTTACTGATGGTGAGATAACTTGGTGATGTGTCATATTGGCGGTGAGTCTGTATTGACAAAGAATCATCCTCAAAAGCTTCCAAACATAAATGACGACTTATTATTAGGAAATTTTATCACATGTCCAATGTATAAAATAATTATAAAAAACATAAAATTCATTAATATTATTACAATCATGATTTTGTAATCATTAAAACATGTTGGTTAACAATATTTCACTTTTTGAAAATCACAAATTATGGAATCAAAGTTATCACAAATGTAAAACATGAAATCAAAGGTACGATTAAAAAATAAAAATTGTGACTTATCATCCACAGTATGTGAAGATGGTATAAATGATAAATAGTAAGAAAAAAATGTAATTATCAAGATAAATTCCATAGTTTTCTCCTCCTTTTTTGGATTATCAAAAAGGCAGAACATAATTTGAATAAAAAAATATGACATATATGAAGAATAAATATGAAATGTCAAATAAGATTAATCAAAATCCATCCATGGAAGTATTTATCAAAAAATATTTTATAGTAAATACCATAAAAATCATATTATAATTTAATAAAAACATCAAGGCTTGGAAGTATGGTCAATATGATATTTTATTATGGCCTTAGCTTTCTCCTACTCTGAGGCATTAGTGGTAGCAGAGTCTGGAAACGTTTTAGGAAAAGGTACTTGGAGCAATAGCTAGGATTCCAAAAATAGCTTCAAGAGGATAATGTTATAGAGTAATTTCTATCATGTTTTCCCACATATCCTATAGAGGATTAGAGGATAAAGGTTCGAATTGAGAATGTTTTGGTGCTCATGGATCCGTGGTAACTCTTTATTTATGAGATTCCTCTAGTGTAATAAGAATTACTTCATGAGAAACAACCAAAGTACCATGGACATGAAAAAATGGCTTCATCGTGTTCATTAATCCCATAATAATAAGTCCAACACTTTTCATTAAACTAAATAAATCGCATTTTTCTTCCACAAATGTATTCAAAACTTGATATTTCTCTTTTAACTTCCTTACAATGTCTTTAATGGCCCGACTCATATGGTGAATCAATATATTTTTTTCCAAAAATATGATGTCTACATCCATGGAATATTTGGTAAAAATCTAGGATAGATGGTATTTGATCGATTTAGTTATTGTCTCAGGGTCAGATTTGATATCTAGATCATATGATGTAATCAACTTATGAACATGGTCACTATTATAAATTAATCAACTTAATGTTTCTTGGGTATGATCAAGAATAACACTTTTAAAAAAATATGAGGCTGTTCTCAATTCTTCTCTAACAAAATATCTAATAACCTTAAAAATCAAATACTGGAGGAGGAGGTGGAGTAAAAATATATTTATCATATAATATATCTTTAAGACCCTTTAGAAACTCATCCAAAGAATCTTTAAAAGAAGATTGAATCTCTTTAATCATAGACATGACAGATTTAGGACTAGTGTTTATTCATTTATTTTCCATCTCAACCTCCTTGAATTGATACTTCATCTTAGGTTTTATGTGTTGAATTTCTAATTAAAATAGACATCTAGAATTATTATCACTAATATTAGTCAGGAGTGGATAATTATTATTCAAAAACATATCAAAATATGAAACTAAATTTTTATGAAATGAATCTAAGTCACTCATAGTGACTACATAAGGAGGCACATAAAGAGGATCTTGAAGAATAGGTTCATGTGTAGGCTCTCTAAAAGAAGAAAACATTTACAACATGAAAACAAATAAATATTGATCTATCACATATACCTTGGGATCACCTTCTTCTTGAAAAATCAGTTCCACCATCCTTTAGTGGACACTTGCTGAATTTATCGCATTCTTCAGTCATATGTTCAATGAGTTGATCTGAAACATGAACAACAACAACAACAATAACAACAAAAGGTGTAGTGTAGGAGGTACCACAATAGCACATTTAACTGTAGCTATCTCAACAATTATATGATCATCTATAATTTCTCCGACTATAGTCTGGACAACAACAGCAGTCATGAATTCTGAGCTATGTGGAACTACATTGGAAGGCTTGACTACTAAATATTTACTAGAAGAAGGTGAACCTAGAATCTGAACATATATTTTTTGAACAATAAAAAGAGATTTAACTTCCACATTAATATCCACTGGAGGCACATGAGAATGAACAAAAACTAACTGTTCATTCCCATTTTCATCATCAATAAGATCTTTTTTATCATGTTATTCTACATTCTATTTCATAGCATCAATAAAACTCATCTTCTCAACCATAATTGAATCAGAAAATTTCTGACCAAACATAGAAAAAATAGTTTCATATCTATCAAAATATGGAATTTCATGAAGTATTTCAACATATAATCAGTGATCCCCCTTAACAAGTGCATCTTTATTTTTCAAATTTGGGTCAATTTATACATTCAAAACTAGTTTCTTAGTAGAAACACTTGGTGAAGCAAGAATATTTGGAGGCATATCTACATCTCTTCTTAGGATATTTCCAACTGAATCATCATGGCCAGAATCTTCTTCATCATCAAATTCACTATCTTGAACATTTTTATCATCTCAATTTTCATTTTCCTCAACCTCCTCTTCCTCATCTAAATTATCTACTTCATCATCAGTTTTTAAGTAATTTGGAATTTATTTTATCCTATGACATTTTCCTCTTATTCATCACTTTTCTCTATGTTTTATATTTTTTAATGTTTCCTAGGTGGACTATGATTTCCATATGTTATTGGTGGTAATTCAGAGGATACATCTCAGTCACTACCTTCATCAACAGAAGGTTTCCTCTCTTCAACTTATTTTACAAATTTATAAGG
This sequence comes from Viscum album, assembly GCA_963277665.1. Lineage (NCBI taxonomy): Eukaryota > Viridiplantae > Streptophyta > Magnoliopsida > Santalales > Viscaceae > Viscum > Viscum album. Next base: position 1,198,487,711 of record OY728141.1, on the reverse strand, counting down.
CTCTATGTCTTTGTCCACAATATCACATGGTCTTGTTGGATGCTCAACCATATTAAACATACCCTATATCTTATCACTTACTCCAACTAATTGTCTCTTCTAGGTATTTTAGCTAATTCTCATCTTCAAACAAATATTTTTCGATATGAAAAACATTCCACAATCAATAATTATTTCCTTATCATCTGAAACAAATCTATTTTCCTTTAGAATATAGGTTATATGATTTATGTAAATCACAGAGATAAATTTCAAAGAAGGATTTATCATCACTAATAGATGAACTGTGAGATATCTACATAGATTGATCATATGTACTCTTTTAAAAAGACTATAAAAGTAGACATATTTGTATCAAAGAAATGAAAAATTGGCCTTTATTGGGAAAATAATATGTGTAATGACCTTAAAAAGCAACCAAATATCCTCCGCATGTTCTAATACTACTTTCTTTCTTGATATCCCATCAATTTTCATTTATTTTATAGATTATTCATAAATAACGAAGTCAATATCCTTAAGAATATATCATTCATGGTCATCAAATGTACCTTTATTGGGAACTCCCAATAAATTAGACCAATATTTAAGAAAAAATTTATTTTTTGATTATTAATTCTTTACCACGTAAAATATTCTTCCTTATAATTGAAATTAAACTATGCATGTTGAAAAAATGAATGAAGTATTCTCTGGTAAGATGGTATCCTATTCGAATAGAAGCACTCTAACAAACTATGGCTCTATAGTTTTTAACGTACTAAAGACATTTATGACAAGAAAAATTTTGATTCAACTTCTCTTTAAGAAACTATAACTATGTTGTCATGGTCAGGGATGATAATCTCTACATCAGATAACACACTTGACTTTCTTCTTTATTTCTATGTTGGTCTGTACTTGTTTGGTGATGTCTTCTAAGGGTGAATCATTATTATCATGCATATTAGTTCAGCAAGATCGATCTTGGGTAAGGTGAATATTAGGATGGAGAAGAGATGCTCTAGGATCAATAAGGAAATTAAATTAAAGGTGTTCTTTGTAATATAAATGAATATTATTTTTATACCATTCAACATTTAGGTATTAGAAAAATATCAAAATATTACTTGAAATTGAATTTAGAATTAGAGAAAATATATGTATTGGGTTATAGAAATAAACCATAAAATTAAAAAAAAAACAAGATATTTAGAATATATAGAATAAAACAATTAAAAAAGGCATGAAACCAATGGTATTACAAGACAATAGTGTTCTAACCATAATTGTGAGACAATAACAACAGTGAGACATCGCAATTGTGAAACAACAATAATAGTGAGACATCTCAATGGGGTGTCACTCAATGGTGTGTCATACCCAATGGTGTGACATTCCAAAATTTAAACTCAATAATAAGTTATCATTATTTGTTCATTTATTATATAGTTAATTCCCCCAGAATTTAAATTTTTCATAAATATATCAACTTACTAATGTTTTGTTTCAGTCAACTCAATAGTGATATCACCCTTTTGAAAATAGCCTCTCAAAAATAGATATCTTATATCAATGTGATTTTTCATAGAATGAGATATTGGATTCTTAGAAATATTTACTTCAATTTTACTATCAAAATTTATGGGGACATTAAGGAATTTATATCCATAGTCTAGTAGAGTGTGATTCATTCACAAAATTTGTGCACAAAAATTTCTAGTAACTTTGTATTCATCTTCCACATTTGAAAATTTGACAGATATTTGTTTCTTACTACACCATGAAACTTGGTACTTTCACAGAAAGTGATTTTTTCAATAGGTGTGTTTTTTAAAAAAATTCATCCAAAAAAATCAATATTGCAATAATGTACTAAATCAAATTTGTGTCCTCTAGAGTAAAACAATCCTAAATTGGTTGTATACTTGAGGTATTTGAAAATATATTTAACAGAACATAATTGTGGCTCTTTTGGATTATCTTCAAGGTGATCATAGATACACATACTAAAAAATATATTTGGTTTGTTAATAGTTATGTTGATAAGACTTTCAATTATACCTCTTTAATTGGTTTGATACACTTGTTTTCATTCTTCATCATGATCTGTTTTACATGTGGTACTTACAGAAGAATCACTAATATTAGTTATACCCATGTTAAATCATTTTTGAAGATATTTTTTATATTTACATTGATTTGAAATATAACCTTATTTATTTTGAAATTAAAAAAATCTCATAATATTTTTTAGTTCACCAATTAAAATCATTTCAAATTCATTTTTTCTCCATTTTAGAAAAATAAGTACAAATAGAATTTCTTGAATATCCAAAAAAATATCATCAAGATAGATTTTTACTACAAAAACATGTTTTTAAATTATTTTTTTAAAATCATAGGTTTAGATATAACTTTTGAAAATGATTTTTAAATAAGAAAATAGTTGAGACTGTCATACCAAACTCTAGGAGCCTATTTCATACCCTATAAATATTTAGTCAATTTGAAAACCTTATTTGGAAAATGTGGATTTTAAAAAACCTCGATTTTTATAAATAAAATTCTTATCTATAAAACCATTCATAAATTAACGCATAAAATACATTTAATAATGATTCAAATCTACATGAGCCACATAAGCAAGAAATATTCTTATGGACTCAAGTTTGGATATAGGTGAAAATGTTTCCTCATAGTTGATTCCTTCTTCATGACTCTAATATTTCTCAAAATGTCTATCCTTATTTCTAAATATTGTTTCAAATTCATCAACCATATTATTAAAAAGTAATTTACTTCTAATTATCATTATTCCATTATGGTTATCTACAAGTTCCCATTCTTTTTTATTTCAAATTGTTTTAATTAATCTTTCATGGATATTACCCAAAAAGCAGCACTAATGGTTTCATTTATGTTCTTAGGTTCTAACTAAGACAATAATGCTTGATGTTCATCCTGATATCTAGGAGATGCACAGGTTTTAGTATCTCTATCTAGATATCCTAAAATAGCATCTAAGGGGAGGTACTTAAGAGTTATATTATCTCAAGAGAATTATAGACTTGTTACATATATTTCTGTAGGTTCTCATTCATAATGTTTTGGAAATTCATTATAACTAGATGGTTTTTATTACTACTTGAAAATAGAATTAAAAGGATAAAAATTTAGATTATAAGAAGATAAAACATCCTCAAGGTTTACAAAGGATTACTTTGGCTCGTGTGGATCGGATTTATCAAATATTGAATGAAATTATTCATCCAAAAATTTGGATCACTTATTAAATAAATTATTATTTTTATAGAGATTTAATAAAAAGAAAAATTCCTTCATCACTTTTCATGGAAAGTTTTTCAAATTATCCATACTGTTATGAATAAATACATTACAACCAAAAAATATAAAGTAATTAACATTTGGTTAATAATTTTTCTAAATATTTCAAGGGTTCCTTTTAATGATAGATCTGATCTGGACACTATTTTGATTTTTTATGTAGTATTTGGAGCTGCTACCAAAAAATAAATAGGCAGGTCTAACTCATTCTACATGGTCCATGATGTCTATTGAAATGTTTTATTTCCCCTTTAAACAACTCCATTCTAGTGAGGGTCATTATGCACATAGAATTTATTAGTGTATCCATTATGTGGGAAAAAGGATTCAAACTCATGATTTTCAAACACATGTTCTTGGTCACTTCTTATGGTTCAAAATTTTATGTCCACTATGATTTTCTATAGATGGATCATAATTTATAGAGTAAGAAAATGTTTTAATTTTTTGATCTAGAAATTATACCAACACATAACTTGAGAAATAATCTACTATAACATACACATAATTCATTGATTTTATATTGAATCTTTATATGGTAAAAATAAATCCATATGAACCAACTCATGTGTTTGAGAAGTTGAAAATACTTTCTTTAATATGAAAGAAACATTCTATTACTTCCCTTTTTAGTAGGGGTTACAGACATTATCTATTGGGAACACAAGATTCGATAGATCCCTAACTAAGCCTTTCATATTAATATTCATAAGTGAGTGTATATAAAAAATTCCTAGTATGCTATTACAAATCCAACATTATTTTTGTAAAGCACTCAAGTAGGAATCATTACACGAAATTGAATAATTTAAATCCACCGCATAGAAATTTTCATTTCTCAAGGCTGTAAAAATTATAGAATTCTAAAAATAAAAATCATTTCATGCATAACTTCAAAACATAACATCAAATCTATTATAAAATAATTTTTAGACGGTATGATGGGTATGTTTTAATCCATCAACTTTTGATATATTAGAAATTAAAAAAGAATTTTTGTTACTGATTTATAAAATGCCAATGATTATTCATTTATAATTATCACTAATGGTGAAATGACCACCACTGACCTTAATATCGATTTTGAAATATGAATAATCTCATATAATATGTCTTAAAAATATCCCATACATATTCCATTGACTTCTACAGGAGGTCTTAAAACATTTTTCCTGCAAAACATTTTTTATACATGAAATGAATTTGGTATCTAGGCCTGTTTTTGTCTAAAAATGTTAGTAATAAAATATTTTGGAACCCACATTTTTTTAATATGATTCTTAAAAATCTATTTTAAAAATCTAGAAATAAAAACTCTATTAACTTCATTAGATAAATAATTTACAGAAGAACTTTTTAGTCTGGAATTTATAACAATAGTTCTTTTTTTCTCTCTCTTATATAAAAGATTGTATCCTATTCCAATAACATATTTTGGTGGAACATGATTTCCTAAAATATGAGTAATATTTTTATACTGTTTGGAAATTTTTTAGGTCATTATTTAACTACTAATTTGATATTTTTATTTCAATATTCTCACAGAGAAGTTGATCATTTTTTTCAATAGTAATTTCAAATTTTGTATTTTTAGTTATGGAATACTATGTTTTGAGAGCTTTTTATTTATACATAAACTCATTAATGGTGTATTACCTCATTATAAAATATTCTAATATATCTTCCTGAGACATATCCTCATAATTTAATTAATTATCATAAATAACATCATTATGAATTTATAAGATACTATATACATTATGAACCACATTCACCTTTACCATAAAGCACATACTTTCTCAAGCAAACTTTTTTTGGTTGGGAAATCTGAATTAGAAGAGATATATTTTGATTAATTATAGGTGGATTTCAAAGAATTTTTATATCTTCAATTATTTTAATCATATTTCTTCTTATATCTGATCATTGGATAGTCTTACTTGACATGTAATTTCTTCTTACACACATAAAAGACAACTTCATTCTCATTATTCTTCAAGTATTTACTCTAATTTACTCTATTATCATATTTCCATTTATAATTAGGCTTTCAGAATGTCTTATTTGGTCCTATAGAATATATTTAATCAAATTTCTATTTGATCCATCTTCTTATCCCTTTATGGATTTGATTCACAATACCTTTAACTATAAAGTTGAATATTTTCATTTTCCTTTTATTTTTCCTACAGTTTAGATGTAGTAGCCTTGAAGGATAATTGTCTTCTTTTAGGATCTATTTCTTCTTTTTGGTTTACCTTTATCTATTCATAATACATAACAATCTTACCAATCAGTCCCTTGACTAGAAGGTTACTAATATCGGAAGACTCTATGATGGAAATAGATGTACCTCCCCATCTTTCAGGTAGGCATCTTAATAGCCACATGATTTGATCCTTTTTAGAAACATGATTACCATGTTCTATCATTGTTTTGAAAATTTCATTAAACCTGAATTACATGTCATATATAGGTTCCTTAGGCTTTAGTAAACGATTAAAATATTTAATCATATAAGTGTTAAGCCTTATCTCCTTAACATTTGATGTTCCCTCCTGGAAAAGAGAAAATGTATCCCAATTTTTTTATAAGAAATTTTTCATAAATAAATTCTATTAATCACTTCATCTTCTAATGAGAAATAAAGGGAATTCATTGATATAAAATTATTATCATATGATTTCTTTGTAGTATTATCCTAATATTTTTTTCAGCATTAGGTATAACATATTAATCTTCAATTATATACAAAATATGAAATCCCATGTTTTTTATATGTATTTCCATTATAATATTTCATTGAGAATTATTATTTCCATTAAATAACGGATGTCTATTTATTTCTGAACCTTATTGTATTGAATCCATTGAAAGGGATAGATTTATATACAAAATAAATTTATTATGTTTAAAAAAATCTAAATTCCATGTTAAAAGGAATTTGAAATTGTTAATACCATAGAAAGAAAACATTTGATACCAAATGTTGTTCAGAGTGATTCTTTCAAGAGTGGGGATGAATTGAATACCACATAAAAAATTATATTCAAAATTATTATATTGAAATATACCAACTAATTTAAAATAGTACTGTTAATCAATATAGAATACTGTTATAAGTTCTAATCATTCAAAAGGTTTCATAAAGATTTATTAGTTATCAAGAATGTAATATACAATATTATATAGTCCATTGAAATAAATTTACCAAATTAAAATCTTACAAAAACAATAATGCTAAACTATAAAATTAGTTGTTTTTTTTGTTAAAACAATTTCCATTTCAAAAGAAAAACCAAATAAAGAAAAACACGTTGTGTAAATTTGAAACAAGATGTTCATGATCAAGCTAAGACATATCCCTCTTCACATGGTGGTCACAAGAAACCACGTAGTTTATATAAACTAAAAAAGTTCATCCACAACTAGGATTTCATTTTACAATAGCTTACATACTATCCAGGTCACATATGACCACTTCAATAGTTATCTATGGGAGTACTAAAAAACCGGTCACATAAGGACCTATACAACTAATATCAGTGGGAATACATGTGTAATAAGAGAAAATAGATTATATAACATATCTTCTAGTTTATTACAAGAAATAACATTCCTCTGAAAAAATAATGTATTAACACAAACTACTCAATGTGTAAGAATAAATAAACAGAACTAAGAAATAAAAATGTGTAGGGATAGAAATACTTGGTCTATGATAGTATAGCTTGTGACTATCAGATTGTATTTGGAAATGAAGATTCAGTTGGGTATTCATGAAATATTCGTCACATAAGAGTGTCACAGACAACATCTATTGAATAAAGGAAATCGGTATATGTTTTTGAGAGCATGGCTTCATCATTAGAGTGATTAAAATATGTTGGTGTTCATCTCTTCAACTCTATGTGTGTTATTTAATCATCAGATCTCATCTTTATATTAATCTTATTTTTGCGCCTCTTGTGTATAAAGGAGTCATATTACTTTCATAAAATTTAGAGTATAAATATTATCCATATAAAACCATATATCATTATTCCTCATACAAAACATTTGAAATCCTTTTCAATTCATTTATTCATTCATTTAACAGACAACCATTAAAAATAGTTCTGGAATTATGTTCCTTAATTTTTCAAATATAGAATTTATAAATGAAAATGTTTTCTTTAGAAAGGGTAGAGGTGATTCCTGGAATGCAGACTCAAAACTAGCGATGTCTCAGAGTCTGGAGGCATCTTTTTCTAGAAATGTCTCAGACTAAATGTGTCTCATCATGGAGGTATAAAGTTGGATGTGTCTTGTACTTATCAAAAATTCCATGTCGATTTGGTGGTGTCTCATCTGACAGTAGGTCAATGTGGTGGTGTCTCATACTTTTCCAAATTTATGTTTTGGAGGCATGACGACCTGATAGTGAAATATATTGGCAGTTCCTCAGAAATAGTGAAATTTTATTTCTAGAAATGAGATATCATGATGGTGTGTCATCTAATAGGTCAGTCAGTCTTGATCGTGACTCATCATCATAAGTTTCTCAACATCAATAGTGAAAAATACATGGGAAATTTTATCAACAATATTTGAATATTGAATATTTAAAGAAGACATGAAAATCATTAATATCATTAGTGTCATAATTTTGTGATCATGAAAACAAGGAGGTCATCAGGTGAGGACATCCCTTTGGGAGTGGAGCTTGGATATGACCAGATGGATCTGTTCCAATGCCTTTTAATCTTTACTAATGAGTAAGGATATGGGATTCCCACTATAATTATGCAATCCCCCCCCACTAGTATCCAATTCTTTCCCCATAATGATAATTTATCACATGCTTATTTATAATGGATCGCTGTCAAAGTCCCATACGTCCAACTCATTATAGTGTCCGTGAACACGTTAATATTGGTCATGAAATGTTTTTAAGGGAGTCTTAGTGATGAAGTTTTGAGGTTTCTACAATATTGTCCTACATCATTTATGATCCTCTACAACTATTGGACTACGTATTACAATTATGGAAACAACTGGTTATGCTAAAGAAAAATAAAGTGAGGAGTCCCCATATAGTCTTCTCTAAAAAAATTATTCGACTGTTACCCTAATTGATGGAACAAATTCCTTATAAAATTAGACCCCACCAATGGGATGGTCGTTACTAGGATAGGGACACAACCTCAAAGACTCCCCCAAATCGTGAATCATTTGAATTTTTTCTACTGATAAATGTGTTGGTAAATTACATTGTCAATACACTTCAGGAACCCATATATTCATCCCACCAACTAGGTAGGATTCCATCTATCGCGGAGAATTATCATTAGATAAAAAAGATAGGGTCACCAACAGGTGGAAGCATAATCAAATCGTTTTTATCCTTATTCACCCATATTGTCCAACACTAGAAGGATAGTACTAGGATTTCATTCTTCCCACATGCCATCTAAGGGGAGATGAGAATCCCATTAAATGATGGTGAATTTGAGATAAAATTAGTATGAGATATAAAACTCATCAATAAAAACATCCTAAATCATGGATTTTTTGTCCACATCTATAAGATATATCTTATAAGACCATTAATTAAGATAACTGCCACAATTACTAAAAATTATTTCATTTAGTGTTGGATAAGGTATCAAAATTGATGTGGTCTGACTAGAACAACATTTCAAATACCTCGTTAGGTAATAACAGTGTTTCCTAAACCCAAAATATGTTCACTAACGTGTGGTAGAAAATTCCACTAGGGATCCCAATAGTTTCATGGTATCTATATCAATGGAAATGATCCTATATATATCCTAATAAAATCTGTAATGGACCAAAAATTAACTAAAGGATGTTTCCATGTTTAATATGCATGAGAGGTTTGTAAGGTAGTTTGTGATTTGGAACCTCTTTATTAAGAGGTCATCCATCAACTAACCAATATTCCTTAACCAACACCCTTACTCAGATTACTGAGAAAGTATCCTCAACTATGAAAAGCCACTTGTTTAATTACATGTCCATGAAATATTCCAAAATAATACTCAAGTATGTCTTTAGACTCACCTTATATCCCCATATGTTGTAGTATTATTCTTCTAATATTTCCAAATATGAGACTGCACTATCACGAACATTCTATGAATGGCACTGGTGGGGGCATATAGGGATGATCAGAGCACCACTATTAATAGAAAAATTATGGTCCAATCATTAAAATATTTGAGTATGAACATATTCATATCCTTCCTTAACATTTCCTTCAAAAAATGTAGTATATATTTCTCTAAAAATGAGTCTGTTGGGGGTTATCCTAGATGTCTGCAGTATGAAGGAACTCTTCATGAATCTTCAGAAGGGATGATGTACCAAAAAGGAGAAAGATATCCCAAAGAGTGATTCATGTTTCTCTAGGGTATATATGAATAAAATTTGTGATAGGGAACATACATCTAATAATTTATTTTAGAATATCTGACATAGGATATAAAATTTTCGATGAAAATTATATGACCTCGTGTAGATAGATAGTATGTATATGGTAAGAAAATTCTTAATACCACTATCCAACCTAGAATTTCCATGACCATTCAACAAAAAAATATCCACCAGGGAGAATGTGCCATTTTCAGCTCCATATAATACATGAATTGTTTGAGGAAGAGACTAATATGATCGAATCTCTTTGGGTAATAGTTTGGTGGATGAAATGAGATCCATCTATACCTATAGGGGAATTTTCAAACATATATAAGAACCACTAAGACCCTGATAATACTAGTTTTCTATCTTTATAAATCATCAATGGGATTCAATCGAGGTAATTTTACATTCATCAATATAGAAGATTTTAGTTTGTAGAGGGAATGAAAACATTATCCAACAGACTGAATCTTTATAGGGGAAGTCAATATAATAAAAGATAGCATTATTGTTCATATAAGTGAAGTCTCTTCAAAATATCAGTGTCAAAATACACATTACATCATGGGTCAGAGAAACAAATATCTATAATCATGGGCCTTCAGATATCCTCTGTGGAATATGGATAGGTGATAGAAGACATCTGAACAAAAATAAGTTGAATATATCCATAATACAAAAACAGGATCTAATCCTATGAAATGATAAATTCCCGAAGCATCATGTGAATCTAATGAACCATTAAAGAATCCTTAATCACATGAATTGATAAGGGTCTCAAAAACCACATGACCCATTGAAATATCATGAGATTCATGACGTGGATGTCATATTATGGATTCATGGCCCTTCATAATACTCATGATCATGTGACCCTGAAATTGTCATGTGAAGCTCATAACATCCAATCAATTATGAGACCAAGCTAGTGGATCATATGAAACCTACAAGACAGTCATATGTTCATGGTTCAAGAAATAACAAACGATTTATTTTTGTCTTATTGAAATAGTTTCCAAGGAAAACTAAGTCTCACAAATAGATATCAGTATGAAGTTCTCGCAAAATAGTCTTATCGACTGGTCTCATGATCATTTCTCATCAAGATTCATCCAAAAAAGATATTGCTACATGGATGTCTAAAAATAACACATGATGGATTTGATCGAAAGAGTAGTTGAGTAGTGAAGTAGCTAGAGAAATGATATCCCCTCATCTAACCTATTTATAGGTCACACTGTTGAATACCAACAGTCACCATGATGTTTAAATGTCACATAATACACCGATTGGTAGCAGCCCCAAGGACATTATGTTGGCATTTACATTCATCCGAATCAATCCATTTCCCCTTTATACATTTCTCCTAAGGGGGTCATTTGTTCACACCAACTAATTTACCATTAGAAAAACTAAAAGGGATATAATACCTAAATCATAGGTATTATTTTATCCACAAAAGAAATATATGGTGGCCAAATCACACAGATCACATAACCTTCCAATGTACACTTTATCGAATGAAATTAGAAAAGATTTTCAAATGAGTCATGTGGAACACATGATCTCTTGATATCCTGTAGATCCCCTCTCAAAACCTTTCAATTCATGAGATGGCCTCATACACACTTTTGGCTCATGAATAGGGATTCCACATGATCTACCCAGTATCAAGATCCTTTTTTGGGGAGATCCATGAAATCAAAACAATCCCTTTTAAAATAAAATGTTAATGTTATTCATTTTTCAGAATCCTTATATAGTATTTTATGGTCATGTGACATGATCATGCAATTTTTAATACACTAGAAAACCATTCGGACATTTCCACCTTGTCATGAAACAGAAATGTCGGCATGTCTCCTAAATCATATAAAGGGTCTTATTCATGTTTATTTGATCAAACACTACCCCTTCAACTCCATGGAAAATTATAGTGGTTTTCCATAAAAATTATCCATCATCATCACAAGAACCATTATTGGTTACACGACACATCACAAGAATAGATAGTGAATTTATTCGACAACACACTCACAACATCGTGAGATCCCCAACCGTTGTTAAATATAAAATGAAATAAAAAGGGACAAACTGAAGATTCTCAAAAAGAGGGGATACACTTATCGTCATGTAAAATACATTCTTCACCCTGGGAGATCCACATTTATCATACAAAGGCCCCATCAACATATTTAAATGATCCCAGGTAAACCCTTATTAAAAATTACCTTTTGTCTCATAAATGAATATAGAAAAGGAATCTTAAATTACTTGAAATTATTTATATTGTCATCCTGATCTCTTAGATACCACTAGATATATTGACTAGATTTTATGGAATCTATTTGACATGTCCACATGTTCATGATAAATATATTTGATTATCATGGGTCTAATAAATATGGAATGGATGAACATTCTAATTATCAATGTCATAAAAACACGTTATCCATGACCCATGGTAATATCATGTGATATGAGATACACAAAACCCTCAACATAATCCTTTCCAAATCTAGAAGATACTGTCCATGCATGGTGGAATATAACTGCGGTGGGGAGGATAATAAATAACTTTCTGTCACCATAAAAATGCATCTAAGATCCTTCACACATATGATAATAAGAACTGACTTCTTAGTGTATCGATTCATGTGATTTCAAGGTATTCTGTCAGGTACAATCTATATAACCACATAATGAATCACAAAGAATGAGTGTTCCTTTCACATTATCACTCATAGATCAGATGAATCTTTTTTAGTATGTCATCCAAGCCAGGTGAAGGAGGTTATGCATGTTGGTTGTGTCACACAAAACCAAAAAAAAGATAAAACATGACAAACATGAGTTATATTTGAAACAAATTATAGAATAAATAATTGAAAACAAAAGGCTTTGGAGAATATAGAAACTCTTATAATCATATACTTCACAGGACCAACACCGATCATTAGATAACATTGGTAAATGTCTCCAAAATCATGTGATGATCCATCAACATGCTCTTTGGATCAAGTGATATCCCTTGGACACATCTAGAAACTCACATGACACCCTCTGGACTTGCGAAAAAATTATTGTGAAGTTCTCCAGGCTGGCCATCCTGGATCATGTGATATCTACTAGAAATGTAACCGAAGTTATGAGGAGGAACCATGACATATCATCCATGTCTATAGATTTAGTTCATATATGTTATCCAGATAATGTGACACCCTTGAGGCATGTCCCCCATGCCATGTGGCGACACAAGGACATATCAGAAAGGACCCAAGATGTACCCAGGACATATAAGGCTAGATAATGAAATATTATTTATCCATTTTTTCTAGACACCAAGAAACATCCATATATAATTGGCCATATATTGTGACACACTCAAAACATGTCATCTAGGAAATGTGACACCCTCTATCCAAGTCATCATTAATCATGAGATGGCATCCAGGGATTCCATTCAATTTTTGAAACTACCTTCAAAAAAACATAAACTGGATCCTGAGATTTTCTGTGGGTATATCTTCTAGATATTTATAGAATGTCCAAAATTATCCAAATCTATTTGGTATATAGTGATAAAATGAATGTTAGATAATCAAAATCTATAAAGAAGAAATTCTGATACATTATAACCTTATCTAGTGGATATATAATAGAAACATCATGGTGTAATCTTAGAGACAAAGAACTATGAGAACTCAAATTCCTATTATAAATTGGATACAAGGGATTCTATACTAACACCCAATATTGTTACAATATATTCCATGAGACGGTAAATCATACTTCTCTAAGGGATACCTTGGTTTTTAATCCCCAAGGCAACTAAACTATGATAGCATTGATTTTGGTTATAAAATGATATTTAATAATTCTTCCTATGGCTCATGCTCCATACCATATCCTCTATGAGATAGTAAATCATACCTCTCAATGGGAAACCATAGTGTGTAAGCCCCAATGAAACTCAACTATGAGAACTCTAATTCCTATTATAAATATGATATATAGGATGACTTCTTAATTCCCAATCTCCATACCATATCTTCCATGGGATGTGAAATCACACATATCAAATTGAAACCTCAATGTGTAAGACCTAATTATACTGAACTATGATGACTCTAATTCCATCTATAACCATGATACATTTGAATCATTCTAATAGACTAAGAATATATTTGATGAAACATTAGCATGAGTCACTCTATGTCTTTGCCATTCCAAACATCGTGACCCAACCTCTCCCATAGGTTGATCATTTTGTCTCATCCACCAGCATATTGAGAAGGACACTAATGTTTTTTGAAAATAATTCTTATCATAACTAGTATTCATAAGATAAATTCCTAAGGCCAGAGATCTATATCAAACATTCCTAAAGATTCCCAAGTGCATAGATATCCCTTCCATATTCAGTGATACTGATTACATGTTGTCCCATATTTATCACATTGAGAATAGGTCATATGGTCTTAGCTATTTTCTATGTTCATATAATTTTCATAATGAATGTCCACCATACATGGAAACCTCAAAGTGTAATAAATTTTTTTTGGAATGATATAACTTCTCCCATAAAAGTTTATCCACCTCATTTTAAGTCACAAGGGCATGATATATCTATTATGACTATGATTCCTTCCATAACCAAGATACATAGGATTTCTCCGTAAGGATAAATCTTGAAAATCTATGCCTAACTTATCCCATATATGTCCTTTATTAAGATGTTGAACTACATGGGTTAAGAAAATGATATGGGTTTTTATTCAATATATAAAATTGATACATATGCTGTCTCATAATGAATCAATCTTTTTTGGGAAATATTAGTCTCTTCAACTGATGACAAAAAACCCTAGAGCACCTGTTTATATGGATTCAAGTTATAAGAAGCTACCCATTAAGGGGAAATGGATGAAGACTATGAAAAAAAATGGATACATAAAGATTGACTCATTAATATATATCCCATTGAACATAGAGGTATTCCAAACATGATATTTTTGTAAGGATAACAAGTCCCATATTGTAATTATAAATGGGTTATCATAAATATCTTAAATTTATAAGAGAGTCCTAGAGTAGGAAAAAATCCACCCCCAAAGGTGTGATCAAATTGACCACACTTTTTCTCAACCAAGGTGAGTTCCAATGTTACATTGGTTATGAAACCCTAATCAACCACTTATATTTGGAAATTCATCCCATTCTCAGTTATTCATGTAGGAACCATTGGAGGAATCAATGGAATATAAACATGAATGGTGACCGGGATATAACTGATTGTTCAAGCATTAAACAACCCAAAATAAAATTTCCAGACCATTTTGAACCAACCATGTGTATGATGACTCTAAATTAAATAAAAATGGTTAACATTGTGTGAAATAATTTAACTACTACATCTCTTTTAACGTATAAAATGGATAGAATACACTTTTTTCATCGGAGAATTTTTTTAGTGCCATATGGGTGGTCATATTTTTGGATGAAACATAAATGGTGAACCCAACATAAATGATTGTAAAATACATTGAACTACCCAAAATCAATTATCGGGCCAAGATAAATGGAACACAGTTGTATCTTTTCCCTCAAAACAATTTTTTTGAATGAATTTTAATGGGACCTATGATTTTTTAGTAAATGAAATATAGGGTTAAATGCATTTAGTAGTACATCAAGCCAGTTTATTGATGATAAAAAATGTATTTTGAAAATAATTTATGATATATAGATTTTGAAGTGGGAGAGAAGTTATTCTTGGAAATATCTCCCTAGAATAATTTTATGTGACATTAAATGAAGTGAATACTAAGGTAAAATCTATCTTTCCCTTAGATTATATTGATTTTATCGGTATGGTTGATTATTTTTTAAATAAAACAAAATAAAAACCTTATCTTCACAATGTGATCCACGTATCTCTCTGGAGGAACATTATTGTTGATTGATCAGATATATTTAACACAAATGTCATACCATTATATCATGATCTCTTTTGTAAGGAATAAATTTTCTATATTTTTTATCTAATAGAGAAGGCGATATAGAATAAATAAAACTAAAATGGTCATTTTTTTAGAAAACCCATAAATTATAAAAACATATATGGGAAACATATGGTTTGATGAGGTATAAATTTCCTTATTTTCTTCTCTCAGAGTCATGCAATTTCATGGGAAAATTAATATAAAGGGGGTAGAATGTTCCATGATGAGAATTTATTATATATCTATCTTCAATAAATTTTATGTTTTAGTTGTATTAAATTATACCCAAAACAAAAATTACATGAATAAGTTTTATAAATTATATAATGATTCAGATTACAAGGATTTCCAATGAAATATAATTATCTAATACGGTTTCTAACACAGTTATGAATTACTATTAATCCGAAAAAACTATTCTGAAAATATTTTATTTAAGAGTATAGTTTTATCATGTATATTATATTTAAATCAAATATTATTTTATATAAAAAATCATTCAGAATATTTATCTATTGATTAATCAATAGAATATTAATCAATATAAAATCATAAAAATGTAAAAATGATTTTTCTTCAAAGAATCTTATTTATGTGTGCTTAATGTGTTTTTTATCATAAAAAATATTATTAATCACTATTTCGGATTTATTTTAATGAAATTTATAAATTATATAAAATAATTACATTAAAAATAATCTAATAATTTTCTATTAGTCATTGAATAAGAACTAATTCAATTTTATAATCAAAAATTTATTTTTCTAAAAATAGTTTTTTGTTGCATTTTTTGATCTTATATAATAACTAATTTATTACTAGTTTTCGAATTAAATATTTTAAAATTATTAAATATTTTTTTAAGTAGTATAATTTGAATAATTAAATTAGTTCATCATAATTTTATACCCTAATGAATAGTAAATATTGTAATTTTTATCATGGTTAGGGTTTAAACTGGTTCACAAGGGCTCAAATATTTCGATAGTGGTAAAAATATCACATTAGAATGATTAAATAATTTTGGTTGAAGATAATTAGACATTATATTATATTAAAATATTTTAATTCTATTTTTTTAACTTTCATATGAATGTGAATTTATTTTGTGTTAATATGTTAAGTAATTCCATCTCTGTCCCTCCCCTCACATATAAATGGAATGATATTCTCCTCTTATATTTGGAAAAAATTATTACTCTATATAAGACATTCCCTCACCAATCACCATATTATAATTCTTAAAATAATTATTAATCTCTAGTTATTATGTTAATGGCTTCCTAACAAGGGTTAAAGTGTATGCAAAATGAGGTCTCTCAATATAGAGGTAATCATTTTACCCCACCCATTCAAAGTTAATATCTTATTATATATCATCTAAATATAGTTTATCTATTTAAAAATAATTATTAATCAATAATAAATATAATTATATTTCATTATTAATTTTATATAACAATTTTTATATCTATTTCTCATCAAATAGAAATTACATCATCGGTGTGTGTACATGTGGCCTACTACGTCCCTGAGGCAATGCAATTTGATTTTAGTTTCCCCTATACATGGATGGTATTGATGATGAATGTAATTAATATATATGATATTTATAATTTAATTATGATCTCTTAATTGTGAATTATTGTTAAAAATTATTTTATTCAATACGCTGAAAAGTGAAAAACATCACACGTATGTATGTGTGAACAACCACCACCACGGCGATATATAATTTATTATTCATCATGATTTTATATGAATGGATAAAATGTTTTATATAATGAATAAATATTATATTACTTGAAAATTAATATTATGGATATGATAAAATCATTACCATGTTACAAGTAGTGGTACCACTGATCTCTAATTTAAATGGAAAACCAACAAATTCTCACTTGAAAATCCATTTTGATGAATAAATAATTAATAAAGGATTTAGAAACATTAATGAAATGATATATGGAATTATTTTTATGAATATGGTTCAAAATAATATTTATAATAAATAAATATTTATTATTTATGATGTTTAAACATGTATAATGCATGATAAGACTTGTGGTAAGTGGTTTATGTTATGATCTCATTTCTTTATCTAAATGTATATCGTACTTTTTTATTGAGGGAAAATTTATAGAACATATCTTTTAAAACCCACTAATTTTAATCTCCCATGTCTATTCCTGATGTTTTTAACTAATAGTTCTTGTTTCATCTCTTTGGTAATTTAAAAGGTGAATAAAATGTTTTTAAGAAAAACTTTCCCCATTTCCTCTTTTGTCAATATACATGTTCTTTCATGTACATGTTAAATAAATTTTAGTTATAAATGATATTTTATACCACGAAATTATTATTTGAATTAATTTTATACAATATTTTAATTTTCATTTAGTGAATTTATAATTAATTTTTACAACATTTTTTAATGATTTTATTTTTTAAATTTGACATAAAGTGTGAAATGATTTTGTTTAAATTTACTGCACTATCGGTTTTTTCCATCCATTAATAAATATTATTTTATTTTATGATTAATTATTTTTTTCTATGGTTCTATTCAAAAAAAAAATATTTTCCTCAATATTCATGGATTTTTATAACATTTAAAAATTCTATGGGACATTTTTTCTTTATATTCAAAGCATATATTAATTAATTTTATAAATAAAATTTTACATATACATTTTTATCCTTATATGGTTCATATATTTAAATTGGGATATAATAATATGATTCCATCCATATTACTATAGAATTTATAATGATGATGATCTTATGATGGTTCCACGAAGTTTAATTCATTATCATAGTTTAATAAAGCTATGATATATTAATTAATTCTTTTAGGATGCCATCAAATTTCATTATGTGGATAGTTTATTATTATATGATAATTAAATTTAAAAAAAAACTATTTATAATTTTTTAGTTATCCTATGATGATATTGTTAATGTTTTGTTATCTTATAGAACACATAAATATGGTTTTAATTATGTGACTGGTGGCCCCAAAATTAAATATCTATTCTATTGTTTATGTAATGAATGCTATATCATAATATAATATGTACTAACATGGAGAGTTATCTTATTTATGTGATGAAAATTTTCTACTTTGATTGGATTTGGAGTAAACCATGACCAAGGAAATGATAGATGAGTGGTGAACTGAATCCACTATGATATCCTTGGATGTACATCATGACTAAGTAAATTATTTCAGTGCATATTTATTCTTTACAATTCTATATCTTAATCTTATTAAATGTTATAGTGGTTGACGGTTTATTATTGATGGTTTCACACTCTTATGACTTATGTATTTTGTACTGACAATACAATTGGCCATGATTCATGATTCATAATATGTGATATATATTGTTTGACATTATTATGTTATGATCATGTATTCATTACCTTAACCATATATAATCATCATTTTGGATCATTTATTTATATATCATATGTTTACCCTTACTGAGAATCAGATCTCACCCATTATTATTTTTCCATTCCCAAGGTTATGAGAAATGGTTCTTATTAGGTTATATCTAAGAAGTCTACTATTTGAGAAGAACATTATGGGAGATCATAAAGGTAGTTAATGAAATGACATCATTATGTATCTAGTCCTGAAATTTCAAAAAAAATTATTGATTTATTGTGTTTATTTTTATGAGATTTATTAATTATTGATATTAAATTATGTTTAATTTTTCTATGTAATGCTTGGGATCACTCATTTAATAACAATGGGATCAAATAGAGAAGGTGAATAACTCATTTACACAACCCCTTATTCTATAATTTTAATTATGGTACATGTTGTATGCCATTTTTGCGATATTGATATATAATATAAAGAATCGACGGGGAAATACTTATATTTATATAAGGAAAAATCTCTTAGTATGACATGGATACTAGCTGAGGAGAGACAGATATGAGTTTTATTTTATTATATTGTTGTTGATTCCATAAATATGGAACCAAGATTTTATTTTTTACATTTATAGGATATATACTACCATGAGTGATCATATGGGGTATGTGGAGGCTTTGGTGGGTGTGGTCAGGTCACCCTCACTACAAGGTATTTTCATTTGAAACCAATTCATATTTGGATGGAGTATCCCATGTGATTTTGTAAGTCTCACTAGGTTAAATAACCATATAGGGGGGTGAATCAGTGTATGGTAGATTAAAACTAATGTCTCTTTAGATATTGTTTTTTCACTAAACAATGCACTCTTTTCTCCTACTTACATAGTAATTTATGAAGAAAATTGAGATCATGCATGGCACACAACGATTTTTATTGGTTCACCCTCACCGAGCTACGTCCAAGGAGCATACACCATCAATGTTCCAATGTACCAAATCCAATAAGGCTCACATAAAAAATAAAATGTTTAGGATATATCACTTCTATGTAGAGGCTCACTGCCTTTACAATTTTGATAGTCCTATCATTTCTTTCCTAATCATCACTCTCTATTTCTCATTCGAGGACTCACTACTATAAGAAAGGATAGATATATTCCTATTCCATTTATTACTACACTATAAGTGATCCAAACACAGTTTATGGACCATTAGGTCCATTAATTGTAAGTACTAATTAAATCCTCATTTGTAGATAGATGTCTATTAATGTTCCACTTTCATCTAATTTATGAATACCACTTTACCATAGTTTACAGGGAAATAATTTTTTAATCACTTTTGTGGTGATCAATACCTTGACGAAGATCAACTATTTCATAATGGTCCAACAGACTTTTTGAATCATCCTCATTCACAAATATCTAATAATCTTTATGAAGAACCTTCCATTTGTGAACCTCACATAGCCTTCACAATGAACACAACATTCTATCATCTTTTTATAGCCTACGTGAACTCCCTTACAATTAAGATGCTCATGAAATTCAGTTGGCTATCGCATCCTTCATAGACTAACTTGATTTTTCAATTCTCAAAACATTCAGTTGGCTATTATTGCCATCACACAGTTCCTCGCATGAACCACCTTCATGAACCAGCATTGAAAATCCAGAGCCTGTAGGAATTTTTTCAATTCTCACTAGTTTTATCATGGGGGAAGAGGCCGATTTAGAGACATTTACACTAATTCTAGAAGCATCCATCCACATCAACAACATTTTGTGATGCTCCCTCATATCTGTCATGAGGATCCATTTTTCATGAATCTCCATGGAATTTTCTCGATTGCAATGCCTAGCGTAGTCGAGAAGATCTCCATCAAAACCTTGATGTTGTTTGAGATACTTGTTGTAAGCACTATGCTCTATTTAAAAACCATCACCCCTTCATGAAAAAACCTTATCAAAATACAATATTTTTAAAACTCGTTGATTTTATATATTTTCAAAATGAATTCAAGGAAGTCCATCTTTTGTTATGTTAGCTAACCTTTAAAATTTTTACCCAGATCTTTTTTCTAAAACATGGAAACAACATCACCATGTTTACAATATTTTTTAACTACTTCCAAAGAATCCATTCGTTTATCATGGATCCTTTTCAATATATCATGTCAATAGTATTTTGAGACTTCCACAATATTACTTGGAAACCTTCTTTGTCAACAAACATAATCATCCCAAAATGCATCAATGTTTCATTAAGGTATTTTTCGTAATAGTTTTGATATCAGGATAAATTTTCCTCGTGTAATTATATTTAACATTATGTTGTGTTTAGATACTGTGTTATTATATCTGTATAATAGAGCGAAAGAATCAATATTTTTCAGGGTTTGAATGTTAATCATGATGTTCTTCGATACACGCAAGGAAAATCCATAGAGGGTATGATCCATTCGAGTTATGGACCTGAGGATAAAAAATGGTTGTTTTTTAGATCTATGAAATTATTTATTTATTTTGAGTATTTCATGTGAACATATCACTATATTTTTTTTATTTATGGGGTTTTTTGGGAGTAACCTATTGAGTAACATATTCACACCCTTCATGGGCCACCATTTCCATAGGGATACCAAAAATAGACACACAATTTATTGAAGAAACATTATATGGAACAATATTAATCTACAGGGTTGGCCTATATGTGTACATGGATATAGAGTTGTGGTTTGTGAAATTATTAATCTAAACTTATTTAAACATAGAGAGGGGAGGGCTGATTCAATTATATATTTCTTTTAGTTTTTAAAAAAATTCATCTCCTTCGGTTATTGAGAAATTTCATTGATATAAAACAAAATAAACAAACCAACAAAAGCACAATTATTTAAAATTATCAATACTCAATATGAGTATCTAGTCCATGGTAGGGTGTAGAATTAATACATGACCACAAATACCCTAGAAAACAATATTTTGGTGGTTTATAGTAAGAATGGACAATACATCACTTGGTTAGCATTGTATTCCTTTAATAGTGCATGTTCTCTACGCATATATAATATTATAAAATAATATATCGAAAAAATAATAAACTCAATCACAAAAAAAATTATATGTTTTCAATGTTTTTCTTCAACTTTATTCACAATTTCTTTATTGAGATTTATTTTTAATTTGCTTCACCTTCATGTACAGTAGTGAGAAATAAATTACTTTTCAACATTATTGTTAAGAAATGTTTATATGAAAATATCTGTCAAGTAAAATTAGTCTATTATCCACAATTTGATACTTTATGTCTCGTATATCATATGGTTTGTTCCAACTAATTCTATATTAGTCATATCCTCACATCACTCTATTTATTTGATACCACATGATATGAAGAATTTATATGGTATCACTCAATCTGTTGCTACTACATATGATTATTCAACCAAATATATCATAATAAATTCATTCAACACCACACATAATCTAAAATTAACTCAAAAAATATATATATTTGACTATCATCATCACATTTTTCTTTCATTATGTAAGAAATATTTCTCAGATAATTTAGTGAGAATGTAAAATAAAAAATAAGAATTTATCACATAAAATTTTGATTATCCTACTCAAATAATTCTATATAAATATATATATGAAAATTATAATATATAGGAATCAAAACTGATTAAACTAAATTCGTAATATATATGTCATAATGTTCATCAAACCTTCTACAAATATATGATAGAATCATAATTATTCCTTCGTGATTAATATAGAATTTGATGATGATAATAATATCTCCTTAATTAATGCATTTATAGAACATTGTAGTGTTTCATAATATATTTCCATTACAACTTATTCAGAAAATCGATCTCTTATAGTTTTTGGTTTCATGTTTCTTTATAATAATATTCTTCCTCCATCACATCATTTTTCAAGGAATTTTTTATCCACCCTCCAATTTTATTTTCATGAATCTTCCTTCATCCATTGGGTTAAATAGTGTTTTATGGTTTTATATAATTAGTAATCCCTTAGAAGTTATATGTGTTTTATATGTATTTTTTACTTCATCAAATAGTTGATAATTATAACACTCATGGACATCTATCCAATTAGTTTTTCAAGAAACATTTTCCGAATGAGATTATTAGAAAACCTATATCAAATCAACATGCTTAATTTACTCTCAAAAAGTAGTTTAATTTTCTTCATCGTATTTTTACATCTATATCTGATAGAATTTGTACGTATCTTCAACCAATAAACCATCAACATAAACTCTCTTTGTTCTGAAAAAATAGTTCCACCTATTTCCACCAACTTTTTCATTTTAATAAATTATCTAGGATCACGAATATCATAATATAAATAAAATTCCTAGATATTACAATATTATTGAATCACTGACTTATTTTAATTTAAAAACAACTATTTTGGTAATATAAATATAAATGAAATATGATAATCAGTTTGTTCCACAATCTATCCAAGCACTTCATACCAATGAACATAATCTTCTAGACTCAATATATTTTCCCCGATTTTTTGGTATCCATCCTTTCAAATTGATATGTAAGGATGAATAATGGTATGTGATTTATGTTAGACAATTAAAGATAATTATTATTAAATCCTTATTTAAACACAGGAAACTTCTTTAAAAATAATACCTCAATGAATCTTGGTGCCAAAAAACCCCCTGGGTATTTTTTTTCAAATAAGGTATATTAACCACTGTGACTCTGATAATAATGAAACAAATTAGTATCTAATAGCTTATATCCTACATGATAATATATAGTGTAGAAAAAATAACCATTTAATAAAAATACCATGTTATCTTTTATAAGTGATTTAGGAAACTTTTCACAAATATTACATTCCCACATCTTTGTAATAAAATATTAAAACATAAATTTTCAGACATATTTCATTCTTACATCATAGAAACCTATAAGAAACAACTTCCAAATACAAAATCCAAAAAATATAAAAGTAGTTCACACATGATGAAATCATATATTCCCCCTTTTTTACTAAACACATCAAATATATGATCTATTGTGAAAGGTAAAGTGCAAGCCTATGGGTATATTTATATTACATATTATCTCACCATTTTAGTACAATATCCATATATAATATCTGAGAGGGGAATGAAATCATATACCTTAACCTTGCAATAAGGAAGTTAGACACCTGATATGAGTGTCAGTTTATGAAATGATTCTTCAAACAATAGCTTTGTGAATATGTCAGTAACATTATATGGTACAAGAGAAAACTCAAATATTAATTCATTTTGTTATGCATGTTCCTTTATGAAGTGATATTTAATATAAATATTCTTATAATGAGATTATATCACTACATTTTTAATGGAATTTATCACACTTTGATTATCATGAATCAAAAGTTGAGGCAACATCACATTAGCCAACAATTATTCTAATTGTTGATTCATACATATTAACATTGTTACTTATTGAGTGGATACAACATACTCATCATAATATGTACTAAGAGTATCTATGTTTTTTATTTTTTATGAAAACTTGCACATCATATTACCAGGAGGAATACTCTAGTAGATGTGGATCTTATCCCTTTGAGACAACCTATACAATTTGTATTTTTGAAACTAATTATATCATTATTTCTAATGTTGTCATATTTTAACATGTAACAAGATATTTCTTTTTTATATATGGATATAATATTTTCATCTACTATATGAAACTATCTTATATTACTTTTATACTATAGGAAATGTGTAATAGCATACACTAAAATATGAATTTATGATATAAAATATTAATAATATCCAATTATTTTTCTAAATATGTTATTATCAACATCCCACTATTTTACATCATTTAATGGCATTAATCCCCATAAAATGGGTATTGAAAGGTTCTTTGAATCATAAATTGATAATTTATTATGGGGTTCCTTAACATACCTCTCTTGAGAAAGTTAATTTTATTTCTTATTCTGAGATATTTTCCAGAAAATAATATTTTCATCTCTCTTATAATGGATATTTTAAAAAAATCATTGTCCCCTAAAAAATAATTTCAAAAACATATTAATTTTTCCAATTGAATATTATATTTTTAACATAAATAAACATATTGATAGAAAAATATTGATTTTATTTAATATATCTGTTTTTATCATTTCCCCCCTTCCTAAAATTCAACTTCATTAAGAATGTATCAGATTTATAATACGAATCCCTTGGAGATTTATTTAACTCATAAAAATAATTTTTTAGAATTCACACATTACTCTCATCATGACCAATCATGTGTCTACCCAATGTTTCATTGTAATATTTTTTGTATCATACTCTCTATTATGAAAATTTTACAAGACATCTATCTTGAATATTGTGTTTAATTGGTCTGATGTGATAAAATGAAAGATTGTTATAATTTTAAGTCAAATACAATGAAAAATGTCTCATCAAAATAAATTCCTTAAAAATATCAGTAGAAAATATATTCTATTTGTGACAAATTTCATATTTCTTCACATTTTTCATTTAACTCGCCATGAAAATCCAATTTTTTCAAATCAAATTCGTATTTCACGTTTTATATATAAGTTCTCATGTCTCATAATTATTAATAAAATATCTCACATAATTCATTGAAATAATCATATATTAATGATCTAAATATACTCTTACATCTCTTGGCTCGACATATTAATATAAATAAGTGTGATTAACTAAAATTGTTGTTCTTAGGGTTTGAACCTCCTTCACTTGAAATGAAATGAAATTTTTGACCCCAACAAGCTTCCTAAACCACATATGAGATTAAAATAATATTTCCTCATCGCATGAAATAGAATATTGAAAATATGCAGTATGTAAAGATTCAATATTATAACCAGTGTTAGGAGTGCTTTCATGATGATTAATAGAAACCATTTAATGTCTGCTTTCTCTTTTATAATTGATTTACTATGAATCATTTCTGTCAGAATATTATATGAAATACACTTATCTAGAGTAGAAAATCATTCATATTACTTTAGTATATATCCTTTTTCATATAATATTGAGAAGCTAGCTAATAATGTTTCCCTCAACACCTTTTTAATTAAACATCTCATTATTCTCACCCATGAAAATGATAATGAAGTGAATTCCAAACAACCTTAGGTATTTCAAAATTGTGTTTGAATTGTAAAAAATATCTTAAGGACTTCTATCATTGTTTATCCTATAAAAACATCTATTCTAAATATTAAATTATATTGTACTAGATTTCATCCAGAATATTCCATTATTATCTAATTTAATTAACATAGTTCACGCCATCACAACCAAACATATATTTTTATTTTCAAATATGGTTGTATTGTGGTTTGTATGGTTCTTTTAATATATAAAGCATGTTAGTAATTTAAGGATAGTATTTAAAATAAAAATTTTATATTAATCACCATTCTCAGTTTGAATATTATTTGTAGGATAATCACATTAATTTTCAACAGTTCTTGTAAAAATCATAAACACTATGACAACCTCAAATTTATTTTTGAAAAAAAATACATGTAATGTGAGTAAAATCTTCAATAATGGAATATAATGTACTTATCTTCCTTGGTTGAGTATTATTTATTAGACTCATATATATAAAAATGCATAATCCTTATGTGATGAATTTAATGGCCATCTAAATATATTTAGTAACTTCAAAGTTAATACCCTAAAATTATGAAGATGGGTTATTGGGTTTCTACACATTATTGATAAATGTTATATTATTTAGTTAATAATTTAATGAAATCAATCAACCTATGAAATATAGTAGAACAACATTCAGTAAATTAAATGGAAAATATTATATTTATAACATACATAACTTTAAGTAAAAATTATACTTATTCACATTATATGGTTAGGGAAGTGAATGTTATTTATAGATATCTTATTTTATATAATATTTCATTATATATTAAATCTAAAGGAAGATGATGGATGGAAAAATTATAAAAATATACTAAATTTTGAATAATTCATGTCAAAGGATAGTAAAATAGATTAAAAAATTAATGTTTTAGAAAAATCACATTACAAATAATAAATATGATTAATCATTTTAGATAATCAAAAAATAATTTTTTTATAAATATATTAGAAAAATAATTTCCATTATAAAAAATAAAAATATATAGATATGGTTTCTTATATATTGAAAATTTTCATAGAAATATTTTACAAAATAGATAACATTATATAGATATTTTAGAAGACATTTCTGAAATATTCAAATTAACAATTCCCTATAAAAAATTACATCAAAAAAATTTAAATCATTTGAAATAATTTACTTTTAAAAATCAATAATTTATAATAGATCTTTTATATAAAAATATAATTATCAAAATAAATGTGACATGGATGAAAAAACATTTTATTTGGAAAGGATGGTAAATATTTTTAAGATTTTAGATAATTAATTTTTAGAAAACCCAAAAATAAAAAGTGAGTCATATTTTGCATTCAAATATATTAAAATAGAATTATGGGGATCATATAAAATAATTCATATTTTTTTATTCAAATTAATGGGATAAAATTTATGAAGGAGAAAATATAAACTCCAATGAAATGATCCTTTTCAATGAATGTGATTTATTCAACACAATTGAAAAATATAATTTTATAAGCAGTTTTATCATGGAAGATAATATCAATGAATTTAATTAAATTTTTAGAAAAGTAAAAATAACATTAAAAATTTATTTTAAATTATATAAGGGTTTTATAATATCATAATCAAATAGATACATTATATCTGAAAGATAAAGAATTTTAATTTAGAAAACATGTATGGCTCAAGAAAGAAATAAAGAATAACCCCTTTAATTACAGAGATATTGAAATCAAACTTATAAAAATATGAATGAAATGAATTTTATAGTTAAATGAATCAAACAATCACAATATACACCATATAAAAAATTATGTGGATTATATAAATATATCTCAAAGAATAAATCTAAGGAAACATTCTACTACAACCAATGAAATATTCGTGTAAAATCCCATAATGGATATGATTTTAAATGAAAAATTAATCTAATTGAATAATTAAAATATCGTGATAGGAATTATTAAATTGAATTTAGATTCACTATTCAATTTAAATCATTCTGTGTAATCAGAAATATGCCTTAATGGGTGAGAATTTCAGACAACAAACTATAACCTTGTATCATAAGATCCATTAAGGATCATGAATCTCATATATAAAAAAATACATGTATTAATCACCTATTTTAGATAATTATTCATAAATATATATTTTGTTATTAATTACTTCTTATTATTCTCCCATGTATATTTGTTCGTAATTATATATTTTCAACATTGGGTATCAAAAATCATGTTTTTATGAACGCTTTTTTATAACAGAGTTCTTTTTATCATAATGTTATCATAGTAATTCATTACCATATCATAAATGAAACTATAATTTATGTTTTATAATTACTTATAGTGATATAATCTCATTATATATTATTTTGTGTTATAGTCTTTATAGATAAAAATTGAGATGAACATGTTTCTGTGTTTTTTAACAAATGGGAATTGGTATATAAATTAATGATTTTATTATTTACATTTTCAGTCCAAAACCATCATTAAATATTAATTTTCCTATTTATATAATTTATTATTGATAATAATGTTGTTATTGTGATCTATAATGTTATTTTATATCATTTATCAAGTAGGTTGCTAGATTAACCCAAACATGAACATACTATAATTGATGGATGGTTATGGTTTCAAAATTTGTTTTTATTAGAAATAATTCCATTATTACAAAATAATAATGATATTATTTATTTAATATTTATTTTTTCAATCATATAATAAGTGTGTTTAATAAATAAGAATGATACATTTTTTAAAATGATAAAATTTACCTCATATAGGTTGTAGTTCGCACATTGCATAGTAAAAATTTTCATTTAGCAGAGAATGAGAAAAAATGAAGGTGTGATATAATTTATGTCAATAGAAATATATTTACATTTCAACAACTTTATTTTTCAGTTTCACCTATACATTGAGTGAGAAGAAAAGATAGTGAGACCAATAAATCATTGTTTCATGGAGGTGTTATTCAATACAATGCATGAATATTGATTTCAATTTTAATATTAGAAATGGGGAAATGCTGAAAATATCTATTCCCATTAAATATTAGATTTATGTATTGAAAAAAAATTATTTTATGATATAGTAATTTTTAAATTATGTTTTTGAATTTAATATTAGAAGAAAAATAAATATATAAAAAAGAGTATTTTCATTATACACTTTGGAATTCCATTGGAGGACCCCATGAAAATAAAGGCCTTAGATAAACATATTTTGAAACTATTATCAATTAAAATTAATAAGGTCATAGTGAATTCAATTAAGGACATGTTTTAAAGTATATCTAATTTTTTGTGTTGTCTTGTAGGGGTATTTTGAGATTCTTTTGATATGTGATGAGAATGAAATTTTTATAATTATTTCAAATTTATATAGAGTGATAAAATATTTCACATAACATGAAGACTCCCAAATGGATAATAAAATTTATAATTCTACGAGAAGTTCATTTAATCGTTAAAAATTCATTTTCACACTTGTTTGAAAAATTATTTTAAGTACTTTAGTCTTATAAATTTAACTTTTACCATTTTTGGTTTTATCATTATAACAAATTATTACCTAAGTAATTTATATATAATTACTAAAAAAATTTCTTATGAAATAATTATTAACTAAGTACTACCAATTTAAAACCCAATTTATTGTATTAAATTTCTATGTATAAGACAAATTAATTTTAACGTTACCACTTGTACGAAGAAAAAATCCATTTTCAGAAAGACAAATGTATTTCTAAAATTAAAATTATATTTCTAGGGTAAAATTATTAGTGACAATAATTTTCATGATATAATTGTTTATAATATTAAAAAAATGTTGTGAAAATCCGTCACGGAATAATTGAATCAGGTTTTGGTTGATTGTGTGTTTTGACAAAGCGGATTTGTTTGGTAATATAGAGGGTTTCCATAGTGAGTTTTCATGTTCCAAATATATTGTTGACAACCTCTGACGACAAGGAAATATGATAGTTTAATGGTCATTTTAGAAGAGGTACAGAAAGAATACATATACGGTGGCACCATTTTCTATTGTTTGGAAATTATTTTGGACTCAAAATATTGAAATGGATAAATGTTTTTTTTGGAAGAGGATGTTAAGAAGAAGATGCAAGGTTGTTTGGAAACATTCATATCAGTAATGTCTCAGGAATAGAACATTGAATGATGGAAAGGCATGATGTGTGTGAAAGAAAAATTCATTCCCAATGAGATTTCAAATGGGGTTTTGCACGCCCAGGTAGGAACATGCGCAACATGTTGAATCTTCCATAGATTGTTCATAAACGCCTATATATAAGAGGTGACCCCCCTTATTGAAAAAAAAACAACACTTCAAGAGAATCTGGGATCTGGATCGCATAATAATTTTATACAATGGGATTTGAACGAAATATTTTGAGTTGTGTGCAAGATAAGTATTTTGTGCGTAAGATTTGAGTTACATGTAAGATTGAAGTTGCGTGAAAGGGTTGTTTTCTGAAAAAATTGGAAACTTGTGTGCAAGGAATATAATCTTCACACAACACACGGTAAGGGTTGTAAAAAATATTTGAGGTTTCAAAAGTATCTTTGGTAAAGCTGTATTAATTAGTGTATGAAAGTGGGACATCAATATATAATCTAAATATAGTATATGATAAATTGATTAGATATATTGAAACGACCTAAAATTCTATAAACTATGAGTGAATATTATAAAGATGTAGTGAGAACACATCAGTTGAGAGAGAAGTCAGTTTTCAAATTCTGATTAGTTTTAAACTGGGAGTGATAATGAGTTTACTCCAAAAATTGTAAATTGCAGTTTTCTTATAGTGGATTTGGTACATTGGAACATATCTAGTGTATGATCCTTGGACATAGCCCAATGAGGGTGAACCTAGTAAAATTGTTGTATTCTGTGCATGATTTAATATTTTTTCAAACTCTGAAATGAGAATGAGAGAAAAGAGAGTATTTTGAATAATGAAACACGATCAACAGATGAAACTATATTAATCTATTATACCCTGATTCACCCCCTCACAAGGTATCTATATGAGTGGACCTTAACATTTGTATCAAAGTGAATATGATATCATTATTTCTCTATCAAAAGCGGTCACCAATGATAATGGGGTTCTTGATATTTGAGAATAATTTTTAGTTATGGAAGAATATTATGAAACACTACTTCTGATCTTTTGTAATTGATATGTTTACAGGAACGATTCCTTGCATCTCAACTGACGTCAATAGTAGTGCATTTTGTGAGGCTGAAAGAAAGGAACATAATGTTGATGCTAAGGGAATCAATGCATTAGGGGGAGCCCTATCCAATATTATCTATAATAAGGTGATGTCATAGAAAACAACACATACTGTGTTGGAAAACTATTGAATATATATGAAAGAGATACAAAGTTCATTGAGAGAATGATGCATGTTCTATGGAAAAATTATGAAGATCCTCGAATGAACCTGAATGAGACTATTGATTCATTATTTGATAAGGTAAATATTGTCATGGAAGACATGTGGGGTCTTGGAGAAGTCATTGAAGAAATAAGGCTCGTGAAGCACATCTTGAGTAAACTTCCACCTCGGTTCAATATGAATGTTTCAATTTTGGATGATAATGTTCTAATAGAGCTGACACTAGATAATTTTCATAGTAACCTCGTAAGATATACAATGATAAATTATGACAATGATGATATCGAAAAGTGTAAATACTAAGAGTTTTCTTTCAAGGCAATGATGAATCTTCCCATTTAATATTATCAGGAAGAGAAAGAGGCAAACAGGGTGATGTCATACGATCCTTAAAATCTATAAAGAGAAAAATAAAAGTTCAAGGGGAAACATACACTATTATGTTTTTTATGTGGATCGATGCCCCAAAAATTTCTGTTAAGATGATGAGGATGAAGATGAAATTCCCATAAAGAATTCATCTACCTATGTGGATGGAAATAAATAGTTCAAGAGAAACTTATTTAAGAAAAAGTATCCTATTTCACATGAATGTGATAGTTCAGATGAATCTATGGTTGAATATGTTAAATAGATAGAGAACCGTAAAGATCATGGAAAAATTTATATGGTGGAAGTTGTTGGTAGAACTCTGGAAAATTTTGAAACCAATGTTGATGAATAATAATATGAAGGAAGAGTTGATATAGAGGCTTAATTATAAGAAACTCTTAAGGGGATATATGTTTATAGAGATAAAACAATGAAATCAAACAATGTGGTTCATGATGAAAAAATCAAGATGAACAAATTGGATTAAGAGAATTCTATGTTTATGGAAGAAATTTAGAATCTCATGTCTTTATTTGCAGTGGACTCGGAAAGAGTTAGTGAGCACAGACACATGGTTTAAGAATATAGAAGTGAGATTGATGGTTTGAATAACTCAATAAAAGATCAAATCGAATGCATTAATGAATGTGAAGAAGAATTTGTCTTTATGTGATGAAAAGTTAAGGATAAAAAAATAATAATGACCCCCATTGTGACATTATGAAATAATATCATTCAAAACATAGAAATGATAGGATTGGAGTATAAAGGTCAATCATAATGAATGAAATAGTCAAATCTAAGTGATAATGATCGTATGTGGATTCTTCAGAAAAAGATATGAGTCATTGATGAAGTCAGATCGTAAGCACCTTCTCTATCATTGAATGTTGATCTTGGTACAAATTAGAATCAGATGATTCACCAATCCCAGGGTATAACCAGTGGAATCGATGTAATGCTAAGGAATGTACCTCACATCTAGTTCTATTTCTATCGAATAAAAGGACACTAACAAAATGTATGTTCCATAGTTAAGACATAAAAAAGGTCACAAGAACAACAGAATAGTCCCAACCTAGCTCACTGTAATAGAATATATTTCAAGGGACATTTTTTGTGTGTGGAGGATTTGCGATCATTTCTATATAATGTACATCGACCATGTAGAGGAATGTACCAATGTAAAAACATAGTGGTTGCAAGTAGAAAATCAATAAATGAAGAGGTGGGCTTAAAAATAAAAATTTATTTACGGCACTATTGGATGATTCTAGTCCATCATACTCTAAGTAAGATCAAGATTTACAATATATACAACGTGTGAAGATAAAAAACAAGGATCAATAAGAAGATATCTGAGAGGGAAATTGTTGCAGAAATTTTTCTTAGAGCATCGTACAATTCTGGTTTACGGATCATAGACAGTGGTTGCATATGCCACATGATATGTAATAAGGATCTTATTACATGCATAAAATATGACAAATAAATATTTCTCAGGTTTATAAATGATGAAAGACTGAATATTGTTAACTCGGGAATGTCCAGGATTGGGGAAAAAGAAGTGAGAGGTGTGGATGTCTTGGTAGTAGAAGGTCTCAGTCACAATTTTAATAGCATTAGTCATATATCTGACATATGGAATTCTATATGATTTACTAAAAAATTTGTATCATCAAAGGAATAAATGATGAATTTTTCCTACAGGGAAAAAAGAATAAGGGAAAAATCTATCATTTGAGTGGAGAAGAAGATATGTTCATTTTGTCTAGAGAGGAAGAGAACAAGGTATGGCATTAACGACTGGTTCTTCTATGGCAGCAATAAATAGAAGATTTGAAGATGTTTAATGCTACTAGAGACCTCCCTAATCTATCACGTGGTCATACACATATGTTATATTATTTCCATCATGGGAAGATTATCATATATACATAAAAATAAAAGGAAAATAAGTCAACAAGAATGCTTGAGTTGGTGCTTGTAGATGTTTTTGGACCAATCTCACCAAGATCCATTGACGTGAAGAGATATTATGTTCTTTATATTGATTAATAAAGTAGAATGGAATGGTTATTTGTCATTTATCATAATTATTATGTGTTTATTTGAATAAAATAGAATCAGAGGGAATCCAAAAGGATGCTTGGGCCTAAAATTCTAATGTTTAATACTAATAATAGTACAAAATTCACAAATAGTCAAGTGAAAGACTATCTTGAGAAACACGGGATAATGCATCAAGTTTCTTCAGTGATAACTCCTCAACAGAATGGAGTTGTTGAAAGGAGAAATCAGATAATCAACAACATGGCTAAAATAATTCTTATTGAAATAGACCTTCAGGATAAATTTTATAAGGAAGCAATATTGACATCGATCTACATTTCTAATAGGGAATTGTTATGTCTGAAGGAAGGAAAGAATCTATATGAGATGTGGTACAGAAAGAATCCAATAGTGAAATACTTTTAAATTTTTGGATGTTAGTTATTTATTCTCAACAAAAAAACATAGGAAATTTGAGTCATGAAGAGATTATTAGATATTTTGTGGCTACTCAAGAAAAATAAAATTATATAAATGCATTAATAAGAATCTAGGAAAATTATTTGAGAGAAATGATGTCACTATAGTGGATAATGAATAAAATATTAAGAAAAAATAAACAATTTTCTGATGAAAGTGATGAAGTGGTAAGAAAATCAAGGGGAGTAGAAGTGGTAGATTCTGAATCAAAAGAAGTTACTTACGATGAGCAAGAAGATTTGTGGTCTATATTTGTAAAGAAACCAAAGAATTGAGCTAAAATAGATATGAAAAATATCATTGGGTATAAAAAAGTGCATGTTAAATCATGAAGAAATAATTCATTACAGCAAGCATCTTTCTTATCTCATATAGATCCTAAATTTTTTTCTGATGTAGCCAATCATTAAAACACTATTCAGACTATTAATGAAGACCTAGATCATATTGACAATAATTGGACATGGTAGATTGTTTAGAGGCCAACATATAATAATTTCATCAGGACTAAATTGGTCTTTCATAATAAAATGAATGAATATGGCTCAGTGATTCAAAACAAACCATGACTAATGTAGAGAGGTTACTCCTAGATAGTGTTTATTGAAGTCGATGATAAATTTTCACCTATTTGAAGGCCAGAGAAAATCAGATTTTTTCTATCCATTTTAGTGAAATGGATGTTCAATTTTTTCTATATGGATGTCAATTTCGACATTTTTTAATGTTTTTTAGAAGGAGAAGTGTATATTGATCAGCCAGATGATTTTATCATTCATGAATATTAGAACAGTGTTTTTCGACTAAATAAGGCTATATATGTTTTGTAGAAGGCACTTAGAGAATGGTATTCAATACATGATCTGTTTTTGAAGAATCTTTGTTTTCAATGTGGGGGATTTGATTACAATTTATATTTTAATAATGATAGTAATAAATGGATGATAGTTTTGGTGTATGTTGGTGACATAATCATTAGTGGATCAGATGAAAGATAGTGTAGACAGTTTTCTAAATTTTTGAAGAGTTCGTTTGAAATGATAATAATTGGTGAATTGACATTTTTCGTTGGTTTACAGGTCACACATGATGGAATGAAACATTCATTTCTCAATAAAAATATGTCAAGTATGTTTTGATAATTTTCATAATGGTAAATTCTAAGGAGATGCAGGCTCACGTTTCTACCCAGAAAAAACTATCAAAAGATGATTATGGAAAGGAAATTAATATCCATAAATAAAATCAATCTATTGGATTTTTACTATACTTGATATCAACAAGACTTGATGTGTTTTGTGTAAAATATTTGAGGTTTCCCAATATATTTGTGGTAAAGTTGTATTCATCAATGGATGAATATTGGACATCAATAGAGAATATACATATAGTGGAGGATGAATTCATTAGATATAATGAAAGGACCTACAAGTTTACAAACTATTATTGGATATTCGGAAGAATAAGTGTACTCAGATCATTTGAGAGAGAAGCAAGCTTTCAAATT
Source organism: Viscum album (assembly GCA_963277665.1). Lineage (NCBI taxonomy): Eukaryota > Viridiplantae > Streptophyta > Magnoliopsida > Santalales > Viscaceae > Viscum > Viscum album. The sequence continues at coordinate 1,198,451,526 of OY728141.1, read as the reverse complement.
GTGATTGGATATAAACCAGGGGGAAGAGTGAGTTTACTCCAAACTTTGTTAACAACAATGTGCTTTTAGTGGATTTGGTACATGGTCGCATCATCGGTATATGCTCTTGGATGTAGCTCAGTGAGGGTGAACTAAGTAAAATTGTTGTGTCCTATGCATTCTTTATGATTTTTTCATACTCTCTAATGGTAAAGAGATAGAAGAGAGATTTGTTTAGAATGAAAAATGATCAAAAGGAAAAATTGTTTTAATATGTCATACACTGAATCACCCCCTCTTAGGGTATCTAGCCTAGTAGAACAAATAGTAAATAAGTATCATATGGATTTAATATCAATCGAATACCAATTTTTACCAAAATAACATTTAATTTAAAGAAAATAACAAAACCAGTTTTATATTGGAAAATATTAAACCAGTTGTTAAAAATATGTTTTACTAATTCATTATTATATTTTAAAATATATATTTCTTCCGTATAAATACAACTCATTTATGAAAAATGTTTTTTTATTTTTTATAGTATACTTACTTCCTAAAATAGTTTTAGACAATACAATTTTAGTAAAAACTGTACCTTTAAAAACTCTCCTAAAAATTAAATTATTTCAAAAAAATATAATCCTAAGATAATTTTGAAAATAAAAACTCAAAATTTTAGTTCATTTTATATTATTAAAATTATAATTTTTTGTATTTTTTTTAATTAAACTAACTTATTGAAATAAAAATTATTTTTATCAAAAAATCATTTTTTAAACATCAAGAATGTCTAATCATATTTCATATTAATATATAAATAATTCAATGATGAAATATTAATTTATAAATCATAATATTACCCATTTTAATAATTTTTTAGTTATGATCAATTTTATTTATTTCTGTAAAATGAAATACCATTTCTATTTTCCTTCAAAACCCTTCATTTTTAAAATATTTATCAACAACAGATAATACTCTCTAATTATTTTTATTTGTTATTATAATTTTATTTACAAATGATTATATTATTCGTGAAATATTATCATGTATTAGTTTATTTTTGTAGGGTGTTTCTCTAGTTAAATGTTTTGTGTTACAAATGTTAGTTAAGATAATATAATTTTAAAATGTTTAAAATATGGAGTCATTACATTCTACCATTAAAAAAACTTATTCATACAATTATTTATTAATCATTGATGAATATAGTCATGGGTAATCATAAAATATTTATTTTTTTGTATAAAACATATAAAATGACCTAAATATTACTCTAGGAAATATTGAGTTCCTTACATATCCTCGTATCACATTAATCATTCATACAATCATACATCCAACTATTTATATACCCTAACCATTTATTCTTTTTAAGAAAACTTTCCTACACCAATTTGAATTTATAGAACATTAAACCACAAATAATCATATATTATTCAAAAAATTCTATAAATCATTATCCATTATATTTATTAACCACTATTTTATAAATTAAAACACAATTAATTATATATAATATTAAAAAAATGTGATAAACATCACAAAAAATATCACTTATTACATTTTATTTAAATAAATAATCAATTTCAAGGTTATATGTACTATTTAATTCATTTTTATAAATATTAATAAATAATTGGTCATAACAGCAACAATCATGTATTTAAACTAAGTGTTTCCCATACATCATTCATATGTTCTCTAATATTTGTCCCTAAAAATATAAACATGATATAAAATCACATTCCATGGTTATAGATTCCCTTCAAGTTATGGTTCTAAATATTTAACGAATGAATATTGGAGATCAATATCTATATGTCACACAAATTCCTCATAAATTTTGGAAAGTACTATAATATTATCAATAAATATCACTATCACACCCATATTTGATGGATATTATATTTATAAGCATCATGATGGTTCATTCTAGGTTTAGGATGTGATAGTTTGTGCAAGTGGATTTTAAATTTTTTTTGGTATTTCTAAAAAAAATGTATAGGACCACAGCATGGTCTAATATGTTTTTTTCATGGGTATTTACCTGGGAAAATCCATTATTCCCATGTTAAAGAGTGGACATGGGCATGGAACTTTGGTCATCCCCATATGCATCATGGTCAACCAGTCATTACCATGATGTGATGAAAGGTGTGGTGGGTATATAATGGGATGAGTTATTTAAGTTTGTTGTGTTTTTTGAGATTGTTTTTTTTTCAGGGTGTTGTGTGAGAAAGACCACAATGGGTGTGGTGAGCATCCACCGCATCATGGTGTAATATATTTTGGACTATAAAATATCCAAACGATATACCTATTTTTGAGTAAAGTGTTTTGATTATTGAGCAGAACATGGATGATCATTATGATTAGGTATTTAATGTAGTATTCACATGGTTTTTTCCTCTATCAATTTTTCCTTACACATTCACATACATTGATATTGAATAAAATAATTTTTTGTTGTTATTTGGGCATTCATCCGATATTATTGTCTCTAACTTTGGATATATGAATACTCTAAACGTCAATGATCCATCCTCTCTTAATATGTTCCCTTTTTCTTATTGTATGATTAGTCTAAGGTATGTGGTTTTTTAAGCCACTGTTGTTTTTGGGAATCAATTATAGTATATGATTTGTCTTATTTTGGTTTATCTCATATTGGTGAATTCTAATATCTTTGATCCACAAATTATGATTTTTTTTTCAGTCATTTAGATCCTTCATTCATATTGGTTATGTATCCTTTTGGTGTTTTCATGCCAGACCATGTTAGAGTTGGGTGGTACTATCTCTTTTATTTTCTTTATAAACTGGGAATACTATTTTTTTCAATTTTTTTCACACAAATATGATTGGTGTGATCCATTATCTTCTTGATATAAATTCATAGACAATATTTTGTAAAATATTATTTTCCCTAGTTTTGGTAAAATAAATATGTTTTAATAAAAATATTTATTATTTTAGGGAATTGTTTGTCATGAACGATTTTGATAAAATTGTGTTATTTTAGAACTATTTATAAAATACGATAACCCCTTAGATTTTCTTTTGAAATTAATAGGACATGGGAACCTTTTCTTCTGTCCATGATATTATAATATTTGTATGTTTCTTTATTTTCATGGGGGTTCACTCAAGGGTAATCATATGATCTCTAAGGCCTTTAGTTCTAAAAATTGTTATATAAAAACTTAGGGGGTAAAATCATGGTTTTTCCTCTATTACATAGTACCTGTTATACTAGGTACTTCTTAGTGTGCACTAAGCCTTGATTGATTAGTAAGGAAAATGATATATTCCTAAAAATACATATGATATTATAGGGGTTTTCTCTGTTATTTTTTTTCTCTTGTGGGACTTTTTTTTAGATTGATATTGAAAATTATGAATGATATCATAAATAGTTTATTTTAAAATTTACACTGATCTATTTTATATTGATCCATATTTATTACTCAGAACAAGGCAAATTATTTTAATATTATTTAATATAAATTTGAATACTATTTTATCAATCCATGGTTTATATATCATGAACATGATGGGATTCATTGACATTGGCTTTTGGTAGAACAATTGGGTAGGATCCTATTGTGCTTGTTTTCACCACACATTGAATAATCCCTTAGTGGTATATAGACAGTGTTTTATATGATGCGATAGTGGGAAATTTGTTTTAGATTAGTTAGGAAAGTTAAGTTGGTAGTGTGATGACTATATGCTTCCCACATATAACATGGAGTAGTTTTTTGTAGTTTAAGTGTCCATATTAATTTTTTTCTTAGACATGTACCTTGGTTTTCACACGAAGCCTTTTTTTATTTAACTACAACTATTTTTTTAGTTCATCCATGTTTTTGTTCCTTCTTCTATTTCTCTACATATTTTATATATTGGTTTATTAGGTTGTAATAATCATTATCTCTGTCTTTTTTTTATTACTGTGTTCTAATCACCAAACTAGGGGGATTGGGAGAACCCTTCAAATTTTAAAATAAATATGTTTAAATACAATTATAATGGGTTTTACAGGTCAACACGTTATTATATTGTATCCATGTATGGTTTTTCTCATAATATTTTTGTAATGGGATAGTTATAGATGTGATATATGATTTATCTGTTGATTCTATGGCCCAGTATAAGCGTTGTGTTGGAGGGTGTTACAATAAAATTTATTTTAATAATCATTTCTTGGAACAAATAATGAGGATCTTGTACATCCAATTTATAATTAATTAATTAAAAAAAATAACAAAATAAAAAACATGGCTTTAGAACATTCTTCATTGAGGATTGTTGATCATCCAAAATGGACCTTCCATATTTCCTTCATTTAACGTGTGAGGATTGAATGTTGAAGTCCCTCTAGAGGTGATCCACACATGCTACAATGTTCTCCAAACAAATCCACTCATTATTTGGGTGTTACTGTGGTGAATTACATGTCTTACATTGTTTTTCATTGATTTATTGTTCTTTGGTCTTAAAGAAATTATCTTTTGGGTTTCTCATTATTCATAGGTATATAAGAGAATTATTCAAGAGATAATTCATTGTGTTCAATAAGTCTTTATTCGCAAATATGAAATTGGCTTCAAATTTTTTACATAATAGGCATAGAAGTCTATTTATAGAGCTAGGATTTCTGTTAAAAAATTATTTTCATAATAGCCATTAAATTTAATTATAACCATTAATTAAATCCCATGACATATAATAATAATAATATGATTATTTTTATTTTGTTCACCAAATTGAAAAAAATGGATAAATAATATTCACCATCTCGTGAATAATTATTTTATCACTCGACATGGTCCTGGTTTATTTGAACTCTCATTACATTTATTGAACACCTGAATTAATATTTTATTCTCTTAAATAAATATTTTATTCATAAACCAATAAATAATTATTAATTAAATATTCAATAATAAGTATATATATATATATTATTCACTATCCGGTGAATATATATTTTTTTAATTTATACGATCAATATAACAGGAATAAAATTATTCCTCATTGTTCAGAATATTATTTATTCCATTAATTCAATTTAAATAGAATTTAATTGAGTCCAATCGAAACATTTAGTGTGTGTCCCTCTAGGATTCTTTATTGTTGGAATTATGTATGCTTTCCTAAAGTCCATGATTACTATCTAGAAACATTTCAAGGAACCCACAATAATGAACATAATGTCACGATGACAATAGCTCAATGAAAATGCTCACAATGTAATGTAATCACATTATTGTAGTATCTAATCAAGAAGGTTTCATGACAATGTCATCAACCTATATGCTCGACACATCATTCTTTGACTATCTGAAATAAACACATCATTACACCATGGAAATGAAATATAGGGAGATGGTTCTATTTTAATAAAGGGACCATGATATCAAAATTTATAAATATAGAACGGAAAATCACTCCATGACTTATCCATTAATAACATGTCATTTTTGATGCACCCACAGTACCCTAATTCCCAACAACATTTGGTTTGATGGTTGTCATTTGAAAATACAATCATGTGAGTCATGAAATTCATTAATGATAATATTAAAGTCTAAGTACCAATACACACACTCCCACATAGGAATATATAATGACACCAACACATGCAGAATTTCTACTGGAGGGTATGTTCTCATAATCTCGCATCTTGAAGATTACCAAGTGTGAACTTCTTTAAAATATGTCTCATAACTTTATGAGTACTCCTACCTAATGGTCTATCGAATATGTACCCCATCATAGAATGTTATCTAGCCAAAAAACTATATTATGAATCTTGTCATACAACTTCACGGTTTTCATCATAAAGGGGAGATACAATGACCTTATCAATGCGATAAATAATCTAGGACATTATTTTATTAAATTAAAAAAGAAAAATGAACAATATGTAATAATATTTTTAATTTAATATTTCATACATCAAATATTTATGTAATCCAAGTAAAAATAGTTGGTTCTAAGAAACCAACTCTAAAAAACTCCCACCAGCTCTAGTGTCAACTACCTATGACATTTAGTTCACTAGACCTCACATGATAAGAATTATTTTTCTAAGTCAAGGCTTTAGTTAATGAGTTCATAATGTCTTCTTCCATTGAAATACTCATCACTGAAACCTCACCTCTCTGAAAAAATCCATCACGAGATGATACTTCCAAAGTATTTGAATCATCATTTTATGTGACACAAGATCTTCAGTTATATCAATTGGTGTAGTATTATCACAATAGAGTTTGATGGAATATTTAATTTTAGATACGACATCAACCTCTTGGACTAAATTGTGCAACCAAAATTCTTCTATAGCTTCTTGAGAAGCCATAATATACTCAAACTCTGCTATAAAATATGTGAGAATAGGCTTATTTGATCTCTTATAACTCATAGAACCTCTATTAAATCTAAAGATTTATCCTTTTTGTGACTTTATTTCAGGTTGATCGGTTTAGAAACTAGAATCTACATATCCTCGGATGACAAGTTTCATACCTCCTCCTTAATCCAGGAACATATCCTTAGCAAGACATAGATACTTAAGAATTTTCTTGACACCCATCCAATCATGGTCACCTGGATTAGCTTGATATCTACTACCACACTTCATGCGTAGTAAACATCTATCCTATTATATAGCTTAGAATAAATGACTGACTCAAACGTTGATGCTTATGGAATCTTTATTATTATATTTTTTTACTAATGGGTTTGAGAACACATATTCATGGAAAGATTAATGTCATGTGATGCTGGAAATAATCCCCCCTTGAATTATTCCATACTAAATCTCTTCTGTATCTTATCAATGTAAGTACTTTAAAATTGTCCATGTAACCTCTTGGATCAATCATGATGGATATTAATCCCAGCATCACATGTTCCCTCTCCTAAGTCTTTCATGGAAGATTATTTAATCAACCAACAATTAACTTACTTTTAAACTATTGTTTCCTTTTCAATAAGTAATATGTCATAAATATATACTATTGGTGAAATGATTACACTCCCACAAAACTATTTGTAGACACAAGACTCACATTCATTTTTTATAAAACCAGACTCTTTTATATCTTCATCAAAATTATTTTTCCAAGACCTGGATACTTTATTTAATCCATAATTGGATTTTGGAATCATTCATATCTTATTGGAATACATTAGAGTCACAAATTCTTTTGGTTTTTCACTTAGAAGACTTCATAAAGGTTCTCTTTAAGGACATATTTTCTGACATCCATTTTCCTAATATCATAGTCATAGTAAGATGCAATGAAAATTAAAATTTTGATGGATTTTAGCATTGAAACTGGTGAAAAGTTTTCATAATAGTCAATTCCTTGACATTATTTAAACCATATTGCAACTGGTCACACATTATTGGTATTGACTTGTCCTTCCATGTCCAGTTTCTTCTTGAATACCGATTTGAAACCGATGGGATTTACATCCACTCAAGGATATACCAAAATCCAGACTTGGTTTTGATACATGGCATCTATTTCATAATTCATGGATTCATTCCACTTGGAAAGAACTTTACTGCATACTTTTTTTTAGGTTAGAGCATAATTATTATCAACTAATAATGAGTCACCATCCTCATTAATTAGAAAACCATATTGGTTTGGTTATATTACCTCTCTTGTACTCATATATAGTACATATATCTCTATAATAGTTTATTCTTACATGAGGAATTATGGAATCTAATCCTATACCAACTCTTTTGTTCCTTGAACCTCAACTTCATAGAAGTTTTTCTCACAACCACTATCCCTTTAGATATATTCTCCCTCTCATGGGATATGAAATGTCTTCCCACTATAAAATTTTTTTCTATAGGGTCATATGGGAAATATCCCCTTATTTCATTGGGGTTTCCTATAAAGGTACACATTTTTCCTCATGATAAAAGTTTTTTACCTGAATAGGCCTTAACAAATGCTTCCCTTCCCTATACATGTAAATTCAATAATATGTTTTTCATCCACTCCAAAATTCGTATCGAATAATATTTATCGATTTAGTTGGTACTTGTTTTAGAATGAATGCATCTGTTTGCAATGCATATCCCCAAAAGGATTATGTAAGACTCAGACGAATAATAATTTTTCTCACCATGTCAAACAATGTGTCATTCTGCCTTTCACATACATCATTCCACTAAGATGTGTAAGGGGGAGTGAGTTAGGAAGGATCCCAAACTCTGGTAAGTAATTAATTATGTCATGATTTAGATATTCTCTACCATGATCTGAGTGGAGTTTCGTAATATTCCTACTAAAATGGTTCTCAACTTTGTTTATCTATTCCTTAAATTTGTCAAATGATTCTTAATTATAACTCTTTAAGTAAATATGTCCATATCGACTAAATTATTCTGTAAAAGTTATGATATATGAATACCTACCCCTTTCATTAATAAAAAATTATCCACAAACATTGGTTTGAAATAATTCAAAAAATATATTTAGCCCTTTCACCATTAAAAATAAAAAGGGATTTGGTCATTTTTCCTTGAAAATATGTGTGACATACAATAAGTTTTTTTAGTTCAAAAAAATGTAAATATATATCTTGATGTATTTTTTTCAATTTTTTTCATCTACATGAACTAGCCAGTGATGCCAATGTTGGCTGTTGTATGAGTCATGTCAAGTAATCTCATTATCAATTACCATTACTTGGTTCTATAATTTAACACATAATAATCATTATGTAAATGTTCTTTACTATAATAAATTATATCTTTATAAAAGAAGAACGATTTTTCCCAAATATGAATGTGATACTATCTGTATGTAGTATGGATAGAAAAACAATGTTTTTTGTTACTGAAGGCACATTATAAAAACACTTTAAAACCAATATCATCACAGTCATAAATTTCAGGTTATAGACCCCGAAATATAATATAGAAAGTTTATCTCCATTGAATGCTCATTTATCTACCTCCCCTTGGTAAATTTTTCTAAATCTACTTGGTTCATGTATTTGAATACATATATGAGCACCATAAGATATATCTAATACTTAATTTTTAGAAATAGAAAAATCGCACTAGATAAAAATGAACCTGAATCTTCCCCTTGATTCTTTAGATGGGTGTAGTTTTCCATCCAGTGGACCTTCATTCGACATGCGATGTAGATAGCATCACATTACCTTACATACACTTTTCACTTCTTCTTTTTAAAAGTGCATTAAGAATATTTCTGTTTAATATATTTTTCTTCATTTTTTGGTTTTCTAAAATAATGACATAAGGACATCATGTTACATATCATTATCTACTTGATGGAGTATAAGATGATCTAGAAGAGTCTTATCAATTCTTTTAATATTAATATTTATTAATAAATGGAGAATCATAGAAGGAGTGATGTCATAATGAGATCAGTGCCCAGTTATTCGGGGAGTTTAAACCCTTTGAAACTATAAGCACTCAATGTAGCCAATGATCTTGACTATGTGAGTCCCAGCTAGGGTACCCTCTCCAATATTACTCTAAAATATCGTCATGGAAATCTCAAACCATATCGCTATATCTCTCTTCTGGTAATTACCATGGAGGTGCTCAAGCATACTATACACATCCATGTTTTTGTGAGACTTCATGGGTTCACTAAAAAAAATTAAATCATCAATCATTTAATTATAACTGCATCATTCCTATGTTTTTTGTTGACTAGTAACTCTTTATCACTCACCTCTTGAGTAGGATGATTAGGCATTGAGGATTCAAGCACATTAGATTTCTTTTCATATAATAGAACAAACTGAAGGCGTCTAACACACTCCAAGAAGTTACTGCTAATGAGGATATTGCTTGTATCCAATATTGACCATAGTGATAGTGTGGATTCTGAAATTTTCATTTTATTCTACAATTGAACGAGCAAATTATTTGTACCTTTCTTGATTAAAATGTTTGTGAGAAATACAAATTAATTGATTTTATTAAATATCCCAGTATTTTATCATGTCTTAATAGCCCCCACCATTGAACTTGGAATGTGTTGTTTCTAGTAAATTCGAGTAGAAATGATCTATATTCCCATTTTAACAATCCAAAAGAGGTTTTTCAAGCCATTTTATGGTATTTATCTAGGAAGGACTTTTCTAATTGCAGACTAATTGCTTCTTTTTCCATTGAGTAGAATCTCCAATCCCAAAGTCCCGACATGGATTTTTTCAACACATTCCTCTAAATTACACCAAGTATATCTTAGTTGAATAATATTGACGTAAAATGGTTATTTCAACCCAAAACTATCATAATTACTCCCGTAATAAAATTATTTGTCCCAACAGTGGTTGGTCAAACAAATTTTTCTTTTGTGTTTTTTTCTTAATCATGTGATAGAAGGCATAGTCTGACTTAATATTAGATTGAATGATTTTATTTTATTTAGCATAAATTTCTATTCTATTTACCATTTAACTTTATTATTAATATTTAAGTGTATTTTTATTTAATTAATTTACCATGTTTGGATAAAACATTTACACGTAATCAATTTTATTTAAATTTCAACATGTTATATTAATTCATTCTTTTATGTGATCATGGTATTTTATCAATAAATATAATTTTAATGCATTTAGATAAAAAATAAATAATTAAATAAATGAAATTATCGTGAAATTATCTGATGGGTTATTTAATGAGAAGATATTAAATCAACCTATGACCTAGAGGAGATAACTTATTTTTCTAAACATGGAATTCACTATAGCATTCTACATGTCCACCTCTGTATCACTTAGTTGTTTGAATTATGGTTTTATATTGAACCTTCTCCACATGCCATGGGATTATCCATTAATTACATATATTTATTACTCAGAAGCATGTGAGGGTAACCAAATGATTGGTTAAAGGGAATTAGATAAATATCCTTGGACATGCAGGTCCTATATAATAATAGAGGGAGGGATAACTCATAGAATGTATTTAATTTTAATATTAAATAATTGAAAAACCGTTCAATAAATCTAATTAACTTAATGAAAAGAAATATAATTCCTTGTAAAAATCTTGGTCATATGTGCATGATATGAATACATAAAGATTACCTGTCTACCATTAATTTCTTCATTAATTCATTAATATTATGATGAACACACGTGTATTAATGGATAGGTTGATTAATTAATTCCCTTTAATATTAATGGTCATCCAAACATAATTTGAGATACCCATAAATTTGGAAATCATGGAAAATAAATTTAAGAAATAATAATGGAATATTTATTACAATAAATTAATTGATCCATTAAAACTATTTAAAACCATTATTAAATTTTCAAACACTAAATAGTGTGACAATCAATAAAATAATGTTTTAATGCTGAAATTTTTAAATTTTAATTTAATTTTAATTTTTTTCATTAATTGGAGACTACATAGCATATAAATTTGGCTAAATACCATGTACATTTATTTCTGAATAACGTAGTCAAATGACTAAGGCTTAGGCATGTTAACTCGACCAGAATACATGGTGTGTATATTCTAGGTAGACACCATGTATCTGCTTGTCGCTTGCCATTTTTTTCAGTCAACACATAGTGTGAAATAAAAGCACTGTATTTTTATAATTTTTTAGCACATCTAGATATAGTGCACAAGAGTATATAGTGTATTTCCTAACCACACATCGGGTAACCCAGCTTTATCATCAAAAGATTTGGAACATCCTAAAGGTATCTCTAGCCGTTCTTTATTTGTTCATAAATGTCAATGAAAATGAAACACTGAACAAATATGATTAATATGTAGATAACATGTTAATTAAAATTTTATTAAAGAATAAATAACATTAAATGAAAATATAACAACTATTGCGCATAGACCAATAATAAAATAAATAATCATAAAGTTTAATGTGACCCCTCTGATACCACTTTTTGGTTCCAGGCACAGTAGAAGTGTTGCACTAGAGGGAGAAATATTAAAATTTCTTTTAATAATTGTATTCCAAGAACAAGAGTGAGGATCTTTCACATCAAATTTATAATTAATTTATTTACTATTTTAATAAATAAATACATTAATGTAGTTACTTTTTTCATTGATGATTATTGATCTTCCAAAAAGGACCTTATGGATTGTCTTCACTGTACTTGTGAGGATCCAAGTGTATAATACCTCTAGTGGTTATCCAAACATGCTCTAGTGTTCTTCGAACAACACCACTCATTCTCCAAGTTCCAGTGTAGAGAATCCAATTTATTATGTTGTTCATTATTGATCTCTCATTTTTCATTCTTGAAGAAATTATCACTTAGTTATCACATTCTTTAGAGGGGGGAGGAGGAAGAGTTGAGAGATAATTTTGTGTCTTAAAAAATTATCTACTCCCAAACTTGAAATTCGGTTAGAATACATTACACAATAAGCATATTCATGTATTTATAGAGCTAGGATTTCAATTAAAAAAATTCATAACATCCATAAAATATAATTTTCACCATTAATGAAATCTCATGCCACATATTATTATTATTATTATTATTATTATTATTATTATTATTATTATTATTATTATTTGGTGTGCTGTCACGAACCAGGCCGGGTCTCCATCCGACCCGGCGCCCGACCTGGTCCGCGGCAAGGCCCGAAGGGCGTTCCCGATCCCCACGGGCTGGCACAAGTGCCCGGGTATCATAAGTAACAAGTGGGAACGATTTTACCCAAAATACAAGACAAAAAGAAAACAACCAACCAGATAAAAAACTGAAACTGGAAACAGACTACAAACACCCTTCTAAACTATAAACGGGTTTAGGTCTACAATTCAGCTGAAAACCCAAAATGAACAACCGAAAAAAAACTATGCTCCAAAATCAACCTTATACAACATGATAAGTTTCATCCCCAAGCTACCAACACCATCCTACACACGAAGACCAACAGCAACCAATGCCTCCATCGCTAAGCACGAAGTCACAACCTGGAATACACAAGAAACAAAGTCTACATACACCCAAAGGTGTATGTAGGGTGTGAGCCAAAAGCCCAATAGGACGTCACCCATTAAAAAGGTTCCATGCCACAACATCAAAAAGACAATTTAATGTGTTTATTCAAAATTTTAATTTGAAAATTCTTTTAAAGAAAACATTTACAAGCTAAATGCTAAAAGAAAAACACTAAAAAGAACTCATTTCACAAACAAGATTTTGAAGAGGAAGAGAAACGTTCAATATGGGAACACACACACATACTCACACACACACACCCATACTCACACACACACACATACTCACTCACACACACACATACTCTCTCACACACACACACATACCCACACACACACACACATACTCACACCCAGGTGGTCCTCCATATGCCGACGGAAGGCACCACGTCATAGATGGTAGAGCACTATGGGAAATCCCCTAAGGTTCATCTAGCTCGAGTGGGATCCTAGAACCTCTTTTCTCGGTGAAACGTGGCTTAGAAGGCCACGACCCTCAGAAAACGTGGCTTAGAAGGCCATGACCCACAGAACATGTGGCTTAGAAGGCCATGACCCTCAGATTTCATGTTTAGTTACTGTTTCAATCGTCAATCCAGCTAAGTGAGACAGGGACGATACCCATCCGGCTCATTAGCGCACTAGTTCTAGTCCAACCACCTAGATACCTGGGGTTTTCCCTTGTGCTTAGTCAAGTTTCACATTCACATGGTATATTGTTTTTCCCATATCACAGACCCAACCAAACATTACACACAAGTCACTATTTTCACACCCAAACAACATTTCAAAAACTCACGCACTCCAAAACACCTTTCCAAAAATATATTCGTCGTTACCTAATTGTTTCGCAAAAAACCCCATTTAAAAAAATGCTCAAACAAGAACACAAACAATTTTCACAACTTAGGAAGCATTATTTTAATAACAAAACAAGGGCAGACACAAATAAACACACCCAATTACAATGGAGGGAGTCGTTCAAACCACTTGCTTAATAATTTGTCCTTAAAACTAGTTTTTCCCAACTACACAATTGTATGAACCATATGAACCTCTTAAAATGATTCTCTACTCATTAAAAACACACATTTAGACATACACAACTCAATTACCCATAAGAACTAAGTTCGCACCAACCAAACATCACCTAGAACCCAACTTGAAAACATTGCACCAAAACAACACATATTTTCACGTGCAAAGACCATTTTAAAATCAATTTCGCACTCAAGTATTATAAAACCACATTTTCACCACATAAACAATTGATTAAACAGTTTTTGGGCTTACCCCTACAAGTTCCAAAATGAAGAAAACATGATCATTTCTAAAGAAAGTGAAATTTTCATGATGCATGCATGTCAAACAATTTTTAAAACGCACTCGCACAACTTATGAAGCACAACCAACAATTTATGCGACAACACACATATAAACAACAAAAGTATACTATTTCGGAAATCCAATTTCATTAGAAAAGCATGCCAGAACACTATAAACATGGATCGCATCATGCCATTAAATCATAGAACATTATAATTAATTAAACAACCAAACTAAATTATCTAAAAGATGTCAAGACATGGAACCACCTACCTCAACAGGTGCGTGGAACGACACGGCACAAAACTCCTGTTGCACAACGATCGCACTGTATCGAGCCGTCAAACAGGTCCTAAAACAGCAGGCCGTTAACCCAGTTCAATAAAAATGTTAACATAATAATAATTATAATATCAGAATAATAATTGAATAACATAACAATAATAATATAATGATAGCAATAATAATATAATAACATTAATATAATAATTATAATAATAATAACATAAAAATATTAACATAATAATAATAATAATAATAACAATATTGTAATAATAATAATAACATAATAATAATAATGTCATAATAGTAACAATAATAATACAGTGATAATAATATTATTATTGACATAATAATTATTAACATAATAATAATAACATAATAGTAATTATAGTGATAATATAATAATTAACATATTAATAATAATAGCAAAAGAAAAAATTAATGTCTTATTAGATAAGTTAAAATAATAAAATAAAATGATAAACAAACAACCAAAAAAAAGAACAAACCGGCTGATAGGGGCGCAGGAGCGGGGAGCCGCGGGAGGGGAGATGTGGCCTAGCGGGGAGGCGGCGTGCCGGCTGGGCGGAGGAGGAAGGAGTGCGTCAGGGGGGCGCCGGCTGGGCGGAGGGCGGATTCGGTGCGGTTTCGAAGCTCTGGAGAGAGGAGGGTGGCCGAGCGGGGAGGCGCTGTGAAGGGATGTGTGGCGCGGCAGGGTTTTAGGGGGCGGTGCGACATGGTTAGCTAGAGGTGGTGCGAACAGACCGAGGAGGAGGCGGGGAGGTCTCGGTCGGGCGATGGCTCCGGCGAGGTGAGGTCGTGGCTGGGACGATCGTCTGGAGGGTGGGGTTCGTCGGGCAAGTCCAGGAGGGCCGGCGGCTTGGGTTTTTCGGGCAATGCAAGGGGGGCGCGAGCTTGGCCGAGGGCAGAGGTGCAGCGCGCTGGTCGGAGTGGCTTGGTGAGGGGAGTTTGGCGCAAGGCATGGGATGGCCATGGAGGGGAAGACCACTGGACCGGAGAGGGATGGGATGTGGCACGCTAGGGGGGGGGAAGGGTGACGGGAGAGATCGTGAGGGGAGAGACCCAAAACCCTAAAGGGAAAAAAACAATAAATAAAATATAAACAAACAAGAAAAAAAATATAATAAAGGAAAAAATAAAGTAATAAATAAAATAGTAATAATATAAATAATAAGATGTAATGTGGATAAAAATAATAAGACTCATTTGATAACACTAAAATAAAATAAATAATTATATTAGCTAAGATAATAATAACAATAATAATAAAATTAACGAAACAATAATAATTGTAATAAACAAAAATAGAAATAATAATAAAAATCTCAAATGACATTTTTATGATTATTATTATTATTAGGGGGAAAAATGTTAATTCATTTTATTTCATTAATTAAACATCGTCAAGGCATGCGGCGAACTGGGCGGGGCCGCGCAACGACCCAAGCGAGGCCGCGCCGCTTCGACCGCGTTGCGCTGGATGCAAACAAGTCCAAAACACAAATAACTCGAAATCTTAAGTCGGGTTTCAACCCAAACTACCCAACGCAAAGTAAATTAATAAAATAAATATATTTTGAAATATAGGGTGTGACAATTCTCCTCACCATAAAGCTTTCCACCCTTGGAAAGCCACAGCTGAGGCTGAGCCAAAAAGAAGAAACGGATACACCACTAAGGTTTAAAGAAGATCCCCACAATCAACAAGTGAAATGAAGAAAAAGCATCGTGCTCAGAGAAAGTGACTCAAATGACCGCATTAAGAAACGCGTAAAAGACTTTCTGATATGGGCCGCCCGCCCCAAAGGGCTAAAATACCTCCAGTTGATTGATCAAGGAAAACGACTCTTGCACCCACAAAACCAACTTTAAAAGATGAAACAACTCAAACATTATTAAATGAAAACCACACCATTTGGTTGGAATCAACAGACAAGGTCAGACCATGTCCAAGGAACTCTCCTATCACTTTTCACCCAATCATATTTAAAAACAAAGGCAACAGATCAACATGGGGAGGCCCGAGGGGTTCCCCACCATTTGGAACTCACTGATGCTCGAGACGAGACTGGAAAACTGACACGGGGAGGTTCGAGCAGACTCCCTACCATTAAAGAAAATTCCAGCACTGATTCATCCTGGAGACATTCGTGCGAGACCCAAATGTGGGTCTCCCCACCATTAAGGAAAGTCCATCACTGATTTATTCAAGAGACCTTTTTGCGAGACCCGACATGGGTCTCCCTGCCATTATAACGAACAGAGGATACATAACATTGAAAAATTCTTGATGGTGACCAAACACCCCACCACAAGGGGCGGGGAGGGAGGGGCCCGACTACCCGGGCATCAAAAGCACGACCTAAGACCTGACCAACATATCCACATCCCGGGAAGAGCATTATAAAATTTTGGGATCGATGTTTCCCCAACAGACTCTCAAGGACCACTAAAAGTGATTGCTTCCAGGGGGACGCAACCCCCAAGACTTTAAGGAAACGAGATGAACACACCTCCACATGGTCACGAAAACCATAGTCAACCAGATGGTTCGTTCGGAGCAGAACAACCATGGAAGACAATTTAAACTGATTTCACTTTCAACACCGATGACAGAAATAAGGTCGGGGTCTCATACACTCTCTAGGTTCCTGACCACGTTCCAGCTTCACTCCGAGACCTATGGCTGGAGCCCTGATGTTTGATGCATCTTCTGCCTCGCAGTCAGGAATGGAAGACTCCCGAACGTAGCTTCTCCTTTTGGTGTCACACGCAATCATACTGCACATGAGGAAACACCATCAGACACAACACGCCATGACATCCAACTGATCGTACACTAAACATTTACCAACACAAGAGCTTTAATGGTGCATGCACATCACTCTTTGTCACACTGGATGAGAACACGACACCACAAATCGTCACCTGAACATGATCATTTCTGTCGAGAGAGACATTATGCTAAGAAAGACTTTAAATTGTGCCTTGAATAACATGTGATTCCTGCAAACGACCATAGTAGCCTCATATGACCGGGTCTGCCAAACTAGTAGTCTAACATGAACCTTTTCTTAAACGAGGCAAACCAAAGACCAGAGGTCATTTAAAACAATAGATTGCACCGACAACTTCGGGTTGCATCCGCCTCTTCCCCACCAGAGTCTCTTTTACCACTTCCAAACAACCGTTGACTATCAAAGGGACCTCAAGCTGCAAGACATCACCAAACATGACCCTTGAAGCTAATGAAAGTACTACAAAGCCCTTCAAGACACTTGTCAACACTAATAATTTTGAACAGCCTTCACCCTTCCTCGCTAGATTTCCTTTCGATGTTTCCAGGGGAAACCTTCAAATATGACGACATCAAGACTCATACCCAATGAATCGAACAACTCAAATGACCAAAACTCCCTTCAACTCCCCTCGCATCTGTCATCCCACTACGAGAGGGTCCACTTAGTTGCAAAAAGGAGAGGTGAGTTCCATTCTAGAATTCAAGAAGATTTTCCTCTGATCAACTGGAGGGTCGGCCAATGGCGAATTGCCCGTGGCCACACTTTAATCACATGTCAACACTTTAGGGGGGGGGGGGGCGTACACTACTCAAGAAAAAAAAGGACCAAAATAAAACTTGTCCAATGATCAAGACATGCCACAAGAAAACACCAAACGTGCAGGGGAAACCACTGCAAGGGCTCCCCGATGTACTCTTCAAAGGAATTTACTACCCACATGATTGCATACCAACTTACAAATAAGAACTCAAACTCGGGACACAAACCATTCAGAAAGAATACACAGCTCAAAACGCCACACATCCAATCATCTCAAAAACACAAGGACGTGCCACACAAACACCATTTACTAAAACACCAATTTTTTTTTCCTTTAACAAAACATTTTGAAAATAAAAAAACCCAGAGGGTTGCACAAACACAAATGGCGTCCCATGAGCCTCACAAATGCATGTTCTCATGTCGCACCGGCACGCACCTTATGTCCATCCAGGCACTCATCCGCTCGTGCCATTAACCATTTCCCTTTTCGCATACACCCATGCATGTGGTTTCCCATGAGAGCGACAAGGATCAAAACCAAACCTTTCCATTTTTTTTCAAAACCAAAACATCCAACCCACACTTTCCAAACCTCACACATCATTTCATTTTCAAAGCGCTTAATTTGAAAACATTTTCCAAGACCAAAACATTTTTACTTAAAAACCAAATTTCCACGAATCCAGAACAAAGAGACGATAAACAGAGCAGGAAGAAACTAGGTACAGTGGTTGATTGGAAAGTATGGTTGGTGGCCATACGCTAATCATGCCACTGGCCACAGAGAGTATTTTAGGACAGTGTCCCCGGCTCCACAAGGCTTTCCAGACCCTGCGAGCTCACTAAGACCACTGACCTTAATCCCTTTTCATTTCCCCTTAGACACGATCATCCGCAAGAACTAAAAACTCAGACAAACCTCAACATACTTTGGTAACTCGAGTCCCGTCACGAGGTGTGCTGGCCAGGCACCTTACTCGTAGCTAGGACGTCGAGTCCCGACAAATTTAACTCAAGTCTACCATGACTCTATCCCAAATGAAAACGACCCAAAAGAGCAAACCTTTCCCTTTGATACCATTTTGTCATGAACCAGGCCAGGTCGCCATCTGACCCGGCGCCCGACCCGGTCCGCGGCAAGGCCCGAAGGGCGTTCCCGATCCCCATGGGCTGGCACAAGTGCCTGGGTATCATAAGTAACAAGTGGGAACGATTTTACCCAAAATACAAGACAAAAAGAAAACAACCAACCATATAAACAACTAAAACTGGAAACAGACTACAAACACCCTTCTAAACTATAAACAACTTTAGGTCTAGAATTCAGCTGAAAACCCAAAATGAACAACTGAAAAAAAAAACTAAGCTCCAAAATCAACCTTATGCAACACGAGAAGTTTCATCCCCAAGCTACCAACACCATCCTGCACACGAAGACCAACATCAACCAATGCCTCCATCACTGATCATGAAGTCACAACCTGGAATACACAAGAAACAAAGTCTACATACACCCAAAGGTGTATGTAGGGTGTGAGCCAAAAGCCCAATAGGACGTCACCCATTAAAAAGGTTCCATACAACAACATAAAAAAGAAAATTTAATGTGTTTGTTCAAAATTTTAATTTAAAAATGCTTTTAAAGAAAACATTTACAAGATAAATGCTAAAAGAAAAATACTAAAAAGAACTCATTTCACAAACACGATTTTGAAGAGGAAGAGAAAAGTTCAATATGGGAACACACACACATACTCTCACACACACACACCCATACTAACACACACACACACATACTCACACACACACACACACACATACTCACACACACACACACACATACTCACACACACACACACATACTCACACCCAGGTGGTCTTCCATATGCCGACAGAAGGCACCATGTCATAGATGGTAGAGCACTATGGGTAAATCCCTTAAGGTTCATCTAGCTCGAGTGGGATCCTAGAACCTCGTGTCTCGGTGAAACGTTGCTTAGAAGGCCACGACCCTCAGATATCATGTTTAGTTAGTGTTTCAATCGTCAATCTATCTAAGTGAGACATGGACGATACCCATCCGGCTCATTAGCGCACTAGTTCTAGTCCTCCCACCTAGATACCCGGGGTTTTCCCTTGTGCTCAGTCAAGTTTCACATTCACATGGTATATTGTTTTTCCCATATCACAGAACCAACCAGAACTTACACACAAGTCACTATTTTCACACAGAAACCACATTTCAAAAACTCACGCACGCCAAAACACCTTTCCAAAAATATATTCATTGTTACCTAATTGTTTCGCAAAAACCCCCATTAAAAAAACGCTCAAACAAGAATAAAAACAATTTTCACTACTTAGGATGAATTATTTTAATAACACAACAAGGGAAGACACAAATAAACACACCCAATTACAAAGGAGGGAGTCGTTCAAACCACTTGCTTAATAATTTGTCCTTAAAACTAGTTTTACCCAACTACACAATTGTCTGAACCATCTGCACCTCTTAAAATTATTCGCTACACATTAAAAACCCACATTTAGACATACACAACTCAATTACCCATAAGAACTAAGTTCGCACCAACCAAACATCACCTAGAATCCAACTTGAAAACATTGCACCAAAACAACAAATATTTTCACGTGAAAAGACCATTTTAAAATCAATTTCGCACTCAAGTATTCTAAAACCACATTTGCACCACATAAACAATTGATTAAACAGTTTTTGGGCTTACCCCAACAAGTTCCAAAATGAAGAAAACATGATCATTTCTAAAGAAAGTGAAATTTTCATGATGCATGCATGTCAAACAATTTCTAAAACGCACTGTCACAACTTATAAAGCACAACCAACAATTTATGCGACAACACACATATAAACAACAAAAGTATACTATTTCGGAAATCCAATTTCATTAGACAAGCATGCCAGAACACTATAAACATGGATCACATCATGCCATTAAATCATAGAACATATTAAATTAATTAAATAACCAAAATAAATTATCTAGAAGATGTCAAGACATGGAACCACCTACCTCAATAGGTGCGTGAAACGACACGGTGCAAAACTCCCATTGCACAACGATCGCACCATATCGAGCCGTCAAACAGGTCCTAAAACAGCAGGCCATTAAACCGGTTCAATAAAAATTTTAACATAATAATAATTATAATATCAGAATAATAATTGCATAACATAATAATAATAATATAATGATAGAAATAATAATATAATAACATTAATATAATAATTATAATAATAATAACATAATAATATTAACATAATAATAACAATAATAACAATATTGTAATAATAATAATAACATAATAATAATAATGTCATAATAGTAACAATAATAATACAGTAATAATAATATTATTATTGACATAATAATTATTGACATAATAATAATAACATAATAGTAATTATAGTGATGATATAATAATTATTTATATTAATAATAATAGCAAAATAAAACCTTAATTTCTTATCAGATAAGTTAAAATAATAAAATAAAATGATAAACAAACAACCAAAAAAAGAACAAACTGGCTGACAGGGGTGCAGGAGCGGGGAGCCGAAGGAGGGGAGATGCGGCCTAGCGGGGAGGCGGTGCGCCGGCTGGGCGGAGGAGGAAGGAGTGCGGCAGGGGGGCGCCAGCTGGGCGGAGGGCGGATCCGGTGCGGTTTCGAAGCTCTGGCGAGAGGAGGGTGGCCGAGCGGGGAGGCGCTGTGAAGGTATGTGTGGCGCGACGGGGTTTTAGGGGGCGGCGCGACATGGTTAGCTGGAGGCGGTGCGAACAGGCCGAGGAGGAGGCGGGAAGGTCTCGGCCAGGCGATGGCTCCGGCGAGGTGAGGTCGTGGCTGGGACGATCGTCATGAGGGTGGGGTTCGTCGGGCAAGGCCAGAAGGGCCGTCGACTTGGGTTTGTCGAGCAATGCAAGTGGGGACGCGAGCTTTGTTGAGGGCAGAGGTGCAGCACGCTGGTCGAAGCGGCTTGGTGAGGGGAGTTTGGCGCAAGGCATGGGTTGGCCATGGAGGGGAAGACCACCGGACAGGAGAGGGATGGGATGCAGCGCGCCAGGGTGGGAAAAGGGCGATGGGAGAGAGGGTGAGGGGAGAGACCCGAAACCCTAAAGGGAAAAAACAATAAATAAAATATAAACAAACAAGAAAAATAATAATAGAAAGGATAAAAATAAAGTAATAAATAAAATAGTAATAATATAAATAATAAGATGGAATGTTGATAAAAATAATAAGACTCATTTGATAACACTACAATAAAATAAAGAATTATATTAGCTAAGATAATAATAACAATAATAATAAAATTAACGAAACAATAATAATTGTAATAAACAAAAATAGAAGTAATAATAAAAATCTCAAATGAAATTATTATGATTATTATTATTATTAGGGGAAAAAAATGTTAATTCATTTTATTTCATTAATTAAACATCGTCAAGGCGTGCTGCGAACTGGGCGGGGCCGCGCAACGACCCAAGCGAGGCCGCGCAGCTTCGACTGCATTGCGCTGGACGCAAACAAGTCCAAAACACAAATAACTCGAAATCTTAAGTCAGGTTTCAACCCAAACTACCCAACGCAAAGTAAATTAATAAAATAAATAAATTTTGAAATAGAGGGTGTGACATGTGCCCACTTGCACAAAAGGATAAATAATATTTTATGGCTAATAAATAATTATTTTATCCCTAGACATGGACTTGGTCAGTTATAACTCCTCTTGCATTTTTTTAACACCCAAATAAATATTTTTTTTCTTAAAATAATATTTTATTGACAAACTAGTAAATATATATTTATTAAATATTTAATAAAATAAATAAATATATTTTATTCACAATCGAGTGAAAAAAATATATATTTAATTTATACGATCATTATAACATCAATAAAATTATTCCACAGTATTGAGATTAATATTTATTCCATTAAATAAATTCAAATAAAATTTAATTGAGACCAATATAAAAACATAGTGTGTGGCCATTTAGGAATATTTCTTGTCGGAATTACGTGGGATTGTCTAAAGTTAAATATTATTTTCTAGGAATGGTTCAATGAACCTATGAGAAAAAATATAAAGTCGCAATGATGACAACCACATAATAATGCTCACCATGTAATATAATCCTTTCATTGCAATATCTCATCAAGCAGGTTGCGTGATAGTTTCATCAACCTATATGCTTGATACATCATTCTATGAAAATCTAAAATAAACCAATATTTACACCATTGACATGGAATTTAGGGAGAAAATACTATTTATATAAAAGGCTTGAGATATGAATATTTATAAATATGGAAGGGAAAAATCCATTCTTGGATTATCCATTAATAACATGTCATTCTTGAAGCACCCAGAGTACCCTACATCCTTCCAGCATATGGTGTGATGGTTTTCATCAGAAAATATATGTGTTAATGTTGTAACATGTACTATTGATAATATTATAGTCTAAAGACCATTACTCATACTCACAGATATGAATATTTGATGACACCAAAACCTGATTAATTCATTCTCACGGTTCTATTCTCGTAATCTCTCATTTTGGAGATTACCAAGTGAAAAATTCAGTAGAAGAAGTCTCAAAAGATTATGAGTACTCTTACCTGATTGTCTGTTTACTATGTATCCCATCATAGTATGTTATCAAGCGGTAGAACTATATTAAGAATGTTTTCATATAACTTAAAGTTTATCATTATAGCGGGTAACAACTATGACCTTATCAATGGAAAAAATATGCTAGGACATTATTACATTAATGTAACGTAGAAAAATGAAAAATGTGTAATAATAAGTTTAATTTACTTTTTAATAGATCAAATATACATGAAATAAAAGTAAAAATAGTCGGTTATTGTAAACCAAATATAATATTATCTATAGGTATGTGGTCTAATACATGTTAGTTTAGAGATAAATCACATAATTACAACCATTAAGTCTTCATATGATGTTTGTTTGAGTGTATCTAGTGTTAATTTTTTATCATGATATTAGTTTCTTCTTCTGTTCTTTTATTTTTATGATAAGATAGTTTTTTATTTTTCATTTTTAGGTAATGTAGAATCATGCCTCTGATATATATTCAATGGATTCCACATGAGGGTTTATTGGGAAAATATCCACTATGGAATCATTTAATTTATCAAAATATCATCAAGTATATCATGCTGGTAGTTTTAACTATGGATTACAATATATCTCCTATATAAATTTAATATAATGGAAAAAAGGTAGATCTATAGGAGGTAAGGAATGACCATAAAATTTCCTATTCGATAAAATATCATCATTTGGTTGTACCAGTAAACCTAAAAACATATATCAATGTATAGATTAAATTTTCTCTTAATTAACTTTTGGGACACACCTAAATATGTTATTGGGGATTGTGATAAATTTAACATTGAGGTTCTTAAGAATAGGTTGTGGGACTCAATGTTTCAAATGAATCGACACATGAGATTGTTACCGAAAGATATCAAGAACATATTCATTAAAATTTTCTTTATGGAATCATTTATAATGTTGATGTCTATGGAGATTTTTTCATTTTATCTAGGAGATCATAACAAGATATATTACAATAAAATTTTTACTAATTGGGTTCATTTTTTTTATTATGTTGTAATGAATGACAAGATGAATTCTCAAAAACACATGTGGGGCTTGCCACCAGATATCATATCATATATTTAAATGATGATCCTCACCACCTACTCTTAAATGGTCAATGAAGATACGATTAAATTAATTGGTAGAGTAAAACATTCATTCATGTTTGGTATTACTATTACACCCATTCATAAGATAGGTCAGACCCTGATAAATTTTCTTAAACCTAAAAAAAACTTATACTGATTGTGTATTTCAAGGTTATCAGCAGATATTATTCTAGTATCCTTTTAAAAATAAATATTTTTAGTGGTAATTAGCACTAAAAACACTATGTTTCAATTAAAATCATCAAATCTAATAGGTCACATTCCACTGGCCTCTAGAGTGAAGAAATTTCATTTAGTGGAGGAACTTACAGTATAACTGGATGTTGTTCCGGCTATAGTGAGAGGAACCATTTTTATTGAATATTCTATAGAAACTACATTATATGATACTGATTCCTCGCATTTTTTTATATCTACCCATTATTTGTATGGTTTGAAACATCATAGAAAATCATAACTTATGTTATGGATATGGTTACACATCTATGAAAGAGGAAAGAGTGATGATTTCGTTTTCCTTTGTATTCTCCATTTTATCCAATGTTGAGTTATTGTGGGAATTTGTTGTTCAAAATCTTTATCATTCCAATGTTATCATAAAAATGGATTGGTAGGAAACTCATATAGCTGATATTGACTAGTACCATTTGTTAGTCTCAATTTTTATTTTCATTGGGATATCCAAACTATTTCAGGCAGATTGGGGCTCATGGTCTAGTCAATCAAAACCACCTTATATAGAACTTAGGAATTTATATTTTTTCCATTTCAATTAAGCCCAATTATATATCATATAATTCTCATCTTCCCTTTGTTTATTATGTTTTACCATGGTTTTCCCAAATGAAATTTTCTGATCTTCCCCTATAACGGGATATACAATTAAGAATTTATTGTATTCTGAGTATGCAACAGATATCTACACCCTCATATTATATATTATACACTATGTTGAAAGAGTGGAAGATTCAGTTGGATGACCTATTTGAAAAGAGATTTATTTATCTTAATATTTCACTATGGTTTACCCTTATTCTCATTTCCAAAAATTCTAATGGTTCAATTTGTCTATGCATAGATTAATAGACGTTCAATTGGGTAACATTTAAGATGAATTATACTTTTACACTTGTTTATCGAATTTTTAATGAATTAATAGAGGTATCAGGGTCCTAAAAAGTTGATCTAAAGTCAAGATATCATAAACTCTGAGTTACAAAATATAATATCCAAATTACTACTTTTATCATCATTAATATAAATAATGAATACCTTGTAATTTCATTTAGAATATCTAATACTACATCAGTGTTTTTGGATTTGATAAACTAGGATTTACACAAACATCATGATACATTTTTTATATTCATGGATTTGATCCAAGTATATATAAGAACATTGAAAGAGAATGAGTACCATCTGAAATTAGTTTTGAAAATATTGAGGACTAACCACCTCTATAAATAAATCAAAATGAAATTTCATGATCTTAGAGGTCAAGTTCATAGGGATTTCCATTTTAGAACATGGAATATCATATTGTCCAGAAAACGTGAAGGCATTCTTTTTCATATATTAAACCATTGAAAATATCCATGATTTTGAGATTTCATGGCCTATCTAAGTTTTATTGGAATTTCATAAATGATATAATGGACATGAAATCACCATTTACTACTTTTACTATGACATGAGTCATATTTTCATAGGATTTCTAGTTTTAGACCAATTTCTACTAGTTGAAACAATGTATGAAATCTACTCATATTGTCATATTGTTACAAAATAGAAATAGATATGAGTTTTATTACGATTTCTCTAGTGATGGTCTAGGATTTGTGATTATAAAAAGTGATAATGTGGTATTTTTTGGTTGACATAAGCTTTGACTGCATTATAATGATTATCCCATTCATGATGTGGAGCATTATTTTTTATACATTCTCCTATATTTTGGTGAGACGTTTTTATTGAGATTTTAAAAATATATTCTAATAACAATAAATTCATTTATATCATATTTCGATGTACGAAACCCTCATAAATAAGTTATGGGTGGAGTACCGCTAGAATAATTAATTTTAAATCATCCATGGAACTGGTACGGGGGAAAAGGTTGTTGGCACTTTTAATAGAGAATTTGCCTCTAATGACATATTTTTAGTGAAAAAGGAGTGCAAATCCATGGAAATCTCTACTCTATTCCAAAAATATGTGAGGGATGATGACTAGGTTATTGTTCCATATAGTTTTCAGTTGTCTCATTCTCTCAAGGATTTGATTCTATAAGAACAAATATAGGATAGTGAGTTTAGAGTAATTAGGTAATCCATATATGATGGGGAGATAACTTTTGGTTGGTCTCTTCCCAATGATATAATTATTCAATTTAGAATCAAGTACATAGAATGTTTATTTATCAATAATTTGCATATATATGAGGTTTATTGTTCCCCATGGGTAGTTCATCTTAAAACTATGAAGATGAATTATTAACTAATTTTTAATTTTTAGTGGTCTGGTATGATGTATCAAATTGATGATTATGGGTCCTGATGTTACACCTTACCATAGATTACGATATTGAACCTAAATAATTCCCATTTTTTATCCTCTTCAAGGGATGATATGGAAATGGTATGAGGTGTCCATAGACATCATAGTTGGATTACCATGCAATACCCTGAGTATGAATATTATATAGGTGGATATTTATCCATTAAAAAATTACATCTTTTATTCTGATCAAGGACCACACTAAGGTGGATGATCTATGTAAGTTATACATGTAGGAAGTTTTGATATTTCAAGGTTTTCCCTCTTCTAAAGTCTCTAAATATGATCCCTAGTTCACTTCCATTTTCTATAAAGGCATTCAATAGGTGATGGGTACATAGTTCAAGTTATGTATAGAATATCATCCATAGAAAAATGACCAAATAGAGAATGATATTTAGATAATAGAGGATATCATTTTCTCTTTGTCTCATATTTCCAAGGATCTTGGGATAGAAACTTGTAACTAGTTGATTTTTTCTAAAATGTCAGTTAACTACACTCAATTAGAATAGCTCCTTTGAGGGTATTTTTAGTCTCCCGTGCAGGTCAGATCTATGTTTTTCAACAGTGGGAGTGACCTCACCCATGAAGACTAGTTTTTATCCATATATGTATATAAGAAATCCAGATATATAAATGTGATTGTTTACATATCATTATTATAAAAATCTTATTAGTATCATTGAAATCGTCATTTGGAGTTATTTGTTGTTCTCTGGGTTTTAGTGAATGTTCCCCCCCATTTGGTCACAATTTTCTATGGAATCATAGGAAGTTGAATCAAATATTTATTTAACCATTTCATATCACCAATTGAATATTATTAGTAGATTATTAGTTTGATTTACAGGATTATTTTATGGGTATTTGTTTCTTTTTCACATATCATACCTCCGGAAGTATCATAAAGACACCTCCTATTTTCTGAATTGGGAGGAAGGGGTTCTAGATCTCAATGAAATGGTGGTGAAGGGAAAAGTAAATATCATTGAAACTTAGGTAAATTTTATATATGGAAATTTTATTCCATTGGTCAGAGTGTTACGATAGCATGGTTCAGATTATCACGAGAAATGGGAGCAGGATTTATCTATGATGGAGTAATGACAACATCCCTTTAAGGATCTTCTATTATTTTCATTTAAATTTATATGCACAAAAATTGCTATGGTGGGGTGGTTGTGATAAAATTATTTGAGGTATATTATTATTAAGAGCATTTTTATTGTTAATTCTATAATAAGATCTATTATTTTGTCAATATAGATTATTTAAGGGTTTTTTCAATTCTCATTTTAAAATGGGATAGACCGAATCCTGGTATATACCATTTTTTCTCTACTGTAATTATTGTGAACTGTAAGAGGAAAAAACCATTCCTAGTGTTCATTTTGTTTTTAGGAATGCCACAATTGGAGACCCCATGTGAACCATGACTAGTTATCCTCCACCATTCCATGTTGAAGTGACTGGTGAGTTCAAAACAGAATGATTTTTTATCTACGTATAGTTCAATGGTCATGTACAAGTTCATGGAGAGGTGTGAACATGACCATCATGGGATTACGGGGAATCCACCATGCCATGGTGTCATCATTTTTTTAATTTGAAATGGCTGAATCATCCACCTATTTTATGGTAAATAAATATTTCTAATGAGATAAATAAAGAGGATTATTAAGACGAGTTATTTAAAAGATCAATATCTTTTTTTATCGACTATTAATCCTTCTTTACTAATTAGATTTTATTTTTTATTAGTTAGTTGATTTTAGTATGGTCATCTAGATTCTGTTATACATCTCAGTGATTTCATTTCTAAATATTGTTCCTCATTACTTAGATGATCAATTTCCTATGAATCTATTCCATTTTTTTTAGTATATGTTATGTGGTTTTTTACTTCCCTATGATGTTTTTGAAAATAGTTATGGTATATAATTCCTCTCATTCTAGTTTATATAATATTATAATAATTCTTACATCCATGTCTTGAAACTATTCATTTAAACCTTTTAGAGGACGCATTTGTATTACTGGTTGATCCCATTATTGTATTTGTGTGAACCCAGCTGTGAGGTTGGTGGTTTAGAAACATGTAATTACTTTTTGAACATCAAAATTTATCTATTTTTTGTACCTTAGTTTCAAAATATTGATTAAACTAATACTTTTTCTTACAAATATGAATGTTTAAATGTTATTTATAAAATACGGTTTTTCCCAGATTGTTCCTACTCCTTATTTTAGTTTTTTCACTCATGGGTTGTTTGCTATGTTCCCATTGAAATGTTATTAATTTGAATAGATTATTTGATACTAAAGGTGGGTTACTATATGGGTGTTCAATATTTGCCTTGTATTTTTGGTTCTATGGACCAGTTAGTGCACACAATTTATTAATTTAGTACTATGGTTTAAGAGACCGAGATATCCTTGACATGTGTTATCCTAGGGGTGATTTATATTGTTCATTTATCATTTTTTATTTCTTTAAATGTTGTATTAATATTAATAATGATTCATTAAATGTTATTTAATTTTTTAAAAATTGTGATTTAATCTATTCATTATGGAACCCAGTTTATAACTATGAATAACATGTAAGGTTTTTAACATGAATTTTATATAGATGTGAAAATTATTTTATCACTCCTTGTTTTTATATATTTAGCATGTTTGGATTATTTAAAATAGAAATTTTATGTAACTGTTGAGTTGGACCATACTTGTATTTTTTTATCACCCTCCAGACTTCATTGGGGGGTGTAGACCATGTTTTGTCTAAAATAGGAATGAGTGATGTGTTTTAGTGAGGTGGTGGTGTTTCTCGGAAACTAGGAACTAGTAGCTAGTTATGAGTTGATGGGATGGATCCCACCAATTTTAGGAAGTATTTTTATATAGTTTCATTTTCATTATTGGTTTTTTTCATGTACAAGGTCATTGGATTTGTAATTTTTTCATAGTTTTATCACTACCACTCTTGATTTTTAGTTATGGTATATTTTTCTATCTATTATATCTATAGACATATGTGACTTTTTGGTTTTTTAGGATTGGTAAATCATTTCCCTTTGTTGTATTGGGATTTTTTTGTTTTATTATCTATCCCATGGGGATCAAAAACAACCTTCAAGTCTTTTCATGATCCGATTTATATCCATATATGATGGGTTTTCTATGAAGGGTCGTGAAAATAACTCTCTCTTAAGAATGGATATGAATATTCATATTTAATTTCTATTACAATATCATCCACACTAACATAGGTAAGATGAGGAATGACTATTATTATATCCTAAGATGATCTCACATATATTCTCAACCATTTTAGTATTTTCCATTATTCATTTAGAAGTCAATGTGGTTTTTAGACAATTACCTTTATCAGCTTCATTTCCATGATCATGTTTTAATATAATATTAAAACCCAAATTCATTATTAGTAAAATAAATTTAAATGGTACTATGGAATTGAAGACTCAATAATAACATCTATTATCTGATTAAATATGCTTTTGATTCTTGGATACACTTAGCTAAATCTAATTTTCCATAACTTAGGTTTTCTAGATGTTCTTATCATAATCCCAAAAAGCACTATCCCAATGTTATCATGAACATTCTTATAAAATTATAATCCCAGAAATCATTAAAATATATTATCTAAAATTAAACATACCATTTATTAATAAGATAATATAAAAATTAATTTTGTCCATAAGTAGTGGATCTCTAAATTTTTATTCATGCAATCCAAAAACATACCCATTTATGTTTTCTATACTAAATATTTAAAAACCCATTGAAACGTTTTAGAAAAAAACTGTGAATTAACTAAACAATAACCCTTTTCAGTTTCAAAAATGGTGTACATTTTGACCTCTTCTTCATGCATTTGGGATCACACACCAAGTAATAATTGGGATAATACCCAACATACCATTTTAGGGTTAACTTAATACCATGAGATTTACTAATTCATTTTTCTTTATATAAATTGTATGTATTCAATAGCTTTCTATACAAGAAACACATAGCATGAAAAGATAGGTGATATATTATAACAATGATGATAAATTAGATGTTTTAATAGTATTAATTAAATTATAAATAATATTTATAATTTTATTATATAATGAAAATTTATTAATAAAAAATTAAAACAAAATTCATTTTTAAAAAAAATTCATGTTATGTGTCAATATTATATTTTTATAAAAAAATGGTTTTATTTATTTTTTATAATGTACATTATAATTATTTCACACCATTTTAGAAATTATATTCAATGAAAATCGTAACACATTCTTAAATCAACATTTCAGTATTACATTATGGTTATTTTCTGGTATTTTTTGTAGTAATGTCTTATTTTTAGGTAATAATAAAAATTTAAAACAATGACATTTTTTATAAATAATTAATTTAAAAGTCCAAATATGTTTTATATTAGTTTTTAATGTAAAATATTACCTATTTTATTAAGAATAATATAAATATTTTTCTACAAGTAAATATTATTATTAATATTTGTATAAGATTATTTTTATTTTTAATAACATACTTTTTTAAAAACTAGTTTTCATATTATTTTATGAATTGGGTTAAAGTTTATTTCTTCCATATCTTGAAATTTTATCATGAAACGGATTCAATATTTGCAATCATTACATTCCAATTTTATGAATAGATCACTATTATATTGATGCATTATGAATAGTAACCTTTGTAAAATGTATTGGCTCAGTAAAGGATAAAAAGGAAAAACTGAGATAATAATTTCAAGTTAGGATGAAAAAACATCCATACGGTTTCTTTTATTTCATTTCATGAGTCTATTTTTACCACTTCTATTAGATATTAAAAATGTGACATTTAATTCCATTTTCCATGATAGAGGCCTTTATATTTTATTAACTCAAGGAAAATTCCAAAAAATTTATCTCCAGGTTTTAATTTTTCTTATATATTCATAGAATGGTAAAAATATGTTATTAAATAATTTCAAATTTTATTTCAAGAATAAAAAAATTATTTTTATGATATTATTTTATTTTTAATTTATTATTATGTTATAATTACCTTAAATTATTACACAACTCTTGCAAAGTGCATCTGCAATAAATAGAAATGTAATATTAAATTAATTTTAAAACCCCATATGTCATATTTTTAGATTAATAATGGTAAAAAAATATTCACAATACTAAGGTATAATATTTCATGAAGGTTTTTATTGTCAAACTCCCTTATTGTATTTTCGTCTTTAAATTCAAAATATTTCAATATTTCTTAAAATGACATTAATGGTATTTTATGTTAAATAATATATTATGAAATGATTTAAATGTCATTGAAATATAGAAATAGGATAATTAAAATGGAATAATGGATAAAATTTCCTTCCATGGTTTTTTTCTAATTTTTAAAATTTATTTAAATTTATAAACCATTATAATTGAAATATTTTTTACCAAAGATAAATTTAACATTGGTTAGTGATTGTGTTAAACCAATAGATATGGTTTAAAATGCCACATAAACCTATAAAAAATATATTTTTTGTGGATATTTCAACCTTAACCTTTATTATATTCCAAAATTTACCCATATTTTTTATCATTAAAAAATAAAAATAATTAGTTATATCTAAATCATTAATTTTTTTTCTAAGTGTGTTTTTTCCTTCACTATAAACTGAAACAACATATATTCCTTTCTTCACTCATGAAGAAACTATTTATTCCTCTAATAAATAAAAAAATAATTTTCTAACATCTCTCCCCATATCCTAGTGGTTATTGTTTTATCCAAATATCATCCTTTCATGGTATAATATTTAAGTTAAATGATATTTCTCAATGAAGAAGTATACAAATTAACTAAGTAACTTCAATTTAATTTCTACTTATAACATCTATAAAAATGATATATAAATCATAACATGATTATTATAGTATAATAAATAAAATGGGATGTTTTTTTAT
This sequence comes from Viscum album, assembly GCA_963277665.1. Taxonomy (NCBI): domain Eukaryota; kingdom Viridiplantae; phylum Streptophyta; class Magnoliopsida; order Santalales; family Viscaceae; genus Viscum; species Viscum album. The sequence goes on along the minus strand of OY728141.1, from coordinate 1,198,417,979 downwards.
GATGTAACAATATTTCTCCTATTTATTTCCGTCACATGGGAAATGGAAGTATCAATTGTTTGTTTATACGGACTACCACATCCAAGATGAAATTTGATTCGTTTTCCATCACTCTGTGTCAAGGATTGTTATTATTATTTATTTTATGTTTATATATAACCATTATAATATAATAATTATTAAATAAATAAAATAACTTATCCACTTTCTTACCATCAAATCGGTTGTGAAACTATAATGTTGATCATGTTTATATATGGACTACTACCTCTAGGAAGCGATGTGATTCATTTTTCATTTCTTATTTACAAGGTTTCTTATAAAATATTTACTTATTTTTTATATATTATATTAATGTGATAAGAATTATTCTTTTAATATTAATTTTAATTTACCTTTTTCATCCCATACATCATAAAGTTATAACATAACACATGTGTTTGTGTGAATTTTCATCTCCTTGAAGTGATGTGATTAATTTTTCATCACATATTTATGTAAATTAATTATTTAGAAGTTTATCATGAAAAAATTTGATACTTATTTCACAATAAAATTCTTTATGTAATGATACCGTGAAATGGTTCATGGATCAGAACCATTGATCCAAAATAAGCATGGAAAATATATTGTTTTCACCAAAAAATACATTTTAGAAGAATTTATTATAATATGATAAATAAAAATTTGAATAGAATTAGCAGTAGTATTTTATAAATTAATATGGTTCTAGAATTGATTTTTAATATATATATATATATTAAAAAATATTTTCAAAAACGTATGAATAATGATGAGTCTTGATGTATGGAATTTATGTTACAAATTCATTTCTTATTAGAAATATTATTGTTAAATTTATATTGTTAACGTTTTTTATAGATTTGGTCATTTAAAACCCATATATTTTCTTCTCCTCTTTTTTTCAGGGAATTTTCCTATAATTTTACCATTTTCAAATCATTGGTAATTTATATGATTATGAAAATGAGTTTATGAAAAAGAGTCTTTATTTTCCCATTGGTGGGAAATCATTTTCTAGCCTGTCTAAATTCTTATTAAAATGTCTTTCCATAATATTTTTACCATTTCAAAATGATATATTAATGATATTTTTACTCGTGATTTAATGTTTTATACAAATTATTAATTTTAATTTTATTATCATTATCCAAAACTATGTAATTTAGATGGAATATGTGCATGGAATCATTATTTTAGTGTAAAACTTATGAAGGAATTTCTCTATCACAGCGAAAACTTCTTGACATTAAAAATATTTTACAATAATACATAGTTATTTTCAAAAATATTTGGAGAATTATTCTTATTTTTTATAAGTTATTTCGATTTGATAATTGTATTTTCATCAAGAAAAGTTCTAGTGATATATTAAATATATTTTCATCTAAGAAAAAATCTTTTGATGATGATTATGATTTTGTTGGGATACCATCATTATTAATTCTCTAGATATTTATTTATTATGATGATGAAATATTGGTAAAACCTATATTCATTCCCATTGGTTAAGAAAGACTGAAATGATAAAAATTTTCACGACCTTAAGGTATCCATATTAATTGATAATGATTTTGTGACCTATGGGTCATTTATAGAACATCAAATCATTCTGTGATGTAATTTATAGATCTCAAGAAATGTTTATGATAATTGTGTGCATGATTTATCACATCATGATCCACATGTATGATTAATTCTATCTATTCTCATGATATTACGCATAGATATGATTCTGAGTGAAAAAGTTCATATTGTGATGTGTGATATTGCTCACTTTATCTACCAAAGAAACCAATTAGTCTTACTAGGTTAAGCTCATGATCTACCTATTTTACCATTTGAATCCACAATTTACAAATTTCATGAATTGGAACAGCCCATGGGTGGTCATATGATTAAAATTATTATTAATATAAACTCCCCATACATGATCTATGAATGGTCTTATATAAAAATTTAAGGATAAAAAATACTTTTTTAAACCAAGTAATAAAAACACAACACATTTCCACTATCTCATATAATATTGCAAACTAAAATTTATTAACACTATATGAAAAATCACTTAGAACATTTACCCAATATGAAGCTTTACCAGTCATTCCCAAGGCATCATGGCTTGATCAAAATGTGTCCAAGCCTTTCCCAAGCTCCTTAACATCAAAATAAGCTCTCATAAAACACCCAATCCCTATAATCAAAGAATTAAATCACAAAAAAAATTAGATTCTATATATAAACATTAACCTAACCATTTAAACTAAAAATGAATAAAGGTTTACAATATCACTATGCAGTTAATTCTTAATAAAACTCCATGCATCGACTATGGTAGGTCCAAATTAGACTCCTGAGACTATTACTAGGAAATTCCGTTGACGGGGAACCACTAAAAATTATTTAAATTATTTCCATAAGATGATACTATGAAAATTTAAAAGGAATGAATACATAAATCAACTGATATGTGAAAAAATGTGGATGGACTCCTAGGGAATCATCTTACATAAAATAGAAGAAGACCCATCATTGGTGTGTGATATCACCATGTTTCGGTGGTATTAGTTTTAGAAACCCAAAATAAAAAAATATAATTTACAAATAATTGGATGAGGAAGATAATATATTATAAAAATTAAAAAATCTTTCAAAAACAAAAAAAATAAAATAAAACAATGAAACAAAAAGGGAGACTAAGTTAGAGGATGAAGGGGGGCGAAAATTCTAGTGTGTATAAGGAAGAGGAGAAAAACACTCAATTAATGGTTTAGACTTAGATAGGTAAATCCATAATAATTTCTTTTTAATGATTAGAATGGTTTTAAAATGGTGTGAAAACCATGCACCACAAATTGGGAACCAAAAAGTCCTCACACTATTAGGTCATATAATCACATAAACCATCATTGTACCATGATATCAGAACAACCACCCATCTATAACTTCTTTCATGTTTTTTTTACAAATGTCCACCAATAGTGAACCAGCTCCCATGTCAGAAACCATCTAAAAAATTCCTATAGGATAACACAGAGTATTCCCTTAACCATGTAGTAACTATGTTTTTAACTAGGTTTACGTACAAATGATAAAAAAACTTATGAGAATCATGTTGTCACATGGTTTCATCTACACCATGAATAGTAAACTATGCAACTTGTAAAAATAGACCTAAAATTCATAAATTCAACATGAAACACTAAAACTTAACCATAACAACAATGTCACATTCCAATCCTAAAACCACATTCAATAACATTAATATATGTTATTCCATCAATTATATTTATTTTTGGAACTTCGATCAAAAAATTATCCCATCTAGTAAATAAAATATTCAAATTCATTATGTGTATTAGAACTTGTATGGACACATGGGTTATGATATCCCCAACTTAACACTTCTCATCCAGGATAAATATCTTAATACATTTAACCAAAAATCCAAAATATATTGGTTTTTAATTCATAAAAAAATGGTCAGACACCATTATTAAATTCCCATCACATTTTTAAATCTCCATTTAAATATACAATTCTCAAACCACCAAAACCTGATCCAATTTTCAAATTCTTTTTTGAGACACTAATATAATATTTTTTTAAACCCATCTAACCAAAAACTTGACCACACATTATCCATCCCATCAAATGTCCTATATAATATCGCACCATAGGACCATGGAAGAAATGTCTCAATTCAAATAGTAAAGACTCCACAATTATAATTGCCTATTGAAACATGCACATATCATTCTAATGATACTCTTATGGAAGTTTTAAATGCACTACACCCAAACATGTTTGAGAACAACATCAAAATATAGGCACCCTTTTCTCATTTACATAAAAATATTCTTTCATTTTTTATCCAATAACTATAGAAACATGTCGAGTTTATCATCAAATGCCTTCTGCAAACCTAAAACACAATAGTCTTTTTGAAATAATGTAGTAAATGTGAATCATAACATACCTCATCCAATTATACATGAAAATTAAATGCATACCTCATCTACCTGATGTCTTCTAACAAAATTTATCTTCTACCACTAACATGTTAGAAAACCACTGAACATGGTACCTCAACTCATAGAGAAAATCCATGATCATTTCAATACACTTACCAAATTGAATGTTTTTACATTGGTGTATCTAGATAGTTATATAATTCATTAACTAGATCCATCGTTGTGTCATACAACGTACTCTGATTCAGCCTAGATCTGACTCCACTTGGATTGTAATAAGCCACCCCAAGCCTGACACCCATTCTTATACTCCACACAATTCCATAAATTAATGGGTACCTGTAATTCATTGAGTAATCCAACATTACTTATCTTCATTTTATCCACTCATATAAAACTGAAAAACATGACAATTCAACATTTGTCCCCATAATAACATAATCCTTTTAATGTGAGTGTCACCCACTCATGACCCACATCATTTTATCGATTGTAAGAGAATCATATCCATCACACTATTGAAACACACGCCTGGTCACCAAAACCAACACCAAATCCATCATTATACATACAAATGATATGGTTCAGACATGCGTATTTTTTCACCAAATATGCATACAAAACGCTACCCATACCAATCGTAGTGAAACATTTTCTATAAAATTTAAGAATTTAAAATCACAATGAGGATTTCCACCCTCAATCAGAAAATACTACACTCACAACCACGAATATATGCTTGAATTATTACATGATAATAATTTGTACTAGGATAAACCTCTATAACACATGTGTCACTCCTTCCACACAACACTCAACGAGTTCTCAGATATTGGGCCTACCAATAAATTTTATTTTCATCATTTCTAACTCATTAAGAATTGTTAGTGGGTAATATATGATTACAGATCACAGACCTATAACATATAATATGAATATTATATTTTACTATATTCATAAACAAATATTAAATATTACCATATAAATTATATCTCCACCATCAACCATTTCCTCTTCGACAATAATTTGTTTTCCCTTTTCCATTGGATACCATAATAGTGAATCATGATAAAAGGTGCACTAAATTCCCACCACAACACATCATGAGGCACCTATATGGTCATCCAGACCCCTTAAATGATTTATTTTTCTTTTAGATCCACATAAAAATGGTCATTGGTCCTCTCCAACATCATGGCCTTCACTTTTACAAAACCCCACATATTCCACACATTAACTATGTGTGGTACATTAATAATATTACAAAGACAATTATTTCATACTTATGTATGATAAAAAAAACATGAAAATTTAATGACTAAAACATTAGTTATGTTGCAAGAAAACAAGTCCCACTATCCTAATCCAATATTTGGAAATGTCCACTACATTTCACTTCTATGAAATCCAATGTGTCATAGGTTCTCCCTTTAAAAAATGATTTTAATATTTCATATATATCATGGATCTCTATATAATAAAACAAATGATTCCCAAAACCTTATATCAACTTTATTCTACTAGGTTTTTTCTGGTACACATAATCAAAATCACCACTTCATTTATGTCATGGTCTAACTCACTATTTTAAATGACACACAACACCATTACAACACCATGATCATCAACCCATTCTCTCACTATGTATTAAACTCACCAATCCTAATAGTTCTAGGAATTGTAATAGTTCTTCTATTCCAATTCAGTTTTAGTACCATTGTGTTTTCACTCAAGGTTCACCCATGTTCCAAACTCATCATAGAATCACCTTGCCTATATCATAATCTTAGTCAAGCCTTATATTCACTAGAATAACATATTTATGATCCTTAACAAGATTTATATCTCTAATATGATAAAAACCCATGGGTAAGACCTTATCATAGGTACCCATAACAAAAAAAACAACCCTCAACCAACTGTGGCCCATGTGAAAGGTCTTTGAGCCTCCCACGTATTCTAAATGCCAAGGTTCACATCCTGGTCAGTAGCTATTAATCCAAAGTCTACAGAAACTAAAATAATTCCATATTACATGTGGATTAATATATTCTCTCATCCCAATTTCACACAACATCCATGAATAAAAACACCCATCTCTACGGTCTCACATACAAAGGGTGTGTTTTGGCCAACCCCTAGACCACAACTAGATATCTTATCCTCTCAAAGAATCAAGACATATGAATTATACTTATAATATTATTCCTCATATATTAACATATTTACATGCTCAAGATTATTATCCAAGACTCAGGAAGATATTAGTTACCCCAACCATGTCCCCCACCTAGAGCATTCTTAAGATACATGTGTCAAAAATATAAAAACCATCGTGTTTTGTTGCATATAAATCGAATAAAATATCTATGAAAAACACAATTTAGGATTATAATTTTCTTATTATATAGAAAAACCTAGGAAATAACAACTCATAAGGTGTCCAGATGTTATGAACCTATGTCATTCTAACCCACTAGAATCACTACACTAGATGTTCATGATGACTACCTCGTCATTCATATCTTTAAGTATCTCACCATAGATCCACACGACTAACCAAAAAAAGGAAATACATACATATATTTGAATCTCTAATTATAATTACCCATGTACTTATACCCAAAATTATCTTATGGGAATTTGTTGAAACATTAAGATGTTAAGCCACAATTTTCAATAAAAAATATCACATATATCATGTGAATCCAACATTTCTGAAACTATTCATGAGAAACCTATTACCTGTTTATTAAAAGATTAAAATTCGTCTTAGTAGAATCTTTACCAAGGGATAAGATCCAAAAATAAATCAAACATCAGAGAAAACTAGAACAATTCATAACTAAATTATAATATCATATAAAACTGTAGCATATCACATGAAGAACAATAATGTATTATCCCTAGTAACCTATAATTCATATCATTATAATTTTTCTTGATTCACTAGTATGATATCTATCATAGGATCCAACAAAATACTAATATCCAATCTACAAAAATCTAAAATTATAAAACATAAGAGAATAAAATTACCCCATTGATACCAATTTAAAATGTATCGTCATAGTTCACTCTATGAATAGTAACTGGAATTGTTCACCACATGACCTCATGCCTACCTCCTATTATAGAAGAGGGTTTAGACTGGTCATGGGGTATAGTGATGTATCATGGGGATTAAATTCCATATGATACTAGTGTTTAAAAATATATAAAATAACCAACCATGATATATCATCAAATAACACACCAGAGCGAATAGGGAAAATAAATAAATTCAATCAACAATATTAATATTAAATGATAAGTAGTATAGTGATACAAGGTAATTCGTACATTGGGTTAATAACATACCTAAATAATGGTATAAATTAACGAAATGAAAATAATGTATAGGTGGATCAACAAAATTTTTATGATTCTCCAGAATTATGTCTTCATCCCACTCAAGCTTCTTGGCTTGATAACCAATATAAGACTATGTTTCTTACCATAATGATCCTAAAAAAGTGAGATATCTACTAATGTACCCTTGTTATATTGTATCTCATGAAATGGGTGAGTACAACTTACTATCCCACCACCAATATTGTATAATGTAATAACCATTTTATGAAAAAGTGTATTCATTTATACAATGGAATAATAGGTAAAACATAAATGATGATATGCTTTAAGATAAACATGTATTAATTGACTTGTTGACCCTATGTTTCTAAAGTGACACATAATACAACCAAAACTTCTTCATATTATAAAGGTCAATGTATCTATAAATAATAGGTTGATACAAACTTTACGTAAAATAATTTGGTTCCTATTTAATTAAGTAATTCATTGTACTAAGAAAATTTTCTAAGATACGCATAAAATGTTCATATACTATTAGTTCCTTGAGTGTCACTCATATAACTAAACCATGTATAATAAGTATCATTGTGTAATGTATCATTATGGAATCCCAAACCATATAAAATATACTTTTTGTTTATATTTAGTCAAACACCTAACCATGCATAATAATTATTTCAACCCAGAGAATGAATATGGAATACCAATCCATATAGAATACCAATAATTCCTAGAACATAATTATGGAACCTAACCATTGATGTAGGGCATAAATCTACCATCCCATCCATAAAAAAACCCAGTCTTGATCACCAAATTAGTTTGACACCTAACCATGGATGTTATACATCATCTGAACATCATTAACCATTCCATTATTTACGAAGGACCAATATTTTCTTTGACAACAGAACATGGCTTTGAATTACAATCCATTTCACATCTTCTAAAATATAAATCCAAAAAATATTTTTATTGAAATGTAAGTAATTATATAATTTATAATAATATCATCCTTAGATAATTTTTAACTCATTAAAACAAAACATGGATAAAATTACAGTGAACATTACTAAAATTATTTTGAAAGTCCTCATTCATAATTCACAAAGGATTACCCCAGAACAACATTTCAACTCATCCACTTAAAATAGTAATGAACATTTATTACCAATTCATAAAAAGTATCCCATTATAAATTTTATCAAGAAATCACAAGACCCTAATATGGTAAATCTCATGATCTACCTATAACCCCATTTAAATCACCACTTTACCATTTTGAAAAATTGGGACACCCCATGGGAGGTTGTATGTTTGGTATGATAATTACTAACAAACCTAATCTGATCCTTGGATGGTTTAGAAAATCAATTTGAATAAAAAATTAATTTCATAAAATAACGATGAAAATAATAATATTGTATCACTATAATACATAATAAATACACATGGAATTTATCAACACTATAAGAAATCGATCTTAGACCACCTACAACATATAAAGCATTACCATACATCCCTAAGGACATGTGGCTCTACCAAGACACACCTGGGACTTGTCCATGATCCTCAGTTTCTTAATGATACTTACTCAACCACCTTAGCTCTAACCTCATGAAAATAATTCAGAATCATTTATTTTCAACATTTAATAATTATCATAACCATTTCCAGCTAAAAAATAAATAAAGATAAACAATATTAAAAAGTGCTCAGAACTTATAAAAACTATTCTAAACCATAATGGGAGGTCCAATATTACCACCAGACACTATTTTCACATAAATTACTAATACATGAAACCATTGAAAAATATAAATTTAAATGATTGTGAAAAAACAATGAAAAGACCCCATGGATGTGTATCTCAACCAAACAACACACAATTAATTGTAGATGGCCTCTTAGTAAATCCTCTTCGATGTTAGAGAAAATTAAAAATCAATTGATTTAAATTCCACCATGATTTTTTGGAATCAGAATCAATAACCATAGATAGTAAAATTGTATTTTGAAATGAGAGGAGTAAAATAAAAAAAATTCCAGTGTAGGCTTTATATTATCAAACACCAAAATGAATTACACCAAATAACCCTTGAATAATTGGGTATAAAAAGTAGTAACTATGTATGTATTAGTTGGGTATGTATGTATGATGTAGGTGAGAAATTGGCGGGGGTAGGAGTTGAAATCTGATTGGAGGAAATCAATAATTTTTCAATTTCAATGAGACACATGATTTGGATGTGTTATTTTTGAAAACATTTACCCTTAACTATAAACCCACATTTAATTCATGGTTTGGTCACTTGGTTAGTTAAATAACATTCTAACCATGTTTTAAAAATAGTATCCCATATGAAACATATAACATCGCTTGTTTGTAACCGTGTAGAAGTCATTCACCCACCATGAACTGACAACCAAGTCACCACCATGCTCGAACCTTTTCCATGGGAGATTGTTTTATTTTCCATTAACCATACATTAACCATGAATCAAACCCATGCTCATTATAAATTGAAATGAAAAAACCTTAACCATTCAATACCCTCATAATTTCATTGATTCTGTATAGACCAAATAGTGAAACTTGGTAAGATAGACTGAAACATTCTGAATTTTACCTAAATATCATAAAAATTTCCACAACATCCACAATACCTCTAAATCCTAAATACATATTTAAAAAAATTATAAGTTATTCCAACCATCATAATTTCAGATGAAATATCTTATAAAAAATTTGACAATTTCAGTAAATGAAAATTTTTAATTCATTTGTGATTTTCAACTCATACAGACACATGGTCTTAATATAATAACATAAAAACTTATCATTATTGATTGATAATGCATATAGTCACCCATACTGAGTGTTTGATCTCTCCATTTCTATGCTACTATTTACCCAAGTTATAATGATTAATAATATCTAAGATATTTTTATAAGCATGTTATGTGAAGATAATTATTTAAAAAATATTTATATCATTATATAAAATAATGAATTAATGGTTTTTTAGAGAAAATCCCATTATAAAGAAGATTAATTATTTTTTTAAATATATTTCTTCTAATTCTATAAAAATATAAACATAAAAGCATTTAGTTATATAAGGGACTCAGTATTGGTTAAGGATATTGTATGTTTTATCTATTGGTATAGAAGATGCTCTGTGAAGAGTATGTATTTATACCTAGATCATGGTATATGAGTCTAGGGAATGTCAATTCATATCCTAAATGGGTTTAAAAACATTATTGGTTAAGTTGACACTAAATGAGGATAATTTAAGGGTTTTGGCTAAAGTTTTTTCCTGAATAGATTATTCTTGATCATATGTACAGAGTAATATAAAACCATTTTTAGGTATTATCTTACTGTAATTTGAGGTGATTAATATTATTTGGGATATTTTTATTCTGTTTTAATAATAATACCTGATTGAGTTTAGATAATCATTAAGTTGGATAAGTGATTTGGTATTTAGATAATTATGATTAATTAGTAAAATGGGTTATTGATTTTAGGATCATATGGTGAGAAGTATATATTATCATGGGGGTTGAAAAATAATTACATGATAAGGTTTTTCGACTTATTTTGTTATATGATTAATTTATATTTCATTATTTAAGATTATATTACATGATGATTTGTACGAAATTAATGATTTTTTATAAAGGATATGTTGATTTTTTGGATTCTTGGTTTCTTTAATTTTTTTGTAGAATGTTATAAGAAATATCATTGTAATTTTTGAGAAAATATTAAGAGAACCCCACCTATGTGAACCTATTTAGAACCTAAATTTCATATAGGTTGAACTAAACATGGACCAAAATTTTATTATTCTAAAATTATGGTTCCTTAGAGTAATACATTATCATGCAAATGTTTTATATTTTATATTGTTATTGGATATGATTATCTATAGTTATTATTTTTTATTAACATGAAAAAATAAATAAAGGTAAATTATTCATTGATATATATGGTTAGAATTCAGGGATAAGAAACCCATTTTTATACAGGAATTATTTACAATAATAATAAAAAATATATCTTAATTGATTTGGAATCATTCATTAACAATTAACTTACATAAGAATATCTCTATAATATATTCAAATATTCTTCCATATCTAGACATCATGATGATTCATGGGATGGTTTTGATCATGTTTTTAAAAACAGACTATCCCAAATTACTTTTTAGAAGATACCGAATAGGACTCTATCATGTTTTCACAATGATTGAATCAAAAATAATGCTTTCATCCCACAGTTTATATTAATAGTTTGTGAAATTTGATTAGTATATATCATTATCTTATTGTTTTTTTTAATATCACATATTTCAAACTTAACTAAAACAAGGCAAGTCAAATTATCCCCAAGGATGTTATCGAAAACATGTTTAAAACGATGCTTCAACAATACATAACCAAAACAAAGTATTATTTACCAATTCCAATATCTATCAAAATCTACTTATATATTAAAAATATATATTTATAAATTATGAATGTCAATATGAAATGGTTTTTACTAATTCTATCAACTAGAACTATTGTATCATTGGAAATTAGACTTGATAATTTGGATTGTATTGACTGGTGATCTATATTTTAAAGTTATGTATAAAATATCTCCAAATCTATACTGAAAAAAATAAAATAAAAAAGATAAAATTTATTTATTGGGATAGAATCTAACAACTATTGACTTTACAATGCAGTTTCTTTATAAATATATATTTATTGAACGTAATATTTCACACATAAAACTAAAATAATGAAAACATTGATACGTTTTAATAGAATTAAATATATTCAATTTAATATAGTTTTGGAATTAGTAGGTTTAAATTGATGTAACATCATTGTGAAATTTATAACAATGACACCAAGCATCATTTTCCTTTACTAAAAGGTCCATTTGGGAAATAATTGGGTAAATGTGAAATCACTAGGGTTTTCCCTACACCAAGACCAATCTTAACATCAATAAGTATAACACAATAAAAACCACAAGTATGATACATTCACGATTGAAGAAATCATTATTGTACCTATGGTCTCTAAACCACCATGCATGACTACCACTGATACATATCTTATTCTTAGAACTTATGGTGACATCATGTGTGTTTTTTAAATGAAATTAAAATGAATTAAAATTATGATTAATAACATTATAAATTTTATATGTTATAATTATTATGTGTAGTCTTATACAATTGATATTTTTATAAAATATATATTTTTATTAAATTTTTTACTTTTGAAGAATGATATCAATATAATTTATGGATGAAATTCAAATAATTTTTGGTAAAATAAATTTTCAACATAAAATAAATATTTAAGAAACTCTATGAAATTTTAATTTAGTTATTCATGGATTAATTTTTTTTTCAAAAAATAGTTTTCTTATTTTATATTATATTTATTTTATTATTAAGATATATTTATAAATTTTAGAATTTTTGTTTGATAAAATTAACATCACTTTTTAATTCATCAGGTCAAACATTTCCCAATAATACTTTTTGGGATTTCTCTAAAATGGTTTATTTTTTGGTGAAAATTGAAAAATAGAATATTTAAAAAAAATTTATCTTTGGTTACACATTTTTTTTAAGAATGGTTTAAAAATAAATGAATCCATTTTGACCCCAAATTAATTTAAAATAATAATAATGAATTTAACAATATTTTTGAATTAATAAAAAAATAAATTTTAAATTTAATAACCTATGTTATTTTTTATTCCAATAAAAAAATTATTTTTAGTACAATTTCCATTTATTATTTATTCCCATGGATCCACCCAGTTTTGGTTTTCTTTTCTAGAGCATGTGGCCAAATTTACCACACATAAGTGTAAATCAATATAGTTCCATTATGTGATATTCCTTTTTAAATTCATACTCTTATTCTTGTTAATGTTCATGGTCCTCATAATATTATCTAATATACTCACATAATTTTAATTTGTAATGGAAGAGAAAGTAGAAGAAATTATTTATAAGGGTCTACATAAAATACTAATCCTTCTCATTCTTATTATACAAACCAAAATTTATTCACAACTATATACTCATATGGCATAAATAGTATATTTTTAGACACCCCTAACCAAATATTTTGGAAACTGGTTAGACAGCCCAGTTACGAACAATACTTGGTTAAAAAACCCAATTACAATATCATATTGTATTTTGTTACTGATGTAGAAATATATATTTCTTTTTTATGGATTCTTACAGGAATCATTGTAATTTTATTCCTCTATGAGTAAATATGTCCAATTTCACCCATGTTTCACACATTTATTTAATTAAGAAGCATTATTTACCTCCAATTCATCACCATATCTTGAGTGATTAAAATGATCCTCTTCCTTCTAAAAACTCAAGCAGGAGCTCTTCGTGTCCAAAAAATTTCTTATATTTTAACTCATTATTTCTCTCATCGATGAAACAATTTATCTGTTTCTTATAATTGTCACATTGTTCATTAATATTTCTCTCAAAGAGATTTCATATCCATATTTGATAGTAGGACACTTTATATTGGAATTATTGTGAATAATGTTTCATTTAATTCAATATTTTATTATATATTTAGTATTATAGAAATATAAAAATGTTCTCCTTATTCTTCTTTATTTATAAAATGTAACGAATTTTCAAATATTAAATCACCATAACACTCAGCCTCAAATCTCTTAAATGATATTTAAATTTATATAGATCAAAATCTTCATAAATCTAATATAATTAACATTTATTAAATTATTAATCGTTTTATGATTTATAACTCCATGGGATATTAAAATTTCATTGGTTATATTATTCATTAATTTGATGAATTTAAAACCATTTAAAAATTTACATTTACATGAATAAAAAAATTTATGTGTGTGATTTAGAGCTACCTCTGATGCAGTGGATATCCTCTTAATATCTAGTCCATCCTCCTTGATTGTTTCCCTATTTACTTTTCTCTTGTTAATATAATTCGTACATAATATCTAAACATGAAGAAAAAAATCATAACTTCATCTTTTTATTTCTTTTTTATTTGGAAATTATAAAAAAAATTATTTTCTCATTGTAGATTCTCATAAAAATTCCCTAAGTATGTGATTTACCATGTGATAATTAATTGAATGTTTAAATTGATAATTATAAAAGTTATTTTATGAAGGAACAATATTTTCTTCATTGACCATGTGGAACAACTATATGAGGAGGTCCATATTGAATGCATATCTCAATCTATATCAATTTTATGTCTAGATCCATCTTTTGTATTAATGACATTATGTAGTCTGGATCTACCACATGTATTATCCAACTGTATGAGACACCAATTTATTATTTTGATTGATGGTTTAATGTCACCACATGTACCTATCCAATTTATTATTCCTAGTTTTACTATAGAGAATTGATCACACGAAGGGATCTAATTGATCATTATGAATCGACTGCATGTATAAAAAAGTGACTGTGAATAGATATATCTCATGAAGTGATTACATTATCAGCGGACTAACAACCCATCTTAAAATTCCGGACATACAAAAAATCAAAAAACGGATTCCTCAAATATTATCTACCACTTTTTAATATACTCAAAAAATTTTCCACGGTTTGGTGTATAGTTTTGTTTAATTTTTCCAACACGTTCCTCTAGTTTCTCTATTTAAAAACGCATCAATAATAACATTATTTGTTCGACATTTTTTGGAGCCTCTCCATAAGGATTTATTATGATTTATCCTCAATGGATATAGACATGTATGATTTATAAAATATTACATGCATTGTCAACTCCTAATTATATAACAATCATCTGTGAATAACCACAATATTACTTCATCAAACACATATTAACTCATTTAAAACCAATGAAATTATTTCATGGACACATAAATATCTCCATTTTTAATTTTTTTTAAATACTAATACTCACCAGTAATAATATGTGTGAACCTATAGATTCTTAATTCACCCCATTTATTATTATGAACTAAAATTTTAATATAATCATTCTTGAAATACAATCTACAAAATCTCAATACACACATGAAATTATTTTTATTATACCTTTTAAAATCTAAAAAACATACTGTAGCCACATGAGGGAAGGATGGAAGCTTATGGTTTTCATAAAAAAATAACACTTCTCTAGAATTCAATTGGTCTATAAAATACCATTTAGTGAAAACAATAGTGCATAAACAAGGTGATTAATGGAATACAAAATAAAATAAACATGTGATACCATGCTCAAAATGTATCTTCGGTGGTGTTAATATAGATTTAGAAAACATAAATTAATAAACAATATGCAACTAAAAAAACCATCAAAATTATTATTCTGAATGTAAAATAATTACCCTTTATATCATCCTTTTATGAACTGAGACTCCTCCTATTAAACATATTCAATATGATCATGAGAAAGGGTTGTTTGTGTGATTATAAATACACAGTATCCCTAATTTATGTGACTACCCAAAAATTATATATTCCCACATCTCGAAAATATTTGATACTCCACAACAGATTTTCCACCCCCATGGGATATATTTATTTACCCTTCTTCATGGAAGTAAAGATACACCTTAGAGGAAGAAATCCTTATTTTAAAAACTGTACAACACTCAAAAATTACATCAATTTCAAATCATGTTATCATAAATAATCATGAATAAGATATAATAAGAAGATTCAACTTTGTTCCTAGGATGCAAAAATAAGGCATAAAGTTTTCTCTCAACCTAGGACACTCTTTTCTTTTACATATAATACATCACTTCTTGTCAACAACATGAATAAATTTTTTCCATATATATATTTTTAGATTATACATTTTTTATGTTGTTTACTTAACCATAGGGGTTAAATAAACTTCATGTCTTTGTTCCTTTTTCATCAACCTCTTTACATTTTCTTGGACTAGTATGATTGTCATATAACCTTTTATTTCATTCCTAGACTAACCGTGGAATTTAATTGATTTTGTTTGAAGAATATAATCTATATTTGGTGATAGATTCCCATGAATTTCATATTGTTCAATTGTAAAAAGTTTTTTACATTATCTATAGATCCATAACTGTTTTCTCTATTCTCTTTGATAACTCCAAATAGTCTAGTCAGATCCCTAAGCATTTTTCATAGCCTGCTAACTATAATTAGGTTTCTCATAAGTCTTCATTAAAAACATAGTATTTCATTAATTACTCGGTTTAAATTTATTAAATTATTATATTTAATAACATGTGAAATATTTCTTATTGTTCATGTCATATTCTCCTCTACTTTGAGACAACCTTTTTGACTCTTTCCCCACATATCGTTCAAAATTTCCAATCCATTCTGAGTATATATATTTTGTGAATTACTAGTAATATATTTTTTCATAATTATCTCTCATTTTTTCTTCCAAATCTATTAATTTTCATCATTCATGTAAATGGAAATTAGTACATAAATGAATACTCTTTGTTTACATTCATTATATAACACAAGTAATTACCTTAAACTGTGATCATCCCCATTAAGTGCACATATAGCTAAAATTTTATTAGTTTTTTATTTATTAAATTTTTAATTCTATTTACTTGGGAGTAGTATTACCCGTGGAATATTCATCCCTATCATTTATGTGCAAGACATTCCTACATTTTTATTTTCTAAACCCCCAAAAAATTACTATTTACATATAAGTTTTTAGAAAAAAACCAATATAAATTATAAATTATTAAGTGTTAAGTTACATTATTCCATTAGAACCGTATTCTCACCCATTTCTAATGAATCAAATTTACCATTTCTATACTTAGAAATTATTCTATTTTATTATCAAACTCTCCTTGGTCAAAGGGTCAAATGGATTTTGTCTTTGGTAACCCATTTTTAATTACATCCATCTTATCATCAGTATCACTTGGCATCTTCTAGTATTTTTTCACCATTAATATATTCTAATTTCCATCATTAACTGAGAATATATCGTTTCTATCATAATCATCGTTTTAAATAAAAAATATTTATTTTATTTATATAATATTTTACTTCATAGATATTTTCTTCAAATCCTACTTTAAAATTCATCTCGAGTATCTATTCATATGTTGTTCCTTCTCCACCATCACCATCACTACTGGATGAATAAATTTTTTTTTCAAATTTTTCAATAAAATTAATGACTTTATCTAATGAGATACTTGATAATGAAACCATATTCTCGTGTTTTATCATAAAATTTATTTTCCTACTTATGGAATTAATTTCAACTTTTTATCTATTTTTTAATCATTCTCAACATAATCACCAAGTTTAGATAAATCATTCATATTATTTGACCAATCATTGGAAATGTTTCTATCACTCTCATGATTCTAGTACTATGGTGATCATTTTTTAACATACAATTTACCCTTTCTTATTCTTTTTGATATAATCAAAATAATTTCATGTTGTTCTTTATCTCCCTTTGAATTTGAATCACGTGATATGGAAACCTTTTCATCCTTGAATTTGTCATTTCCCATGGATTTTAATATTATCTTATGCATTTTTTTATTATATATTTTTCCTATATAATAGGTCATGGGTATTTTATTTAATTCTTATAGTATAAAATATTCTATTCCTTCTAGGGAATTTTTTTTTGAATCAAGACAATCTGTAAAATTCATCCCCATTTTTTTAATAATGATGAAATCATATTGTTTCTTTATAAAACCAATGAAAAGGATCAAAAAATCATTATCCCCTTTAAATTAATAATAAATGATATGATTATTTATAATATTTATGTCATAAAATTTCACATAAAATATCATAGAATAATTACCCAAGACGTTTTCACATATTATTATATGATTTTTAACATAAATATACATATATTAATACCCAAAGATTGGGTGGCCTGGTGTATTTGGTATTATTTTTTAATAATACATCAATGTGAGTTTAAAGTAAAAAATATTTATTTTATTTTCTATAATGATCTCCTAAATCCGTTCAACCTCTAAAATGATAATGGGATGAACTTGGGAATACATAAAAAGAAGTGTTCAAGTAAAAATTCAATTATAGGAATAAAATTTATAAGAAAACATAAAATCTGTGTCAAAAGCATAATATGATATCATAAATGAGAAGGCATGTGAGTAATCACTTGGGATAATAATATATATATCAAGGTAATATAAGAACATGGAAATTTTGGAAGTGTGTATGTAACATAAAACTCTAAATAAACATGACATATTAAAAGAATCCTACACAATATCACATGGTGGATAATATACCATAATGGATTAGGATTACTCCCTAATCCAATATAGAATTCCTCATGAGACTAAATCTTTAACCAATGAATTAGAGACTTATATTGGAGAAAATTTACTAATTTTTTCATGATTTATGTGTTCCACTAAAATTAAATAAATATTAATTCTTAACAAAATAATTTCCCATGGAATGAAAATTCGTTTCATAATCTAAGAGTATATAAAAATAAAATGAAGTTTCATAAAGAATGAATTTGAGAGATAAACATAAGGCATGGATTACCACATAAATTTAAGTTATAATAAATAGGTATGTATGTGACATAAATATACACAGAATTTAGAATAAATCCATAACATAAATGGTTCTTTTCATCTCTGAAAATGTCAATAAAATAATATATGCAATATCTCTTGAGAAAAATAGCCTTTTTTCTTGGATATCAATTTTTTCAAAATAAAAAATAATATTAAGAATAATATTGGAAAAATTTAAAAATATCAATGGAATGATATGAAATAATATTTACATAATTGAAGGGTCATGAAAGCAGATAATTATTTACATGTAGTATAATTTAAAAAACATTTTTTTCACACTATATATAAAATGGTTAAAAATTAGCTCATTCAGAAAATGAATACAAGATTCTTTTCAAACCATTTTATAAAATTTAAAACATGTGAAAATACTATTTAAAAAATCATTTGTTGTATGTTAAAAACATTTTTTTGGATATTTTTAGAAAACATGGATATCGAAGAAAAACAATTATCTTCTAAAAATAAAAAAATTCATCCTTCCTAAAAATCATTTTCTTAATCATTTTAAATAAAAAAATTGAGAAAAAAATGTAATATCACATAATATGTTCATGAATAACTAAATTAGATTATAATTGATTATTTATAAGATTGATATTTCAAAAAAATTCCTCCAATGGATTCTTAAATGTAACCAATCTCGAGTAAAGATGAGATTGTGAAATAAAATTTTACCACTTAGGTAATATTTGAGTCATAACCCCTCTATAAGAGGTAAAATCAAATGAAGTATTATGTTATGTAAATATATAGAATTTTTTGATATAAAATGTAATTGTTCAATTAAATACACTACACAAAATAAATAATAAATAATATATAATATATCTCATGGATGTAAAATTGAAATGAGAACCCCCTTACCTCATATCCTGAATCGTCATGTACGTCATTACCTCCTACATAATAAAATTATATCAATTATTTTCTTTGTAGAGAAAATTTTTTTAGTTTCTTATCTTATACTATGAACATTTTACTTCATTGTTTAAGGACATATCAAATTACTTATTCAGTTACTTCCACGTTATGTTTTTTGATGATCCTTAGTTCATAATTTCAAAATGACATCAGTGGGTTGACCAAGTTAAAAGAGGATATTGTTAAATAATCCATAGAATTATAATAATAATGAAATAATTAATATTTTTAAACATATATTATAATTTTAAAATCAAATATGAAATATAGTTTTATTCGTAAACTATATTAAAGATATTGTAACGTTATGTCATACATTTTCATGAGTAACATTTACATTTTTTTGTGATAATTATTTAAATAAGGTAAGTGATATTTTATATTCCATTAATGATAAATATATCCTATATTTTATTTACATATTTCAAAAAAATTATACACCATTCATGGGATGTGGTAATAAAAAACAATTCATATCATTTCACAAGGCAGTAGTATTCCATAAAAATGAACAATGGTATCATTTTTTCAATGTATTTTAAAGCTATATGTTGAATGATATTTTATTTTTCAAGAATTTTAAATATTTTCAAAATTTAATTTATAAAAATTAATTCAATCAGCATGGAAATTATACAGGGGTTATGATGGAAAACAAATTATTTCGGTTCGAGAGGTGGTAGTTCACCGTACACATGAAGAATGGTTTCATTTTATATTTGAAGGAAGGGGAGATTAAAATAGAATATTACATCAACAGGATAACAAATAATTATATATTAAATAAGGTTGTTATTATAATTTAATATTCAACAAAAAATTTAAGGTGATAAGAGAATAGGATAAAAGAAGGATCTAAGTGAAGACGATTGCCTTATCCTAGAATTTCACCCCTTGGATATCTTTTTGAGGACCCTAAGGATGGTGTTTTGGGAAGACCAAAATCTCTAGAGTGGGGATAAAAAAATTTTGGGGAGATATGTTCTGCTTTTTTTCCATCAAAATGTCTTTTTTGGTGTAAATACATTAGTGTATTGGGTTCATTTTTTTAATTGATGACGAGTGGGATTTTTTAAAATACTCAAAATAAATCAGTAATGGCAAGTCATTGAGAAACCAGGTGCCCCCAAAATTGATAAATAATGGATTTTATGGATGATATGGTCATATAACAATTAAAAAATTTAAAAAATATACTTTTTTAAATATATTATTTCATATACATTTATGGTTACTCACTTTTACCATTTTCATTTATCACCAGAGTATCATTTTATCCTTTTTTTACTATTTATTATGATCATAATTAAAATTAACTGACTACATAAAATTAAATAGAATTATTATAAATAAATAATAAATTTTATGAAATTGAAATTATAATATTTTTATATTTTTATTTAAAATTAAATCTTCAATCCATGTCTAATTAGAGTTTTTCACAAATTGATTTTTAAGCAATAAATTAACATCTTTTAATTTTTTGACTATAAATTATTTTTAACTGATTTTAAATTCATATTAATAAATTTATAATATCTTGTTTTCATTTAAATAATTATTTACTATTGGTAAATTTTATTATTTAAAATGGGTAAACATTATGCATTTAAAAATAATTTATACATAACTGTGTATTTAGGCATAAAAATAAACTTCAACCAAAATCATCAAAAAATTTATTTAAAATGAAATTATTTTTACTATTCAAAAAACCATCAAATTTATCATTAAAAAAATCAAAAATTAAAGGAAATTTTAAATTACATGATTTATTGAACGGAAATTTATGTACTTGAAAATTCATAAATTATTCTTTTTCTCATAAAAATAATGCATTTCAAAAAAATAAAAAATATCACCCAATTAAAATTAATATTGGATGATTAAAAAATTATTTTATATTTTTAAAATATAATTTCTAAAATTTCCATATATTTATTATAATATTTTTTCATAAAAATTTTTCAAAGTAATTTTTTAATGAAATTTATTTTTTATTGAATAAAATAACCTTATCAATATCTAAGTTTTAATTTCATAATAATTTTATAATTAATTTATATTGAGTTGGTCATATATATATATAAATTTAATAATTTTGTTAATTATATTCACAACTAGAAATTTAATGGCTATGTTATACTTATCCTTTTGAAATAATAATATTTCATGATTCGTTTAAGCATGGTGATGACGATCATATAGGCTCTTGAAAATAGTTATATTCCAAAAAGTATATAGTGTTAAATTCTTCCCCAGTTAAATAAATTACATATTCACATTTTCAAATTATTCTTTAAAATTAGTGGTTTGATATATAACAAAATTTCTATTGAAAAACCATATTGTGAAAAGGGTAAATAAAAATTCCTCTTAACATTTAAAAATAGACGTAAAAAAATATCATCTAAAATAAATAAAACTATTTTATCACATAATTATAACATTTTTAGGTAGTAAAAACATGTATTTTAAAAGAATATCTATTTATAGATAACATTTTACCTTTTGAGAGAATATACCATATATTTATCGAAAATGAATAAAATTTTAATTTATTAGTTTTTTAATAATGATGAGGGGTCTAATTATCATAAAGACTATGAATGTAAGGATATATACCTAATAGAATTTTAAAATTTATTCCTTTAATAATTTTCCATGATAATCTCATTTGTTTCGTCCAACAATGAGTATTCAAGAAAAATATTTTATATTAATTAAATAAAAATAACATCTAACATATAATATGACTAAAAAAATTGAAATCAAGATATTCTTATTTTATTTAGACATTCATAAAAACCTAAAATTAAATGAATGAGGAAAAATATTTCTCATAATGAATACACCTTCATATTTATTCCAAAATATAATCTTCAACAGAAATAAATCTATAACTATACAACCATGCATCCTAAATGACCTTGACATTCACTACTGGAAAAACAACCTATACCCATAGTTCAAAAACATGGGTATAGCCCCCAAAACCATGGGTATAGCCTATACCCACAGTTTTGGGAACCATGGGCTGGAAAAGCATCACAATAGGGGTCTCAGCCTATACCCAGGGTTCTCCAAAACCGTGGGTATAGATATTAACACCATTTAATTAGTTTGTATCCACAATGTCAATGACTTATACCCACGGTTTGAAAATCGTGGGTATTTAATAAAACAATAAATTGCCACCTGGGTTTTGAACCCAGGCCATCTTCAATATATCTAACCAACCTGGCCACTCATGGTTCATTTGATTCATTTTTATATATGTACATTTTATTTAATATATTAATTTTCATGACAGAATTCAAATATTGAAAATGCATAGTCTCAAACCAGCGACCTGTCGAATTGGGAAACCGCACCGAACCAACCCAGCTATGGATGTTTTTGTTAAATTTATATATATTAATCTAATTCTATTAATAATAGTTTTTTATTATAAATAAAATTGACAGCAGGATTTGATCACAAGACTACTAAATATAACCAACGACAGGCCAACCAACTCAGCTACAATGTTTTTGTCAATTAATATTTATATCCGCCTAATTAAATAAATCTAGACCATCTTCCCGCTAAATAATTTATTTTCTGTCGTGGATTTTTTTCCCGCTATAAGCTATACCCACGGTTTTAGCAAACCCTGGGTATATGGCTTTGAAAAAAAACCATACACCCATGTTTTTTTAAAAATCGAGGGTCCATGACTAGAAAAACAATGCATATTCCCACGGTTTTCGATAACCATAGGTATACGTTTTCAAAAAAACTCTATCCCCATGGTTTTAGGGGAAACCGTGGGTATAGGTGACATATACCCACGGTTTTTGGAAATCGTGGGTATAGGGTCCCATACTATACCTACACTGGTGGGTTTTTAAAAACTTCGGTATAAGGGTGCTCTATACCCACAGTTCAAAACAATACCATGGGTATAAGCCCATTTTCCAGTAGTGATTAAAGGATTTCATTTTTTTCTTCCAAAATACTATTTAATTTAAATCACATGTTATAACAAAGGGTAAAATATACCTTAACATAATTAAACACATCCAAAATTTCAATTAATCATCTTGAAATACAAAAAAAAACAAAATATTTGAACAAGAAATATGTCACCAATAATAAAAATAATATTTCTCCATAAAATTGTTTACATGAACAAAAAGTAATACTAATAACATTTCATATAGTTCAGTGGTATGTTATTCTCCCTTATCATCCTTATATAGTGTTTTCAATCCCCGTTGAATTAAAATGTATAGGTTTATCTCCACGCTAATGAGTTTTCCTTTTTATAATTCTATGGTAAACCAATGTGATGCTCATATTCATAACTCACCTTTATCCTATAACATTCTCAAGAATATGATTCATATATTAAAAAATAACATTTGTCATCAAATCACTCTTTTACATATAATGTATTTATCTATCTCATTCTTTCTATAAAATAAAATAATTTATTTAACTATCATTATTTCAACATCATGAAAAAATAAAAAATATCATTTCTTTAACCATATGTTTTCCCATAAAATATCACCTTATTATAAAATAACTATTCTAGTCCATTGGAAGAATTAAACATAATGTTAATAATCCATAATTAAAAAATATTTCAAAATAATCATTAGAAGCTTCATGATTCTTATAACTAGAATTCCATTGAAAAAAATACTTCAACAACATGATTATTGAATTCCAAAACCTAAACAATTCAACAATTAGACTTCAATAATTTTTATAACTTAGGGCCTCAAGAATTAATCAATGGATTTTGGGAATTGTCTTGGATAATGAACATGTTACTGACATCTATAACATTGATTTATTTTGGTTTATTATGATTCACTTTTTCCGTATGTCTTATTAACCAGAATATTCATTTTTCTTCTGTAATTATCTTTTGTGTGCCGTTATTTTCAACACAAAAATAATCGTACATTTCATTTTTTTTAACATTACACGGTGCCTCTTCCCACATTTTTGAAATGTTTGAAAATTAATATTCTTTTCTCTATCATCATTAACACATGAACATCCATGATATTCCTTTCCTATAATCATTGATGTGTTTGGGCTTCTTTCTATGTTCCATTTTTAAATAAAAATGTGAGATAGCTCAATCATAATAATCACAAGATTTCTAAATTACATTCTCATTATGTTAGGAATTTCATTTTAGAAATCATTCCATCTCCCATCAAATTGGTTATTGGAATGTGTTCTCATATTTCCCACAATAAACATAAAACTTTAAATAAAAAATATGGGAATGAATTAACATACAAACGAAAAATGTGTAATACTAGAATGAATAACTTATAATTGATTAAAATATCTTGAGTTTTGGGCCATTATGATTCATTCGAGGTTATTTTTAAAATGGTTGGGGTTGAAGCCTCGATATATTATTAAAGAGATGGCCTCTTTTTTTCTGCGTAGAGGGAGACCCATTACATAGCCTGAAGGCTCGAGGACATGTGGCCTGGATACAAGCCTTGAAAGTCAATTTCTTTCCCAAAGGGCCATTTCATGGATAGTACTGCTACAGTTCCTCAGCTGCTACAGTATTGATGCTATTACAGTACCACTGTTGCTATAATACTTCTGCTACTACAGTACTATTATAATACCTTCTACAGTGTTTCTACAGTTTCTCAAAAATTCCTCCCCTACCCAGATTTGATCTTGGGTCTTTTGGATTCAAAGTAGGAGCCTCTACCACTTGGGTACTGGCTCGTTGGCAACTACGATTCATTCTATGTGTTCCAAGTTAACAATTCCTATAAGGATTTCTAACATAACAATTTATTCAAGCCCTTTAAAATGGTTTGTAAAGAGTTTGTTTATTTTCAATACATTTCCCTTTGTAGTTTCAAACTAGGTGTAGAAAAAAGAACATTTTTGTGCACTTGGATTCAATAAATTTCTATATTATTCTTCCACTTTCAATTTTATTACACCTTTGTATAACGTTTTTTTAGCCACAACCACTTTTATTATTCATAAAGATATGTAATTAGTCAGAAAAATTCACTCAGTCCTTCACTAAAATTCATGATTGTTTTTATAAGGCCCTAGCCTTAAACCTTACTTAATCTTGAGTTATTACAAGATTACAAATTGAGGATATTTTCGGGTTTAGGGTTTTAGAGAATTAGATCATAAAACATTCATTACATTCCACATATAAACAAAGTGGTTAAATAAAGATAGTATTCTTCTTTCCCATCAATGGAAACATATATAAAATAAAACATGGATTCTTTCTTGACACTTCCTTGAAACTATCATCATATCATGTACCTTTCCCTTGACCTATGAAAAAAATTTGAAAAAAACTTGGGATGAGCATAAAAATCTCAGTAAGGGATATAAAAATATGAAAAGGAAACATGGGTACATATATATATAAGAATGAAATCATACTTTACCCATAAAACATAAGCACTTTAACATACCTCATCAAATCATGAATAAATCATATAAATCATAAGGCATAAAGTTAACTTGAGGCATTCATAACATTCTTACGTAGGGAGTAACCCTCTTGGTTACATTTGGAATACCCATCAATGTATATTCCCTAAATCTCTTCGGAGAAACCTTAACGTTTCACTCCTTTATGTTACCCAATACATTATAGAGCTATATCGGGCTCACCCGCCCTTAGTTTATCACGGAGCCACCCGTCTTCATAATAATTCCCAAGAACCTCAACATAATCGTATGACATAAAACATGCATAAAGGAAACCTAACATTTCCAACTTTCAATCACAAGATATCAATACAACACATTGATATAAAAACATTATGAAAACCATTTTCAATACCAAAATAAAAGAAAAGTAAAACATGGTATTTATTTTTCTTTTTAAAAAAGGTATGGCTTGTAGAGGAATCCGAAACTCAAATAATGGTCAGGGCGACGGAGAAGTCATTGTCGCCGCATACGTACGAAAAAAACATTCCCTTTTTTCATTTAGTAAATGCTTCGTATAAAAAAGGTTCCTTTTGAAAAAACGTAAAAGTCAAAGGGGATTATACACTGTATAAAAGAAGGTTGTGTATAAAACAAAATATGCCTCAATGAAAGGAGATCGAGACGAAGTCCCATACCTCAGGTCCGACATGACTCGATCGTTCATTAATGTCCTAAATAATAAACTTGAGTTAATTTCTACTTTCTTAAGAACCTTTTTCAAGTTCATTATTCCTTTTATATCACTTATTTCTATGTCATGAACACTATGTAATTATTTAAGTTAATAACAGTCGTTTTAACGATCATTGGTCCTTGATTCAAAAATAAACCCTTTATAATTACAAGTTTTTCATGTATCCATTATATCCAGAATTATAATCATGATGTATATATCATATATATCCCTTATATACATGCCTTTATAATATTACATAATCATTTAGAGGTAAGAAATAAAATTCACCGTTCATGGAGACGGTAAGTTGTACGTACGCATGAACGCTACTTTCATTTCTATTTCATATTTTATAGAATGGAATCATAATTATATAAAGGTATATTATAATTCCAGTATAATATCATATATTATATCATAGTTCCATACTTTATACGTCCCACATATGATATTTAACGAATCAAATCACTTTGAGGGGGCGGTAGTCCGCATTTCCTTAAATTAAGATATCGCGTTTACCCATAATGGAAACCATAAAGGTATGACCAAAATGAAAAATACAGAAGATTAAGGAAAACAGAAACATATTATATATCATATATAAATATAGTGACATCTTAATGGCCACCTTTGAAAGTGTTAAAAGAATGTTGAACAATCATCGTTTCAGGAGGCATAAGTTCACCATTCACGGAAACAGTATGTCTTTTAACCATTACATGTAGGTGTGTGTAAGTGTAGCTCGAATACATCTTATAACAATATCCTAGTTTATTTAAGATATTGTATTTTTTACAAAAGAAATGAATAAAAAGAGTTTATGGGGTTGGAGAAGAAAAATAAAACCAAAGGACTCAAGTGAAGACATTACCTTAAAATCGGGTAACTCCCTTTGGTTTGAGCTCAAAGGCATCCTTGGGAAAAATTCTACACAAAGTGAGGATTCAAGGAGTAAGATAGGGATTTGGAGAGACAAAATGGGCAGTGGTTGGCCGAGCCAAAGGCTTTGGGAGTGTGGGTAAGGAGGTAGAGGTGGGGGCCTTTTATAAGAGGAGAGGAGGGGAACTCTTGGAAAGTAAAGAAATGTTACTTTATTTTAAAATGAATTTAGGATATTAATGGACTCACATTGATGTGTTTCGAGGATAAGTTTATAAGGGTTCAAAATCCACCCATCAAATAGGTTTTGGACATGTGTAGGTCACAGATTTCACATTATCATTTCATTTTATTTAAATCCTTTATTAATGAGGTAATCGCTGCATCATCATGATGTCATAAATAATTTAATTTATTTAAAGTCTAAAAATTTTAAAAAAATTACTATGATATAGGAAACATTTTTAGCTTTATAATGAATATTTATAGTACAAATGATAATTTATGAAAACAAAATTAAAAATATTTTACTTAGGTGATACATTCATTGTCACATTTAACATACTTTAAAAATAAAAAGATTAAAAGTCACTTTCTCACAAAAGTGATTCCATGGGGCCCCCAAGTTTGTCACAAGGAATCCCATGGTCGGTTATGATAAAACTAGTAGCCTTAAGACACATGTTGTGGTCTTTTTGTATTACTATGATATCATTTTATTATCCTTAACTACCCGATTACTCATTAATCAAGATAATTAAAGATAATTACCGTCGTTACTATTCATAATGTCCAAAAACAAAAGAGTCTTGATTACATAATTTGGACCATCTGATTCCAAATATTTAATCCATTTTACAAAATTCCAAACATAGAAATTGCAATAATTGATTTAAAAATATTTCTCGTTGTCAAAACAAATAGCGGGTTTTTTTAAACAATATCTATGAAAAGTTTGGTATTAGTTTATGCCCAATTCCAAAGTGAAATTAATAATAATGACCACCATTGGATTAAATGGTAAAAATATATTCATAGTACACTTTAAGACCACTTAAAAGGATAATATAACCATATAATTAAATTAAATGAAAAACAATATTTGATGTAAAATGTAGTATTTTTCACTATTCATTAAAAAATGAACATTGTCAGAAAAATACCAAAAATTTATCCAATGTAACTTTCAATGTCCCAATCATAATGAATATGTTTATTTTGACAAATATAGATTATAAAATTGTCAAAATTTTGATTTAAAAAGGGTTTTCCATCAAAAGGCAGTAAGACAATCTTTTAAGAATATTAATGTATTTCATGCATAAGATTGTTTTTATTTTCATTTTAAGCCTCTAAAACACTATCTAATTCATTAATAGACATAGATAAAAATATCTATTATTCATTACTTACTTGGGATGTTACATCCTTCCCCCCTTTAGAAAATTGTGTCCCCGCAATTTATTTACTTATCGAATAAATGGGGGTACTTATCCCTCATTGCATTTTCAGATTCCCATGTTGCCTCTTTCATCATGTGGTTTTTCCACAAAACCTTTACCTGATTAATCACCTTATTCGGTAACACTTTCTCCCTGTGGTCAAGAATCTGGACTGGTTGTTCCTCATAAGATATGTTCTCTTCCAGCTGAACTACCTCTGGACTCAAAACATGAGATGGATCTGGCATATACTTTCTCAACATCGAAACGTGAAAAACATTGTGTACCAGAGATAAACTCAGAGGTAAAGCCACCCGGTAAGCAACTGATCCAACTCTCTCCAGAATTTCATATGGTCCAATGAAACTTGTACTCATCTTTCCTTTCTTACCAAATCTCATCACACTTTTCCATGGTGAGACTTTGAGAAAAACATGTTCACCTACCTCAAAAGTTAGATCCTTCCTCATGTTGTCTGCATAACTCTTCTGCCTACTTTGAGCTGTTCTCATGTGTTTCTGAATCAGATGAACTTTTTCTGCCATCTCTTCTACCAATTTTGGTCCCATCAACTTCCATTCACCCACTTTATCCCAGAAAGCTAGAGTTCGACACCGCTTCCCATATAATGCATAAAATGGTGCCATCTGTATACTGGAATGAAAATTGTTATTATATAAAAATTCAACCAAAGAGAGATGTTGGTCCCAACTTCCCTGATAATCCATCGAACAAGCTCGTAGCATATCCTCCAAGGTCTGAATTGTTCGTTCTGACTGCCCATCTGATTGAGGATGAACTGTTGTACTAAAATTTAATTCAGTACCCAACGACTTCTGAAGGCCTTTCCAAAAGTTAGAAGTGAACCTGGGATCATGATCAGATACAATGGAGAGGGGAACTCCATGTAACGTAACTATCTCTTTAAGATACAAACGGGAAAGTTGATCTAGAGAGAAACTATCTCGTATAGCACGGAAATGAGCAGATTTAGTCAAGTGATCAACAATAACCCAGATTGCATTATTACCTCAAGATGTCTTCGGTAATCCCACAACAAAGTCCATGGAAATATTCTCCCATTTCCACTCTTGCACTGGTAAAGGCTGAAGCATCCCTTTCGATAACTGCCGCTCTGTTTTAACCTATTGACATGTCAAACACTTCAGAGTAAAATCAGCAATATCTCTTTTCATTCCATCCCACCAGTAATACTCCCGTAGATCTCTGTACATCTTAGTACTGCCAGGATGAACTGAAAATGGAGAACTATGAGCTCCACATAACAACTCTCTCTTCAATTGTGAATCACAAGACACACACAATCTCTTCCCAAAACTCAAAACACAATCATTATCAATGTTGAATTCAGGAAACTTACCTTTCTGAACCTCTCTACCATTTTCTTCAACTCACTATCTTGCTTCTGTGCTTGCTTGATTCTGTCTGATAGAGAAGATCTCACTGATACCTGAAACAAAACATAAGAACTTCATGCACTAACAAATTCTATGCCAAAGTTCATCAAATCCTTAACCAAAGGATCACGTTCCAAATCCAACATTGTTAATGAAGCATTACTTTTTCGATTGAAAGCATCAGCCACTTTATTTGCTTTCCCGGATGGTAATGAATTATACAATCATAATCCTTGATTAATTCCATCCATCTACTCTGTCTCATGTTTAACACTTTCTGAGTGAATATATACATTAAAATTTTTTGATCAGTATATATTTCACCCTTTACTCCATACAAATGATGTCTCCAAATTTTTAAAGAAAAAAAAAATAGCAGCTAATTCCAAATCATGTGTAGGGTAATTTATCTCATGAGTTTTCAACTGTCGTGAAGCATAAGAAATTACCTGATCATTCTGCATTAGGATGCAACCAAGTCCTTTCAATGAAGCATCACTGTATATAACAAACTCACCATTCCTGGATGGTAGTGCCAAAACTGGAGCATTCACCAATATTATTTTCAATTCCTGAAAAAAATCATCACATTCTTTTGTCCAGATAAACTTAACACCCTTCCGAGTTATCTTAGTCATTGGACTAGATAACTGTGAAAAATTTCTAACAAACCTTCGGTAATAGCCTGCCAAACCAAGGAAGCTACGAATCTCAGTTACATTTGTGGGTCTTGGCCAGTCTTCCACAACTTTTTTTCCAGGATCAACAGTTATCACATCTTTAGAAACAATGTGACCAAGGAATGAAATTTGTTGCAACCAAAACTCACACTTGCTGAATTTTCCATACAGTTTATTTTCTTTTAAGGTTTTCAAGATAACCCTTAAATGTCTTTCATGCTCCTCTTTACTTTTAGAAAACACCAAAATATCATCAATGAAAACCACCAGAATCTTATCCAAGAACTCATGGAAAATTATATTCATTACGTCCATGAATACAGCAGGTGCATTGGTTAGCCCAAAAGGAATCACTACAAATTCATAATGACCATATCTTGTACGGAATGCGGTCTTCGGAACATCTGCTTCCTTTACCTTCAGCTAATGGTACCCTGATCTCAAGTCTATCTTTGAAAAATACTGAGCTCCCTGGAGCTGATCAAACAAATCATCGATATGAGGCAATGGATATTTGTTCTTAACAGTGATGTTATTAAAGGCTCTATAATCAATGAAAAGTCTCATTGAACCACCTTTCTTTTTAACAAATAAAACAGGAGCACCCCATGGAGATGTGCTAGGTCGAATGAAACATTTCTCTAATAAATCTTGCAATTTCTCCTTCAACTCTAAAAGTTCAATTTGAGCCATTCGATAAGGGGGTTTTGAAATTGGCTTAGCATCAGGAACTAAGTCAACGGTAAACTCAACTTCCTGATCTGGCATTATTCCAGGCAACTCATTAAGAAAAACATCAGGATACTCATTTACCACTGGCACATCATTAATCTGAACAGTTCCTTTATTTTCAACGATGTGTGCAAGGTAACATTCATTTCCATCTTTTACATGTTTCATGGCCTCTTGATAAGTTATCAACAGTAAGGGTTCATTCTTGTACACAAACTGAAAGTCTTTCTGAAAAGAAACTTATTTAGCTCTATAGTCAATCTTAGCATGGTAAATAGAGAGCCAATCCATACCCAAGATAACATCAAACTCTACTAGAGGTAGAACAATAAGGATTTCAAGTAGGTTCTTTCCACAGATAATGATAGGAATATTCTTATAAATTCTTTTTGCCTCAAAATTTCCCCCAGGTGTTTTTATAAAAAGTTCAGGAGTCATTTCTTGAGATGGTATTCCCATTTTACTAGAAAAGGATTCAGAGATGAAAGAATGTGTAGACCCAGAATCAAACAACACACTGGCATAATCTGAAAAAACAAACAAAGTACCTGATACAACATAATTTGACTGCCCGACATCTGCTGAAGTAGTTTCAAAGGATTTCACCACCCCTTTCTGCTTGTAGTCTAACTGCTTCCCATCACTCAAGCTCTTTGTCGGACACTTGTTTTCATAGTGACCCATCTCATTGCACTTGTAACATTTCACTAACTGTAAATAAAATTTAGTCTTACCTTCACCTTGATCATTTTCAGTGCAATCATGAGCCTTATGTCCCATCTTACCGCATCGGTAGCACTTTCAAAAATTTAGAAGACAATCCCCATCATGCCTTTTCCCACATTTTTCACAAACTAGAAACCTAGTTTTCTTACCATCAGACTTTTTTGAAGAATTCATCCCTTTCTCCTGCCACCTTGGTCTCTTCTTCTGCTGGTTGTTATAGAACACTTGATCATCGGAAAACTCCATTTCCACCTTCTCAGCACATCGAACAAGATTTTCATAACTTTTAAACTCACGAGAAGCTAATTCCCTTAAATATTTTGTCTTTAATCCTGAGTAAAAACGATTGATTTTACTATCAAGGTCTCGAATAAAATTTGGAGCATACCTCGCCAATCGAGTGAACCTTTCTTTATAGGTAGCCACTGAGTCTTCCTCTTTCCTCAATTCCAAGAATTGTTTTTCCATCCTTAGTCGAAAAACCTTAGGAAAATACTTTTCAAGAATCATACCTTTGAATTCATCACAGTCAAGAGCATCAATCTCATCAGCTTCCCTGATATTTTTAACCATAGACCACCACTGATCTGCCTCACCCTCCAAACGATAAATAGCAAGACTAACCTATTGATTGTCTGAACACCCCATGACATCGAAAATCTTCTCCAGTGCTTTAATCCACCCTTCATCTAGCATAGGGTCAGATGATCCTCTGAATGATGGGGGATGTTGCCTCATGAAATGTTCAACCACTGACATGTTCCTCTGCGGTTGATCTGGCTGATCTCGTTCATGGATACCACCACCATTTATCACTTGAGTCAACTGCGCCATTACTGCAACAAACTGTTCAGTTCCAATTCCGACCATCT
The DNA here is from genome assembly GCA_963277665.1 of Viscum album. Classification (NCBI taxonomy): domain Eukaryota; kingdom Viridiplantae; phylum Streptophyta; class Magnoliopsida; order Santalales; family Viscaceae; genus Viscum; species Viscum album. The sequence goes on along the minus strand of OY728141.1, from coordinate 1,198,384,121 downwards.
CAGGATGCTGATTCGGAAGGTTATTTCCTTCTGCATGCCTTCCTAGCACTGCTTCCCTGTTTCCTCTGTGGAAAACCATTATGAACAAACATTTCTTAGATGAAGCAACATGGTAATCTTCAAATACTATATCACTTCAATTTGACCATAAAAAAATATTTTTGGATAATCATTTTATAGAATTATAACTTCTAATGTTATCTAAACCGACATATGATACCAAATATAAGGCCCCATCCTTAAACCTTACTTAATCTTGAGTTATTACAAGATTACACATTGAGGATCTTTTCGGTTTTAGAGTTTTAGAGAATTAGATCATAAAACTTTCATTACATTCCACATATAAACAAAGTGGTTACATAAAGTAGTATTATTCATTCCCATCAATGGAAACATATTTAAAATAAAACATGGATTCTTTCTTGACACTTCCTTGACACTATCATCATATCATGTACCTTTCCCTTGACCTGTGAAAAACATTTCAAAAAAAACTTGGGATGAGCATAAAAAGCTCAGTAAGGGATATAAAAATATGAAAAGTAAACATGGGTACATATATACATAATAATGAAATCATACTTTACCCATAAAACATAATTACTTTAACATACCTCATAAAATCATGAATAAATCATAGAAATCATAAGACATAAAGGTAACTTGAGGTATCATAACATTCTTACATAGGGAGTAACCCTCTTGGTTTCGTTTGGAATACCCATCACAGTATATTCCCTAAATCTCTTTGGAGAATCCTTAACGTTTCACTCCTTCGCGTTACCCAATGCATTGGAGATATATATCAGGCTCACCCGCCCTTAGTTTATCATGGAACCACCCATCGTCATAATAATTCCCAAGAACCTCAACATAATCGTATCACATAAAACATGCATAAAGGAAACATAACATTTCAACCTTTCAATCACAAGATATCAATACAACACATTAATATAAATACATTATGAAAACCACTTTCAATACCAAAATAAAAGAAAAGTAAAACATGGTATTTATTTTTTTTTTTAAAAGGTATGGCTTGTAGAGGAAGCCGAAACTCAAATAATGGTCATGGAGGAAGAGAAGTCGTTCTCGCCGCATAAGTACGACAAAAAAATTCCCTTTTTTTGTTTAGTAAATGATTCGTATAAAAAAGATTCCTTTTGAATAAACATAAAAGTCAAAGGGGTTTATACACCGTATAAAAGAAGGTTGTGTATAAAACAAAATATGCCTCAATGAAAGGAGATTGAGACGAAGTCCCATACCTCAGGTCCGACATGACTCGATCGTTCTTTAATGTCCTGAATAATAAACTTTAGTTAATTTCTACTTGCTTAAGAACCTTTTTCAAGTTAATTATTCCATTTATATCACTTATTTCCTTGTCATGAACACTATGTAATTATTTAAGTTAATAATAGTTGTTTTAACGATCATTGGTCCTTGAGTCAAAAATAAACCCTTTATAATTACAAGTTGTCCATGTATCCATTATATCCAGAATTATAATCATGATGTATATATAATATATATCCAGTATATACATTACTTTATAATATTACATAATCATTTAGAGGTAAGAAATAAGATGCACTGTTCATGGAGATGGTAAGCCGTACGTACGCATGAACGCTACTTTCATTTCTATTTCGTATTTTATAGAATGGAATCATAATGATATAAAGGTATATTATAATTCCAGTATAGTATCATATATAATATCATAGTTCCATCCTTTATACGTCCCACATATGGTATTTAACGAATCAAATCACTTTGAGGGGGCGGTAGTCCGCACTTCCTTAAATGAAGATATCGTGTTTACCCATAATGGAAACCATAAAGGTATGACAAAAATTAAAAATACAGAAGCTTAAAAAAAACATAAACATATTATATATCATATATAAATATAGTGACATCTTAATGGCCACCTTTGAAGGTGTTAAAAGAATGTTGAACAATCATCATTTCGGGAGGCATAAATTCACCATCCACAGAAACAGTATGTACTTTAACCATTATATGTAGGTGTGTGTAAGTGTAGCTCAAATAATTCTTATAACAACATCCTAGTATATTTAAGATACTTTATTTGTTACAAAAGAAATTAATAAAAAGAGTTTAGGGGGTTGGATAAGCAAAATAAAACAAAAGGACTCAAGTGAAGTCATTACCTTAAAATCGGGTAACTCCCTTTGGTTTGAGCTCAAAGGCATCCTTGGGAAGACTTCTTCCCAAAGTGAGGCTTCAAGGAGTAAGATAGGGATGTGTAGAGACAAAATGGGAATGGGTTGGCCGAGACAAAGGCTTTGGGAGTGTGGGTAAGGTGGTAGAAGTGGGGGCCTTTTATAAGAGGAGAGGAGGGGCACTCTTGGAAAGTAAAGAAATGTTACTTTATTTTAAAATTAATTTCGGATATTAATGGTCCCACATTGATGTGTTTCTAGGATAAGGTGATAAGGGTTCGCAATCCACCCATCCAATAGGTTTTGAAAATGTGTAGGTCATAGATTTCACATTATCATTTCATTTTATTTAAATCCTTTATTAATGAGGTAATCGCTGCATCATCATGATGTCATAAATAATTTAATTTATCTAAAGTCTAAAAATTATGAAGAAAATACTATGATGTAGGAAATCGTTTTATCTTTCTAATTAATATTTATAGTCAAAATGATCATTTATGTAGACAAAATTAAAAATACTTTACTTAAGTGATACATTCTTTGTCACATTTAACATTCTGTAAAAATAAAAAGATAAAAAAGTCACTTTATCACAAAAGTAATTCCATGGGGCCCCCAAGTTTGGCACAAGGCATCCCATGGTCGTCCATGAGAAAAACCGTAGCCTTAGGACACATGTTGTGGTCTTTTTGTATTATTATGATATCATTTTATTATCCTTAACTATCTGATTACTCATTAATCAATATAATTAAAGATAATTACCATCGTTACTATTCATAATGTCAAAAAAAAAGAGTATTGATTAAATAATTTGGACCTTCTGATTCCAAATATATAATCCATTTTACCAAATTCCAAACACAGAAATTTCAATAATTGATTTAAAAATAATTCCCGTTGTCAAAACAAATAGCGGGTTTTTTTGAAACAATATCTATGAAAAGTTTGGCATTAGTTTTTGCCCAATTCCAAAGTGAAATTAATCCTAATGACCACCATTGGATTAAATGGTAAAAATATATTCAGATTACACTTTAAGACCACTTAAAATGATAATCTAACCATATAATTAAATTAAATGAAAAAGCAGTTTTGATGTAAAATGCAGTATTTTTCACTATTCATTAAAAAATGAACATTGTCAGAAAAATACCAGAAATTTATCCAATGTAAATTTCAATGTCCCAATCATAATGAATATGTTTATTTTGACAAATATAGATTATAAAATTGTCAAAATATTGATTTAAAAAGGGTTTTCCATCAAAAGGCAGTAAGACAATCTTTTAAGAATATTAATGTATTCCATGCATAAGATTGTATTTATTTTCATTTTAAGACTCTAAAACACTATCTAATTATTTAATAGACATAGATAAAAATATCTATTATTAATTACTTACTTGGGATGTTACAGTTTTCTTATACATTGACATATCCATATACTTATCCCTAAATCCCTCACTATATTATTCTATTCTTGATCCCCAAAGTAACTAGTCCATGATTTGATTCCTACTATATATACTCAATCCTTTTACACATATTATACAATGATTTTTAACATAATCATCCTATTATAATATCCTAAATATTGTGAGGCCTATTGTCTTCACAGGACTGGGTTCATAATATATCATCGTGTTTTTAAAAAAAATATACTTTATTCTCCATAATTATATACTAAATACTATCAAGAACCTAAATCTCCAAGGCATAACCTGGGGAATACGTTAAAAAATTGGTTGAGCTAAAAATCTAAGTAAGGGAATAAATATTATATAGAATCATAACATGTCAATCAAATGTATAACATGCTATCATAGAAGAGAAGGAACATGGTTTTTCACATGGTATCATAACATAATGATCAATGTATTGTATTATCATGGAAACATAGGGATTATGGTAGTAACATAGAACATGATATAAAAATGAGTTATGGATAACTACGTAGACAATATAACATGGTTGACAAAGTCCCATTATGTATTCTGTTTTCTCCCTTATATCAAAATAAATATCCTATAAGGCTAAATATTTATCCAATGCCTTATATTTTTATCTAGGTACACCCATCATAACATTAACATAATTTATTTATGAAAATAATGGAGTTAAATCATAAGGCATAACATACAAATTACCCATGGATGGAAAATGGGTTAAATAATCTTTTCTCATATCATAACAAAAATAAGGTTCATAATAAAATAATTTTATATGTGAACACAACAAATGGATTTACCCTTTAAATTAATTTATAATAATCTATGTATATATGTGACTAATATATACACATAATTTAGAATAAATCTATAAAATCATTGGTAGCATTAATTCATGAGAATTCCTATAACAGATTACTTGGAATATTTCTTGAGAAAAACCCCTTTTACATTGAAATAATTTTTTTAAAATAAAAATATTTTACATACAATTTTCCTAAAATATTTCCAATGATTGTTATGAAGTAATCATCAAATAATTGAGTGGTCTGGAAAGTGTTTTATAGTATATATACCATATATTTTAAAAAAATTCTTTTCAAAATACATATAAAAGGGATAAAATTCAACTATTCTATAAAATTAAAAAACAATACGTTCAAATAAATTTTTAAAAAGTAATAAATGGTCTAAGATATAATTAATAAATTGAATTGATATTTCAAAAAACATTCCTGAATTTTTTTATATAACATGAATATGGAAGAAATCAAATTTTTAACAGAAGAGAGAAAAAAATTCATATTTTCTCAAAAACATATTTTCATTATTTTTATCTAACAAAGAGATGAATGGGGTTCTATTACATGAGAAGTTAATAAATAACCATATGATAATGAAATATATTGTGTTTAGGATCTATATTTCAAAAAAATTCTTTAAGGGAGACTTCAACAATATTAATCTTGAATAATGATGAGATTATGAAATAAACTCATACTACATTGGTTACTTTTGAATCATAAAAAATATAAAATAATTATATTCAAATGAAATATTAAATACTGTGAACATAAATATATTCATTATATAGAATTTCAAAGGGTATTATATATACAAATACAAATAAATAAGAGGAAAATATGGAAAATGTATTGATTCTAGAGATGTCGTGTATGAACATTATCTCTAGTATAATAACAATATATCACAAATTTATTTCATAAGAAACTTTTCCAATATTTTATACCTTATACATAAACATTTTAAATTTATTTATTTTAATGAACTAATATATTACTAATTCATTTATGTCAACATTGGGTGTTTTGAAGTTTCTCATATCATAATTTTAAAATGGAATTACTGTGTTGAACATTGTAAGTGGGGTAATTATTCAATAATATAAAGAATAATAATCAATATAAAATTATATTTTTTTTAAATAAATTATACTTCTAAACCCTATAATGATATATGGTTCTGAAAAATGAACTATGATGTGATCATGGAGGCGGTAGGTCAAACATATACATTAGAAATGTTTTAATTTTTCAACAATCATGATAGAAAAAAGTAGGTGTTATTTTAACTATATTGAATTATAAATTTATAATAAATATAAAAATATTAATATAAATAACCATACATAAACAATCCATGTGATGGGTTATTAAAAAAATTGAATCAAAACACATTGCGAAGAGGCATTTCTCCAAACACAAAAACGACATTATCATTTTTTGATGGATGGTGAGGTTTTATGGTATATGACATTTCACTAATCCATAATGATTAATTTTTCATGAATGTCTTATATAAATATTAAATCTATCTTCATCAATCATTGTGATAGATGATGATGGAAAACAAATTACATTAGTTCTTGAGGTTGCAATCTTCCATACACATAAATAATGATTTCATTTCCCATTTCATTAAAGATGAGATTGATTAATATTATGAAATAAAAAAATTACATATATTTATATAGGAAATACTAGTTTTATTGTACTTTGATTTTTAAAATATAACCGAAGGTATAAAAACAAGAAGTAAAAATGAGCTTAGTGAAGACTATTACCTTCGCATTGAAGAATCTCTATTTAAACCCTTGTAACATCACTAATGATTTTTCCTCAATGACTATAATGTCCCTGACCCATAATCCACTAAACCGGTGCCCTGGGCTGAGTCTCCACATGACCTCAAGCATGCATCCCCTTACTTCATATGTATTCGACTAGCATTGAGGGTCTGATAGAATATGTGGGAACACTAAACCCTCTTTACCAGAGTAATACACATAAGATAATATTTTAAAATACTAAAAACAATATTAAACAAACTATTAAATTGATAAATAATAAATTCCCAAACTAGGTAAAACCATATACAACAGTAAATATGTAATTTCATGCTACAATGTCAAGAGAACAAAACCCCAAATGAAATCAAAATAGCAGAATCTACAAAATGGTTCAGACTCCAAGTCTGTAAGCTCACTCATACATGTCCCATGTCTAACTCATGTCCGCAGAATAGAATCCTTACCCTTGTCCTGACCTGCAAGCAAGAAAACTACTTGAGTACCCAACAACGGCCCAAGCAGGGTGTGGGTATAACTCAGTAGGCCACCAACAATGGTGTCTACAAAAATAAGCAGTAATTTTAGATAGTGCATGCAAGTGATAAATAATGATAAATAAAGGAAAATAGTTCAACAGGGAATTCTAGACTATGTTCCTTTATAACCATACTACCATTGAATCCATGTCCACTACTTATGAATCCCATGGTTTAATCTACCCATTTTCATGTGTTCAGTGGATTAAGAATGTTCAATATTCTCAAGAATATGGGAATAAAAATCAAGTCATATCTCACTAGGAATCACATTATAACAACCTCATAATCCTCCCTCAATTCCTTAATCCATGTGGAATGCAGTAGTTAGGGGAATAAAACTATGTTCTCTTCTCTAACCCATGCATTAGGGGTGGATCTAAATCCTTGGTCCACTTGACCTATGGGCGTAGAACATCATGTCTATACACCACTCAACCTAGCCATGTAGACATTCTTATTTATCATTCACCACAATTAACCACATCATAAAAAGTATACCAATATCATTTACAATAACATAATAATATCAATAAATGGGAAATTAAAATTTTTCATCAATCCACTAACACATTAATCATTTATATTACATAACCCTTTAACACCATTCTAATTTCTCATTCCTATCTCACTAAGAATATTCATGAGTAAAAATGATTCCTTATCATATTCCATTTATTCCCATTTAACCCATTTATATTTCAACCAAAGTATCCCTTAGCCTTTAACCAGATTAGAAACAACTATCCAGCATCCATTACACTCATTATATAAACCAATTAGCCTTCTCATTATGTCTCTATTTTATTCTGAGTCAATTTCACATTGTACATTTCTTTTATCCAAATCAGGAAGGCCGGCACACCCCATGGGTGGCCCTAATTTGGCCAATTCATCCTCCTTACCTCCCATGGGGATCATGAGGGGTTCAATTGATTATATAGACACCCAATACACCACATGTCTTCAATTTCATAAAGAACCCATCAACAAGGGAACAATAATGAAACCATACATGCACAAATCTATTAAAAAACTATGGGATATAACTTGTATACCACATACCATGAATATGTTTCTGAACTCACTCCAAATCAATTCCTTAGATCATGATTCAAACAACCCTTGAATCCTCAACCTAAATCTCACTGGGAATGAAAGGTTTTTGAGCATTGGAAGAAGATGAAAAAAATGTGTGAACCCTATCCCAGAAAAGGGAAGAAAGGATAAGATTAGAGATACCCTAATCTTCAATTACAAACTAATGGGACTATAAAATGGCATATAGTTGTGCGATAATAACCCTTGGGAGCTCCTGGGGGATTTGGATTATTCCTAGGGATGATACAGGGGAGGAGGAGGAAAATCCCAAGTGGAACAAATAAATCACATAATGGATTTTTTTTTGTAATTTTCTCAATGTTATTGGGCCGCATGGTTTACCTTCATGGGTTTCCAAATAGAGAAAAAAATAATATTATTCTATAGTCTGAAAACATCCCCCCATGTATGGTTTACAAGGATTCCCGCATGGTTTTCACTAACCATATGGAAACTGTGAAGCATTCCCAAAAACCCCATTTTCTTCAAATTTCATGTTAGGACCCCCAAGAACACCCCCCAAGTCTTCACATGAACATGGTAAAACACTTGTTTTACCAAAATAATAAACATAAACTAAAAAATGATCAATGACGTACCTTAATTTTGATTTGGGATCTTACAACCTCTCTACCTTATAACATCTTTTCCTTGAGCCAATGTCCCCATGCATCATTGAGTTCCCAATGAAAAGATATCAGGACACTAGGCCCACATATCTGATTACCCCTGCCAAGTCTCCTCATGAACTTTTACATGCTACCATAGAACACAAACCAAAGGTATAGTCATTCCCTACACGGCTTTCTTACTATGATCCACAATACAAAATGGGTGCTCCTCAAAGGACCCATTATCCTCAAGCATGACGCCCTCGCTATTTATCACAGGGGATGAATTAGGGTGATACTTTTGAAGTTGTGAAGCATGGAAAACATGTTTCAACCCATTATACCAATATGTAAGAGCCAATTGGTAATCCAATAGTCTGATCCTCTCCAAAATATCAAATTTCCCCATATATATAGGCACCAACATTCCCTAATTCCAAATTCTATGGTGACCCAACATTGTAGACACACAAATAAACGCACTACCACAAACCATAAACTCATTAGGTCTAAGATGCTAATCCGTATATGAGTTTTTCATATTATAAGCAGTTCCCATAAACATATGAATCAATCAAATCTTCTTTGATGTCTCTTGCACTAAACTCGGTCCTAACAACTCAGACTCGTCGGCTTCTAACCAACATAATGGAGATCTAAACGGTCTCCCATAAAGAGCCTCAAATGGAGCCTTCTGAACTATAGCATAAATTCTATTATTTTCATGAAACTTAGTGATTCACGAGTGTTTCTCTCATAATCCTCCAAATTCTCGAACACATGCTCTCAACATGTCTTATAATACCTTAATTGTATTCTCTTACGGCACGTCATTCTGCGGGTGGCAAGCTATACTCAAAAACACCTAGGTACCAAGATTCTTTAGTAGTCTCTTATAGAAGCATGAGATGAAATCTGGATCATAATATGAAATTATGGTTCTCAACACTCCCTGTAACAGTACAATTTTTCGAACATATAATTATCTCAACTAGTTGACTGTATTAGACTCAAATATTAGCAAGAAATGATCCATTTTTTCTTCTAATCTACCACCACCCAAATTGCATCATTCATCTAAGGAATCCTTAGAAGACCCACTACTATGTTCATCGAGATGTCATTCCACATCCACTTAGGAATAGGTAATGACTACAACAACCCACCAGGATGTTGATGTTCAGACTTCACCTACCCACATGTGAGGCATTGTTCCACAAAACTCGCAACATCATTTTTCATTCCCAGCCACCAAAACTACCTATGAAGATCATGGTATATCTTAGTCAATCCCAGGTTCACTACCCACTTTTACTTGTAAAACTCTAACATCAACTCTTAATGTATATCTATTGGCACCACAACACGAATGTGAACATAAGAAACTCCATCAGCTCCAAAATTCCAACTAGAAGGTGACTCTCCACCTTTAAGACTTTCATTCACTTCCAAACACTCTGGATCCACAAACTGTCTACATTTAACTTGACTCAAAAGTAAATTTCCAACTTCCATAGTCGCAAGGCTCATATAACTGTGCCCATTATCCAACTCCAAATGCAAATTCACAAACTAGGTGATCAACATACACTCGTAACTGGATTCCTAAACTACCTTATTCTGATTCTTCCAACTCAGAGAATCAGCGACATGATTCTATTTCCCTAGTGTGTAGACAAACTAAAAATCAAAAGACTTTAGGTACTCGACCCACTATCACTGTCAAAAATTTAAATATCGACGATAGAATATATACCTGATACTTTTATGTTCTGTTATGACCATGAAAGGTTCTCCCAACAAGTAATGGCTCCAACAGTTTATGTCATGCCCCACAATAGCTAGCTCCAGCTCATGAGTAGGAAAATTATTATTTTTTTGCCTCAAATTCTCGAACTATAAGCTAAAACATGATCATCTTACATCAAAATTTCCCTATGTACAATGCCAAATGAATCACAGAACAAGGTTTACCTCTTATCTGGTTCAGGTAAGACCAAAATTGATGCAATAGTCAACTGCTTCTTCCACTCCTAAAAAGTATTCTCACAAGCCTCTGACCAAAAAAACTTAACCCCCTACTTGGTCTGTCCTATGAGTGGTGCTACCAAATGAGGGAAATCCATAATAAACCTTCAATAATAACTTAACAGACCTAGAAAACTCCAATAATCAGAGAAATTATTGGGTTTTTCTCAATAAACCTTAGCCTACACCGTTTCTAGATCCACTGACACGCCTGATGCAGAAATGATGTGTCCCATAAATTGCACCTCATGAATCCAAAACTGACATTTGGATTACTTGGAATAAAGACTATTCTAACTTAGTGTAATCAAGATAATGTTAAGATTTTGGGCATGATCATCATGATTTTTGGAGTACACCAAGATTTCATCAATGAAGACAACTACAAATTAATCGAGATATAGGTGGAATATTTAGTTCATCAAGTCCATGAACAAAATTTGTGTGTTGTTTAATCCAAATGGAATCACAAAAAATACATAAATCTCATACCTGCTTCAGAAATCTATATAGGGTATGTCATAAGGTCTCACACTCATGTTTTGGTACCTTGACCTCAAATTGATCTTTAAATGCACTAAGGTACCACTAACCGGATCAAATAGGTCATTGATTCTAGGAAGATGGTATCGGTTCCTAACTGTCATCTAGTTCAGCTTCCTATAATCAAAAAATAGCCTCAATAGTCTATCAGAATTCATGGATATCATCACAAGAGATCCCCCAAGGTGATTTACTAGGACATATAAACCCATTACGATCTAAATCCTATAGCTAAAACATTAGTTCTTGGAGATTTTCAGGCGCTATTATATATGGTGGAATGGAAACTGGCTCCACTCCTTATAACAACTCAATTGTGAACTCAACACATCTCTTAGGTGGTATCCCCGAGAAGTCCTCATGTAACACATCCTAAAGCAGGTCCCCAAAAAATGGGAAGATTAGATGCAATTTATCCCCGTTATCTAGTATAATGAATACCACATGGGTTGTGAGTTCTCCCAACTACTGGTGTAGTGGCCCTGTGTGGCCCGCTCGAGTATCACACTCACCATAAAGTAAATAAAAGCTTCCTTCAAGATATGTGAATGTCACCCAACATCGTTAAAAGTTGATATGTGCTTGATATAATAACAAAAAATCCATTCCCATGATTAGGACTAAACCTAAAATTTCTTGGAAGAAGAGATCCCACAAAAAACTATTCCAACCAACATCTAGAGAACAACTATTACACTGCCTAATGATCTCAACATGTACCCCTAGCAATGTATCAAGTGACATTAAGCCACATTTACTATCCATGGTTATTCCTATCACAATTATGAAATGAGAAGAAATAAATTTATTCATAGAACCTATTTTAAATAAAACACTATAAAGCATAGAAGCTACAAGAATCTTACCTTGGACTGTAGAAGGTCATGCCTCATGACCCTCATGTGTATCCAAAAATGTGTGGAGATTACCTGCCCCTTTACCCTAGGATCCATCCTAAGTACCCTATACTGCACTGCCCTTTTGATAAGGATGATCTCGCCACAGAGTTCCATTTCCACCACCCCTACTAGTATGACCCATGGATCTCCATCTTCCGGTCTTATATGGGGTAACCAACCCCATGCCTCCACTCAACTTCTGCATCTGATCTCCATTATTCTCGGACTATTGCGGGTTCCTACAGAACCTCTGCTTGTGGCCTAAACTACTGCACACTAGGCACTCTAATGGTGGGTAGGGACACTAGTCATGCTTATTCCCTGGTCTGCACCACTAATAAAAGAAGACATGGTCCCCACCTTCAGAAGAGGACCCCCTCATCTGATGGTTCTTTGTGCTCCCACCCTTCGAAAATCTTCCAAAATGATGATTCTTACTATCAGAAGCCTCACCAATTTATTTCCCAACTGGCGCCATAAGTTCACTACCCGATGCTCCCTTCAGGTTCTCCTCTGAGATAAGGGCTTGATCCACCACAACAATTAAACTTTTCAAATTAAGGATATTCACCTAATACCTGATCTCGTGTCTCATCCCATTTTTGGATGAATTTTCGTAAGACTACCTCGTCTATTATCAAATTCGAAATGAAACATCTTAAATCGGTGAAACAACTAACATAGTCCATTAGAGACATTGTCCCCTATGTCAACCACAAAAAATTCACAGTCTTCTCTAGCCTTAAGGCTTCTATGTAGAAGTGTTCAAGAAACTTATCCTGAAAATCTTTCCACATCAATCTTTCAGTCTGATTCGTCTAAACCAGGAGGTCCCATACATGTTATTATTGACCTCTTAGCATATAGTCTATAAAATTGACTCACTTCTCAAGTGGAGTCTCTATATGGTCAAGAATAGTTTGGATGGACTCTATCCAAAACAAGGATTCCTTTGGTCCACCCACTCTAATAAAGGTTGGAGGGTGCTGTAGCTGAAACTCCTTGGTTAGCTTAAATATACTCGATGTAGCCCACCCTAGGTCCCATTAAATAATTTTTAAAAAATAAGAAATGTTCTCATATAGCTTATCTTCCATATTTTCCTGGGTCACTACATTATCCTTCTCCACTAATAGAGGATCCTTAATGGGAATGTCCTCTGGTTGCCCAACTGGAACCCATCTTCATGGTGGAATTTCACTACAATGATAAGCATGTGATTTATAATGAAACCATAATGCTTAAATGAAAATGAAGAAGATATAGGTAGGATCATAACCTTCCACCAAAATAGTTCGTATGCACTACCCAAAAAATCCCACTCATAACCAGATCACCACCATTGGCCATATCTACTACATCCATGGAAAACAAGGGTATATAATTTACATGGTTACAATACTTATCATTTAAACCAATAAAAAACAATTTACATATCCTAATTTACTCTTACGACGGGTTGATACACATTTAATTCTTCATAAAGTTCTATTTTCTAATTACTATTTGACATTTTCACCTCAATTTTTACCTGTTCATATAATATTATTAGGAATAATTTCATTTCATTTAAGAAAACATATGCATTCTAACCTTTATATCTTAGACACTCATACTGTGTGTTTTCCTACCATGATGAGTGTCACTTACTTACATTGGTTCCTAGAATGATGCATGAATGCACAACCTCATAACCTTCTAGCCACAACTGAAATATCACCAAACCATCAAATCATACAAAAAGTGCATCACCCAATGGTGATATATCATCAAATATAACAACACACAACTTGAAAAATAATACCCTCCTAGGGTGACTTGGGTTTTCCCTCGTACATGGGTTAAATACTACCAAGGACCCCCAATTTCTTAACCACCTTCCTAAAATCCAAATATAGTATGAAAGAGAATAGAACAACTATGATAGCACATTGTAATGTACCCAACCCAAAATTCACTAAACAGGTGCCTTGGGTCGAGTGGCCATATCACCCCAATCACGCCTCCCCATATGCTAGAGGTTTCCGACTAGCGGCGAGGGTCTGATAGAATACATAGGAAGACTATACCCTATTTAATAGAGTAATCTACAATAGATAATAATTAAAATAATGGAAAAAATATAAAACAAACAATAAAATGCATAAAACCAATTCCCAAACTGGGTACATCCATATACAACAGTAAATATGCCATGTCATACTACATTGTAAAATCGCAAAAAAAAGAAAAATAGTAGACTCCCAAAAATGGTAAGAACTCCAAGTCTATAACCTCACCCATACATGTCCCATGTCCAACTCAACTCCCTAACATAGGGCCCATACCCTTATTATGACCTACAAGCTTGAAATCTACTCGGGTAACCAACTGTGTCCTGAGTAGGGTCTTAGTATAACTCAGTAGGCCACCACTAACGGGTCTACAAAAATAACCAGTAAAATTAGATAGTGCATACAAGTGATAAATAATGATAAATATAGGTCAATAGTTAAACATTTCATTCTAGAGTATGTTATTTTAAAATTATACTACCATTGAATTTAGGTCCACTACTTAGGCATCCCACAATTCAATCTTTCCTTTTTCATTTGTTTTGAGGATTTATTATGTTCAATATTCTCAAAAATATGGTAATAAAATCAATCCCTATCTCACTAGGAATCACATTATAACAACCTCATAATCCTCACCTTGAAGCCTTATCTTGGGTGGAATGAAACAGTTGGGGGAGTAGATCTTTGTCCCCTTCCCTAACCCATGCATTTGGCGGTGGAGCTAGAGCCTTGGTCCAACTCAACCCATGGGAATAAAACCTCAAGACTATACCAAACTCTACCTTGCCATGTGTACATTTTTAATTATCATTAACCACGATTAACCACATCATAATAAGTATATAAAATATCATTTACCACAAAAAAACAATATCAATAAATGGGAAATTAACATTTTACCTCAATCCACGAACACATTCATTATTTATATTACTTAACCCTTTAACCCCATTCCCATTTCTCATGCCTATATCACTAATCATATTCAAGTGAAAACATGATTCCATATCATATTCACATTAGTGAAATTTATCACACTTAAATGTAATCCAAAAAATCACATACATTTTAACCACATTAGACCCAACTAGCCACCATCCTTTACACTCATTAACTAAACCAATTATCCTACTCATTAAGTATCTATATTATTATGAGTCAATTTTACACCTTACATTTATGTTATCCCAATCGGGAGGGTCGGCACACCCCATGGGTGTCCCTAATTTCGTCATGTCAACATACTTGCGTCCCATAGGGATCAGGGGGTGTTGAATTAATTATTTAGACACCCAATACACCACATATCATTAATGGAATCAAGAACGCATCGATAAGGGAACATGAATGAAACCCTGCATTCACAAATCTAGTAAGATACTGTGGGATATAACTTATATACTACCTAACTTGAATCATTTGGTGAACACACTCTTAATCTATGCCTTAGATCTCTATTCAACCAACCATTGGATCCCCAAATAAAATATCATTAGGAAAGAATAGTTTCAATGGTTTGGAAGGAGATGAAGAAAAGGTGTGAACCCTAACCCAAAAAAGAGAAGCACTGAGGAGATTATACTAGCATGGATCTTCAATCTATAACCACCAAGACTCCAAATTGTCTAGAGTTGAGGTAGAATCACTCATGGCAGACCTTGGGAGATTTGGTTTGTTTTTAGGGTTTCAAGAATAGAGGAGGATGAAAATACCGAGTGGAACATAAAAAACATAATGGTATTTTTGTAATTTTCTCAAAGATTCTAGGCCACACGGTTTACCCACACTGCCTTCCAAACCGTGTGCAAACCCTATAGATTCCAGTATCCGAAAACATCCCCCTTGCATAGTTTCCTAGGATTTTCACATGTTTTTCACTAACCATACACAAACCATGAAGCATACCTTGATACCCCAATTTCATCCTCTTTTGTCTTCCGAACAACAAGAACACCCATGGGTCCTCACATGAACTATAGAAAACATTTGTTTAACAATATTAAGGAACATAAACTAAAATTTAAGCAATTTCATAGCATAAATAAGATATGGGATCTTACAATGATAAAACTCAGATATATAATGTGGATAACGATGTTGGAAATATATTTTTCTGGGTTTTTTCAAGATAAATGTATTATTTATTGTTAAAAATGTAGGTGAGGGTGGATATTTATAATTGATGAGTGGAGTTTTTCAAAATACTCAAAACTATTCAACAATGGGAAGTCACTATCAAAGAAAGTTCCTATAAAATTGAAAAATATTTGATTTTTTGGTTATCATTTTTGTTCCAATCATCCAAAATTAGAAAAAAATAAAATTTTTAGTCATTTTATTCCATTACCTTGTCGGTTACTCAATTTTAACATTATAGTTTTTCACCACGTTAACTAGTATTTTTAATTTTTTTTAGAATTCATTGTGAAAAAAAATTATTTTACCATGTTAGATATTACTAATTATTAATATTTTAAACATAGATTCAATTTTATCAAATTTGAATCACATTAGGGGTATATTTTTTTTAATTAATCCCATAAAACATATCGAAAATCTATATTTCAAGAAAATAATTTCTTTTGTAATAGCTGGTCATATATAAGATTGTATATAACAAATCATCGTTATACGAATTTGAAATCATTTAAATATATTTTTATATATTAATTTAATTTAAATATATCCATAATAGGTGGTATATTAATTAATTAAAATGGGTAAACATTATACAATTAAAAATAGTTTGTAGATAATAGTCTTTTTAAGCATTGAAATAATCTTAAACCACTATCCTAAAATTTTATTATTGAAATGAAAATATATACATTATTATAAATAAAATTTTTCATATTTATCTTTAAGAGCAAATATATTTTATAATAAAAATTTTAATTTTCTTTATTCAATGAAATAAAACTAATATATTTAGAAAATTGGTAATTTTCACTACTCACTGAAAAATAAAAATTTTTAGAAAAAATAACAAATTTCCCCAAATGATATTTTTATACTATTTTGAAAAATAATTTTCACTTCATAAAATTATATTTTTAAATGTAATATTAATTAAATATAATATTTTCCCGAAAAAATAACTAATAATAATTTTTGTATAAAACATAAATTTTATAGAATAAAATATCATTATTAAATGTTGAGTGGTTAATTATTAATTAATATCAAACAAATATATATTCATTAGGTCCATTATATATATATATATATCTTAATGTAATTACTACTATTAATACCCTCTAATTTGAGTGCTTGGTCGTTATGATCATACAAAAATAATAATATTTCATTGTTCGTTTACTCACGGTGTTGTCTATCGTAAATGATCTCTATCATAGTTTTATTTTTTAAAATATATGGTAGTTATATGAAAATTGGAATATTGGATATTTACATTTAATTAGTTTTTGTTTCTCAATTGGTATCATATCAACTTTATTATTTGATGTCTCACTATAATTTTTTAGTCCTTTCTTGATAGGTATATTAATATACAATTTATAGCCTTATCAGTTAACTACAGATTTTGTTTTATCATATTTAGTTACTGAATAATAATAAATAATGTGTGTAACCCCCACTATTTTAGAATCTCTCACTTCTACGCAATGTGATAAGAGGTTGGGTAGAATCCAATTATTTTTATTCAGATATTTTTATTCATAAAATGCTGAAACATTCCTCTTATTCATCAAATTGCGATTATGTAATTCAGATTAACATATTTGGTTATTTAGAGGTATAATTTTTTATTTTACCCCTTATAGATCTCAAACTATGATATCATGAATCATTATATTAGTAGTGTTTTAGATTATTAAATTTAGTTTAGGGATTTACCTATGTTTCTATCGAAGAGGGTCAAAGATTTAAAGTCTGAATTTTTAATATGATTTATAATAAAATACAAAAAATGGGGGATTTTGATAAAAAATTAAAGTGAAAGAAAAATTTATAAAATGATTTGTGTTTTAATATATTTATATGAAGTTGATACTTAAAAGTTCACTACGTAGAATTTACCATTCATATTTCATATATGTTCATTTGGGTTTGGTGTGAGTCTTTTTTGTGGTTTAGTAGAATCTAGGTTACCTTATAAGCCCTGATATAAATTCCTGTATTACAAGTATTAAGACTAAGGCATAGTATAATAACTAAAAATGGGAATTAAAAATTAAAATTTTTTTGAAATAAAATGATTATTTTGTTTTCTAATAAAAACCACATATGTCACGTACACAAAATATCACAATGATTACATAGAAACAATCATACTTTATTTTACTCACATAAATACCAATCTTTCAAATCATTCAAAATTTAATATGAAACTAAATGTTAAAATTTAAAAAAAAATTAACCGAACCAATACATAACATATGGTTAAAAACTCTATTTAAAATAGTGTATATTTATCACAATGGTCTACCACTATATTGAATTCCATTTATAAGAGGAGGAAACTCAAGTGGATATACTTCTTCTTTTAAATTCCTCTTACGATGATATGCATATCTAGAACTAAAAATGTTATTATAATAATCTTATACCTCCCAAAAATTCTTGAACCATTACTCTTTGTCAAAGATCCAAGTGATGTTCCCATTGATTCCTTAAATATGCAATGTGGATGGAGATTTTGAGAACATCCATTTTGAAATACATAATATTGCCCCAATTTCAACACATAAGTATCCTTATATAGACTTCTAAAAAATAAGATTTTTTATAATCCCTATTGAATGAATTTATATAAACATTTGTAGCTATTGAGTATCTATAATGGGAGATATTGTAAAAATAATAACCATACTCTTGAATTCGATCATTTTATTTTATTTTTCATATAAAATACTTTTATTGGGGACTAATATAGATTGATTTTGATTTAGTGTCTTCTTAAGAGTTTTATATAATATAATTATCAATAATAAATGGAAATTATATCCCGTTTGGAAGGATATATTTTCCCTAATATATAAAAAATCACATATTACTTCTCTGACTTCCATGAAGTTATTCCCATTTTTCTCCTCCTTCATCTTAGACCATCAAAATCACCATATCCAACATTTAAAACATCAAAATAATTAATATTTACAATCATAAAAATATTTTTTATTAATTAATTATACAAAATTATATGTGACATTTATTACAAAATATTTATTTTCAATACAGAATACATTTTAGGAAAATGGTATAAAGATGGAATCGAACAGTGAATCCCAATGTGATCAAGCCCCCTGTAATATTGACCATATATATGGGGTGAATCTGTGGTATTTTTTATTAATTATTCCCTTTAAAATTAGTCATCTTGATCTTATAAAAAATTATGAGTCCTCTAAATTTTATTTCAAAGATTCACCTTAGGATCAATAGTAATATAATAGATATTAGTGCAGAAGAATTATTATGTTTGAGATAATAGAACACTACTTTTAGTGTTTTTTTGAAACCAAAAAATATATTCTCTACAAAATAGCCACGTAGGTAAAATAGTAGTTCATTATAAAACAAACTATGATCTTCCAACAACTAGTTTCACATAGATTTTAAAAAATAATTAGTTAGACACCCTAATTAATATATTCTCTTCAGATATGATCTTGTAGAAGAATGATCTCCTTTATTTTAGGATTTTATTTCTATCATATTAGTATTATCATCCTCTATGATTAAAGATGATATCATTCACCCCTTCACATGAAATTCAAGAACTCTTTTAGTACTATTACTCTTGATACTATTCACCATATCAACAGTGATAAAAGTTTTCCTATTCATATTAGAAAACCTAATTAGTGGTCTTTTTTCTCCAAAATATATATCAACAGAAGAATAATTTTCTCACTCTTTAATATAGTTTTGTATTATTTTATCATTATTCTTAAACAATTATTTGTGATTTCTTTAAAAGATATATTGGATCCTTTTTAGATACATATAAAATTTATATTAACATTATTGTGAATAATTTTTGTCATTATTTGTTGATATTATTTCATAATTAATATTCTAAAAATTGAGATAGGATCTCACTCTTCTTCTATAGTCCTCAAATATCATGGTTGTTCCCATTTCAAATCACAATGTCTCATCATTGAATCCCCCATGTGGAATTTAAATATATGTTTCTCATATTTTTCATTTATTCTATTGAAATAATATTAATTTAAATATAATTAATTAAAAATTATATAAGTCACAGTGATAATAAAATATCACAAATCATTGTATACATTTATCTAGAACCTTAAATTTTATTTAAATAATTCATTTATAAAATCATAACCAAATGCCTCAGTCCGTGATGTGGTAACACCTACTGTAGTGTGGATTTCCTATCAAAATATAACACTTTACTATTGAAATTTTATCCTTAACACCTGGATCAAATTATGATAATATGACCATAATATTTATGAATTAAGAAAATATAATTGCATCATCATTTCATTTATTCAGAATATAGAAATATTGGATACTATAATTTTCAACCAAAACAATTGGCTAAAAATATTCAATGTACATAAATGGTCCTGAGTTTTTCAATTAACTTCATGAAGTGGGAATGAGGCAAGGGACAATAAAAATAAAAAACTTATTTTTGATAGACTATTTTCATTTATATCACGAGTTAGTCTAGATTTTCCACATATGTAATTCTAGATCCATTGTAAATCTATATCGACAAAGATGATAAACTACATAATGTAGTATAGATTGACAAATTGTATGAACTAAAAACATGAATAATTATTCTTTTATACTGGTTTAACTTGTGAAGGGGCCACATATAAAGATTTAATCAATAGTTCTTGAATTGATCATGTTGATTCGTCCATATAAAGGGATCCAGTCGATTATGTTGAATCTACCCTATGTACAACCACAAAATCATGAATGGATTAACCATATGAAATGGCCTTATGGTCAGTGTGTGTACCACATGTCCTGAAATTCCAAACATGATTCTCTTAAAACAAATGCCACCTCAGATCATATCCACCGCTTCTAAATCTACTCAAAAAAATTATAGGTTATTATAAATATTGTATCTACTTCCACCATCACATTCTTTAGTTTCTCTAAATACCTGCACATCGATCATCATATTTATGTTTCCACTCATTCTTAAACTACTCTACATGAGTACATCAAGCTATATCCTCAATGGATATGGACATAGAGGAATTATCAAGAAATACATCCAATAAAAACTCATGAATCCATAGAAATCATTCATGAATCACCATCACATTCCTTTATCAAACACATATTGACTAATTGAAAATAAATAAAATTATTGATTTGGACATAACAATTGAAAATATTAATATCATATGTTTTGAATAATAAACTAATCAATTTTGTCGTAATTAATATTTTTTATTATTTTATTATAAATTAATTTTTATTCTTACCATGGTACATTCTTTAAAAAATGTATTTGTTTCTTTACGAATAATTTTATTAAAATTATATTTTACAACCTCATGAATATTAATTTTTTAAAATGGTTTCAAATTTTTAGTAATCATATTAAAATTAGTTAATATAGTTAATTTAATTTTTTATTTATAAATTTATTTTTCCATAGGAAAATATTATCACCACGGTAAAGGATAAAAAATATATACGATTTTAAAATAAATATATAACGAATGAATGAAACACAAAATAGTATACCTAAATGAGTGTATGATCTATTTAACAAAATAAACCTTATCTTATCACCCATTTTAAAAAAAAATTACTTTTTAATGTCTTTTTTTATTTTCATAAATAAATATTTCAAAAATTTCACTCCAATCACTTATAAAAAAATACCTAAGACCCCTTAAAATATAAAATATA
This sequence comes from Viscum album, assembly GCA_963277665.1. NCBI lineage: Eukaryota > Viridiplantae > Streptophyta > Magnoliopsida > Santalales > Viscaceae > Viscum > Viscum album. The sequence continues at coordinate 1,198,362,220 of OY728141.1, read as the reverse complement.
AAATAAAAACAACCTTATAATATACCATATTTAATTCTATGTAGTTAAAATCCCACATTTTTACACTTTTAGTCTGAGGAATAATTAAAAACCCCTTATTTTTATGAGGTGATTCGAGATCTCAGAGAAAATAATATAATTATATTTATTTTTCATCTAAATCTTCTTTAAATAACATTTATTGAATAAAATTTATCAAATTAATAACATTTTATTATATATATAATTATATAGAAATGTTTTATTATAATTATTAACTATCTTTTTCTTACTCATTTAGTCCTTATAATACGCTTTTAAATAAATTTTATGACCTCGACGAGCGTTGTTATAATGGTTATGTCATGAATGATTAAGGAATGTTAGATACTAGTTATATTATTTAAAATTAAGGAATTTATGATGTTTTAATTATTCATTAGTTGTTATATACATATCTTTAATCCCAATAAATTCAATTCATTTCAAGAAATTAAAATTTCATAAAAATTATATTTTGTATAATTTCCCTGAAAATCGTTACAAGAAGTTCCATGAAATGGTCATGGGATAGAAAACAATATCAAAAATAGTATCTATTCCTTTAAAACATTTTGGGTATGGTGAAACCTAGACCAAGGTTCATTGACTCGAATCACAGAATCGTAATGTCTATGGAAAATTGCATAGTTAACACGAAAATATTGACTTTAACAAAGAATTTTTACTAAGATGAAAAAAGTAAATTATAATTGAATGGTATTGAATTTATCCCCTCTCTATAATTGTACCCATACTAATACATTAATGAAGTAAGAGAGATAATTAACCCTGATTTCCTCCATTAGTAGGCTCTGGGTTGCCAACAAGTACTGAGGGTATGAAAAATATCACAAATGTGAGGCATTACTCTCAATAATAATAGGATCGAGAGATGGGATAAATCAAAAATAAAATAATACATTCAATAATATATAAAGTAAACCAAAATCATATCATAATGATTGTTTTAGGGAATCAAATACATATAAAAGTTCCCAAATAATCACCCAAAAGAGAATCTAATGCAACAACATAAGAACAACTCCAAAACCTAAGCTAGAAACGTCTAGAAAGATAAATGAAGTCCTATTATAAACCTAAAAATAATTTTTATATACATATGATGATCATACAAGTACACTTGGTAGGGTCATATCAAATTCTACCATTCACATGAGAAAAAGAGTGTCCTAATGCACCTATAAGAAAATTGAAGAACCAATAACACCTAGGTTGGAAAACAACCCAATCATGTACTCATAAATGAATGCATACCAAGTAAATAAATCTATTTATACTCAAAAAATAAGAATCATATTGATAAATAGTACCCCAAATGGCTTCCATATAAGGTTGTTATTATCACAACCCCACATCATATGTCATAGAGTTTTAGTCTCTTCAATATAGTAATCTTTCTTTAACACACATGGGACATTACATCATGATAAGAACCATTGTGCAACAGGCCATCACTTTTTTCCTATAGACACCTGGGCCAAAAAATCACATCTCATCGTTCCTGAAGACATCTTGGACACCACATCACATCTCAATCTCTACCATAACGGGAATATTATGGCATCATTAATGTGTACGTAAACCTTATTCTCTCCTCATTCCATGAACAAAACCGACCCTGTGATATTTCATTAAAATATACCACAGTTCACTTTTTACTTATTTCCATCATATCTCAGGCATGTCCATATAGCTTAGAAAACATATTAGAAAAAAGGTGGTAAATATTTGTCTGTCCTCGTCATTGAGTTGTTGAAAAAATACACAAAAAATATATGGGTGTCAAAATATGGTGCTTGATGAGGGTATGGAAATTATATAAATCACATAAAATATATAAGGTATATATATCACTATAAAAATCCCAAACCTTTGGTTTTAAAAAATAGAACCAACTAACTCACAACATCACCACCCAACCTCACAACACCACCAATATTGCAACCACCGCAAAATATGGATCACCACCCAACAATCCACATGCCAAAAACCATATTTCATCATTATTCCCAACTTATCCTATTTATATATTTCAAATTACCAACAAACATCATTAACTAATCCCATTAAACATTCATGTCATCTAATTTCATACTATGAAATTTTCATTTAATCTATACATTCTACTCAATCCAATGTTCGTTGTTGATTTCAACCAATACCATTTCTTATTTATTATTAACAAATTATTCCATCACTAACCTATAAACTAGAAGAAAAAAATACAAGAACATAAATTTCCCTGGAAATAATCCCACATAACCTCCCTCTCATAGCTAACTCCACTTTGTGTATGAAAACCATTTTTCTACATCACAACCTTCTTTTGTATCACAACCATGATATACATCATCCACTTCACATAACATCACCACCCCACATAATAACCACACCACATTTCCACATACCATAACCACATTACAAAACATCATCCCCAAATCATAACCACACACCACAACACTTTTCATATCACATTCATACATCAATTTTCATTTTTAGTAAGAGTATTTTCATCATTTCCACTTTATTTTAGAGTTATTCTAACAAAATCCAAATTTCCATGTGAAAGAACACTATTAACTAGAAATAACGAGTTATAAATTTTCATTTTAGTTGATAAAAAACCAATACATAGAGAGGGTTCCCTAACAGAATAGCCATAATGAAAATAAATTCCTTAATAGAAGAAATATTATACAAGGAATCAAGCCTGTATAATAAAAATATAATTAATACAAAAAATATATCAAATCTAATTTCATTCCCACTACCTCTCAAATTTTTAGTTTCCAAATTATTTATTTTCATTAGTCCAATAAAAACTATCTTTATAATGTTTTAAAATTTACAAAACCTCTACAACATGATACAAGTAGATGATTAATGAAGGATATTGTACCTAAAATGGAGATCTCTAATCCGCTATTCATGTTTATTAAAAGAGGGTGGCCAAAATAGGTCACCCAACTGATGGAGAACAACCTCACCAAACTACAACACAATAACCACAACATTGTCTAATCAAAAGAACACCAATTTTGTGGATTTCCCTAATGGAATCCCCTCCCCATATAATGAAATAGTGGAAGATAAGGAATGGGAAGTAAGGGACTTACCATAAATGAACACGGTAAAATTTACCAATTTAGGGTTTGAAGGATACTAATATGGGATAACATATCTAAATAGGAAACATTTTGGTCTCCAAATAAATATAAATATATTCAAAACATATTCATGATTTAATTGGGTATAAAAATTTGTACCTATCCTACCAAAATAATCCCATGGTATAGCCAAGGTTCCAAGAAATAGTTTTCCTGAATAACACTCCAGGTTATGGTGAATCCTACTCCTCCATGCCACATTGTTGTTAGTGAAACAATTTTTGAGATTAATAGCTATCACCCTGATTTATATCTATTAAATAACGGAATCCATAATGGGAAATATGATGTGAGTACAAAGTAGGCCCCGAGAAACTGGGTAAAGGACCATGTATTAGCCAAGCTCTTTATGATATAGGAAATTAAATCCATGAAAGGGGATATTCTATAGCCAATTTCCATGGATTATCTACCATAAAATTGACAAAAACCAAAAAAATCTAGGTCACTATGTTGTATCCACCACTCTATGATGAAACCTTTCAATAATTGGAAGTAACACCAAAATCCACTCAATCCTACCCTTATGATATTTTCATTCTCTTCACACAATAGTGTCCACCATTAGATATTACCCAAGGCTTCACATGACATCTACCTTCCCTTATATATTTTCCAATTAACTACTAATTTTCCTTTACAAAAATCTTCCGAACTTCCCAGCACACCTTTATCACAAAAATACACACATAGTAATGGGTGAAGTTGTCTATGAAATCACATTATATACATTAAAATATATTCTCTCCCTGTAGAATCAAAACCAACCCATAAATGAAAGTGGTAAAAATCATTATACAACCATCCCGTGAGATATCTCTCAAGGTAATATTTACAACTAAACACAACCACCAACCAAATACACATAACTATATAATAACATTCACCAAAAATCCCTCAAAACCATGAAACCCAACCAACCACAATCCAAAGTTCCCAATAAACCATCTGTATGATCGTCCCAAACACCAAACAGCCAAAACCAATGAATAAAACCAACACAGAACATTATCCCAAGAACACAAATCCATTAATTCCCTCTTCCATGTCATGATAATATCTTATTTTGGTGGTAATGACCCACCCCCATTGTTTCAATTATGTCATTGTATATCATGTACTGATTAGTAATTTGGTTTCCCCTTCTTCATATTCATGCAGTTTTAACAAATTTCACTTCATCGTGGAAAATTCACTTCTCATAAGAAGAAATATTTCAACCCATGCATTTCCAAGTAAAACATAACATGGAAAAATGAAGCCTCGATAAAATATGGGTACTAGGAATGAAACTATGTCTTGTAATTCAATGTACACTCCTCTAGGTCATGATTCCTCCACAACACATGAACCAAATAATTGGTATCTCTATACATCCCCTTCTACCAAAAATCCTATTCTTCTACTCTCCACTCTATTGACACCTTGTGATTCTCAAAATAAAAATCTCCCTAGTCGTTGACATTGGAGTTATCATGAGTATACCTAAAGAGATTTGTGATATGGAATGAATTGTGTATATATTATAATAGTGATTGAATTTCCAATCAATTATCCACCATTTCATTACCTTTTGGAACTTTAAATGTCCCAAATAAATGGGGTGATAGAATCCACCCCTTCCAAACCATTACTACCCATGTTGAGGGGATAATCTTCAGAACACATGTTCTCTACCCTTGATCTCCAAGGTCCTCCCCCTATGATTGAAATATTCATTATGTTGGACTTGCACTACTTTTATCCTCTTATAACCAACCTAAACCTTCTCTATCTTTATCTTTCCCACATTGGGACTGAGAACTAATGACTACCCAACCATGGGCTAGCTCAATGGGGAATGACATGTACATCCCTAAAAATCTAAAAATAGGCCCTAGTTAATTGAAGTGTGATAGAAATTATTATAAGAAAACTCAAATAATAGAACGTTCTTTTCCTTAGATCTATAAAATAAAAATATGAATGATTTTAGGATGTTTCAAATTCTTATAATTTTCTTCTCTTTCATTCCATCCTTTCAAGGGTGTAATGTTATTCCTAGGCATAATTTCATACCAAAATCATGGAGAAATCCCTTCTAGACTCACAAGATCGAATAAAAATCATGGTTCAATAAAATGTATCTCATTATTCGATGATGTTGCACCACAAAATACACATAACACCAATATATAACATCAATGACACCTAACTAATTGATCAATAGTAATTAAGATAATTTTTTCAACTAATCCACAATTACCTATAGAGCATAACAACCCCCCTAAGTTAGGTGTAACCATTTTACATAGTCTATCGATATTTAATCCCATTTCTAATCATGAACATGAAAGGTATACAATTAACCACTAGGAACATTATTCATTCTAGTACCTATTGAAAAATCAAACACAAAGCCGCATTCTCTACTACCACCCTAATAATATTATGCCACCAAAATACATCCTCACACAATGGTATATCTTATCTACACTTGGGTTTACCACCACAAGTGGGCTATGAAAATAAAAAACTCCCTCATGCATCACCATTGAAACAAAAAACCTCCCTCTAAATGAAATTTGATTCTGACTATCCTCCATCCATCATTTTTTATAACCACCATGGCCATTAAGATTTCATATCAAATCTTCCTCTATGTATCCCCACTATGTATCCTCCATCATATTAATTAGTGAATAATTAACTATCATCTGAAAAAAGAAATGTCCCTTATCAACCACTATTGAATCTATTAGTTAGGTGGAAAACTTATTCACTTCCCACTTAGAATATCCATACTCCTAAAAATATCCTGGAGTGATTTACTACTCAAATCAGCAGGCATGATATTCACATTTCTTGAGTTGTGAGAGATATCAGTGTCATAGTCTTATAGCGTCTTCATCCAACTTCACTAACATAGATTTGGGTCACACCAAGAAGACATATAACGTAATCTTTTATTATATTTGATTATTAAAAAGTGACCTCCATGAGGTGTTGTCTACATAGTTTCATGAAAACCTTATCTTATTTTAGTTCTAGGATCATGGGTTAAATAGTTATTCTCGTGGGAACATAACTACTTATACCCATAATAGATAACATCATTTTTTTGCATCGAGAAACATCAATCAATTATAAAAAAAGCATCAAAACGTACCTATAACATCACTCCCTCCCTTGGAAACTGAAAAATTATTGAATTGATCAATCTCCCTAATATGTTGTCAAATTATTCCTAACACTAATGAATATGGATAGAAATCCTAGTCTCTTATGATAAAATCTATCAATGCGGCCACAATCTATTTGATGTCTTATAGAAACCTCTAGAAATAGCATAAAAGTACTAGGATGCTATGAAATTCTATTGTATTCTTGGGATCACCCAAATAAATGACTACCATGACCATCAACAATACCATGTGCACGCCCTATAGGGTTTCTACATCTAACATGATATTAACATACCATGTGCAAAACATACACATTGGAAGATTTCTATAGATATGATGGCATCAAAGAACATGAAAGATATCTCTACGATGATCATGATGATATTCCTCTGAATTCGAGAAGATCAATATTTCATTAATGAACATGATATTGAATATATCCATGAATTAAAATAACACACTTTTCATGATACCCATGGACACAGTCGTTTCATTTGGGAAACCGAGTGGAAAGACAAGAAACATGAAGTTAATATACCAACATCTAATTGAAATATTCGAAAAATAATCCTCCTTAGCCATCAACTATGGACACTCAAACAGTATATCCCTCACTAAAAACAAAATATCTTCCTACTAGTAGCTTAAAATAGCTTCAATACGTGAAAAAGGTTAACTATTCTTGAACTTCACTTGATTCAACATCTAGTAGACTATACACATCCCCATACTACCATATTAATTCATCGTGAATAATACCTAATCACCCAATGATGACACGATATGTCAGATAAAAGCCTTTTGTTTTAGCCCCTATATTTGAACCTCACTCCCACTACTCAAAATGTATTATCTGATAAAGTATCCTCAAAATCAGATAAGCATTGGTATGTAAATCTCTACCAAACTCATCATCACGTTGAGGGGGTAGTGTCACATATTCTATAAGAAAAATAACCTAAATCTCCCTTAAAACACTCAGTTATTCCTCTATCCCTTTATCCAATAATTCCATTTACAACTCAACCATCATTAAAATTATGTAATCTACACATCTACTGCCCATAAAATAACTATGTACTCCTATGAAAGCCACATGCCAGCAATCAACATCTCCTAACATGACACCCCTCTAGAATAATTGTATAATATAATTAATATAATACTTTATTTGATAATTGAAATGGATTTTTATAGCTACATATATATAAATTAAATATTACAATGGAAATGATGTGAACCCATCATTAGTATACACCCCTAATATACACTAGACAAGATGGTATGGACTCCACCTAACATATCAAACACTAGAGGTAGGAGAATATTTATTATGCATAGTCCAATGTACATATATGGGATAGTTATACGAAGGAGTGAGAAGATCTTAAATTTAAAAAATTAATAAAAAGGGTAAGAAACCATCTAATTGTACCACGAATGATCTTTTTTCCCTCTATCGCCACATCCCCTACTGTAGGAAACTGGCCACACCCATCTCCTCTTCCCCTATACTAATGGCCACCTCCATGGCCATGATTAGGTCATTGTCCCTGAAAATTAGTAGAATACATATTTTGACCTCTTCCTACTCCATCGCTTCTTAGAATAGATTAAAACGGCTACCCCAACTATTTAAACAGTCTCTATGGAAAATATGACTGAGGCTAAATTTGGAACATAACATCTCCACCATACTATTTTTAAAGAAACAATAGTCCCTGATTCTGATGATTGATACAAAACACACAATAAAAAATACTATCCTAAATACCCTAATAAAACCATAGAAACCACTTGTACTAGAATTTTTAAAAGGAAGCTCAAAAGTTTAACACCTCTCCAATTGAAACCTATAAGGCCCTAAAGCATAAGATCATGTACTAAAAAAACTACTCCACATGGAACCCTTATAGTTCCTCTTGAAAGGTAAAACTCATCAAGATTGTATAAGCTTGATAACCTATTCCTTTTTCTAACCCTCCAGATACGTCGGTGAGATAGATGATTTAATTATAAAAAATAATAGTTATATTTATCAAGACATTGTAATTAGGACTCCAAATCATGAAAATGAATGAGGAAGAAGATTAAAAGTTACTGGAAATGATTCCTTGTTCTTGCATAGATATACTCCCCTAATAAGAGGAGAGAGTTTCTCATTCCTCTTAACATCCTTTACCGTTAATGAATAGAAATCTTCATGAAACTCGTTCCAAATATTTTCCAATGAAACGTCTCTCTATTTTAGATCCACAAGGTACATCATCCACCACTAAAATGATGCTCTAAACATTTCAAAACTACCAAAGGTACCTAGTAATCCATTGATGCCAGGATCTAAATAAAGGAGATCTTGATCTCCTATTACCAAATCCCTATCTTTAGATCATAAATTTTTCCCTCGTAATTTTCAAAAACCTACCCCTAAAAAGTGAAAAACATTTTCTACCACTAATCATTATCCTCCACCAGATCATGCTTTGGGAATCAACTAGATCATCTCATTGAAACTCTACTACTAAGATCATTTGAAGATGATGAATTATATCCATAGATGGAAAATATATATCGATTTATTAAACAAGAAAGTATATACTTTTATTGAAATTTCTTTCATTTATTTTAATGTCCCCAGCACCACCTGATTCAGATAAGAACACAAGTCAAACTCAACTCATGTACCTCTCTTATACCTCTTCCCTACAAGAAGTTCCACCTCACTTGGTCATTTGGTATGCTCGGAGATCATGTGTTAGATCTTAAGATGGCCTAAAATCGCATTTTTTAGATGGTACTCCCTATCTTATAGAACACACCACGATCAAATGACGTCATTGAATTATAGGCCCATGAAATAATCATAGTGAGAAAATCCAAAATATAACATATCTTTCAACCAAAACCTATAATACCACTCTAATATTACCCATTTCCTTCCATTTTACACTATTGAGGTCATTGATAAAGAAAAATATATAATGACCCATGAGTCCTCACTATAGTAGGGCTTGGTTTGGAAACTAGAACTGAAATGATGATAAATATCACAAAAGGGTGGAATTACTCTCAATGATAATAGGGTTAATAGATATAATAAATCAACCTAAACAAACTACATAAGATAATATAATAAATAAACCAAAACAATCACATAATTCATGTATAATGTAATCATATATATATAATTCCCTAAATAAATACCCAAAAAATTATATTAAAACAACAATGAAATAAATCCATAACTTGGGCTAGAAATTTATAAAATAGTCGGTGTGTGTATCTTATAAACCTTGAAAAAATATATTCATTGTCTAAGTATACAAATATACTCAGTAGGTCCATACCAATTACTCTCATAAACATGTTAAGCATTGAATACTAATTAAACCATGATCAAATAGAAGAAGCAATGGCACATAAGCATGTCAATTATGTAATATCTTCCTCACCAAGTCTTGATCACCAATAATGAAAGTTGTAATATAATAACATAATTTAAACCATGTTTATAATGGGTATCATTCACCACTTCCTCACAATTATTTCATCCTCAAACCCCAAAATTGTTTTTCCTTTCACTCCCATAACATCTGTATAGTATCCCTTTCCAAACATCCCTTATTCATCACATCATTCCATGAACTCTATGTGAAACTAGCCATCACATCCCTCTAGAATAATCTTGACCCATAATACCACATCTACTCTCTCCTATAGACATATGGCATATCACATAAAATATCAACCACTAACATAACTAGAATTGTACAATACCATGAATGTGAATCACATCATGCTTGTGCCCTCCTCCTACAAAGATTTTCCCCCACTATAAGGCATATCATTAAACATAACCACATATAAATTTTCATTTTTTACCATCAAATTGCATACATATCAATGTCTACTACAATAGGGATCAATTAACATGAGGTAGACAACCATCCATCCTCATCACTGGGATGTTGGCAAAACACCCAAGGAATACAAAATTGTCAACACAAGGTGCTTGACTTGGGTTTAGTGAGTATAGAAATAAAAAAAAATAAAAAAATATATATATTTATCTTTGCATGTATTCCCAACTGATGTATTAACAAAAATAGAACCAAACAAATCACAACATCACCACACAATCTCCCAACACAACCACTTTTCTTCTGACACTAAATGCTTAGTGACATACAACAACCCACAAACCAAAAGCCAAATTTTATCTTATTTCTCAAAATAGCATCTATATATATTTCAAATTAACAAAAATATATTATTCATTAATCAAATTCCTCATCTGGACCATTTTTTTCATTAATAAACAATCATTTATTCTATATTTCCCATTCAATTCAACATTCCTTACCCGTTTCAACCCATGTCATTTGACATTCATTAGTAAAAAATAATTCCATCAATGCCCAATAATCTATCATAAAATACCACAAAAAAACATTATAACCTATGTTTATTAAGAAAAACATTCCCACATCACCTCCATTTCATATCCAATTCCACTTTCTACATCACAATCATTTTTTCACATCACAACTATCTTCAATATCACAACGATCATGTACCACATTCACATATAACCACATAACTTCCACACATCAAGAACACACATCATAACAACATACCGTAAAAACATCACAACACATCCTCCCTAAATCAAAAAAGTTAAAAGAAACAATCTCCACTTCACATTATTAGTTTGATTTTCAGAATTAGAAATGGGATTTTTTCCCTTCTACTTTTAATTTTAGTGGAACTCTCATAAAATAATTATTTCTAGGGGAATACCTTTAATTAATTGGATAAAGTCATTAGAAAATTTCAATTTTTTTATAAAAACCACTAACAAAGGGTTCTGTAGAAAAAAAAATTATGTTGAAAATAAGCACCCAATTGCCATAATTTTTAGCAAGGCATCATGCCTATATAATTAAAATATAGATTAATTCCAAACTATAAAGAATTATATTTCATCCCCCCACTCATTCAATTTTTCATATTACCTATTTTTTATCATCATTACACCTATGAAAACTTTTTTGAAAAATATAAAAAGGAGAAAAAAACCTTCTATATGATACTACTAGGTGGGAAATAAATGAAAACAAACCCAAAAAAGAAGCTTTTTGATCCAATAAGAAATAAGGGAGGCCCCCACCAATCACCATAATAAAGGATAACTTCCACTCTAGAATATAATAGAACAAAAACATCATTATCCCATGGAAAAAACAGAAAACCCATTGATTTCATGAATAGTAGACCCTCCCCATTTGAATAAATATGGAGAATTGAGAAAAGGGAGTACGGGACATACCTAAACCCACCTAAGATCAATCTCTGAATTCCATGAATGGATATGTGGATAAAAGATATCATTGGGATGAACGTGGGTTTTATATGATATGTGTATAAATTTAAACAAAATATAGGGTTCAAGGGTCATTAATATTTTATTCCCAATCAGTAAAAAATAAGGCCATGACATAGCATAGCCACTATGCCACACTTATTCAAAAAAACACAATAAACCATGAAATAGTGTACAAATACATGTTTAAGATGTTTATTTTTAATGTTACTTTAATATATGTAGATATCACCACATTGAAAATCCAGATCTATGGGGAAGACACCATGATATAGTCTGGGAAACTATGTTATAGGTCCCTAATAATCTAAAATGAAAACATGATATCCAAGATCATTATGCTAAATAAATTGTGATCCATGAAGGGGTTATTCCATAGATCATATCCATGTTTTAGCTACCCTAAAAATTATAGAACCCTGATAATGGAACTCTAGGCCACTACATCTCAACCACCACTATAAGTCACATCGTTTCCAGAATTGGAAGTAGTAACAAACTACACTCAATCCACCACCTATTCCACTATTGGTCTCTACACCCTACGTATAAATCCATCATGAAACATTAAAGGAATTAATATATAACTACCTCCTTCGTTGGATTCTCTATCCAATTTCTAATTTTTTTCCTCCTAACTCCCCTATACATTTCATAGAAAACTTCATCAGTAGAATCCCTACAAAATAATAGAATATAAGAATTTGGACATTACAGGTATATATAAATATAAATATAAATTTTTTTATGATATATATGTATAATAAATCTAAATATATTATAGAGGATTTTAGATAATCTCTGCACATGTGTCAGTGCAAGGAAAGGGGATTCTTAACTCAATTTACTTTAATTGGGATATATCACTTCTCCATTGACAGTGTTCTTCCATGATTATCCTTGTTATGATATATAATTGTTTCAAAATTTATTTAAACTATTTGTATATAGATTTATAAATTTTTAACATATTTTCATAATCTAATAATCCTTAAAACGAATTTTTTGATCTATGTAAGGGTATTCTCAACTCCATTTCCCATCGTTGAGATATTATTCTTATTCACCAACTACATTCTTTTTTGTGTTTTATAAAATTCCCATGAATGTATTTTATGAAACATTTCATAAAAATTATGGGTTTTTCAAAATCCATATATGGTTCTCTCATTCATGAAGTTGTGGAAAAAAAGATACTAATGCCAGAAGGGAATTTTGGTAACAATTTTAATTCCTTGATACATGTTCTACATTGTGAACTATGTTTTCTTTTATTTAATTTTATTTTGATTACCTACTAAATTACTGTATTATACTATATTATTTTGAAAATAATGGTGTTTTAAAAAATTAATAAATTTCATTCCCTCAATATATTTTAATTCATGAGTTATAATGGTTATAAGATATCTCTATATCAATTTTAATTCCTTGATTGATATTCCAAGTTATGCAGAAATTTTATTTTATATGGTCAATACACTTCCATTTTAAATTTTAAATAATAATTGAATCTATATTAATTTATTCTAAATTTCCATTTTATGTTATCCCCTTCATCAGTTTTAAATTCAAATGTTTTGAAATTATTAATTGCTTCTGACCACAAATTTCTTTCTTAGAGGCATGATTCCTATTATAAACTATTTTCATTTATATATTGTATATGCTAAAAAATGGAAATATTATATAATTATTAAACATTTTATTGTGTTATATCAAGTTCCATTTTAACTTCATTGGTTTAATAGTGACTTATTCAAAAGTTTATATAGTCAAAGGGGGTTTTCTACTCAATTTCACATCAAAAATATATTTATAATCACTATATATTTAGTTACCTATCAAAAATTTTCTTTCAAATTTTCTTTATTTTAAAAACTGTATGGTGTTTTATTTCAAATGATTTCTTTTAAAAGCATAACGCCTTTTACGAATATTTTCTATTCCATATCCATATTTGTTATACTTGTTTAAAAAATTTATTACCTATATTAAATTTTTTTCTTATAGTTATTTTTAACTATTTGACTTTATATAGAATGGTTTTAAAAGGAATATTTTTTATATACATTTTACATTCTTTATTAAAGTGTGAATTTTTTATTTTTTTAATGTTTAACACTTGAACAAATTTTCATGTCACCAAGGAAATTATTCATTATTATGTTTTATTTCAATGATTCCATGGGGTTTCAAAGAAAATATTTGTTCAAATTTTCTATGAATTAATAATTGTGTTTAAATATTACCAAAAGAAAAGTATATTTCTTCCTCCTTTTAAAAGTATATTTCTAATTCTATTGTAATTTTTTTTCCTCTATGATTATATCATTTAATGTTTACTATTATTAATTTTGGATATTTGTCAATGATACCATCTGCCATTCTTCTCGATATGTCTTAAGATGATATTTTAATGTTTTTTTTCATGAACCCTATTTATTTTCAACTATTAAATTATCATATCATGTAGTGATGAATTATATTATGTTCTTCTTGCAGAAATGTGTAGGTTTTTTCACTATGTTATGTTTGGATCTATTATATCCATACAATTATTTGTTCAATGCTATATTACTCATGAGCTCAATAGGGTACATGGGTAGCTAACCTAATCCCAAAACGGTAGATGATTGTCCATTGATATAACTAATATTTTCTACATTTTTGTATGAATTTAAAATTTTCAATCCTCTAGAATTATCAATTTGGGATTTTATAAATCAATTTTGGATTTATGATGTCTTCTTAAAAAAATTGTGAAAAGTGCTTAATTCCAGATTTTTTTTACAGATTTTTACATCCTGGGTATTTTGGTCATTTAATTAAAAATATGATTTCAAATTGAGAAATTATTTTTCTAAATAATAATTTTATTTATTGAAACATTTTATTTATTACTAGGGGCTTATTCGAGCATATAAAGGCCATAAAAATCAATGGAGTTGAATTTTTTTTCGAGAAGACTACGTAGAACCCAACACCGTAATGGAAGTACAACTCAACCTACACACCTGTAATGGAGTTAATTCCACCAAGACTAAGACAATAGCACATATTATCTTCTCTAAGAGTAATTTTAGGGAGTTTTTAAGTCATTATGGTTTTTGTAGGGTGTTATAATTTTGAAGGAAGCTTCTTGGATCCTTCATTTAGAAATACTAATAGTAAATTAAAAAATCATAACTTATACATTGGGATGACCAATGAGCTCAAATTTTGAGAAGAGATGAAAAATAAAATTGGGAACAACCTTTATGAAGGGTACCATGTGTGAATTGTCCATTTAATAGGTCCAAAATGGGTTATCTTTCATAGTATATAAATCTGCCTATAAAATCAGAGGAGCTCCTACATCTCAAATCATTCCTCCCCATCCCCACACCATTCAGGGCACATAGGAGAGGAGGAAAGGGGAAATTTATGATTTTTAGTACTTTATTTTATTTGTATTTTAGTTTTCTCTTCTCATGTAAAGAATTCATATTTTCTTATTAAATAAATTCTCATTTCTTCACCCATATTTATTTGTCTTCAATCTTTAATTATCTCATTCTCTCTATTCAATATTTATATCGTGATCTCTTCTCACGTTCAATAGAACATGGCTAATATAAGACTTGACCATGGGGGAGGTTTCACAGTTTTCTTTATTATTTCTATATAATTGAATGTGATTTAAATCTATTTGTAGTGGATGCTGGGGTATTTCATGGCTGCAGCTGTTGTCCACCACGACACTATTTACAAATCCATTTCTTTTCCTTGATTAATTTATTTTCCCTTCCCTATAAAAGGTAAAACCTCCATACGGTGAATTTTGGGTTTCAATAAGGGTTGAAATAATATACATTGGAGCCAGTTCTTGTAGGGATAATACTCTCGATTGAGGTGTTATCCTATTTGACTATCGGAGTAGGTGTGGTTTGGTGTGTCAGACGCCTGCTAAAATCACACACTCAATAAATCAAGGGAAGATTATTCATTAATGATATTTTACTAAGTTAATTATCAAATTTAATTTAAGAAAAAAATATATATATAATGAATGAACCCATGATGTCTAACCTTAAGACTATGACCTTTCTCCCTGGATTTCGTTATGTCTATATCTGCATTTAGATTTCTATTACCCATTGCATTATTTTAATTTCACTATTTTCGAAACCACCAAAACATCTATTTTTATTCAATCTTGGAAACCCCAAAAATAATTTTATTAGTTGAATTAAAATTTTTTATTGAACCAACTATGATTCTACTCATGTGAGATGAATCTAGTCATCCACTGTGCTGCACTAGAAAAACATAGAAATTTCTATCTTCCACGCCCTACAATAGGCGTTCCTCAAAAATGGCACCATTTCCAGATATATAAACATTTATTTCAAACACCTCTTACAAAATTCACATTTTATTAAGTGAATTAATTTTTTATTTTAAAAAAATTCTTAAAAGTATATATTTTCCCTTGATGTTTTCAAACGACACACTTTTCAATTAAATGAATGATTACTCACAGGTGAAAGAACAGGAAATAGAGTATACCAAAGAGGAACTCCAACGAAGGGGGACGTTATTATAATAATATTCATATAGTTTCAGAAAGTCTAAGAGACCTGTATCTCACTACATGTTTTGATGATCATGATCAGAGAACTCAGAACTGACTTGAAATGATATAAGTATAAGAAGTAAGGGCCCCATGTTTTCACTAATTTCATCGAAGACATCCAAGATGTATGGTATAAACTCGAGGTGGAGGAGCCTGAATACCAACCCCCATCCAGTAAAAATAGATGCCAAGAGGCAATTTTTATTTGTAGAAGAGATTCAAGACGAACCAAATCATGGGGATGATACAATCTTGAACTCAAACACTTCCAATTATATTGAAGTTAATTTGTGTATCACCCATAATATTTTTAAATTTTATGATTCTTCCAACTTATATGTTTCCCTTGAGAAAGTGATGTAAATTAAAATGAACCAATGGAGGAAAACATTGTTCTACCTGAAGACTTTGAACATCTACTGGATGAATACCATAAGTTATACTAGTGGCACTTCCTGAAAAACCAAAGACACATATTGAATCACATCTAGAGAAACCATTAGAAGGACAAGAATATGTTGCACTAGTAGAAACAAAGGTGGAAGAGGTTTCATTCTTCATCATACCCCTACAATGCAAGTTTTACCACATTACCATGAAGAATATCTGGTGTACTATATCCATGGAGTCCTCTTCAACAAGAACATAGATGTATATTCTGGGAAAATCCATATGTGTTGGTTTAAGTATAAGAAAATCCACCCACCATCAGACTTTGGATAATATTTGGTACTTCCCAATGAAGGAATTAATATAATCAAGGGCCC
Source organism: Viscum album (assembly GCA_963277665.1). Taxonomy (NCBI): domain Eukaryota; kingdom Viridiplantae; phylum Streptophyta; class Magnoliopsida; order Santalales; family Viscaceae; genus Viscum; species Viscum album. Next base: position 1,198,345,079 of record OY728141.1, on the reverse strand, counting down.
ACTTCGGTGATCGTACCAAGATTTATCATCATATTCTTTATATTAATTTAGATTTAAATAACATTTCATATGTAGTAGTTCAACATGAATATCGCTCCCTCTTTTCATTTTGAGCATAAATGAAATGATCCTTATAATTAATTGAGTAATTTTATTTTTTGGATCATAATTGTAGAAGGAAGCCCGAAATATTTGTGGAACAAGACTGTATATTTATTTCAAAAGGGGGTTCATTTTTAAATTTTAAAATCCTTAATTTTTTTCTAAATCATGATTTGAGCCTTAAAAATAAAATTGCATTCCCACACCTGAATTAGGCTCTAATTGACATATCTAATAGACATGAGTTTATTAGGAATCCCAGGATTCCGTATTTTTTATTTCAATGATAATAATATTGAAAGAGTAAAATGGAAAATTTAATGTTTAATGTGAATCATGGATATTGAAATAATGAATCTTGATTTGATGGAATTGATAGAGTTTTGTAAATGATATTTCCCTAACTTTTTTCATTCTTTGTATTTCTGAAATTCATGTGAATTTATTTGTTATTATAAAACATTCCTTAAGTGATTTCCTAATATCATATGTCTCATTCATGAGAGGATTTCTAGATGATGTACTTCGTATTTTTTCTGGAGAATATTTCTTGAGTGATCTCGGGACATGCCACCTGTTACAACGTGAATTTGAACTTGTCAAAGCTATGATTGTAAAAAAAAACATTTACAATGACTGAGGAATCATTTTAATTTCCTTTAACCATAAATCACACCTTTACATAAATCCTTATTTTATCCCAAAGTTACCATGAATTAACTTTATTGGTATGAGCCATGTTTCCAGCCATTTTTATCCATTCTTACCCCACTCTTCGTATTTGTGTGATATTTTAGAGATGATGTGTGGGGGTGATGGGAATCATGGCTGAAGAGTTGTTATAAATTGTAAGAAATATTGTGGGGTTATAATGTAGGGGTTGTAATTTTTTTTGGAATAATTCATTGTTCTCTATTTTGTCCTCTCTTCAATTTAAAAAATGACAAAAAATGGATAAAAGAACCAAAAATTGAGAAAAATGAGTTGTGATTTGGGAAACCCAAAAATCACTATTTTCCAATATAACTATCCTAAAAACATATGCGGATAGGTGAAATATATGAGGTTTTAATATAATCATAACATTCAAAAAAAATAACAAAAAATTAAAAAATTAAAGAGGGTATATTAATCATTCATTGTCCTTTACTTTAATCCTAACCTTACTTTGAGTTTTTGGGGTGTGGGTGTTTCTACTTTGAAGGGGTAAATTTTGTTACAATTTTTGATATAAGGTATTGTAATTAAAAGATAAACCTCATCTATGAACCTTTATTTTGAAAACATCAAATCCTACCAACCTTAAGCCCTCGAGTCGTTTGAACCTTTATTGAAAATTCATCATGATTTTATGTACCTTTTATCTTTAAAAAGTGGTTAATGTAGTTATTTTAAAATATTATGGATAAGGTTCATGTTATGGTGATATGATCATAACAATAATTGATTTTTATCTTGAGAGATGAGAGGAAATATTCTAAGGTTAGTTAAATCACGATTTGGAATGTCTAAGAATAAGAAATTATTGATCTTGAATGAATGAAAACAGAAGTATTATCATTCTTCAAAGGGGAAAAGTAATATATATGGAATTTTATAATTCTAGGAAAAATGAGAAATTGCATTGATACTTCATATGGATTTTGGAAAATTTGGTTTGGAATTTAACATTAATTTATTTTTTTACTTTGTAATTTGAATATTGGTAACATTGATTCCCTTTGGAATTTAATGTTGAGATTTTATGCTTGAGGGAAAGCATGGTTTATGTGTAGGAAAATCAATAGAGATAATATTTTATACATTTTTGTATGCATATAAATTTTTTTAATCCACCCAAATTATCAATATGAGCTTATGTGAATCAATTTTGGATTTATGATGTGTTTTGATAAAAATTTTGAAATATGCTTAATTCTAAATTTTTTATTGATTTCTACATTAAGGGTATATTGGTCATCTATTTAAAAATATTATTCCAAATTGGATTATTTGTTTGAAATCATTATTATAGTTCCTAAAACATTTCCTTTAGTAACAAGGCTTGATTCGATCATATAAAGGTATTGAAAAATAAATAATGTTGAAACATTTTCCAGGAGAACTGTGTGGACCCCACCACCATAATAGAAGTACATCTTGTCCCACACACCTCCAATGTAAATTATTCAACCTGCAATAGAACTAGGAGACATATAAGTGTCTTTATATTTAATTTGAGGGATTTTTTAAGTCATTATGGTTTCTATTAGATGTTGTACTTTTGAAGGAAGCTTATTGGATATTTTATCATGAAAAAAGTATAGTCGATTAAAAAATCATAACTCATACATCTAGTGTTCAGATTAGATGAAATTTTGATAAGAGACGAAAAATACAATGGGTAAAAAAAACTTATGAATGGTTCCACAAATTAATTCTTGATTTAATGTGTCAAAAACATGTCCACTTTTGAAGTATAGAAATCTTCTTATAAAAGGGGAGCAACTCCAAGCTCTCAAATCATTCCTTCCCATCTCCACACCATCTGGGGAACCAAGGAGAGTAGGACAAGGGCCATTTATGATTTCTTTTAATTTATTTTAATTTTATTTTAATTTTCATTTTGCATATAATGCATTCATATTATTTATTAAAGTGTTTCCCATTTATTCTTCCATATTTCTTTGTCTTCAAACATTAATTATATCATTCTCTCTCTTTACTATTTCTATCATGATATCTTCTAACTTCTCAATGGAAAGATACTAACCTTAGGCTTGACCTGGGGTAGGTTTCATTCTGTTCTTTATTATTGTGCATCAATTAAAATTTTATTAAATCTATTTGTGGTGGTTGTAGGGGTATTGCATGAGTGTGGCGGTCATCCACCATGGAAATATTTCTAAATCCATCTCTTTTACTTGATTAATTCATTTTCTCTTACCTATATTAGGAAAAACCATTATACATTGGACATGGGGTTTTAATAGTGGTTGAAATAGCATAAGGTGGAGATAGGTCTTGTATGAATAATATTATCGGTTGAGGTTTTACCATATTTGACTATTGGAGGAGGTGGGGTTTTGTTTTTCGAACACATGCAAAAATCACATACTCAATAAACCAAATAAAAGTAATTCATTAATTAGGTTTCACTAAATGAATTATCAAATATTATTTAAGAAACAAATTTATAATGAATGAACCTATGATGTCCAACCCTAGGAAAGATACATTTCTCCCATGATTTCATTCAGTCTCCATCTACATTTAGATTTCAATTGTTCATTGCATTATTTTAATTTCACTATTTTTAAAAACCCAAAAATCATTTTTTTCAATAAATATTAAAAACCCCAAAATGATTTATTTTAGGTGAATTAGAAATTAATAATTGAACCAACTGTGATTCTCTTCAAGTGAGATGACTCTGGTCAGCAACTATGTTGCACTATGAAAACATATAAAATTTCTTCTACCACACCCCATGATAGGGATGCGTCATCTATCCCAATCCCAAGAGGATACAGTAGTGTTGAGACCAATCCAAGGGTATAAACATAAATATCCCTAGATCAATAATGTGCATTTGTGATTAACCCAATCATAAAATACATCGGGAATCATAATTTTCTATCCATTTATGTGATGAATATCTTAGTAGTTATACTTGACATGTGTTATTATTTCTATGATAATATTTATATTTTCAATATTATGTAAAATTATTATGCATTTTTCACTAATAAATCTTGGTATATTATAATATTTATGAATCATATCTTATTTTATGAAAAATCATTCTCTCATAACTCATATTTTATAATATTTCTTATGAATGAATTTATTATTTTTTGTCCCTTCTAATTTCCTTTTTTCTTATGCCCATTTGATCATATTGTGTTTATTTATGATCATTGATGGTTTATACCTATGTTTAACCTTACTAACTGATTGATTATTCAATTATATACATGTATCATCCATGTAGAATTTTGTAGGGTATTTCATGACATTATGTAAAATAAAGAATTCTTATTTTAGTAGGAAACATTTTCATTATAAGGGAAACTCATTGGCTTTGTTAAGTTTATGTTTTTCCTAATTATCTAAAACTCTAAAAATGAATGGAAATGGGAATGAAATTGAATAAATACGGTTTATTGATATCATAATTATGGATATAAAATTTTGGGTCTATATAGTTGGTATAAATAATTCCTTATAAAGAGAATGTTTTCCAAAATTTATAGTGGTGTGTGATTATGGGGGATCTCCATAAGGGCCAATAGGTTCACAAAAAAAGGGTATCATAAAATTTCATAAATTTAAATAATTTTTTCTTGAGTTTAATGTATTAATTACATGGCTGATATGGTGAGTGTACGAGTTTTAACTATTACTAGAAATCAATTCAATAAAATAAATTATTCATGTTTAGAATAACATTATTCAAATCCATATATTCAGGTATTAAAAATTTATTTAACTAAAAATAATTGAATAACCCACTTCAATATATTCATGCTTTTGAAATATATACATTTATATTTCGTTTAATATCATACTTGTTACAATAGAAGGAAAAAACACAGACTCCTTTGGTCCGTCAAGAAAAGACACCCCCTCCAATGCTGACCCATTCCATAGTTGAAACAATACAATTTTTTTTATTAAAGGCCCTATAGCCTGAGATCCCATTCTTCTTTAACTACACCCCAATATGCACTATAACTTATATACTTATTATGGTCATATAAGTTATAATAAAAGGAAAAAACACACCACTTGGCCAGAAATGACATGTCCAACTGCCTCTATGGTTTGAACAACTCCATTTATAATAAATTATAATTTTATGGCATGAATCCCATATGGATTTAAACTTATCTCATGGTGTGAATTCACTATCATCTTAGCCGAAATTCTCTTTAGTTGTGTCTTGCATTGTATTAGAATTAACCTAAGTCTACACCCTTGTCTACATCATCACATGTTTTAGTGGTGGTGTATTTTACCATAAATAGCCCAAAAATCCCTCCCATAGGTGGATTTTGGTATCTTATCCATTATCATATAAATAATTTTTTGGTAAATTTAACACTTAGATAAATATATTTTCAATTAATAATTTTTTTAAATATTGTTTAAATATTAATGGGATAAAGGGGATAAATTAAGGGAACATATTCTCTTATGAAACATATTATATTTGATAAGAGGATGAAAAAATGTTCCTGATTTTTATATCGAGATAAATGTTTCATGGATGAAATTTCCAAACCTGTTTAAAAAGGTAAACTCTTTTAAGGGAAAAAATCCAATGACCTTATTTTTAACTTATTAAAAAATTCAGACAAAAAAAAACTAGGGGTAATCATTTAGGAATTTAATTTAATCATACCATCTCTGCTAAATTCTAGATAGTGAAACCAAATGGATGATTATAAATGCATCAATCTAAGTGTTTGTATCGATTACCTAATATTTAAATGGTATAAGAAGCACTTTAAAACTCATAATTCTCTTATTATAGAATATGAAGATATTATAATGTCATTAAAAATTTCATAGTTAATGTTAGGATGATCTAGATATCTCTTAATATTTTTTATTAGAGATATGGTAACCTAAATATGAGAAGAGTTAAACAAGATTTCGTAGTTCCACTATGGTTCGATTTTAATTTCATTTTCATACATAAAATTATTTCGATGTCATAATTTAATTTAATTTTATTGGGTAATTTCATCCTAAATCAGGTTTATTAAGATTATTTTATTTAAAGATTATAAATTTTCCAATTTCATTCTACCACATCAACTATAGTTCATTTAAGGTGAATCTGGAAAGTCATGGAAAATTTTAAGTTAATTTTTTTAAGAAAAATATAATTCTAATAGAAGGATTTGATATGGTAAAAAGTCAACTTATAGCGCATCAATATGAGGCTTCATATACTAGTTATAGACATATAAATATCTATATTTTTTTATTAATAAAAATTATAAATAAAATAAATAAAATAATATAAAACTAATGATGGATAGAGGTCAGGTAAGATATAAAATTAAGGTGGCATTAAAATAATGTCATAATGAATCATAGACTATTGAATATAAAAAACCACTTATCCAATCAAAGGGGGTGTATGGGAGGAACTACACAATGTAGTGGAAATATTTTAAATAAAATATTCTAGTGGGTGGTCATTCCATACATGAAGACACCATTCATATCCTACTTAACAGGAGATAATCTTGTATCCAGCATGACAAGGGATATATTATTTAAAAAATTATAATATTTTACCAAAATCATATAGGTGTACTTCCCCCACAAATATATCCCACAGTGGTTCCACCTACTTTTAATATCAACCATGTTTGTTCCACTTAAACAAAACATTGCCGTTATAGGCCCTTCCCAACCCGTTCGCGTTAATTAGTCATCCAAGAATCCAAATGTAACACCCTTAGATTTTGGATAATAGTATTCATAATTAATATGATATTAAAAATAATTCTAACAAACAAGACTATAATATAGTAATATGGGACATATTATATTAATATCACATAAAAAAATTTATATTAATAAAACCTATGGTATATAAAAAGATTATAATCGTTTAGAAACTCCTAAAAAAATTAGACGAGAGACACATTGCGTTTTTTGAAAGGAATTTTTTTATATAAATTATTTTTATGTACTATATTATTTTAAAAGTTTACATTATAAATTTTATAATATCAATTTCTATAATTTATTTACATTTAACATATTTTTTCTTTCTAAAAATGTTTATTTTTATGTGAATAGTAAAAAATATAGTTTTTTTAAAAAAAATTGAGTATTTTATGACATTGTAAATATGTGATAAAGAATTATATATTTATAAAACCATTTAATTTATTAAATATGTATTTATTTTAATATTTCATTTTTACCTTAGAAAATCTATGATCAATATTTTAGAAAATAAATAAGATTTGGTTGTGATTTAAAAAATATATGTCATTTTTAAATAAACACTTTAATGGAAATATAAATTTCTGACATACATTTGAAACCAAAAAACTATTATTTTTATTATAAAAACCCAATTTATATTGTCAAAGTCAGTTAAATTGATAAATTTTTACTATACATAATTCTTCATCTTATAAATATTTTTTCCAAAAACGGTTTTTTTGTGTTATGTGTGATAATACTAAAAATAACATTTTAAATATTTATAATTATAATTTTATAAAATCATTGTAATATTTATGATCTAAATTATATTATTCATTATTATTGGAATTTCATAGTTTTCATAAAAGTATTATTACTATGATTAAATTTAATAATTATAATAATGGTTAAACATTTAATTTGAAAAAAAAATAAAAAATATTTTGTATAATTATCAAATCAAATAAATTAATCTCTTATTAAATAAAAAATTAAGAATTTTATTTTTCCAATATTGAAATATATTTTCATCCCATAAATTTTAAACCAAGTCTAAATTAATTAAGAAAACATATTTTAAAAAATAGTATTTTTTACAAAACTATTTTCCTATATACGAAATGTTTTAATTTTGTATATAATTTCATCATATTTATAAATTGAATATGATATAATTGTGAATATTTTTTTCAGTATTAAAAAAATCTAAGATTTCTTATTATATATTTCTTAGTAAAGTAGATATTAAATTGTAAAAAACTAGATACTTTGGTAAATAAAAAATTTTAAAATGTACAAAACTAATTGTAAATAACTTGAAACTTGTCTAAAACCTATGTTGAAATGATATTGGGAAGATTTTTCAAATTTATCCTACCCCAAGCTCTATTATATAAAACATTTCTATCTGTTTATTCTTAAAAAGTTCCATTCCATTATTGTAAAATAATGTGTATTCAGAAAAGTGTTGTTTCTTCACTTATAAAAGTTGAAAACTTCCTCTCATTTATGACAAAAAAATCCATTTTAATTTAATATTGAAAATATAATATTTTTCTTCTCCAATAATCCTATAAAATTTTCATAACATTATTTTATAAATTATATTTCACATGCCTCTATTTCAACTGATATTTCAAAGATAAATCTCGATTTCTCAATGTATGTATTTCTTATTCCATAGTCTTTTTTTAATATTCTTATAAAAAATTTCTCAAAGAAACAAAAATATAATGTAAATAATACTATTAATATATTATAATGTGATGATATTAATATCTATCCATTATTCATGCTTCTCATCCACTAAAAAAATAACACCATTCATATGTGTGAGGACTATCACCACTATGAAATGATGGCCTTTATTTTTCATCACTGCTAATCATGGTTGTTAAAAAAGAATGATTTTTCGATAAATATGATTATTATTTCAAAAAAATAACTCTAAAATGTTAATTTATCATATGACTCCATTCTATCCCACTCATTTATAAATAAAATCATTAACCGTGTGTACAACGGACTACCGCATCCCCTGATGATGAATTTCATTTTTCATCAACGCCCTTCATCAATTGTACTAATAATGAATTTAGTGATGATATATGATCTTTATGAAATGTATATTTTTAGGTAAAATTTATATTAAATTTATATAAAACCATATCCTTACTCATGTTTTTATTATAACATGCTCTCGTTTTCAAATATTTTTAATAAATACATGAACAATGATATTATGTGTAAACCATTAATGATTACGGAATGTTATATAATGTTAATAAAATTTAATAATAATTTATTTGTGATGTTTTACTAATTTTTTTTTGTTTTTAATAATATTTAATATATCTATTAATATATAACATTTCGAACATGAAAAAGGATGGAACTAGTTCATAAAAATTAAATTTATCTTGAACCTTATCCATGTATCTCACCTAATGAAATGTTAAATAAATACTAATTTAATATTAATGAATATTTTAAATTGAATATTCTAGGTGTGAATAAACATGGGAGAATATTGAAAAATAATATCTCTATTGTGAAATTAGTTCATAATGATCAATATTACTCACAACAGATATTAAAAATTGATATTAACTAACTAATATACATGTTAAGAATAATTATAAATAATGATTATAAAAGGATATAGATATGAGTATAGATATGAAATATGTTAATAAAATATATTTTTTCATTATACAGGTGGTTAGTGCATATTCTAGTATTCAAGAATACATGGTTATTTTATTTCTCTTATTCAAATCCATGAGACTTGTTCTATATTATGCATGGCCAATTCCTTTCTATAGTTTGATTACATTATAAAGAATTTTATACCATTTTTTTTCAATTCACAGGGTTTTAAGAACCATATTATATTCCTTATTTAAACATCTTTTGATTGAAATGATACTAATGTTGAAAAGGTTTTTGTTAACTATTCTCCCTTAGTTTAGTTATAATACTTATTCATGAGATTATTTATTCCATGATTGGGTTCCTCCAATGTAATATTTCCTTTCATTGTTCATTATTTTCCACTGCCTGAATAATCAGAATTTTGTAACAAAGCATTATCCCTATTGAATTTATTATCCACAAATATTTATCTTATTGATAAAAATAATGTTTATTCTCTTTAGTAATAATTTTTTTTCTTTTTCATTCACTCATTCCAACCAATTTTATCCTATAAATTTAGAAACAATGTTATTTATTAATTCAAGTTCATATAATATTTCCCTTATCCAATTTTCAATAGTTATTTATCTCTTTTCATAATATTGGTTTTCAATAAAGGAGATTAAAAATATTAAAATGTGTTTTCCATCAAATCAAAATCAATATTTTTATCTTAAATAATAATTTATTTTTGATAACCTTGATTTATTTTTAAGGATTTATTATTCATTTTTTTCTTTTAAAAGTTAATGGATTCCAATGTTTTCAATTTACGTTTTTGATATTTACATTCAATTTTAAACAATAGAATCATAATTTAAGATAATGTTAAATGTGTTTTCTATGAACTTTATTGTTTTTTTACATACAATTTCCTCTTTATCTTAAACAAATTACTTCCATAAAAGTTTTTTTCATGAATTTTACTCTAAATTATCTCATACTATTTTGGGGTATCAAACTCATGGAAATCCATTACTATCTTTTTAATCAAGATTCATTGATTTTTTTATTTTTCTTCAAATTAATCCATTAAATAACTATTTCTTTAATATAATTTTTTCAGCAAGATGTGATATACCAATTTTCAAAAGAAATTATATACATAATTCTATACCCATTATCTATATATCATAAATAATATATGATTTATTTTTTTGATTTATTTTTTTACCAAGATTGATATTGATCATTTTAAGAAACTAGTTTATTTTACCTAGACAAATAATGCTATTATTAATAATAAAATTAAGAATGTATTCCTTATGTTAGTATATTAAAAAAGGAATTGAAACCCATTTAATTCCATAGTATCATTATGATATGATGATAATTTATTATATGTGGCACACATATGTTTGGATGATGATTGGTGGGGTCATATATCACACTCAAATTTATTTGTTAATCTTTCATATCTCGTGGGATAATGTAATGGGTGCCTTATTGGATATTCTCAAAACCACAGGGGTAGGACATCCTAGATACACTTAGTATATAAAGGATGAGCCTCATATGATATTCTCATAATATATAAGGTGATACTCTGTGGACATTATTAAAAAATAAATGGTGATCCATAGAGTATATGCTTGTAATGTAATGAGAACCTATTCTTATGTTTTAGAAAAGGATCATTTTTATGATATGTGTTAGGGGCATGTTAGAAATCCTTGTATTATTCATTAGATTATTCTTTATAGATTATTTTAAAAACCCTGTTGATTTGATACAATTTAAAAATGTTATATATTTCTTCATACATGTTTTCATATAATTACTGATAAAAAATTCTTATAGTTCCTTGTTTTTAGAAATATATATTCCTCCCATTTTCTTGATGATTTTTTTATTATTATATAACCCTTAATGACAAGATAATATGTTTTTATATAGGTTTAATTTGATCTCACCACTTCCTTTTGATTCGATTCCTTGGGTTATAAGTATGATTATATCTACTAATAAATATGAAAAAGACTCCAGTGTAGAAACATTATGGAGGAATGTTCATAAGAAACGTAGAATAAATTTCTTATTGGGTAGAGTTTAGAGACATTAAATTTTTTTCTTTGGATTTTGAGAATATTTTTTGGGATTGAATGTTTATCTAATAGAAATAGTGAAATATAAAATAAATAGTTTAGGTATGCATCCCCAATATCCAAATATGGAATTCTATGGCCCATAATATCTAGATCATTTATGAAAAATTTCAAAGAATAATCATTATATGCATATAGAATTCGATAATTAAATATCAGGATACACATTACATATCAATAATTATTTTGAATAAAAAAATTATTTCATTTTGATTCATTTAAATAACCTAGATGATAATTTTATCTTATTTAATTTTTTATAAAATTTTAAACATTATTACTAAATTTATGCTAATATTGGCCTATATAAATTTGTAAATTTATTTGGTTAATTTATTTATTACATTTATGTTAAAAATATGATATAAAAATATTTAAAATGTATTTAGTGATGATTTTTTCATCATCCATCATTGTTTATTGTGTGTATGGGTCTACATTACTATATTTGGGAGATAAAATTTTAATTTTCACATCTCATGTTCCCCCACCTACATGTGAGTATACTAATATAATTAAATGAGGTTATTATATCATGATTTATAAAGTTGATAAATGAATTGAATCCATAAAAGAAGTGATAAAAAATATGAAGTTCCCTACAATTGAATTTGATGGATGTTGTAAGAAGGGTCCCTAGGACCTTGTTTGATATATCACCCACTTCATGGATATGCCATTAGATACTTCTCATGATAAGTTTATTTAATTATAATTATCTCTCTTGAATATTTATAGTATTTTATGGACTAATTTAAAATAAATTATCCCATATAATAATTTAAAATAATGCATAAATAAAATAAAAATACATATGATGAATGATTTCTATTTATTTAAGGGTAAGGATATGTGCAAGATCACATGGAAACAATGAATAATAAATATAATATACTTTCTTCCACTAAGTAATAAAAAGAACACAAAATAATAAATGCTAAAAAAATTATACATTAAAACCTATTGTCATATATGTTATGAATATACCATAATATGTTGTGTTTTCCATGAAAAATTATGGTAGATTCCTTCTATTAAATAATTTTTCTAAAATTAATTGGATAAGTTAGGAAAACATTGATTAAAATAATTATCCATACAAATATTGGTGAAATTATAAAGTCAAGTGTTGAGTGGATCAATGTTAATGATTCATAACATATGTGAATAAAATCAACATATCATGGATTCAGGTGTTAATTTGGTTACCCATCTATAAGCCTATCATAAACACTGATAGTAATATTTATGACATAGATCTAATAATTAATAGGGATTTAATGAACATTACCCACTTGAATATCCATGTTACTAGATATTCTGAACATAATGGTTGGGGAAATTTATCTTCAATAAATATATTGGGTGAAATTTATGATAAATAAATAAATAATGTATAAATAATCAATAATTATAATAAAAGTATTAATATGTTAATTTGTTACTATATATAAGTGGATTGTAATAACAAAATATTACAAAAACAAATATTTTACAATTTACATGTACTTTTTGATATAATTTTACAAGAAATGTATGGGTTATATATCATAGTGCTATGATATGAAAGAAAATTTTAAGTTTTGAATCCTCCAATACATGATTAGAATCATGATAAACCATTTAATGCATAAAATGAAGCTTAGAGAACACTCATAGATAAGGATTATTTTGATTAAATCATTTTTTGTCATCAATTTCTACTGATATGTGAAATCAATGTGAGGACAAGGATGGTTACCCCATATTGTGTCATCTCTAAGAAAATTTGGATGATAGAGTAACGAAATAAATAAATTGGAATATCAATAAACTGAGAACTTTCAAATTGGATGTTGGGATCATGTATGGTCCTCATATACTCAAGATGGTAAATAACATCAATTAATTGTAAATTTTATATTCAAGATAAATAATTATTTCGTAATATATCAAATTATTTTATCTCTATGACATCGTTACATGAATATCATTGAAAATAATAAGATTAAAAGTGAATAAGAATTTCATAAAATCATTTAAATAAGGATAAGAAAGTAGATAATAAATTAAAAAATTAAAAATTTAGTTATTTTAGTGAATGAAAGGAATAGAAATTAAAAATGGGGAATGTTAATCATGTCAAAAAGTAACATTAGCAACATACATTTAACAAACATAATTTAATGATAGAGAGAATCACACAAGAGGATACTTTCTTCTCATGTGGAATGAAACTTACCAAGAAGGTAAAATTAAATAATTGATGATGAAAATTTTAGAAGCATATAATTCATGAATTTTTATTATTTCAGGTAATATTTATTTTTTATGTCTTATATATTATACAAAACTTTTAAATTACACATTTACATTTACATATATTAACTATGAAAGACAATATATAATAATGAATTTTAAGTACATATTCATATTTTTTATGGAACACAAAACCTATTACACCTATATAAACTTATCATCACATTGAAAATATAAATTATTATTGTATTTGAAAAACTATAATAATGTATTTTGTTCTATAAAAATTATTATCTCAATTTTGAATTTAGACAAAATGATATGATATTTCATGCTTGAAAAAATTTTATTTATAGAATACCATACATGATTAAAAATATAATTATACATGAATTATAGATATCTTATACTAGTAGATCATGATCCTTAAAAAAATGATACTCAAATAATATCCAGTTGTCGAAAGATAATTCATAGCTAATTAAAACCATAAGAAAATTTAAAGAATATACCAAAAGGGTTATTAGAATATTTTTACATAAATCTACTATGTATTTTACATGCATTGTTATATGGTAGAATAGGAAAAACATTTTAACATCTCATATTACAATGTCTAGAAATTTAGAAAATTAGTATAAAAAGATATGTGTAAACTATTTTAGGTACAAGCATTAGATAAATTCTCAATATTTATGAATTTATTTTTTATATTTAAGGAATGTGTATGTAATATAGAGAATAAACCTTGTTAGAAGATAAAGATTTTATTTTGATAGGTAGTATAGAAAATATATTAACCGATAATTCAAAAATAAATAAAAATACTTTGGATTTATTGCTAAACATAAATTTATATATTCAAATCAACTTTAGGATGTTAGTAAAATGGGTATCAATGATGAGACATGAAATTATTTCATTATCCCTCGTATGAAAACATTTAAAAAGATTTTTGTTAAAAAACACACCACATTAAAAATATAATGAAACTTTGGTTTAATATATGTTATAATATGAAGTATATTCATTATTTAATAATTCATGTTATGATATAAAAAGAGTTTTTTAAGGGTATGTTCAATAAAAAACATATATCAAAAAATACTAAGTTAATTTATTATAATTATCCTTATGTTGTAATGGATAACATATAATCCCATATGAAATTAAAGTAACAGTATAGTGAAATGATATATTTATATAAGAGGGTTTACATATCTAATTGAGATATAGGGAGAAGTAACAACATTCATATTTTCATTGATTGAGATGAAATTAATTTGAAAATGTGAATGTTCTATAAGACATCATGTAAAAGGAACTCTCTATAGATACATAATATACATAAGAATGTGAAAAAAAGTGAGATGGTTTTTATTATCACAAAGTTAATTGATAAGTTATTTATTAAGAATAATATATCATTGTCCTATAAGAACATAGTTAGTGGAAAATAAAATAAAATGGAAAGTATATATGAATTCCTAAATGCATTCCATGTACCTAAATTATTTCTATATTTTGGTTGTATCACCATATATTTTAAATCTCCAAAGGTCTAACTGGTTAATAAAGAAATAAAAAGATATGGATTGTTATGTAAATACCTATAATGAAAGGCTGGATTATAATGTTTTATGAAAATTCAAATTTTTGATTGTATATTAAATTTTTCACCAATAAAGATACCAAATTCTATTTCAATTAGAGTTTCCATATTAGCTTCCGTGATTAATATATAAACACTAAAATGATACATTTATGGATCAATGATTGGATAAAACCAAAGGATTTTTAGTTTTCTATGCCTATAAGATATTAGTGGGAGAATGATAATATTCCATGTAAAATATATAGTAAGAAGTATATAAATAAAAATTAGATTCACAATTTCTTAGGAAAATGTTTTTAATATTTATTCCATGAATGTCATAAAGTAGTAGACAATGTTCTAGGATACAATATGTTCCAGGATACAATATGTTCTATGATTGTTCAATGGGTTACATGGACATAGTCATGGTATATAAATTAACTAGGTATTGAAAATACATAATGAAATAATTCAAAAGGGAATTTTTATATATATCATACAGTATTAATTTCTCGATAATAATGGGTAAAGACATATAATAATATAATGAATATAAGTATAAATTCATCTAGTTCCAAAATGACATCTATCAAATATTTTATGTTATTTTTTAAATATAGTCATTGTAAAGCATATATCATGATATAACACCTTAAATCGATCCAGTAGAGATATATTGATCATGTTTTGAAACAATCCCAATGTAATTATGAATTTACAAGGGATATATTCCTTATACATAGAGAACATGGAGTGGTAGTTAAAATAAGGGTACACAAGAAGATTAGTCAAATATATCATTTTGATATTGTCTCATAGTTAAGCTAAGGAAACAATAACAAAATATCATTAATACCAGTGGAAAACAATATCTAAAATTTCCATATATGTTTTTTATTCTAATGAAACTATATAGGTGGTATAAATAAGAAAATATTTATACTATTCATTTAAATTATAAATAGAATGTATAGTATTTTCACAATATATGTTGTCAAAACATTATCAAAATTGTACTAGCTATAAATTATGGTTTTGAAATATGATAAAAGGATTATACAATAGAAGTGTTAAATCATAAGTAATATTATATGGATCAGTGAAATTAAAAATAAAATATATCCAAGGTAATAAAACGTTATATTCCTAATGAAAAAATCCATACCATAGTAGATGTGTGATTTTTCATCTAAGATCTAATATATATCTGATTAAAAATTTTGATCTAGTTCATGTGACAGTATTGTGAAAGTGGGTTCTTTAGAACCAAATTAACCATTATTTTTTTGGTTAAAATTTCATGTATACATAGATTTATTAATTATATTTTCTTACCATAAGAGTTAAATTACATTTCATACAATATTTGTATCATACTATTCATGGGTTATTTTTTTATCAAAAAGTTATAGTATTTCACAATTAGAATGATGACATTGTGATATTATGATAGTAATCATAAAAATATAACCTATGTTCTAGACTAAACATATTTATGGGTCATTGAAAATGTCTGGATATCAAGTATTGATGGATCAAAAGAATTAACACGTCTTATCATGAAGTTAGCACTTGTTTAACTTGAGTAGAGGAGATCACGAAGATTGACCATCCAATAGAATCAATTCATGTTTTGGGTATCATTGAATATTCATATCTACAATATTGTGAATTGGTATCTTGACATGATATCATTATCAATGTGTATGATTTTATCACTTACATAGTTCCATGAAAAATACCATGATTTTTTCTATTTTGGGTGAGTTAGAAAGCATCAATAGTGTCATTAGTGGCCTGAGCTTTATCTAATCAATAAGATATTATTTTTCATTCCATATATAATTAAGATATATGTGACCATTTTTTGTGATGTTAGTGCCTTTCCTAAATCCATTCCACGGTAGATAAAAAATTACCTCCAATAATGGTAATAAATATTAATAAAGAGCTAATGTATGATTACATAAAGTATAAATTTTTCTATCTAAGATATCATAAGTCAAACAGACTAAATTATAGAGTTTATGTTTATATTAGGATATTATGGATTTGAATAATTTTTATATCTTTAGGGGAAATGATTTTTTAGGTCCAGATGGGTCTTAGATACCCTTAGTGGGGGGTGAATCCGACTTGGATATTGTTCTTTAAATTATTCATGTCCTACTAGATCATCACCTATTTATTATTAGGGTAACCTTGTTTTCCCTTTAGTATTTAAATTTCTCTTATAATTTCCAACATTATTGTATGATGAATCTTATAAAGTTATACTAGAATTAAAACACAAGGGAACACATATTTGTACATGGTTTACCCTCACTGCGCTATTCCCAAAGAGTATAAAATGAGTAATGTGCCAATGTAAAAAACCACTAATGGTCGCTACTAATACATGGATCGGGTTTGATCACTTCTATGATCAATATCACTTCCATTAAAATTTTTAGGGAAATATCACTACCTTCTCAATAGTCACACACTAACTCTCTTTTGATGCCTCATAGCAGGTGGAAAGGATAACATTACTCCTCTTCCTTTTTCCACTACACTGGAAATGATCCACACACATTTTACGTACATGTAGTCCCTTCATTATCAATTGTGAATGTATCATTAATTTTAGGTAGATGATAAGTTGAAATTATTTTTGGGATGCTCCAAAACTTCTGTGAAATCACCTAGATACAACACTTCCAATTTCCCAACAATTGGAATGAACTTCTCATTATTTTAGAAACTAAAAGTATAAAATCATGATTTGGATGGATCTCAAATGGTTGATAATTATTCCCTTCATTGGCTTCGATTTAGCAGTGAATAAACTCATTCATAATTATTTTTCAAATGGTTCTAATCCTCTTCTTTCTTATTCTCCTTGTAGATGATGTACAGTGCTCTGTGTACTGATTTCTTTAAAGATAATCCTTTTATGGTCTTTCTATTATATTTGTGGAAAGCTCCTTCATGAGTCACCAACATCGCGAACAACCTGCTATGTGAAACACCTTTCATTGTGTAGCATATGTGGTTCACATTCTGTTTTTTTAAAACTCTATTTCCTTTGTGAAGTGAATTCACCTCATGAACATCCTTCACTTCACAAACTGGTTTTACATTGTAGTCTATATCTCCCCATAAACAAACTTGACAAAATAGGTTTCATTTTGGACTACATTCACATCACTGATAGATGATCCTCTATGAACTAATTTTATATTTTCAATCTATATTTCCCCTCTACTCGCTTATAAGAACTATCATCCCAACATACCTCTTTCTCTGAATTGATCCCTCAAAAACTAATTCTTTTTTATGGGATCCTCCCTCATTAAATACATAAGGATTCCTCGAATTCTTCCAATGATATTATTATTTAATGAAATTATCCTTACCTAATGATGTGATTATCATCCATTATATAGAAAAATAAATCTCACAAAACACACAAACCCAATTTATCCAAAACATTGATGTGGTATAGGCTTCACCATAAATTGGCTATTATAAGCACATAGAATCTTTATCCTTTACATTGTTTAATGTATTCCTTAAAAGAAAACCCTTTGTGTCTCTTTATTAACCACCATAATCTATATACAATGATCCTCCTTTGTATAAATGTGCCTCTAGAAACTAATAAGCCTCCTAGAAACTAATTTTTCAATTCAATTCATGTAGAACACTTCATGATTCACATACCCCTATAGTGTTTTTCATAGAATATTAGTTCTACAATGTTGTCCCTGACCTCCATGCTTTTGGGTCTGCAAACTAAGGTCCAAAAACTCATTTCCGTAAAACCTTTTTTTCATAAACAAACCCCCAATTTTGAGGTGAAAATATTTGGAAAACAGAGGGAATATAGTTTCCTATAAACATCTTTTTTGGAAAAACCAACCAAACTAAAACATAGTCCAATATATTTTTCAACAAACACAATCACCCAAAAAACACCATGATGACACTATGATGGATTTTTTTCCAAACATTTCACCCTTTGTTTTTGTTGAAAACAATTAACAATTTGATACATCATTTAAGAAACATCTATCTCATATTAAAACATTCTTCTTTCAATTTAGATAGCGATAAATTATTTTCTCAAGACACACTCTAAGCCCATATGAGACATTATCAGGGTGATAAAAAACATTAGCATGAAAAGTTCATAATTGAACACTTCAATACCAAACAACTCAACTTATTTCATCACAAACTCCATTTAAATTAAGTATGTTAATCGATTGATCATATTTATCACAAAAATATTTAAAACTCAAACTATATCACTTCTCCCCTACCATCTTATCCCCTTATCTTGATTATGAGTTTTTTATCCCTCTTTTTATAGCTACAACTTATTCACCATTCTTAACAAAATTAAAGGTCACATCATTGTGGTCTTCAATATGTTATAGAAAACAAACCCTCACATTAGTGGTGAAATAGTGTAATTTAGGGGAGGGGTCCTCTATACAAAATCTCTATGTGTATAGAATTGACTAAGATCCAAGGTCCATTTTATTCTGCTCAAACACAACTTTGGAAAATGCCACCATTATAATGTCTACTGCCTATTGTTTTGTATGCCCATAATCAAACATCTCAATCCCATTATCTATATTGATTTTTATGATGTAATATTTTATTTCAACTTTCTTTTTTATTGAGTGATGGACTAGATTTTTTATAATATTTACAACATTGTAATGAACAAAATTAATACTAAACATAGACATCAATTCAATATCCCCCTTTCTCATAGAATTTAATAGGGGATTTCTTCAATTAAAAATTTACTCTCCCTTTTTCAAGGATATATATTAATTTTATTTTTGATAATATAACAAATCATGATGGGAACATATTATAATTCTATCAACTGAAATATAGATAATGATAAATTACTCTCTCTCATTTTTTATGCACTTATTTATAACACATGAGACATAATAGGATGACATTAAAACACCACCAAGATACAAAAACTATATTTAATTTTGCCTTTTACTCTAACTACTAACTTGAAATTGGAACTTTGATTCATTTTTTCACTTTTTAAGATCTGTTTTATATTCTTATTTTATAGATTCACACTACTGTAAGATTTTTAGAAAATGAAATTTACATTTGGCATTGATTTATTGAATATCATCTAAGACAAAAATATAATAACACTATGTTGAAAATATTAATTTAAGAAAATTAATATCAATTTTTCACATGTCACTCACTTATATTCATAAATTATAGCTTCATGACTTTACACAATTCTTAAAAAGACACTCATATTATATGAGGCTATATCACATAGTGTGATTCTCACCAGATCACCTTAAAAACTATGCTTCACCACCCATCAGTATTATCTCAGTGGAAAAAGAACACTTTTAAATAAGGAATTATACCAATAATGGAATATTAAATGAGAATGGGAACCGCTAGATCATTAAAGTATAGATTTAATAGCTTTTCAGTCTCATATTAGGCTCCTCGTCATATAATTTTCTTTTTTATCATCAGAATAACTACAAATTCATATTTGAAAAATATATTTGTTTTGTAACACCACTTTTTGAATCAGATACTATATATTATTATCAAGAGTTTAGAATCTTCCTATAGCATGTTTCTCATTCAAAAAATGCTCTCATTCCCTTTCAGCACACACACTCTTTGGATCGTTTCTCCCCTATATCCCTTCACATATTTTAGTGGATATGAGAATCATTTGACATATAGGGATATGGGAACTCCAATAATCTTTAACAAGATGATTGTTGTCCATGCAGGTAGTTTTAACCATTGATAATTTCTTGCAAATAACTTTAATATTTGTGTGCATGTTTTAACAACCCAGCCAACTTCAACTGTTCTAGACATATTATGGAACATTATTTTCTATCATGATAAGTAATCAAATACTTTTTGGATTCTATAATATTTTACTTTTTAACATCCTAGTTTTTAAACCCATCATTAAAAATTTCATTATTTGATTATCTACCAATATTCCATTTCCCATTACGCTTTCATTGAGAAGAATTATTTCTACTCTTGATCCACTCTTTATTCATCCTCCATTAGATATCTCTTTCTCTTGACTTCACTTCTCTCCATGTGGAATGAAATGGAAATTTTTCAGTTCATTAAGTATTTGTTTTTATTTTTTTAGTTATCTAAGTCATAAAACCCATTCATGATGGGGTTGAGTATTGGACTAAATTTACATTATTCTTAATCATAAATGGAGTATCTCATCCTTTTTCTATCCATGTTTGTTCACATTAATCCGAATAGAGTTTTTGTGAGTGTAATAGAGGAGTTAATTGATATTACTTTTGTTGATCTTCTTGTGATTCCCCTGACATTGTAAAACTATTTTTGATCTTATCTTATTATCTTACAATATAAGATTTTTTTTTATACACTACCATAGTTTGGGATCTTCTTCTGGGTTCCTTTTTCATCCCTTCATTCTTCTGGCTGTAATGTCTTTCCCAAATCCCCTTATTAGCACATATGATAAATATTTTATTAAATACATAACTCATTTCATAATTTATCAGCTTAGATTTTTATTCATCAAGAGTTATTCTTCTAAAATTTATCCCTTAGGCTTCTTAACGCATACTCATGGTGTGTGTCTATCTTCCACAATAATAGCATTTAACAACCACTTAATTCTGAATGACATTTCTTAAAAAAAATCAATAGGATTCTACATATTCTTATATTTATCAATATGTATACATTCATAATATAAAATATATTCTAATTCCTAAAAACAAAAACATCAAATATAACCATGCATCAAATATAAATATCACATTTTCCAATTATTTCATTAAAAATTTACTCAAGACTATTGCCAGTATCTGTTATATTTTTCCTATTTGTGGAACTATTCATGTATATCATCCTATAATTTATCGAATAGTTTTCAT
Source organism: Viscum album (assembly GCA_963277665.1). Classification (NCBI taxonomy): domain Eukaryota; kingdom Viridiplantae; phylum Streptophyta; class Magnoliopsida; order Santalales; family Viscaceae; genus Viscum; species Viscum album. The sequence goes on along the minus strand of OY728141.1, from coordinate 1,198,322,949 downwards.
CATACCTAACACTAAATTTTTTAAAATTTTATAGACATTGGGATTAGAAAATTATTTTATTTTTTCTTCTAAAGTATCTTATTTTTTTCATTTTCATTATCACATGTCAAAGGATAATCAAATTGAAACTATATATCATCCTTCAATTTTAGATTTTCTTTTGAATTAGATAGGTCAACCTCTATCTTCACTGATTCCATATCTTCACCAATTTTTTTTGAATCTTCCTATCCTATAATTCATGTTTGGAATTATGTTCTCTCTTGATATCTTCACTATAGTGATATCATCTTCCAATTATCAAGAGATATTATCCCTTAAGTTAGACTTATCGTTTATTTTATAATTCATAAGAGAAATAGAATCATTACAACATGAATTATCCAATTGTATAATTTTATTTTCCTGAAGTTGTTTAGAATGGTGTGTAGTAAGATCATCATTTCTGGTTTTCAAACTCAGAATTTTATATGATTTGAGATTCATTCACATTTCATCAGCTTTTAGTTTTTATAGTTCTTCATCATGGGAATTATTATTTTCTCCTATATCTATGTCTACATCAACAATGATTTTACTTAAACATTTTTTATTATTGACTACAATTTATTATACCAAAATTCCGATATCTTTAGATTTAATTTTTTATTCCAATTCCTAATCTAATTCTTTTATTTTATAGAAAAATTCCACTTTTTTACTTCTTAATGTTTTTTCATCAACATTAGTTTCATAATCACCAAGAATATATGGTTATTCACTCATTATTTAAACATCATTGATTGATTACATATTTTTACACTCTGATTCATACAATACTTTCATTATTACATTGTTGGATTCCTTAAACTGAATCAAAGTTTTTTAATATACACCTCTATTCTAGGGAACACCACCTAGATTATTCTTCTTCTTTGTAGTTCCTCACTTTTTCAGGAAACACAGAGATAAGAGTATACTGAACCTTCAATTACAATAGTAGAGTAAACCTTGTCAGAGGATAGAAATCAAAATAGTAACCTTGTATATGATACCAATTTTTTATTCAAAAATTGTCATAGATACCCTAATAGGGGGTGAATCAATGTATGAATATTCTTTTTAAAATTCTTCCTATCCCAAATTATGTTGAACTATTTTTTGTAATTGTTAATTTTTTATCTTTAGTGATTATATTTTTATTATCCATTCCATCTATATCTAATGATGACCCATAGGAAGTATTGAAGGAATGAAAATATAAAATAAAGCGGGAATTGAGGTAAGGGGATTCTTAAACCCATATCCTTTTCTATGGGTTATCAATATCTCACAATATATTTGGTATGAATATTATTATAATATTACATATTTATAATTTCATTATTAATCCCTTTTTTGGGGGATATACTTGTTTCCAACTATATTGTATTATAAATAAAAATATTTTTCAATATATCTCTTCTTTGAAAAAACACATCTTGACTCCAATTGAGTAATTTCTTCTTCAAACAACAATGATGATTCTTATATCAATTATGTTTTCTCATTTATCATATTTTAACACCAATATTATTTATGAAATCATGATTAATGAAATCTTTATGAAACTCATTCCTTCTAGTGGTTAAATTCATGATAGTGATTGATATATGTTCTATGTGGCATGCATGATTATGTTAATGTTATAATGTGATGGGTGTGCCAAGAATTATATATCCCTCCAATGCATTGGTTAATGTGATTTATCTCATGATATGATGTGTAATATTCATGAACATGATGATATATGTTTTCACAGTGATGATGTTTTGTTTATGAACATATGTTATATGTGAACATGATGCTAGCTTTTTTCACAACATCGTCTCGTATTTGACCACTAATACATGATGAATCATGCTTATGAATTTTAAAATTCCAATCCATTATCACATATATCCATCATGTTTTTGATGATGATTCTATGAATATGATTTAATTATAATGATTTTCCTCACCCATGGAAAACTAAATCATGCCCCCCATATTAATCCTATTACTCAAATTTTAGCCCACCCCTTTCATTGATGTATATCCTAAGGTGTTTACTAATATTAAAGAGAGTTTGAGGGACACTAATAACATAGATATGATTTAATTAATCAATATTAATGTTTTACTGCCTAAAAATTATGTGTGATCCCAATTTTCAAAATACAATAATCCTTTTTATCCTATCTTTGTATCCCTATTTGTTTTCTTATCTTGAAAATTATATAATAGTTATCTAAGAAAAATATGTGTCTATATAGTTAGTGTCAGAGGAAGGTTTAGTTGATTTGGGAATTAATATTAGAGAATTTTAGTTAGATCCCTAATGATAATACTGCATATATGTAATCATTCACGGAACATGGATAAAAATATGGATTATATAATATATCTCTTTTAAATTAATTCTCAAAAAGAACATATTCTTTATTCATGATTTGTTGAATTATGATTTTTTTCAATATGTTCCTATTTTAGAAATTGGTGGTAACCAGGAGGAACATGGACAACAACATGTGTTAGGGAAAATTCAGTTATTTCCCAAATGATATCCCCAATGCCATGGGAGGTGGAATTCCAAACTTCATGGAAATTCTTAATCAGTTGTCTCAAGATATGAGTAATAACATTAACAGTGTGAAACATATACCTTCACCAAATAAGGATCAATTATACTTTGAATACATTATGGAATAATGACTACTAACATTTATTGTATCTTCTGATCCACATGGTGAGGAGTAGTGGGTAACTCAATGGAGTATATCTTTTCAATTATTTAATGTTTTGGGAAGGAAAATGAGACTCTAACTATCTATCTTTTTCTAGAGAAGCCTTATAATTTTGGTTATTGATAAATAACACAAATCCCAATGGTGAAATTAAATAGATAGAGTGGTAATAAATTATTAAAATTTTTCTTAACAAATGTTTCCCTCTAAATATTAAAACAAATATGGAGTGATAATTAATAGATCTGAATCAAAAAGAATATGAATCTATCACTGATTATGAAGATAAGATAAAAATTATTTCCATATATAACTCATGTTTTGTTATAAAAAATGATATAAAAATAGATATATTACTTTGTGTTGTAAAAACGCACCATTAAAAGGCTATAGTTGTCTAAGACACTAGGAGTTTTGAATAAGTGGATTGATCTTCTCTCAAAGTAGAGATGAAGTTTTAAGAATGGTCTCGTGTTTATGGATATAAGAAGGGAATAATTGATTCCAAGATGTTTGTTCAAATGAAAAAGGAGTAAAGGAGATAAAACTACCCATATTTCAAAAAATGTGGGAAGAAGGATCATGGGAATTATCTCAAAAGAATGGTAAAATGCTTCATGTGTAAGAGAGAAGGCTACCAATAACATGAATGTCTAAGAGACATGAATTATCTAACTAACATGACGATGGAAAGGAAGGAAACTCATAATACACAACCCATTATTCAATGATTCAAATATATGGAGAAAGTGACTAATGAAATCCAGTTCACTAAAACATTATTCTTTAAGGGTAATCAGTATCAAAACCCACCAAAGGCAAAGGATTCTGGGAAATCTTATCTCATCGTTACAGCTGATGTGGAGACTGAAAATTATGCTGTAAAAGGTAAACATTCTATTCACATAATAATGACAAAAATATTTATTTTATTCAGGTTATACATATTCCTTTATATCCTAAAAGTTTATTATAATTATGGAATATAAGACCCTATACATCAATGTTGGGAAATTTATAATAATGACTAGTGTTTCAATCATTGAAATCCGAGAATTGGACTCTTCTCTGATAAGTTTATGTGGGGATATTTTTCTAGTGAATCTCAAAATACTTCCCTCGGTGTAATTCAATAGTATACTGGTCATGGATTGGTGCTCACTATATTGATAGCACAACAACTATTGTGAAAATTAAATATATTTTCATATCCTAAACCATCCCATTATAATATATAAATGGATGGATGATCATGAATCTCTACTAAGAATTCAATCAATAGTGTGGGTGTTGATACCCTACAAAAAGGCATACCTTTCCCAAATGGTTTAGTCAAATAAATGTATCAACCTGGAAGAAATTCCCATTGTTATAGAATATGGTGATTTATTTTACAAATAGTTTCCTAGATTTCCCTGATATCTTTAGGTAGATTTCCCAATAGAGCTGATATATAAATCTAATTATTTCTCAAAAACCCCCCTACGTGATGTCCTTGATTGAACTGGAAGCGTTATAAGAGAACCTACAAGACCATTTTAACAAAGGGTCTATACTCCATGCTATATCACAATGGGGTTATCTATTCATATATTTAAAGAATAATTATGGATCAATAGAGTTGTGTATCGATTATTAGGATATCAACAATATAATCATAATGAATATGTATCATATTCCAAGGATTGATGAATTTTTTTTTCAACTATGGGGAGTTTAGTGCTTCTCAAATGTTGATCATTGTTCTGGATATCATCAATTGAAGTTGAATAATTATGATGTTAAAAAGAAAACTTTTTTTACAATGTATGGTAACTATTAGTTTATTTTTATTTTTTTGGGACTTATTAATAGCCTGGAAAAATTAATGGATTTGATGAATAGTGTGTTTAGATAGTATCTTGAAAATTTTGTGGTGGCATTTTCTTAATGATATTATAATTTAAACTATGATAAAGGAAGAACATACAGACCGTATAATGATTCAATAGTATACATTAAGGATGAAGAAAATGATTGATAAATTCAGAATGTTTGACTTTTGGATGCTACAATTCACATTCTTGGGGAACGTGATGAAAGGTCAGAGAATATTTGTGGACCCCTCAAAGATAATGCGAATTGAGGAATGGACCAGTACCACTAGTGTCATGGAAATCCATAGTTTTATGGGATTATATGATTACTAAAAATGTGTTTTGATAAATTTATCATGATTTTCTATCATGCTAACTATGTAAATCACTAATGGGTAATGAATTTCTAGAATTATGAATGTGTTGAATTATTTAAGGATCTAATGAATTGGATAATCACTATGAAATTACTCACACTACCAAAAAGTGTATAAGGTTTTATAATATATATTTATAATTAAAATAATAGACTAGGTTGTGTACTAATGTAGAATGGTAATGTGATATCCTATGCCTCACTACAATTGGAGATCCATGAGCAGAGCTACCCAACACATGATCTAGAGTTTGTATTTGTGATCTTTTCTCTAATTATTAAGTGGAACTACCTCTATTTTGAGAATTGTTACATATATACCAATAACTGGAGTATAAAGTATATATTCACACAGAATAATATTAACATGTGTTTAAGAATATGGTTATAGATAGTCAACAACTATGATTCTTTTGTTCACTTCCATCAGGTAAATTTGAACAAGGTAGTTGATACTCTTAGTAGAAAATAACCAGATACTCTATATATGAGGAGGATTGATAGAGGAAATATATTTTTGGATATTAAAAGGATTTATATGGGAATCATAAAGGCAGGAAATACATCTTACCTTACCCTAATGATTGCCCAACAATCCATCAAAGATATGATAATGAAGAAAAAATATGATTATCAAGAGCTGTAAAAGAAGGTGAATGTAGTAATGGAATGGAATCAACATGAGTTCCACATTGATTATGATGGTATGATTCAACTTGAAATGAGTCTTTGTGTTCCTTTATCACCTGAGATAAATAATGAGCTATTGGATAATGTACAAAGTGTGTATTTCTCGATCCATCCTGGATGTACCCAGATGTATTGTGATTTTCAAGAGAACATCTGATGGGATAACATTAATTATGATATTAAATAGTATATCTCAATGTGTTTGGAATGTTATCATGTTAAAGTAGATCCATAGAATTCCAAATAGATGATTCCACCATTTTCTATACCCATACAAAAATGGTTGAATGTCACCATGGACTTTGTGACTAGTCACCTAAAGACATCCAAAAATAACAATGTGATATAGTTTATGGTGGATTGACTCACCTATAATTTCCACATTATCATTATTAAAGAATATTTTTCTCATGAAATACATGAAAATAAATATGTGAAGAAATTGATTAGGTTGTATGTGGTTCCACATTAGATCTCCTCATTTCATGATACAAGGTTCACCTCTAAATTTTGGAGAAGTATTCAACATTATTTCAGTACTAAATTGAATTTCAGCATGACATATCACCCCCAAACGGATGGAAAATATGATAGAATTATTTATAAACAAGAGGAAATTCAAAGAACCAACCCAAATGAATTAAATTGTTGATGGGATCAACATCTCCCATTATTTGAGTTCTCATATAATAATATTTTTTACTCCATCATTCAAATGGATCCATATAAAGCTCTGTATGGGAAGTGATGAAGAACTCCAACTTGTTCGGATGATGTTGGGGGAAGAAATATAGTTTGACCTGATCTTGTGCATGAAATGATAGTGAAGGTCCAATCCATATAAAAATGTATAAAAGATACTCAAATTCATCAAAATAGCATTGTTGACAATAATCGAAGGTCTTTGTAGATTGATGTTGGAGATAATGTTTCCCTTAAAATATAACTATAGAAGAGAGTCGTGAAAATTTAAATAAAGGGGATCTTATCCCAATTTATATTGGTACATTTGAGATCTCTAATCTTATATGATCAGTGGCCTATCATCCTGCACTTTTACCAAGTATAGATCAACTTCATAATGTGTTCCACATAACACTCTAGAGGAAGTACATAATCAATCCCTTACATGTACTGAAGCTAGAGGTGGAATAACTAGGGAATGAAATATCATATGATGAGAAGTTTTTGAGTATCTTGGAGGATAAAGGAATTTTTTTACACAACAAGACAACTCACTTTGTCAAAGTGGTGTGGAGGAATCATAATTATGTATAAGTGACTTCAGAACTTGTGGAAATAATGAATTATAAGTACCCACGTCTATTATAAACTGAGAATATGATTTAAAATTTCTTGGAATAAATTTATATTTGGGGGAATAATGTAACAAATCCTACTGTATAAATGGTATTTGTATCTTGAAATATTTGAGTGTTAAAGTATACTATATAGTATTATACACATAAATAAATAGATAAAAAATTATTTCATTTATAATTTTGGTTATATTATTTTGAAATGAAATAAATTAAAATTCAAAACATTATAACTAGAAAAAAATATAAAAGATAAAATATAAAATGAAAAAATACATATCACTTCAATCTAATAAAATCATTGGGCTATCTTCGAACACTATAGAAAAGAAAAAAACTCTTATTAAATGGAAAACGATATAGAAAATGGAAATATAGAACCATGGGTGTAATTGAGATAAATATTGAATGAATTAATAGAGTGTTAAATATATATATATACATATATGAGGTAATGTGACCATTATAATAGTAATGTGACTATAAAAATAGTAACCCGACTATTGAAAATAGTAATCAAACCATTGGGAATTGTAACCTGACCATTGGAATTGTAATTTTACAACAAAATAAAGAAAAATTGATATATAATTTGTATCATGATTATATTAAGAAAATTTAAATAATATAAAAAAACATAAATAAATACCATGACTAAAAAACCCATCGAAGATATAAGTACATTTTTGATAAATTATATTTTAAAGTATTTATTAAAAATAATACTTTTTTATTAAAAATTTAAATTACCTATTTTAAAATTTTATTTTTATAAAATTAATATAATTTTATAAATCATCATTTCAAAATTATCTTAGAGTTTTTTTGGTAATTTTCTAAAATATAGAAATCTGTGGGTATTTGTGACGGGACATTTGTGACGGAAAAATTTCCCATTGAAAATAATTCGCGAATAGCACCTATTTGTGTTATAGGTGTAACTTTTTCTCAAATATTAACTATTTTCTATGGATTTATAAATCCATCACAAAAAATGTTGGCGGGAATCTCACTGCCTAGCTTGAAAATCATTCACGACAGACATTTGCAATGGATTGAATAATCCATCACAAATTCCCTTTGAGTCAATAGTTTTTGGGAAAGGAATTGAATTTCTCCGCAAATAATTGTCAATGAAAACATTATTTTTGATATAATTAAGTCCTTCTCTATTATATCATCACAAAATTTATCACGGTTTAGCATGCCATGCCTCTCTTTTCTCCTTCCTCGTCTTGTATTCCTCTTTCTCTCTCCTGAGGAACCCTGCAACCTCCACACTTCGTGCAGCCTCAAAAACCTCATTTTCTTCCAATTTTTGGGTGATTTCAAACCAAATATCCAAGGTATGGACTCTTCTTCTATCCTTTGTCATTTTCATTGTTTATTTTCGTTAGATTGATCAATTGAAAAATTCTAGGAATAAAATTTTACCCTCTTTTGATGATTTATTTGACATTTAGGGTTAGACTAAATTTATTATTGTAGATTTCTATATTTTGATTATGCACATTTTTTTATTTTGATTTAAATTATTTTGAAAAATGTTTTATCTTTAAACTATAGAGATTTTTTTTGAGTGTTAAGGTTTTATGAAACATTAATATTTTATATTATCTATCATCTAATTATTATTAAAATATTCTGCATGGTTGTATTTGTTTACAAATATTATAGTTTCTTCAACTCATAGATTATTTTAATTTTCTTATTTTTTTATGGTTACTAGAAATTAATTATATTTTTCTGTGTATGATATTTGTTTACAATAATTATATTTTCACCTACATAATATTTGCATGCACAAATCTTATGCATGCGTATAATATTTGTTTGATCATTACAGGGACAAATATAATTATGTACGCAAATATAATTGTGTGCACAAATTTGAGTATTTTGAATATGCACAAAATATTTGTTTGATCGATGAGCATGCATAATATTTTTTTTATAATTATATTTTCACCAGCATATTATTTTTTTACAATAATATTGTTTAATAATAATTTTTTTTTGATAAAGTATTTTTGGCCCGTGTACATGTATGTATGTATGCTTAAATATTTTAATGTCTAAATGTAATTGATTTCTTTTAATAATGATGATAAAATGAATTTAAAGAAAATATTTTAATAAAAAAATTATGAGAATTGAGTTTTATAAAAAATGTAAAAAAAATTATAATTGAAAAAAATGAAAATATAAATTATGTTATATTTAGTAAAAATTTATTTAAATATAATTAGGATAAATTTTTTATAGTTTTTTTAAAATATAATAATTATAATTAATTATTATAAATTCACAAAAAGTTTTAATTATTAAAAATGTAGTATTAATTTAAATAAATATTAAAAATCGATAAATAAATTATCATATGAAATAGTTAATGAGTCTTTATTATTAAAAAATTTTAAATATTAGGGATAGTAATAAAATAATAATAATTTGGAAAAAATTTATAATAAAATATAAAAACATTTAGAAATTCATAATAATTACTATAAAATGTTGTATTGATTAAAATAATTAGTATTACTATTTCGTATAAATGTTTTAAAAACACCCAACTAGCACAACTATTATAATACATCTAGGAAAAAAATTATTAATTCTAAAAAATTATTAATTCAAATTAATTATTCATTCAAAAATATGAACTCAATTTTATTTATAAATTGTTTATATAAATTATAAAACCAAGGTAATAAATATATTTATATATATTTCTATATATATTTGATATTTGTATCTTTTTTAAAAATGTGTTAGAATATATTTGATGTATTTAAATTAATTAATAATTTTTGATATATATGTAGTAATTATTAAAATTGTAATATTAATTTACATAAATTAGTAATAATCATTACTTAATTTAAAACAATTTAGATTATTTATCAAATTGTAATAATAATAATCATTACATAATAAAATATAAATAACAAATTTCTAATTACAATTTATGAAATTCTGATATATATATATATATATATGTGTGTGTGTGTTTATTTATTCATAGCATAATATATAATAATTTAAATAATAAATAATAGTCATTACATAATAATAATTACATAATTTATAATAATAAATAATAATTAATAATAATCACTATATAATTTATAATAATAATCATTAAATAATTAAAAACATTCATCACATAATATATAATTAATTACGATATATATATACATTATTAATTAATTTACAATCATTCCATATAAATTTTTAATTAATCAAAATATTCTGTTTTAATAGTTTGTATTAATATTTTAATATATATTTATATATAAAAGAAAATAATTATACAAATAATTGTAATAAAAGATTAAAATTGTTACCCCTGCGTGTGATGTAACCAAACAGTCAATGCTAACAAATATTATGCCACACCAAGGGTAAACCCCACATCCCAGACCCAATGGTGATATATGATTTATATTAAGATACATAGTTTGAAAGATATATTGAATTTTAAAAATAATTTATAATATAAATATTAATTGAATTACCCTCTTCGGTAATGTAACAACCTGGCGCTCACAAATCTAATGTTGCATCTTGGGTAAACACCATATCATAGACCTGGCGGTGATATCCAATTTATTACATTTGACACCATTCAATGGATATTCTATTATTTTCAAATAAATAGCATTGTATTATATAATATAGTTAATATTTTCATTTTTTCTACACATGCCTCTACAAGCCCCATAAACTAGGGCTAACCTGGTGCCTCACTCTGCTCATATTTCATATAATATTTCAAGATGGTAAAATATAATAATAATTTGAATGTATTAAAAATAATCAGTAATAATTATTCTTATTATTGTGTTTTTTTAGAAATCAATGGACTCGAGTAATAGACAATGATATCTCTTACGTGATCGTTATTGGATAAATAATCACCAAAATCCAAACGATTCTACTTTAAATCCAATATATATTGAGGGTGTTGAAGAATTTATGTAATTTTCATTTCCAAATTCAGATTTGGATTCTAAAGGAACAATTAAATGTTCATGTCAGAAATGTGGTCTAAGGATATTTGAAACATTTGACAATGTTGACTCCATCTATTACATTTCAGTTTTCAAAAAGATTACATTTTCCGTTATCAACATGGTGAAATGTTTTCTTTAGAAAATAAACAAATTTTGGTTCCTAAACCATAATTTTTTAATTTAATACATGATTTTTCTAGTATATCTATTCCTAAAACAAAAATTCAGAATTAGATTCGAAATCCTGAATCTGAACCCTCACAATTTTACAATTTGTTGCAATCTATTAAGAAGGCCTTATATTTGGGAAGCCATATGAGCGAACATGAAGTTGTTTCAAAATTTATGCCAATTAAATCAGATTTTAGAATGTATAATAGTTTTTTTGTTCAGATTTTATCTTTGGTTATGTCATTGTTTCCTAAATAAAATACGTTACCTGCAAGTATCTATAAAAGTAAAAAGATTTTTCATAATTTGGGTCTATGTTATCAGAAGATCCAATCCTGTACATGTGAATGTATCTTATATTATAGTGAATATGTATCTTTGGTAAATTTTACTACATGTTAAGAATATCATTATAAATATTCACAACAAGGAATGTCTATGGTTCCAATGAAACTATTGAGGTATTTTCCAATTATATCTCATTTACAGAGTTTATTTATGTCTCATAGCACACCTAGATTTATGAAATGGCATAAATCAAATATTTTCATCCAAAAATGCTTGTATAATCTTTATAATGGTTACTCATGAAAAATGTTTTATCAAACACGTCCTTCATTGGTTGTAGAACCTCACAACGTATGACTGGGTCTTTCTACTAATTGGTTTTGTCTATTTGGTGCTTACGGTGGTCAATATTCTAGTTGGCTTGTTTTCATTACTCCTTTATCTTTTCTCCTTGGATGTTGATGAAGGATCCATATATATATATATATATATATATAACGATGTTAATTCCATGACATCCAAATAAGAATATTTATGTATATTTGAAACCACTAATTTATGAGTTAATTGCATTCTATATCAATGATGTAACTATATTTGATATAACTGCATATCCGAATTTTATATTAAAGGTTGCATTAATATGGATGACCAATAACATTCCAGCGTATGGTACGTTATCTGGATGGAGCACACATGGTATAAAATCATGTTCGTACAACATGGATGATAACAAATCTTTTATGCATTGTAATGGGGGAAAGGTTGCTTATTTTTAATGTCATCAAAGATTTCATCCTACGGATCACCCTTTATAACGAAAGAGAATTGATTTTCCAAAAGGTCGAATTGAAATAGACGGACCTCCAGTAGTGCTCTTAGGTAATCAAGTAAAATATATTGTCTCTTTATTACCTCATGTTACTTTTGGACCAACCATAATTTAGATAATGATAAATGGTTTTGAGAGAAATTATAATTGAATAAAGCTGAGAATTTTTTGGGACCTTCCATATTGGTCTAATTTGATGGTTTTTCACCACTACAAAATAATTATCTTTTTCCAAGAGGAGTATATCTATTGGTAAAAGTGCATTTTCTATTGGTAAAACATTTTACCAACAGAAATTGTCTTGTCACTAAACTGTTGTTAAAAACTCTGTCGCTAAATGTCATTGTGACAGATAAAATAGTTCTGTTGCAATTATAATAATACCAATAGATAATATATATGTTGGTCAAAATGTTCAGAAACAGATTTCTATGACAAATTTATCTGTAGTTAATATTATTATCAACTTTCATAACTAATACCAATAATTAATATTTTTTTGTAATTTAAATAAGATATTATGGTTAGGAATTTCAATATTTATTGCAAAAATATTATATTATATTTATTAATATAATTTTATATAATATATTTATTATATATAAATATAATAAATTTATTATATATAATTATAATATATTTATTATATATAATTATAATATACTTATTATATATAATTATAAAATTTGATTATATGAAAGTGATAATTTATTTGAAAAAATGTGCTCAATCACAATTTAATAAAAAAATCAAACACCAAGAAAATATATGAAACTCCAAAAAACATGATCCACACACGTTACATGAAAATTCATCAAAATTCATCAGTAACTTGTTCCAAGAATCAATTTTCATCGTCATAGTTCAAACCGGTGATAGGATTAACGCATGCATTTCTTCATCCTATTAGTTCACCCCATTCACTTCGGTCCTCTCTTTCCGGATGGATCAGGTGAAAGAGATGCAACTCATTCCGTTTCTTTCCCTTTGTGTTCCGAAGTCAGTCCTCTCTTTCTCTTTCTCACTCCCACCAATGAGCCACACGATCCACGCCACATATTCCAAACTGAGAACCTAGATGCCAAACCAGTGAGCCAAGAAGCGTCTTAATGAAATGGCAAGAGACACATCATGCAATATGAAAAAAAAGTTTTAATTATAATGTGTTAAAGTTAATGAATCATAATGAATTATACACATATTTTAAAGAAGAAAAAATGTATACAGTACAATGAAATAGACAAAATACCGAAGTGGGAATAACATTATTGTATAGTTAAAATTCATTAACTCTTATCAGATTGCATGAGGTGTCTCCTTCCATTTCATTAATGAATTATAATGACTGGTACACATATTTTAAGGAAGAAAAAATATATACAGTACAAATAAATAGAGAAAATACCCAAGTAGGAATAACATTCATGTATAGTTCAACCGGTTTTTTATAGATAAGAGAAAGCATTATAATTCACCTTGAATCTTTAAATAGTATTAACACAATATTGAACTCAAGTCACCAGGCCTCTAGCTTCAACATTCCATACCTATAACATATAAATAGTGAATTACAGCCACCATTATATCCAACAAACATGAACCCATCCCACACCGCAGTTTCATATAGATTCAGTGTAGCAATAACTGATAGACCTCTTGAACATTCAATGTGATTATGCATGTTACAAGTGAATTAAATAAGAAAATGTAGATGAATTTTTTCTATAATGAAATGTAGTGGCGTTTCTACCTATTTTCCCAGAAATTCTTCCCAGAAGCACTCAAGAATCTGATGAATCTGTTCCCTAATGTCACAACTAGTTGACACAAAAATACCCATTTTATAGAAAGCACTATTTTGATGGACGGAGGAACACTCTAGTAAAAAGGATACTAGTATAGCATACTGGAAATTCTTTTAGTGTAGCATTTTGGGGTTATATTTTACACCCCCCCTTCCCATGTTCCTAGGGAATGTTTTAGGCTCTCTTCACCTCTTCAACTGAAAATTTTTCATGGTAAAAAAATTGAAATAAATGATACACTGATAATGGATCGAATGTAAAAATATCTAGGTAATGAATTTGTTGTAATATTTTAAAGATAATGAATTATACACAGATAATCTTTTATAGAAAATATGTTGTAGTGATTACAAAAATAACCCATCAACGAATTGTAATGAATGATGCACATATATTGAACACACATATTTTTATACAGATTACATGGTAATCCTAGATTACAAATATTAAATGAATGAAACATAGGATTAAGAATATTAGTGGAGGTATGTGTGTGTAATAATAGCAAAGTAAAAAATCATATATCATAGCATCGTCTACTACAGTCTGTCTGTGACTCTGCTAATATGATATTCGATGTACTGCTGCAAGTATAATATAGCATGTGCATGAAAAGTACTACAGTCTGTATGATCAGTACACCAGTCTGTGTGTGTGTCATTAGTCTACTAAAGTATGTGTGTGAAAAGTCAAGTATGATCCATCTACTACAGTTAGCAGGATTATTCCACAATAGTTGATGTGGAGAATATGATCAAAAACATTTGAAATTTCATAGTTTAAGGCTCAAAATTATTTTTTAACTATATACACAGATTAATTAATATTGAAAAAAACTGAATACTAACAAAAAATAAAGAAAACTCCCCTGATGATTGCTGTAATCCAATGAATTTAATTGAAAATATCATCCACCTTATCAAAAAATACAACCAAGTTGCTATCATCAAAACACATATTCAGGTCAGGTATGGTGGTCTCTTGAGAAGACATTAATCTACCAAAGAACGAAACCTAATGGAAAATTAAATATAATTTAACGAGATTCTAGTCGGTCTAGGTGGTATCTTGAGAAGCCATTGACCTACAAAAGAAAGATCATTTCACTTCCTTATTGTCATTGATTTCCAAACAGAACGCATTTGAAATTTCACAGTTTTAGGCTCAAAATGATTTTTTAGCAGTATACGCAAATTAATTCATATTGAAAGAACATAATATCTAATAGAAATGAAAGAAAATCTCTATGATGGTTTTTTTATCCTTGGAATTGAATTTAAAAAATCAACCACCTTCTTATCAAAAAATAAAACCTGGTTGATCTACAAATGAAAGAGCATCATACTTATTGTCATTGATGGCCAAATGGATTATTCCTATAACATTACCTACAAAACTGAATGATTAAACAATAGATAGTATAGGATGAGTTATGTAATGAATTCCCAATGACAAATGTTAATTTTTATATGAATTTCATTGACACAACATAATGATTTTCATGGAAACAAATTAAACATAATGTCCAAGTTTCTATCATCAAAACATTCACAAAAGATAGCAGAAGATATTAATTGAAACATTAAAGATCAATAAAAATAATGAAACATGATGAAAAAATTAAACTGAATCTAATGAGAATCATGCCGGTAATGGTGATATCTAGAGAAGACATTGATCTGCAAAAGAAAGAGCATCACACTTCCATGTTTTCATTGATGTCCAAACTGATTATTCCTATAACATTACCTACAAAACATAGTGATTAGTGATGAAATGAGTTCCCAGGGCCAAATGTAAATTTTTTTATGAATTTCACTAACACCTCAAACTTGTTTTTAGGAAAACAAAAAAAACATCATGTAAAACAAAAAATCGAGCATGCAAAATAGTGTAAACTGGTATCAAACACATTAGAAATTTCATAGTTTTTGGCTCAAAATAATTTTTTATCAGCCTAAAAAAATTAATTTTTATTGAAAGAAAAAAAACTAATATAAAAGAAAGAAAACCCCATGATGATTTCTGTAATCCTATGAATTAAATTGAAAAAATAATCCACCTTGTCAAAAAATATAACCAAGTTGGTGTCATCAAAACATCTATTCATAAAATATAATTGGAAATATTAATAACAACATTAGAATTCAATGATGTCCAAAGGGATTATTCCAATAACATTACCTATAAAAAAAATTATTAAACAAGATATTGTAACATTTATGTTAAAAATGAGATATAACCAGGTTAGGAAGTAAAGGGTGAGTGATGTCAATAGAGTCATGAGGCCGTAATTACCCCATGAGGCGAAATAAAGGGAAACACAATGTTGTCTTCACCCAATAATGATAAGAATACATTAAAAGGAGGATAAGGGACTCATAAATGAATTCACATAGTTATGTAGAGAGCCATCCCACTTTCCCAAACATAAAAAAGCATGATTGAATCCAACACAGATAGAGATATGAAAATCTAAAACAAATAATCAGCCCGTTAGATTGAATGAGCTTACATAGAAAGCAGTCTAGCAGAGTGAACCCAATTCCTGAAATCAAAATAATTCACACATTGATAACCAGATAAAGGAAAGAATCACAATAAATCACAATCAAAGAAGAAACAAATAGAAAATTCCAGAATTCATTGAGACATATAACTAGGCAGAAGGTGAAGAGAGGTTTCTAACAGAAAAAGATCAAACAAATAATTAGTCTGTCATATTTAATGATCTTAAATGAATATAGGGACGGTCGCAATAGAATAGTGAGGTACCAAATTAATTTTAATTGATGTCTTCCCATACAAATATTTGGTCTTTGATGCCAACCTATCTCCTGAAATAAAAGAATCTATAGTGCGATGGATGGAAGGACAGTGAGAGATGGGAAGTGATCCTGGAGACGGCTAGGGTTAATCTAGTTTACTGGGACAGAGGGGTCGCACAAGGACACTATATTAAAATGATGTGGAGGACGAAGGATAAGATCAGGGATAATGGATTGGAAAACCCTGGATGGAAAGGTCCAACAGGGGCTTCGCACAAGGATGCCGACAGGGAACATAGAGGTGAGTTTGCGCGATGATGTCGGAGGGGGAGGCCGATCAGAAAGAGGGAGGGTGATTCGTGCACTAAATTTGGAGGGGGAAGCCGGCTGGGAAGGGGCATAATAGGGAGGGGGTAGCAAGGAATTATGTTTGGGTTTGGAGGGAACAATGCGGGTATATCCACCAACTGAGAACAATGAGAACAGGAGGTAGGTTTTGGGTCGGGGTGGGGGGGGGGGTTACCCAGAAGTGGGGTTTTTTCATATATGTGTAAGTATATAATAAAAAAAGTTATAAATTTATATATAATTTATTTAAAAAACTTATTATATAAGGATTGTGATTATATATATATATTATTTACTATATTTTGGTTGTAATGTGTAATACATAACTATATATATATATATATATTCAATTTTATGTAAAATATTTGAAATTGTTGAATTTTTTATAGTAATAGATTTTTATAATGGTAAAGGATTTGTTGGTATTAATAATTAATGACAACATATTTATTTTTCGGTAAATCAATTTTTTGTATTATTATGATATGACAATAGATTGAAATGGTAATAAAATATTTGTTGGTATTGAAATACTAATATAAACAGATATATATGTTGTTAAAAATAATTTTTTATATCTCCAGTCAATATAAATAGGATTTAATATCTGTTGGAATAAATAATTTTTACCCACAAATATATTATATGTCGATAATTTTCTATTGGTAAAGGTCACTTTTTTGTAGTTCACATGATAAATGTAATTCATATTGAAAATAATTCTTTTGATAACATGTTTTATACCATGGTAGACACACCTGGTAAGACCAAAGATAATGAAAGGAATGGTTAGATATTGCGTAGATTTTCAAACATCATGAACATGAATTATTTGCATATGAATTATCACACAAATTAATGAATCCAAAAGTAGCTAACTCACTTAGTATAGAAACCTTTTTATTATTCTCTTAATGGATTAGATATTTGAGGTTTCCAGATGGTTATTCTTTTTATTTTTCTCATTGCATCAGAAATGGGCATATTCCTAGGTTAAATAGTCTTGATTTCCATGTCATAATTGAAATATTATTATCTGTTGGTCTTAGAGGGAAATTAAATTATTCAATATGGGAGGTGTTGACCGAAATATCATTTTTTCAGAGATATTTCTGAGGAAACATTGTATTATGATGCATTTAAATCCCAGTAAAAATATGATGTTTTAAAATTATCTAAATTGGAGAAAATATTCCAACCAAGATTCTTTGATTCCATTGAAAATTTAATATTGAAATTTTAATATGAAGATAAATGTGGAGTTCTAGTAAAATTCTGGAGGATATATTTTTTTGAGATATCTATATAAAAATTAAAGAAGAAAGTATGTAACAAATCATTAGTTAAAGGGTCGATTGTAGAAGAAAACTTGCAGGAGGAAATTTCAAATCTCTGTTATTATTATTTTCAGCCATAATATCCTTTAAAACATAATTAGTTGGGTCGCAATGAGACAAATGTGGATGACTTCACAATCCATCAGTTTTCAGTTTTAAATTAGCCATAGCATTATTTTGGTGGTTATTGTGAGTGGTGGATTACAGATGAAGATCTCCACAGAGCTCATAATTATGTTCTTCTAAATTGTGAAAAAATGACATGATTTGTGCAGTATGTACTACATTTTAATTATTTCATTAAATATTAATAAAATATCTCTTTATTTAAATTAATTTTTTTTGTATACTATAAGATTACCATATCAAAAATCAATTTCTAAAAATTACATCTGGTCCTCTTAAGGAACGTCCACAACAAAATTTTTCATCTTGGTTTCAAAGACTAGTAAGTAATAATTTTTTCGATGGAATAATAAGAAATTTTTTCAATGATATCTATTATTATGAAAAATTATTGTTTAAAAGTAACACAATATGAAAATAATGTTGACAGTTGATTATATGTGATAAAAGCACCCTCCATCAAAATTGTTAAAATCCAATAATGGGTATGTGGTTAACAGATTTTGATTCCATACATGCATATATGGTGACTCAAAGAAATCAATGAATAGTGTTGTTTGTTTAAAAGGATTCCATCATAAGGAAAGTGAAATCTACTTTTATGGTATGCTAGATCAAATAACGGATTTTTGTTATCTGGGACTAAATTATGTTACAATGTTTAAATGTCTTTGGTTTGATACAGATAGGGGGTTGCGAGTTCATCCACGACATGGATTTGTTGAAATTAAATATAATAGTATTCTGGTAGCATATGAACCATTTATTTTGGCACATCAAGCTTATTAATTTTACTATGAAAATTATTGTGTTGTTGATAGAGATGTGAAGGACGGGTGGAGTGTGATAAAAATGAAATCATGTGACAATCAGTCTATTGAAAATGAAAATGGTTCTTTGGAAGTTCAACACATTAAAATTTTTCAAGAAACATCCCAATATATATCTCTTACCTGATGGGATTTAAATATCGATGATGAAACCCCTCAATTAAGGGCTGATGATATAGATAATTTTTATGAAGTAATAAGGGATGATGAAACTAAATGTTATATTGGAGTCGAAAATGATGAAGTTGAGGTTGAAGAAATTGATGTTGATGAAAATTTTGATGAATATTATGATTGATATTTTATATTCATGTCTTTAGTTGTAGATAATTTTCATATTCTGATATTTATTAGTTTTTTAAATTACATATTTGTATTAATAATCTATTATAGGTAAAATTATTTTATTTTTTACATTCAATAGTTTTTTATATTTCATATCGGTTTTGACATTAGTTACAGGTAATTATCATCATCTGATATTTATTAGTTTTTTAATTTTTATATTTTTATTCAAAATCTGATATAGTTAACAGTATTTTATTCTGACATTAATTAGTTTTTTATATTGCTTATTTGTTTTAATAATATTTTATTGGTGAGAATATTTGTTTTAGATGGTTATAGATGATCTTCATGACAATTAATTATGTTCTCTCATAGATGTTGGACTTCCGGGTGATGAGCCTGATTTAGCTACTCCTCTTTAGGCTGGTTCACCTACTAGGATGGGGCACAGTATTTCTCGATTACATATTCCAGATCCTATTCCAGAGAGAAGAACATCTATTTATTTTGATCTAAATTTATAGGGGTATGTTTAATTGTTTAATAAGAAATTTATTTTATATTAAATTTGGATTAATTTTGATAATTATTTTATTATTATATATTTGTTTCAATTTTCACAAATCTTCGCATCTAGCCATTGTCCACACTGCTGTAATTCTAAGAAATTATTTTTTCGATCCATGTGTGTCATGGGACCGGGTACCCATCATCGTGCATGACCTGATGCTCTACTACTAGTTTGTATGTTATTAAAAAGTATATAAATTGTAAAAATTTATTTAATTACTAATATATTTTTTAATTGTCTTAAGGAATTTATTTTTTTTCATTTCAGATAGTCAAAGAGATCATATCATAAAGGCATGAGATATTGGTATATGCGAGAACTTTCATCAGTTTCTACCCAACATCAAAAAGTGAGCTATAGATAAATCTTGTGTTACCTTCTTCAATCAATCTTGCATCTCCCATCATCCAGACTATGTATCAGCTCACATATAGAACTGGTTGTGAACCTTCTAGCTAGGAGATACTTTAAAGAGGAGATCAGCAACTGGATATTAGATATGTGGGAGGTAAGAGGTCACCCATAGAGCCGGGAGTTGTATATTTGGAATACAACAAAGACATATGGTAAGTGATATTATTTATTAATGTATATTTATTTTAACTACAACAAGTTTTTTATATTATATAGGCCACTATTAACACATCTATTATTGAGTTATAAGTTTATAAGAAAACTTATTTTGATCCCTTTATAATAGAATTTGTAGGTGAATGATAGCAGCGTATTGTGGTTATTGATTATGTTGAACAATTTCATAAATATTATTTTTATTGTTATTATAATTTTTCATTATATTTTAAGAAAACATATGAGCTTATGACTTCTCATTCAAGGGATAGTCAATATGAGGTTGAACAAGATGCCACTATTGACTTGGATTTCAATGAGGGTCTTGGATACTGGTGACTTTGCAAAGTGTCGATAAAGGTCGAGTGATTGGTATTAGTTATCGACTAACACCTATGAGTTATTATGGTACTTCTGTGATGACATTAGTTAGTGTGAAGGGAGCTCATGGAGAGTCATCATTGATGCCTTCTGAACATTATGAGGATATGTTAAGAGCTCAGGATGAGATGATACAATAGATATAGAAGTAGAGGGAGGAGGAGCTTGAGAAGTAGCATTTGATAGATAAGAATATAATGGATTAAATGCGAAAACTTGAATGTGGCATTGGAATATAGTTTCCTCCCATTGGTTTATCGATTGATCCTCATCCACCTAATTCCAGTTGATGATTTATGAATATTTTTACGACTATAATGTAATTTGGTATGATATACATATTCTTTTTAAAATATTGAATTATTTTTATGTGTGTTTTAAAATTATTAAATGTTTTTAATGATTTTTAAATATTTTTTATTCTATTTATTTATAAATAATTGAAATATTTTATTTTGAAAAGGATATTTGTGACAGACCTTCACAAAATGGTTATAAATAATATTTTGGGTTTTTTTGATGGATTGTATATCCATTGAAAAAAAAGGTTTTTTGCAAAATACTGTCACAAATAATTATATTTATGATTCCTTCTTCTATGAAGATATATCTTCGACGGACACCAGTCACATGAAGTTGTTTGCGATTAGAATCCGCCAGAAAATAACCATCACAATTATCAGAAATTATTTTTTTATATGTTCTGTGTTCCACGAATGATAATGTAAATTTTATGATGTGACAGGTGGTCCTGGAATTATGTATCCATTTAATGCATTGGGTATTGTTATTTATATCATGATTTTATGTGTATTATGATCAAACATGATTCTATATTTGTTCAAAATGATGAGTTTTTTGTTTACTCACAAATGATATGCATGAACATGATGCTATCTTTGTTCACATCTATGTTTCGTATTTGACCACTAAGACATGCTGTTTCATTTTTATGTGTTGCTAAATTCCAAGCCATTATCACATGTTTGAATTATGTTATTGATGATGATATAATGAATAAGATTTGATGATGATTATAATTATTCTTAACAATGTTATACTGATTTGTGTTCCTTATTCATCCTCTTACTATTATTTTAGCACTCCCATCTTATTGATGTATATCCCTAGTTGAATACTTGTACTAAGGAGATTGTGAGGCCCACAGTGAATATAGAGAAGAAAATATTAAATGGTGTTTATGTTTTAGTATGTAAAATTTATTTATGATCATAATATTCCCATGACACTAAACCTGTTGATCTCGGATTTGTAACTCTATTATGTTATTTATAATGAAAATGATATAATATCTAGGTAAGAAAAAGAGAGGTCTATATAAAAATTCCATTGGAAAATCTTCTTGTCAAGGTGAAATATGAAGAATCATATTAAATGTATCCTCATTGATTTTTTCTTCCATAGGAACCCTTGTAATTTATACATTATTAAATTCCCCCATCACCCTAAGAATATTATTGAATAAGTTAACTCTTTCACTATCCCTTGGGTAACCCCTTTTTAAATTAAGGATGTTTCTTAGAAAAAGATTTTCAAAATGGGTGACAACCCATAATCTAACCTCATACAATTGACTAATATATGAACCATCCTTGGATATAAAATATCAGTTCTTAATATACTCTTTTTTTATTATACATTCATGAAAAAAAAAGAATTTTATCACCTAAATTTAACTAAAAGACCTTCAATATATCCCTAACCAAACTTTAAACCTAATGAAATTTATTTTCAAGAATAATCTTTTTGTTCATGATAAGTGAAAATCATCATCATCCTATTTCCCTTGAAGTGTGATATCGATCTATAAAATTTTAATT
This sequence comes from Viscum album, assembly GCA_963277665.1. Classification (NCBI taxonomy): domain Eukaryota; kingdom Viridiplantae; phylum Streptophyta; class Magnoliopsida; order Santalales; family Viscaceae; genus Viscum; species Viscum album. The sequence goes on along the minus strand of OY728141.1, from coordinate 1,198,299,792 downwards.
TTTAGATCTTCACTTCCTACCTCAAAATTTGATCATATACCTTTCCAAAAAATTAAATGTTCACTATGATAAGAAATATTTTTTTGATAAATAACCCATGAATGACGATTAATGGGTTTATTAATGAATGTTTCAACAGTTTGAGGAAATCCTTTAAACGTTATCCACTTATTCACAAACTGGAGCTATCTAATTCACTTATTATTTGTCCTCAACTTCACAAAGATCGTACCATAGTATTAGAGGACTATTGGATGCGAAAATTTGGTGGAATATTAAAAAATGGAAATGAATTATATGTTCAAAAAATAGTGATCTAAACAGCTATAGATATGTTATTTCCCTTTATTAATGTTGCACCAGGAACATTAATCCATAGTATAACCCATATCCAAAACATTATTTATGACTCTAAAATATTTAAATTCATTAATGTATTTCCACAAATATTTATCTCCCTATATCTTTTCATAATTATACATTATTTTATTAAAATAACCATTAATGAATCATGTTGATGATCCCAGATATAAACTATGGAACCTATGTAAAAGATCTTCCCTCTCTAGTAGATCAAATTTATCTTAAACAAAAGTGATAATGAATGTGAAATTAATGACACTAACTTTTATTGTGATATGATAATCTGAATATTCCACTATAACAATTGAAATTAATCTCATAAAAATGATACCAATATGGTTTTTAATTTGTTAATCATGAAACATATCACCACCATTGAGCTTCTACATAATCATTTTGATGTAATCAACATTCTATTTTGGTTCTTATATTGACACATAGGATAAGTTATTGGATTTAAAACCATTATCAATGAGATTGAATTTTTAATGATACCTAATGCCCCAATAATTCCACTCCAATACTGATATCCTTAGAATGTATTGAAAGAGAATAATTATCTTGATACATTTTAGACCCCAATGGAAGTATATTTGAATAGAGAAGAATCTCTTGATTTAGACCTGGTAACCATGCCACTAAGAGGAGAAAATAGAGACTTTAAACCATAGACCACTGTATCTGGAGTTCCCAGATCAATGATTCCCACAATTATGTCCAAAACAAAATTAATGGTAATGGAAAAAAATAAAAACATCACCACCTATATTCAGAGGAAAAAGAGAATAACAATCCATAGTTACATCGAAACATCCATCAGTATCAGAACCTCATAGAACTCCATCCAATGGAACATGACACATATCTAGAAGAGAAAAACCTATCCCCCATAAACTATAGAGAAAAAATAATTATCTATAGAATAATCATTCATAACCCCAAATGTAAAATTAAATTCCATTAGAACATTATCTAGTAAAAAAACTTCAGTAGGAGGGGTTCCACCACAACCCCATCCCCCACCCCTAGCCAGATCCAAGGAGACATTAGAAACCTGTGTCCATCCACATCAGAAGGCACACTAGACGTACAAGACTCACTTGATTCACCAACTATTTCATTCACTATTACAATATTAAGATCATGGAGAGAATAATAAGGGGAAACATGATGGACTCAATAGGAAGAGAGACTTAGGACTAAGCATCTGATGTTTTAGTTAGAGACCTGATATTCCTGAAAGAAGAAATATCCACACACACAAAATTCATGAATGAAAAATAATCTTCTAACACTAAATAAAAGAGATAAAAACATTAATATCTAAACAAGGTGGGTGAGGATTCATGATATTATATTCCACACAAATGTTTGATTTCATTGTGTTATACATGCACAATGTATCCTCATTAATGAAAACAATATTTCACAGGGAGTCACCAATATATATGAGAGGTAAATGATTTAGAAAAGGAAGAGGATTCTTAGTAATACTAACCCAAACCATGAAATATGTAATATAACTCATATTTTTCAAGCCAAACATACATATGAAAATATTTGTCCTCCAATTCTCATAGGTTTTATCTTCCTCCACCCATGCCTTCATAATGTCCTTATAATAGAACATGTTGACACATAACGACACCCTGTTGAGGGAAAAAATGGATAGTGGGGATGAAAATACCCTTGAATTGAAATTTTTTTTAATGAAACCCAGTGATAAAAAATTAGCACCAAATCATTTAATGGGAATCCACTAGTGGTGGGAGGATATAAATTACAGATCTTCATATTGGAATGGGAGAAAAGCAAAGTCATCGACTATAGAGACCTTGGGTAATGATATTGAGATCACTAGTATAGTCAAAAGATATTCCAAGAAGAAAATGGTATAGATCATAAAGGATCCTATTTGGAGGACTTCGAAGGTGAATATATTGGTGGAGGTATTTAGGAATAAATCATCGGATAGGTAGGAATATAGTAAGAAACATGGTCATCCAGTCACCCATCACCCTTGGAAAATGAAACCACATATTCAATGTAGGAATGGAATCATCTGAAACATTGGTAAAAAAAATTAAAATAGAGGTGGTTCATTAATTGAATACTCATAAATAATTAGTTCAACCAATTTTTATAAAATGAATATACCACTAAATTACGTGTACTAATTGTGTGATCTCTAAGTGATAGAAGGGATGTTATAAATATTATTATTATTTTTTATAGAATATAAAGGTCATAAAATTTAATTAAATACGATGTGTTGTATGTTTGGATGATTTTTAGGGTCAACCTATTGGTTTCATGAAGAAATTGTGTTCTAAATAAAATTATATTACTCTATCAGGATGTCATTCCCCCAAAAATCATTTTTTAATTTTTCTTGAAAAATATTATTTTCTCTTGATCCTTGACATGAATTAGGTACCCTCATTCCTAATCATGTTTATAATGAATTATTAATTATAAAAAAAATTAAATTTACATGTTATCATCCTTCTGTTGTATAATAGGTTCTTTCATATCTATCATTTCAACCCCTATATAATTCTAAAAAAAATACTATTGTATAATTGATAATAACCACTAGATATTACGATAATCATAAATTATAGATATTATTGGACAATTTTAATATATAAAATAATTTATAATTATTATTTTGATGTAATTTTATGAATAATCTAATTAAATGTGAATTAATCAAAAATGGGGATCCTCATTTTACCTTCTCAAACTCACAGAAACATGTACTCTAAAAAAACTTTTATTAGTATGCATATTTTTTCTATGTATTATAGAATACTTGAAAAATGTGATCACACATATATTCCATGTTGAATTTATATTTATAACATACAAAATAAAAATTATATAGATCAGCCCTTACAGGGTTACAACATATATTTGTTCAAAATATTTCACTTTTATAGAATCACGTACACATAAAATCACATATGTATACTTAATTTTGGCGTTTTCACACTTAAAAAAATCATGAATTAGTGTTTCAAACTTTTTTAGTTCAAATATAATCATTCAATTTTATTTATAATGTAATTTATTTTTTACCTAGTTAGAAATAACACTTATTTATTCATTATAAGTTTACTCTACTCCAATCAAATAGATCCTTTACCATTTATTCACCATCTAAAAATTTCATAAAATCACATATGATATTATAATTTTTAAAAACACCACCATGGAATTATCAAACATAATCATTTTTTTAGAATTGGATGTTATTCTTGGCCATTTTTATTGTTTAAAACTAAATAACAACCATAATATTCTTTATTATTTATTATATTAATGTTTTTTATTTATATCTCCATCAACAAGTATATTGAGAAAAGAAATTAAACAACTCTAACATGGGAATAATATCATGCTTTATAAACTAAATAAGATATATTATATATTGAAAGAATTATTATGGGATTTTTATTCATGGTTTTATTATTCTTATAAAATTTTGGGATCCAATGCACCTCTATTTAAATCTATGTTTTGATAATAGATTAATGGTGTTTTTAAGTTGAAAATATCATTTTTGTAAGATCAAGGAACATTATTTGGAATAATTCAATGAGTTCAAGAAAAATTAAATTGAAATATTAATGATTGGAAAATTTGTTAATTGAATTGTTAATTTTAAAAATGCTTTATAGATATTTTATTACCCAAAAAAATTACAATGATATTTTGATGAATTTAAATATGAAAAATTAGAAAGATATGTCATTTACCATCATAATAATGATGAAAATATCAAGTAATTAATGTTTAAAGTTGTACAATTTCATTGAGTACCCAAAAATCATTATAATGTTACTATATATGATAATAACTAGCTGTAAACTCCCTTACATCACAATTGACTTCTCTCCCCATTATAGGGCCCCATGTTCATATGTCATCGAAAATTCCCATGGGAATTTCAATGTTATTATTTTTCGGATAGGCATCTTATGTTTTTGAAAAATAACTACAAAAATTTAGGTACCACAATTTTATGTTTTAGTAAACTTTTCAATCTTCAGGAGGTGTCTCAGGGGCATGGGAGGGCCATGTGTGGTTATTGTAGACAAGGCTGTTGGAATCCAATTGCTTGATGTTGGTGTCTAAAAATGGAAACAGCGACATCACGGAGCCATCATCCATGTGGTGATCTCATTAGGAGGATAATTTACATTTTCCCCCAATTTTATAATGTGGTGTCCCATTATCCTCCCTCTCATCTATCTTTCATGGTAGTGGGTCGAAACCCTCTTCTCCTCCCTCATACCCTTTGCTTGGGTGGGAATTTTAGGGCCCTTCTGTAGAGATTTGACATTAGATACACCCTCTAGTGATCTAAATTTGTCGTATTCCCTTCTCGGAATTAATTTTAACATATATTTATTATGATTTTCTTGTTTATCCCAATGAATCAGAGGGAATTTCCTTATTCATAATGGAATTTTATTCAACTGAGGATGAGGGAATCATGGGATGCCATCTACCCCGTGATGGTAAGCTATTCTTAAAATATTTTTCGATTTTACAATTATTATTTATTTTTTGTTATAAATTAATATTATTTTATTATAATATTTTTGAATTTTTCATTGTGTATTTCATTATATGTAGGTCAAGTGATTTGAGAATAGTCCCCGGGGGGTCTATTGTACTTACTTCCATTAAGTCGATACAACCCAATGACTTTCCATAGAGTATATCATTCTTTAATTGGATTAATTAATTAATTATAAATGTATTTAGTTGATTATTTATTTTAATCTTTGGTTTGGAGATCAGGATTTTGAGATGAGCACAATTTATGTTGTTTGATGTAGGAAGATAGTTAATGGAAATTTTCATTTTTTACTATCCATTGGGAAATAATTGAAAAGTGTTGAATAAAAGTAGGTGTACTGCATAATTCCACTATGTACTTTTGACTTTATATATTATTCATGGGGAATTTGGTCGTGGTATATTGGTTTTTTGGGTTTTTTAAAAAAAAATAATATTTGATGCCTCGATTAGATTAAATAAATACCATGGTCTAAATAGAACTTGGAGCTGTATTGATTTCCTCAATTTCTGATGTTCATGGAAATCAATTGCGATGTTCTTAGCTGAAGTGGTTAGGATATAGTTTATAGTGATTGGTGGGGGAGAGAACAAATAATTCGAGTCTATGAATACCAAAATAGGTATTTTTCTATCTCTTATGTCTGGACAATGTGAGATACCAGACATATCTGATAAGACTGAATTGTTTTTATGGTTATGTTAGAGGATGTAGAATCCCCTGGGAATCAACCATTAACATAATACCTCTATCAAGATTTATAACTAATGTGAGGGTGCCTCTATTTTACTTTGTCCTGGTGGGCCCATTAGAATCCCTTATGATTTACTGACCGTGAACGAGTGTGTATGGACTAAGCACAGATGGTAGTGGTGTCAGCTTAAAACCCAAACCAAATGGAAATCCTTATGGTGATATAAATTATAGTGATGGTTTTAGGCATTTAATAGTCCCTTGACACCTTTAATTTATTTCATTTATTTATTGTGTATAAAATGACTAATATAATGAATACTTATTAGGACCTCTCTTATGGGCCTGATACAATGGTGAAATTATAGTAAGGATTGACAAAGTTTATTCTTGATATCTATCGTGGGGCCATATATGATACTATTGTTGTACAACACGGATGATGACATAATCATGGATTCCCAGCATTTATCATCGGATCTAGTTATTGACACATGTGAAGATATCCTGAGACATATTCATTAACTCAGTTCTATGTGGGATTCCATAGATACCACTAGACCCTAATATCTCATTCCTATCATGGATATTTCCATTTCCCCTAGGGATTATGATCATTATTTTATTATATATAGATTCTAATTACTAAAAGATCGATTTTCCATCCTAAGGATTTTTTCAGTCGAGCCTGATAGTTTTTTTATTCTTTTTGGAAATATCTATGGATACATGGGATTAATCAGTCAAGAATGAGTACATGGGGATTATTTTATTTATTGGTTTCTAAGGATTATAGGAATCTCACATGAGCCATTATTTATACTTGTAGTTTCGATAGATTCTCAGGATGCCTATGATCAATTCATAGATACAATTATGATAATTTTTTGTCTAGTTGAGCCTAGATTTGAGATATGTATGGGTGAAATTGGGATTATTTATTTATATGTTGGGAAGGACATCACGACATGATCAAAGAAACCCTTGACATGACAAATTATGTATATTTAATAAGGTTCATAGAACTAACAATCAACCATGGTATTTTTTTGGTACGTGGGTTGTCACGGTCCATGAAACATGCTAAGAGATATTCCAACATATTTCAAAAGAAGGTACTGTTGGTTTCTTATATTTATTTTTTATAATATTATTTGTTTATTTTGATCATGTCATAGGCACATGTAACTGCATATGTTGATTAGTATGGTACTATTTCAGTGGTTCCATGCATAGTTTTTCACTAACACCCTACTCGAGCCTCCATTTTACATGGGTACCTGAGGGATCAAACATGGTTATTTTAGGTATAGGTTAGGGATAAAGCTCGAGATAGAATGAATGAGAGGATTTATTATATTAGTATAATGTTTTAAAAATATGGGTATTAGTGTAGTTAGAGATCCAAAATCTTTTATTTAATTTGTAATATTGTGTATATGTGATCGTTCAAATGGAAATTCAACTGTGTATGAATAGAATGGTTATTTGGGACTCAACTATTAGAATTTATTACTTGTTTGGATTGTTTTTATTTGTTATATAAAAATTTTATTTGTGAAGTATGATATTTATTTATTTTATATTCCATGACACACCCTAATATAATGGTTTGTATACTCCTCACAATATCTCCTAAATCAACAACTTATAATAGGCATCCTTTGGTGCTGGGGAGGTGTGCATGGGGTATTCTAAAACATCATGTTGGGGAATTAGTCAAATGGTATTTAGAAAAAAATGTTTCAAATTGGTACCAGATATTTTTATTTTCTATTTTGGATTTTGTATATTGAATATGGATGGATATATTAAATCTTATTATGGAACCCAGACTGGTGTATCGTGAACACCTTTTTTAGTGGATTTCCATGTTACAATGGGTATGGGATTAATATTCATGGATTTCACTATTATTTTTGTTGTGATTTTTAGATATATGAAAAATGAAAATGAGTTTTTTATGCATTTTAATATGTAATATATAAAACCCATGTCAATAACCATCTCAAAAAGGATGAATATTTCTAATAATTAGCGTTTTATGTCGGAAAACATCATAGATTATCTAAAAATTATTATATGGTTATTCTACATGATAAAAATAAAGTAAGATACCTTATTCTATCACACATAACTTTATTCTGAATTATAAGGCCTCATGTCCGTATGGCATGGAAAATTCAAGCTGGAATTTTAGTTTCCAAGCTTGGTGATTGGGTTGGTTTTAGAATTTTGAATTGATTCACAATTATGAAATATTGTTTACCTCCGTTTCATGTTTGGGGACATGTTTTGGGATTTGGTATGTGTCTGATAGGCTAAGGAGGTCCAAAGGAGGGTCCAGGGTGATACTTTTACCCTGGTATGTATCAAACTCATAGCTATCTAGCCTTGTATAAAAGTGGAAAAAACCACTTCTAGTAGACATTGGCGTGTGGGAGGGATCTTTATAAGGAAAATAATCCCCCCCCCTGAGTTTTTGAGTAGGAAACCCCCTCTCCCCCCTCTCATTTATATCACACGAAAGGGGTTCAATAAATCACTTCTCCTATATTATCCCATAGCTTGGGAGAATATTTTTGGGGTTATTCTATAGTGATTTCAGGTTAGCCTCTCCCTCCAGTGATATATGTTGGTCTCATCACTCTATCAACATTAATTTTTATATCTATGTATTAGTTTTTAAATAGTTATTCAACTAGTTCACAATAGAATCAACCAGTTTATAAGGGTCTTTTTCTCAACATAGGATGGGGAAATAATGCAATACCATCTATACTGGTCTGGTCAATCATTCCTCGGGGTATGTTGTCATTTCAATTATTCATAATATTTATGTTTATAATAAATTAATATTCCCATTGTATTGGTAATTTCCATTTGGGATTTAAATCAAAATAGTTTAGCTACATGATACAAAGTATTGGAGATCTATTGGATTTTGTTCCACTTTGGCACGATAACCCATTGAGATTCCAATAATAATTACATGTTTGGATTTCATTCATTAATTAATTATAAATTTTATAAAAATTTAATTATTTATTTTCTTCTGGGTTAAAAGCTACAAAAATTATGAGCTCATTTAAGCATGTTCATGATTTGAAATTCTTTGATGGGCCATGGAATTTATTTCTTCCCTTTAATAAATAATATAAAATGATGAATAAAGGTAGGTGGCCACATACATTACTTACAACAATTATTCTATATCATTGATGCATGGGTTATTTGGTTATGACTCTTTGAGCAATGAAATGTTTTTATTAAATTATTTAATTTAATTTGTAATACCATGGTTAGAATACCCAATGTTCCAAGGCCCTAAGGGGGCTTGGTAGTAGTCATATTTCTTAAGTCACTAACAGTTGAGGCCCTTACAAGGGATATGATTAGAATAGGAGGATAGAATATAGGATATAGTAAAGGGTTAGGGAAATAATTTACCTCATGATACAATGAGGTCCGAGATGGTCTATGTGTTATCTCTTCATTTTTTTAATATATGGTACTTTATATATCCGGAAGGATCATATAATCAAGATCATGATTTTGGGGTCTTAGTATCCTTTGGGAATCAACCATTAACCTATGACCTAGAATAATATTGACAACATATGTGAAGTTCCCTCTATTATATTATGACCTGGGGTCCCATTGGGTTCCTTAACGATTGAAAAACTCTAAGAGAGTTTATATAGATTGGGTAGGGTTTCTAGAAGGTGTTACATTATAACCCACACAACATGGGATGCCCGACATGGTTGTGAACTATAATGATGGGAATATATGTTTTTAAACCCTTGAATTCTATTTTTTAGTTATTTTATTTAATTTAGATGCGATGATTGATTCCAAAATGTACATCCTAGGTCTTAGACTATGGGTTGGATGTGATGGATACAATATAGGGGGCCTTAGAGGTTCTTCTTAGGATCAAACGGTAATCCTTTTATGATACTAGTGTTATAATGCATATAGCAGGACATCTTCACAGATGCTCAGCATGTATCATTGATTCTTTATATAGAGCCACATGAAGAATTTTAAGGATGTCAGGAATCAACATAATGTATATATGTGATTCCCTAGATTCCACATGTCCCTATAAAGACTATATTTTCTAGAATCAGGTTGTTTAGTCATGGGTATTATCATCACAACTTTATTTTTTAATTATATAATTATTATGAGATTAATTTTTCATCAATAGGATCTTTCTAGTAAAACTAGATGGATTTCCTTATTCTTGATTGGGATTTAGTGGATTCTTTGGATCTCACTATTTTTCTTGGTGACTAGGGAGATAATTTTATTCAGTGATTTCCTAGGATGTCTCAAATCCTCCTTAATACCATATTGATACATGAGGTTTAGAGATATTTCTAGGATTCCTGAAATTTGTTTATGGAGCCAATTATGATGAGTTTCACCCTATTGATCCTGAATATAAGGGACTTATGTGTGACTCTAGAACTATGTAGTTATATAGTTGGCCTGATATTATGACAATCTCAAAGAAAATCTATACCTAGATAAATAATTTATGGTTTTTCAGGATGATGGATTTAAGGACTGATAATTCCATGCTTCTGGTACACGAGATGCAACATTCCCTGGAACACTCTCAAATTCATCTTGACATCAATCCAAATTATGTATTATCAGCTTATTTTATGTATATTTTGGAAGGATATTTACTTATCCTAATCATGTCATGTTAAAGATAAGGGCATATGTTGTTTGGTATGGGAATATGTTAGAGGTTCTCCAATATATTTTCTATTAACACCCATATTGTGATGACATTGTACATGGGTACCTGAGTAGCTCACCCATGGTTATTGTAGGTATAACTTTTGGAAAATTTCTGAGAGAGTATGATCAAGAAAACCACTCAGATTGGTCTATAGTTTTAGCTGGGATGGGGCTAGGTGTATTTAGTGGGGAAATATTTTTTTTATTGGTATGTATATGTGATCTATACATTGTGGAGTCAACTATTATTGAATGGAATGGATGTTTGCGACTTTACTATTTTTTATTTATATCTTGACTTTATTATATTTATTTCATTCGATTCCAATATATTTATGATTTATGATACTTGGTAAATTTATATTCCATTTAATGCTATAAAACATGGTGTATAGACTCTCCTTGATTAATCCTAATACCCCCACTCTTAGTGGATAGCCTCCAGTGTTCGGGGAGCTATGCCTGAGGCCTTGTAGAAAACTTATTTGGGGCACCAGACATATTTCCATCATACGATGATGTAACATAATGGTATAAAATCCTATTTTCCATTAATACTTTGGATTTAGTATATTTCATACTTGGGAATGTTGGAGATCTAGGGATATATCATATACTGGTGTATCACGAACACCTTTTCTGGGGGATCCTGATGTTACTAGGGGTATAGGATTGATGTTATTATATTGAACTTTTATGGTTTTTTTGATTCACACCATGTGTAAGACACATGAAAATTATGATTTATTCTTCATGAGTTAATGTTTTTCATCACTTTTACCAATAGAAATATGAAAAATTTTATGTATGTTGGATCTTGGCCTGTATATGTAAGAGGTATCTCCTAAATCATATCATGAATGTTCGATTCATATGATAGCGGATTTATAGGGTTGTTGGTTCCAATTAATACTAATTATTATCAATTTAATATTTCAGTGACTACACATATAGTGTTTTCACGTATAAGAACATAGTTGAATTCTATTAATATCCTCTCACTTAAATATTCTTGTTTTATTGTAGTGCATGATATATAGATCCTAAGTTCAATATATAGGTATTTTACCTTTATAATGATATTAATAAGGACCCTAAAGGGTCATTGGATAAATTAAATGTCATAGATATTAGCCCATATAGGGGCATTACATTGTTTTTTTGGTTATTTAATATACCAATAATAACCTATATGAAATCTTCCCATACTTCTAGGAATGATATTCTGCTTAACCAAGATAAATAAGGTGATTTATTTAGTATGGGTCATCTATTAATATTTCATTCTACTTATTTGGACGTATATGAGACTTGATTCTTGAGGTATTAATCTTGTATATCGATGCTCAATAAGAATTAGTGCCTTGGTGGGTTTTAGAGGTGTAATATTCATGTTGATGAGTTATGAACGCGTGCTAGCATACTAGCTTGGCTAGTTGGAGAGAACAAGATACCTTTAGTTTCATCTTATACCATAGTGATTATTTATTTTTTCTAGTAGAGGGACTATTTTTAGAGGGGTTACCCTTAGATGAATTCCCTTTTGAGATTGAAATCATTGATAGGTGATTTTTTTTCAAGACCGATGAACTATAGGTGCTAATTGGTTTGTGGTTTATGTAGGGTGATACATTTGGTTTTTGAGTAAGTGTTATTATTGATTTTCTGTTTGTGGTTGTATTTCAAGGGCATGACCAGTAGAGTACTGATCTCATTGATTTAGGATGCACATCAGAGTTATGGGGATAGTGTGAGAAAAATCTCAAGGTCTTCATACAATGTTGGTGATGGATATTCATGTTGATGAGATCAATATTCCTTAGGTATTGGATGGATTCATGTATTTTATAAATTAATCCTTGTGGTGGGTGAACATGAAATGGGCCTTAGAATAAGTAAGGTTATGGATTATGGATTAGAGTTCTATTAGGGATCCTGATATAGTAATTTGACATGTTGTGAACAATGGCCAACTCATTTTGGTGGTGAAAAACTTGATGGACCATGAGTCAAGTGTCAAAAAAATTGGTATAGGATTTTTCTTCCACCATCTAAAATGGTATTAGAGTGGTCTACACCATGTCTTTATAAAAACCATTAAAATTTTAAATTGGTGACATCTGTGAGTGGTCCATTGATCAGGGGATTTTAATGAGGTGCATATAAGAGTGGTGAACAAAATATTTGGATCAAAAAAGAAGTACCCCTATAGTATCAGATTATTTTTCAAATGGATTTGGTGTTGTAGTAATGTAGATCAATGCATTGAATTCATTTCATTCCAAGAATTTAATAATATTGGATCCTAAGGTGTGGCACACAAGCTCGATAATGAATCCATTTAAGGTTGTTTATAAGGTTCAATATATGGTTTTCCCTATAGTGGGTAATACATAATTGTCTATTAGAGGGTATGACCCCCATTGGGTCTTTATATTATATTTAGAGATGCAATAACATAGTCACTCCTATGGTGGAGAGTGTGACATCATTCATTTCAATATGACCCTTGAGTTAGAGGGTCATGGGTGAAACAATTCCTTAGATGTTGTTTTTTTATATTTATTCCAATGAGTAAATAGATAAGTATAATTTTTCATTCCTTAGTGTATTCTAGATAAAAATTTGGATATAGTTTTAGGTAGAGTCCATGGATGGGAATATTGTTTGGGATGGTTAAATAAATCCCAATCGTGGTTGGGTCAACGGTATGTTAGTGTTCATGATATAGAATGATGTTGGAAATGTGAAGTGGATTTTTCAACCGTGGAACATTGTTGAGTATGATATTTAGTGATCATGCTTGACCAATCGTAGGATTCCATTGGGATTAAAGGAATAATGAACGGGTGTATTAGTAACATGTCGATTGTAACGCCCCGACCCTAGTTACCCAGAGTCGGTGCATTATTACATAACATTGGCATGATCATGAGAAAGATCAAGTCTCGAAAGACCGATTAGTTAGTAGCCTTGGAATAACTAGATACATCCATAAATTTTTACATTACATCATAAAAAAAACATCTTGTCATTATATCCCCTCATACTATCCCTGCAGGTCATTCATAAATTACTTCTTCATAATCCTGGAAAAAAAATAAAACATTGAAAGGGGTGAGCTCGGATGCTCAGTAAGGATAACATTATAGCATAAGCTTTCATAAATAAGCATAAACACTTAAGGCAATTTATAACTAAAACAAAAGCCTTTGAAACTTGAACTTCAGCATAAAATGGCAAAGGTAAAATGAAATAATTCCATTTACTTACTCACATGGATATTCTACTAGTCGAATGATCACATGCAATATCAATAACCACATTCATAATGATGGAATGCATAATGCCAGACTATCATAACCACATAGCCAAGGCCTCGTGCCAAGACTACAAATAAGATTTTGCCAAGGCCTTGTGCCAAGACACTAGTTTGTCTCATGAGACCTACCGATGCATCGAGGAGCTATAGCGGGCTCCACCCGTCACTTATTAAGTCCAATGCATTCCTCATATGAATAGGTTTAAGCATAAAATAAACATTCGTATTAAAACTAGAATACGAAATGTCAATACTTTAACCACAAACCATGAATGGTATAAAAATAGAACATCCACAGTCAAATATAATTCATTTGATACAATATGGAAGATTGTATTGTATCACATTTACCTCAATCATGAATAATTAATAATCATCAAAACTATTTGAGAGAAATATCCCCCTTTTCTTGAAAACATTTAAAAGTCACACTATTTGTCAAGAAGCCATTTAAAAATAGATTTTTGAATCAAAGTGTCCCATACCACTTTGAAACTTTTAAAAGGAGTTTTAATTTTAAAACTTTAATGTCCATATAAATAAATCCTTAAAACCATTTTTAAAACATGGACATTAATGAGCAAGATATAGAAGAATATGTCTTTAAAACATTTTAAAATGGTATTTTGGTTAGAGATTCTAACCAAAAGAGAGACACTTGAATACAAATATTTGAGGTAATCAAAAATTTGTAATATCATGAGAATAAAGGGATTCATGATATACTATGTCAAAGTACATTATATACACCACATAAAAGTGATTTGGTGTATATCAACAAAGAAGTCTCAATGGAATGTAAGTTGAGATGAAATCTCTCATAAAGGCCATATCCTTAGGTTAAGGATAAATCAATAACATAATTATGTGTGAAAAATATAAATACACTAAATATGATTGGATATTCAGTGTAAAAAAATCAAAGTATATTCACACATATTCCTGTAAAAACAACACCAACGAATTGGATGTTTAACTCAACAAATGGTGAAAGAGTTAAAATTACTCTTATCAAATTCATATCAATGACTTGAGAATTTTCAATGGAGTGATTATGTGTATCAAAAGTATATCCACAGGAAGGGGAGTGGAAATTATGACATGATAAAATGAATAGTGATTCCACACATAATCTTGGGGTAATATAATCAATGAAATATGCGTAAAGCCAAATGAGTGGAAATTGAAATCTCAAATTCCCTTATTGATTAGGTAACTTAAGAAACAAACACCCATGAAAGAAAGATCATACCATGATGATGTAAATACCCATAAAATAAAGTATATTACACAATGAATACAATCATGGGTAGTACACATACACCACATGCAATAATTAAGTGGTGATCAATGGAATTCTCACGGAATTAAAAGTGAGACAAGAAACCCCTTACCACGTTAATCAACTGAGTCGCATGGCCAAAAGTTAATAACCACCAAATGATTTACAAAATAACATGAATATAAAGTGAATCATGATAATATATATCAAATGGAAGTACACAATACACCACTTTCAATAATTTAGTAGCGAACAATGGAAATCTCACGGAATTGAATGTGAGATAAGAGAATCCCTTACTTTGTAATTTTTCCTTGGTCGATGGTAGGTTTACCTCCTGTATAATGGTGAAATAATTGTTATTTAATAATACAAGAATCAGTTACTTTAATATGATATCATATATGATCTTTTAACATTGATTTTTTAATAATATCTTAGAATTATCGTCATTTCAGGTGTTAACGGGTTCATTTTACTTTACATTCTTTGTTATGTGAGCCATATTCGTTATTAATGGGATGTATGTTATTCATATCCAGAATGGTATAAAGTCCTTAAACATCATTTTTAAATCATCAAATGATAATTATACTTGAATGGATATGATGGAGAATGAATCTCATCGCGTTCGTGGAGACGGTAGTCCGTACGTACGCACGAATACTACTTCCATTTAATTTTTATTTTAAAAGAATCGAATCCAAATGATACATAGGTATATTACTATTCCAGTAAAATATAATATTTTATATATGTTACTTAAGTTCATTAACACCATCCTTTATACGTTCCATGTGTGGTATGAACGAGTCATATCATTTTAAGGGGGCGGTAGCCCGCACTTCCTCAAATGAAATTATCGTATGTATATACAACATGAAACGAATAATTGTATGAAATAAAATGGAATTACAAAAGCTTATATATAAAATATATATCATTAATATCATATTTAATTACAGTGCCATCCTAATGGCCACCATGAGAGGCGGTAAGATGTATTTGAACAATCATCGTTTCGTGAGGCGTTAGTTTTCCATCCACAGAAACATTATGTTCATCATCCATTAGATGGAGTTGTGTGAATGTGTAGTTTGAATACTTCTTATAACAACATCCCAGTATATTTTGGATACTGTTGTTGTTACAAAATAAAGGAAATAAAGAGATTTTGGGGGTTGGAGATGCAAAATAATTGAAAATAATTTAAGAGAAAATGTTACCTTTAATTTAGGTAACTCACTTTGGTTGGAACCAAAGGACTTCTTGAAATGCTTTCTGCCTAAGGGAAAGCTTCAAGGAGGAGGAGAGGGATGTGGGGAGCTTAGTTGGGCAGAGTTTGGACGAGCCAAGTGGCTTGAGAGGTGTGAGTAATGAGTAGAAGTGGTCTCCTTTTATAAGGGAGAGGAGGGGCTCTTTAGGAAAGAGTGAAAGTATTACTTTATAATATAATTATATTCGGTTTATAATGGTCCAAAAATCATTGAGGTCTAATATAAGATGACTCATATTCTAAATAACATCAACCAATAAGAATTGGACAGGTTTTAGATAATATTTTAATCATTATAATCTTATTTATTTAAATGATTTATTAATGAGGTAAACATTGCATCATTATTGTGTCATTAATAATTTAAATTATTTGATGTCTAAAAATTATAAATAAAATATCCTTATGTAGGAAATCTTTTTATCTTTCTAAGGAATATTTATAATCGAAAATCCAACATGTATAACCCTATGTAAAAATTGTTCTTTTAAAAGATGTAATCTTATGCCATTTTTGTATTCATTTTAACTTAATTAAAATAAAGTGTCATTATCACTTACAAGTGGATCAATGGGGTCCCAAAATTGACCCAAAGATGCCCATGGTCTACCATTTATCAACCAATAGGGTTAAGACACGTTTTAGGGTAATTTAGTATTATTATAATATTATTTTGTAACCCTTATTTACCGGATTTACCCTTAACCATGGTAAATAAAATATTTACCGCAGTAATTATTCAAAATGTCTAAAAATAAAAGTTACCTATTTACACAATTTGAACATCCTGATTCCAAATATGGAATCCATTTTTCTAAATTCAAAACATAGAAGTGGCAGAAATTAATTTAAAATTAATTCCCGCTGTCAAAACAAAAAGCGTGTTTTTAAGAGATAATAACTATCAAAAGATTGACATTTGTTTATGTTCGGTTTAATTGTAAAATTATGTCCAATGACCAAAATTATATTAAATGGTAAAAATATATTCTAAATATACTTTAAAACCACTCAAATTCATAATTTATCACTATTAATTATTTTGATTAAAAAAGTTGTTTTTAATTAAAATTTAGTAATTTTTACTATTCATCAAAATATGAAAGTTATCCGAAAAGTACCAAAATTTCACCTTAGGCTAAATTTGATATTCCGAATCCAAAAATGAAGTCCATTTTGAAATATAAAATATATATAATTTCAAAAAATTAAGTATTACTATTCATAACGGCTAGTTTGATCGGTTGTGGTGTGTGTTAAAACTCGAAGTTGCGTACAACACATGCTACTGTTTTATTCAAAGGAAAGCGTACCGTGGAAGCTTGGGATGTTTTATTTTAAATTTTTTGATGTCCCCATTTAGTCAAAAAGTTTAAAATATTTTATTTAAAAAGGGTTCACTATTAAAAGTTGGTAAAACTACAATACTGAAGATGAATTTGTTCTTACATTATGTCTAAGAAACTCATAATATGGATTCTAAAATTATAAGGATTATATAAAGTTTAAAATTAAGTTAATACTATTCATAACCTTTTTTGAACGGCTTGTTTGGTAAGTCATGGTGCGCTTGAACTCGGTGTTGCGTGTAGTACAAGTTATTGAATTATTTTGAAGAAATAACACACTATGAAATCTTGGGGTGTTACATTCTCCCCTCCTTCAATAAATTGCGTCCTCGCAATTTGAAATTGTTCTTCGAAAATAAAAGGTTGAAAATAGAAATATATTTGTGGGAAAACCCACATCGGAAATTGGTTTACTAAAATTTAGTCTTAATATGAGGAAAAGAAAAATGAAAGGGTCACCACCAAATTATGATCTCGATTAGGAGAACATTGGTGGCAATTAGAGACATATAATTGGAGGAAAAACGTAAATATTTATAGGTAGTGGTTGAGGTCATCAATCACAAACAAGTATAAAATTGAGGTCCTTAAACTCATCAATCTATGATGATTTGAAGTACCATCGGTTCAACAAAATATAGGGTATTGGGATCACACATTTTTGACATTTCAAAATATCTTAGTTGAAATCCCACATCGAAAAATGAATTAATGAGGCCTCTATTTAAAATAAAGAGTGGAAAGTATGAAGATTACCGAAAATAATACATACTAGGGTTCCATGTAGGAAAATATGGATATGGAGGAGAAATCTAACCATCAATTATCTGATGGAGAGTGGTAGAGAACATGGCTATGAAAAGGCCAACAATCCCAAAGCCATAAATTAGTGATGATTTAAGGTACCATCTAGGACAACATTTTTTTTTTAAAGTTACATTACATAAGGAAGAGGAATTAATTTATGATATTGACTAAGAACATTATGAGATATACTTAAATTTTAAGTAGATTTTCATTCTTTAATAAATTTCCACCACTAACTCAATTTTTTTAAACGATGAGTATTCAAGAAGACTTGGTCACACTGGAAGAGCTAGAATAAACTTCTATATAATCACATGATCCATGCAGGAGAAACCATATATTTACATTGTCTTTGAAGATTAATCAAAACCAAAATGGTTAGTGAATGATCTAATGATCCCCCAAAAGGATATTCATTGAGATAAATATGCACTAATCTTAATTTCTAAAATTAAACCAACAATACCCCAAAGTTAAATAGATACCATTCAATAACCAATTGTCCTTAAAATCCTTTAATATAATCCAAACTAATATTGAAACCCAAAACAAAGAAGAATTTGATTATGTAGTCTCCCATGTTACATTGTATCTCCAAATGACATCAAATACTCTTAAAGTCACATACTTAAAAGTAATTAACATCATCACATATTCTCTGTTATAGGTTAATCATTTCCATAAATAACCCAAATCACTATAAATAAACAATAAAAATGTAGATAAAAATCCACCATTACTCTACAAATGAAACCTCATTGTATTCTATTTTCCTTGGGCATATAGTGTTCCTAACAAAACGAACATCTTCCAAAATAACATTTATCACTTAATCACCAAATCATTTTCCTATACCAAGGGTATTCATTTGATAAGACATAAGAACCCAAATCATCTTATTATTGTCAATAAAATCATTTAACAAAAAAAATAGTCATACTAACCAGGGACTTCACGTAGTCCAGTGGTAGGCGATAAATCCCAATCGCACTTTGGTTGTGGGTTCGATTCCCACATCTTTGTCCGACGCGACGGGTTGTCACACGGTCTACGTGTTGTCCTTTTTCAAAAACTATATTCTATAATATTACCAAAATGAGATAAATTTTTCAAAATAACATAATTTAACCACAAATGTTATATCATACGTTGCATTTTCATCCCAAATTATAATAACTTATCATTTTCTCAAACCCCAATGATCATATAAAACCAAATGGTTATTTATACCTATATCCACAAGAGAAGAGACAATTATTCCTCAAATATCATTCTCACATGGCAAACTGAGGGGTTACAAATACAAGAGAAAATTATTCCAAAGTAAACCCATCAACAAGGAGTGCTAATACTTTTTAAATTTTTCTCCAACCATTTATTTCCGCATAGCTTCTTCTTTGAGCAAGAAAATATCCTATAAAATAGGACATTCACTCGGGTAATGGCCAGGTCCCCTACATTTACGGCAAATGACTGTAAATGGACTCTTGGGACCATTTTTATCTTCTTCCATAGTACTCTTCATTTTTCTTCGGCAATTCTTCACTTTATGTCCTTCCTTCCCGCACGTAAAACATTTCGTTGTCCCATTGAGACACTTTCCTGGGTGTCTCTTTCCACAATTCCTACATGATGAAAATTGAGGTTTCTTTTCTCCATGGTCACCATTGCTGGAGATCTTATCATTTATCACCTTTCTCTTCCTTGTTGAGTATGGGAGTTGGTTAATATATATGTTGTTGATCATATTTTTGGAAAACTGATTTGGCATAAAGACGATATCTTTTACGCCTATCAACATTCCATTTTGTTGCTCATTTCCACCACCGTTCCCACCTTGTACATCATTCACAAAGTCACTATGACTTCCTTGGAATCCAGCCATTGACTAAAACCAGAAAGCATTGTGTGAGTAATAGTAGTCGTAAAATCATTTAGAGATTAAAATGTCACCATATTCTCAATTTGAAACATATTAGGATTAACCAAGGTCATTTACTCTCATCTTATGTATATATTACTTAAATCGGTTTGTAAAGAAAATGTAAATTATCCTAAGAATATCCCCCGGGAGTGTCGTAACCAAGAGTGCAGCAAGGCCCGTTGTCGTGCACCAGTTCCCGTTCGAGTCTAGCTCAAAGCGGTGTTTTCGAGTTTTACCCCTAGGTACATCTGTGCCAGAGCCGCCTCTACCTGCTCGTATCCAGACAGGGATGTATTGCTCGGAAAACTCACAAAATCTCTAAAATACCAAAATTCTAGGAAGTTCTTTTATACTAATCCTCAAAGTTCATCTTAGGTCTACGTGCTCTAATCAGAGTTTATCTAAATCTAGCTACCAAGGTTTGTACTAAACTTCCTCTGATACCAACTGTAACGCCCCGACCCTAGTTACCCAGAGTCGGTGCATTATTACATAACATTGGCATGATCATGAGAAAGATCACGTCTCGAAAGACCGATTAGTTTAGTAGCCTTGGAATAACTAGATACATCCATAAATTTTTACATTACATCATAAAAAAACATCTTGTGTTCATATGACCTCATACTATCCCTACAGGTCATTCATAAATTACTTCTTCATAATCCTGGAAAAAAAAACATTGAAAGGGGTGAGCTCGGATGCTCAGTAAGGATAACATTATAGCAGAAGCTTTCATAAATAAGCATAAACACTTAAGGCCATTTATAACTAAAACAAAAGCCTTTGAAACTTGAACTTCAGCATAAAATGGCAAAGGTAAAATGAAATAATGCCATTTACTTACTCACATGGATATTCTACTAGTCGAATGATCACATGCAATATCAATAACCACATTCATAATGATGGAATGCATAATGCCAGACTATCATAACCACATAGCCAAGGCCTCGTGCCAAGACTACAAATAAGATTTTGCCAAGGCCTTGTGCCAAGACACTAGTTTGTCTAATGAGACCTACCGATGCATCGAGGAGCTATAGCGGGCTCCACCCGTCACTTATTAAGTCCAATGCATTCCTCATATGAATAGGTTTAAGCATAAAATAAACATTCGTATTTAAACTAGCATACGAAATGTCAATACTTTAACCACAAACCATGAATGGTATAAAAATAGAACATCCACAGTCAAATATAATTCATTTGATACAATATGGAAGATTTTATTGTATCACATTAACCTCAATCATGAATAATGAATAATCATCAAAACTATTTGAGAGAAATATCCCCCTTTTCTTGAAAACATTTAAAAGTCACACTATTTGTCAAGAAGCCATTTAAAAATAGATTTTTGAATCAAAGTGTCCCATACCACTTTGAAACTTTTAAAAGGAGTTTTAATTTTAAAACTTTAATGTCCATATAAATAAATCCTTAAAACCATTTTTAAAACATGGACATTAATGAGCAAGATATAGAAGAATAAGTCTTTAAAACATTTTAAAATGGTATTTTGGTTAGAGATTCTAACCAAAAGAGAGACACTTGAATACAAATATTTGAGGTAATCAAAAATTTGTAATATCATGAGAATAAAGGGATTCATGATATACTATGTCAAAGTACATTATATACACCACATAAAAGTTATTTGGTGTATATCAACAAAGAAGTCTCAATGGAATGTAAGTTGAGATGAAATCTCTCATAAAGGCCATATCCTTAGGTTAAGGATAAATCAATAACATAATTATGTGTGAAAAATATAAATACACTAAATATGATTGGATATTCAGTGTAAAACAATAAAAGTATATTCACACATATTCCTGTAAAAACAACACCAACGAATTGGATGTTTAACTCAACAAATGGTGAAAGAGTTAAAATTACTCTTATCAAATTCATATCAATGACTTGAGAATTTTCAATGGAGTGATTATGTGTATCAAAAGTATATCCACAGGAAGGGGAGTGGAAATTATGACATAATCAAATGAATAGTGATTCCACACATAATCTTGGGGTAATATAATCAATGAAATATGCGTAAAGCCAAATGAGTGGAAATTGAAATCTCAAATTCCCTTATTGATTAGGTAACTTAAGAAACAAACACCCATGAAAGAAAGATCATACCATGATGATGTAAATACCCATAAAATAAAGTATATTACAAAATTAATACAATCATGGGTAGTACACATACACCACATGCAATAATTAAGTGGTGATCAATGGAATTCTCACGGAATTAAAAGTGAGACAAGAAACCCCTTACCACGTTAATCAACTGAGTCGCATGGCCAAAAGTTAATAACCACCAAATGATTTACAGAATAACATGAATATAAATTGAATCATGATAATATATATCAAATGGAAGTACACAATACACCACTTTCAATAATTTAGTAGCGAACAATAGAAATCTCACGGAATTGAAAGTGAGATAAGAGAATCCCTTACTTTGTACTTTTTCCTTGGTCGATGGTAGGTTTACCTCCTGTATAATGGTGAAATAATTGTTATTGAATAATACAAGAATCAGTTACTTTAATATGATATCATATATGATCTTTTAACATTGATTTGTTAATAATATCTTAGAATTATCATCATTTCAGGTGTTAACGGGTTCATTTTACTTTACATTCTTTGTTATGTGAGCCATATTCGTTATTAATGGGATGTATATTATTCATATATAGAATGGTATCAAGTCCTTAAACATCATTTTTAAATCATCAAATGATAATTATACTTGAATGGATACTATGGAGAATGAATCTCATCGCGTTCGTGGAGACGGTAGTCCGTACGTACGCACGAATACTACTTCCATTTAATTTTTATTTTAAAAGAATCGAATCCAAATGATACATAGGTATATTACTATTCCAGTAAAATATAATATTTTATATATGTTACTTAAGTTCATTAACACCATCCTTTATACGTTCCATGTGTGGTATGAACGAGTCATATCATTTTAAGGGGGCGGTAGCCCGCACTTCCTCAAATGAAATTATCGTATGTATATACAACATGAAACGAATAATTGTATGAAATAAAATGGAATTACAGAAGATTATATATAAAATATATATCATTAATATCATATTTAATTACAGTGCCATCCTAATGGCCACCATGAGAGGCGGTAAGATGTATTTGAACAATCATCGTTTCGTGAGGCGTTAGTTTGCCATCCACAGAAACATTATGTTCATCATCCATTAGATGGAGTTGTGTGAATGTGTAGTTTGAATCCTTCTTATAACAACATCCTAGTATATTGTGGATACTGGTGTTGTTACAAAAGAAAGGAAATAAAGAGAGTTTGGGGGTTGGAGAAGCAAAATAATTGAAAATAATTTAAGAGAAAATGTTACCTTTAATTTAGGTAACTCACTTTGGTTGGAACCAATGGACTTCTTGAAATGCTTTCTGCCTAAGGGGAAGCTTCAAGGAGTAGGAGAGGTATGTGGGGAGCTTAGTTGGGCAGAGTTTGGACGAGCCAAGTGGCTTGAGAGGTGTGAGGAATGAGTAGAAGTGGTCTCCTTTTATAAGGGAGAGGAGGGGCTCTTTAGGAAAGAGTGAAAGTATTACTTTATAATATAATTATATTCGGTTTATAATGGTCCAAAAATCATTGAGGTCGAAGATAAGATGACTCGTATTCTAAATAACATCAACCAATAAGAATTGGACAGGTTTTAGATAATATTTTAATCATTATAATCTTATTTATTTAAATGATTTATTAATGAGGTAAACATTGCATCATTATTGTGTCATTAATAATTTAAATTATTTGATGTCTAAAAATTATAAATAAAATATCATTATGTAGGAAATCTTTTTAAATTTCTAATGAATATTTATAATCGAAAATCCAACATGTATCACCCTATGTAAAAATTGTTCTTTTAAAAGATGTAAGCTTATGCCATTTTTGTATTCATTTTAACTTAATTAAAATAAAGTGTCATTATCACTTACAAGTGGATCAATGGGGTCCCAAAATTGACCCAAAGATGCCCATGGTCGACCATGTATCAAACAATAGGGTTAAGACACGTTTTAGGGTAATTTAGTATTATTATAATATTATTTTTTAACCATTATTTACCGGATTTACCTTTAACCATGGTAAATAAAATATTTACCGCAGTAATTATTCAAAATGTCTAAAAATAAAAGTTACCTATTTACACAATATGAACATCCTGATTCCAAATATGGAATCCATTTTTCTAAATTCAAAACACAGAAGTGGCAGAAATTAATTTAAAATTAATTCCCGCTGTCAAAACAAAAAGCGTGTTTTTAAGAGATAATAACTATCAAAAGATTGACATTTGTTTATGTTCGGTTTAATTGTAAAATTATGTCCAATGACCAAAATTATATTAAATAGTAAAAATATATTCTAAATATACTTTAAAACCACTCAAATTCATAATTTATCAATATTAATTATTTTGATTAAAAAAGTTGTTTTTAATTAAAATTTAGTAATTTTTACTATTCATCAAAATATGAAAGTTATCCGAAAAGTACCAAAATTTCACCTTAGGCTAAATTTGATATTCCGAATCCAAAAATGAAGTCCATTTTGAAATATAAAATATATATAATTTCAAAAAATTAAGTATTACTATTCATAACGGCTAGTTTGATCGGTTGTGGTGTGTGTTAAAACTCGAAGTTGCGTACAACACACGCTACTGTTTTATTCAAAGGAAAGCGTACCGTGGAAGCTTGGGATGTTTTATTTTAAATTTTTTGATGTCCCCATTTAGTCAAAAAGTTTAAAATATTTTATTTAAAAAGGGTTCACTATTAAAAGTTGGTAAAACTACAATACTGAAGATGAATTTGTTCTTACATTATGTCTAAGAAACTCATAATATGGATTCTAAAATTATAAGGATTATACAAAGTTTAAAATTAAGTTAATACTATTAATAACCTTTTTTGAACGGCTTGTTTGGTAAGTCATGGTGCGCTTGAACTCGGTGTTGCGTGTAGTGCAAGTTATTGAATTATTTTGAAGAAATAACACACTATGAAATCTTGGGGTGTTACATCGATAGTGGGAGCCAAGAGTTTTTTAGATAGGTCATATTGTGGATATATTTCCAGTGTTTTTCATGTGATGTAATTTAGTGATCTAAAAAACACATTGGGAATATCTTTTTTGGAATATTTTAGGTTTTCATTATAATTTATTGGTTATTTATGAGGAAAATTTTATGCTATTATGTTATGAAGGGACTATGGAGACTCATACATCTATTCTCAAAATTGTAAAATATAAAGAGGAATTCATTTTAAAATAGTTATTTCATGTAGATTTGGGCATGTTGGGATGGAAACCAAATTGTACACATTGTGGAGACATGGGTATGCAGACTCAAAAGGAAATTACAATGGTGGGGTACCAAATCATTAGAATGGGTTGTTTTGAGATAGGTCCTATAATGGGGACCACCATACATTGAATTATCAACCAAATGCTGATGTGGCCATTCCTTGGGATATACTGGCTCATTAAAGTCCCACAAATTTTTTTTTGATAATGGATACGGGCTTCATCCTGTGCTTCAGAGTCTTATTCTCTTTAACATAAAGTTTGGAATAATAAGAGTGTTTAATAATTCAAGTCACCACACAACCCTTTGATGGATAATGTAGACCAAAATAGACTTATTGATTTGGATGGATAAAAATGTGGATTCTAAGATATAATAAGTTTTATAGTGTGAGTTTATAATTCTGCATTTTTATATTCCATGGAATATTTCATTATATGTTAATTTTTCATTTTATTGAATGGGTCGGATTTAGAAATGGGATTCAATACACGCCTATATAAGATTGGTTACCTCAATCCCATGTTTTATTATGATTTTTGGGCTTCAGTAGGTCTCCTTGGGGCTCTAGAGGTACCATAGAGGGATAGGGGTGGTTGCTACAACCATGGTCATAACTAACCACTACCTAGACAATGAAATTTGGAGGAGTGGCAACAGTCACTGTCTGGAGCCTTCATCCAACTGGTAGGCTCTTTATGGGGGATTTACACCCCCCCCCCATTAATAAGGGTGTATACCACTATCCTACTTATAAATTCTTTCACATTATATAGGGTTCAAACCAATTTCTAAACCTCCATTCCCACATTTCTTAGGAGATGGTTTTTGGGCACTATTACAGTGATTTCAGTTAGGCATCTCCCTCCAATGATATCTAATTTTATCCTCCATCTATAGATGTTAATATTGATATCTGTGACTAGGGTTTCATTGTATATACCAAAGGAGCATGGTGTAGTCACCAAATTTTCAATTTTATTTATTTTTATCCAATCATAAGAGCATATCAAGATGCCATCTAAACCAAGATGCTCAATGATTCATCAAGTTCTGTCACTAATATGGTATTTAACATGTTTTTCATTTAAATTAAAATTATATTTATTTTTTTAATTTTCCATTAGTTATTTCTATGGATGTAGTCATATATATATGATATAGACCCTCGAGGTATCATTGGGATTTCATCTAGTTTGGGGTAACAACCCATCAAGTTTTCACTAAGTATTTCATGTTTTAATTGCACTAATTATGTAATTATAAAAGGTATTATTAGTTAATTGTTGATTTAAAACATTTTTCATATTTTAGGATTCAGAGAAGAGACTGTTTGAATATGTTTGATGTTATATGGGATTGGATAATTTTTATGAATATTTTTTAACCTTTGGTAAATGACAATAAATTATCATATAATGTTAGATTGATTACATAATTTACCTATGTAATTTATGCTTTTTTACGATGCATGGGGCATGAATTCACACCAAATATGGTTTCAAAATATAAATTTAGATTTTTTAATTTACTATGTGATTACTTTATTATAATGAACAATGTTCCAGGACCCTGATAAACCTTAGTACTAATTGGTTTTCCTCAGTCACCTATAGACAATGCCTTGACATGGGACATTCTTATCATTGGTGGATAGGATATGTTCTATAGGGATAACATTGGGATAAAATATAAATCTTGATACATTGAGGAGCGATATGGGTTGTATATCATCTCTTTAGAGTTTCTAATATGAGGCACTTCACATAGAAATTTTTTTCGTGAAGTATTAATTATGATACTGAGGGACATAATATCCCATAGGAATCAACCACTCACCTAAGAATAGTGTCAAGATCGAGGAACCATGTAAGTTTTCCTCCACATTACTGTGTCTGAAGGGTCCATATTGGGTTCCCCAATGAGTGACCAGACCTGAGTTGGTGTGTATATCCTATGTAGATACGACAGTGGGTTTCACCATAGAACCCACACGGAAAGTGAATCCCCATAGGGATATGAACTATAATAATGGGTTCAGTCATTCATCCTAACCATGAATTTTTCTTTCTTTTAAGTATTTACTGTGGATAACAACCACTGATTCCCATATTTACTTCCTAATATCCCACTTAAGGGCCGGATGCAATGGAGATGGTATGGTAGGGATACCTAGAGGTTATTCTAGGGATCTATATTTGGGCCTTTTGTGATACTATTTTTTATGTATTGGATGATAAAATCAGAATTTCCTTCCAAAATTTGTTATCGGTAGTATATGTTGATCAATGTGAAAAATTTATGGAGTCCACAATTCAACATTGTCTTTATATGGGACACCCTTAACATCATGGGTCCCTAGGATTCCTAGTTATTCAAGTATCCATCCATTTGGACATGGATATTATGATCACTAATTTTTTATTATTATTATGATATTCTTAGTTCATCCCTATAACCAGACAATTGAGCATGATGGTTTTTCTCATTCTTTATTATGATAACTAATATTCATATGATCTAGCCATTTGGAATAGTGACTTGGAGGATGATTTTATTACCTAATTATCAAGATTTATGGAATAAATCATGAGCCATTATTTATACTAGGTATTTTGAGAGATTCAAATTATATATGGGATCTGGTTATGGGTCCATTTATAATGATTTGTTGTCTTATCATTCCAAATTATGTGTGAATCCTAGGTGACATTAAGATCCAAAATTTATATAGTTTTCATGAAATTGTTACATGTTTAGAAAAAAAACATGAACAAACCGAAGTAGATATGGTCAATCATGTTCAAAATAATAAATATTGATAATGGAATGGATTAATTACATGGGATAGAATTGTTAATTAGATGTACTAAACAATGCATTCCCATATTGGGCCGAAACAAGTTTAGTTTTCTTGTTTTATTTTTTGTTCATTGTGTAATTTATTTATTTTGAGTATACCTCATTCACATATAACATAAAATTTTTATTAGTACGGGACCTCATTTTTGGTTCCCTTGTGAGTTTTTTACTCACATCCTTCTTAGGGTACCATTTCACATTGGTACCCAAGTAACATGAATGAGGTTATTGCTAGTGTAGGTTTGGGTAGAGCTCCGAGATAACATGATTGATGGGAATACTAAAATTATGTAACAGTTCAAGATGGTATGGGGATCTAACTATCCATATATCTATAATTATTTATTTATTTTTTATTGTTGTGTATATTTTAATGTCCATGTGGTTGATCTACTACTTATTTATGACATGGTTATTTATGCCTTTTCTAGTTTTTATTTATACTTATTTTACAAATATTTATTACTTTCTCTTCATGTTTTTTTTAAATTTGGATACTTGGTTATTTTATATTCCACTACACACTCTAATATAGGGGTTATATCATCTCCATGATATCTTTTTAGACTCCCTCAATAAGTTAGTTGCCTTTGGTGGTCGGGGATGTGTGCATGAGATATTATGATTAACTAGTCTTAGGCACCTATTGAGTGGCCTTTGGGCTGAGAAGTTACACCCATAATCACTAAGAATATATGGTTAACAATTTTAATGAGACCACATTCTATTAAATTAGAAGAAAATAAATCCTTGAATATATATTAATGGATAAAAACTATACTCTTTGAAACACATGGGAAATATTAATCATTGATGCATATAATCAAGGTAGAGTTTCAAATTAACATAAGAATAAAAAATCTTATTCCTAAATAAACTCTATTGAATATTTTATAAGAACATTTTGAAATTTGATATTATTTATTAAATTAGACCCTTTGTTACTATGGACTACTCCAAAACCTCTACAACGGTACCCAAATATAATTTAATTATCTGTATAAGGATATATAGAAATTATATTTATAATTATGTTCAGATACCAAATAATTATCTAGTATTATGTAAATAGAGTAATAAAACAATCCCATTAAACTCCACCATACTCCCACAAAATATATGTTCCCTAATAAATTGTCCAAAAAATCACACCAATACTTAACCCTTAGGGTCATCGACAATAATGTACTACAAAATAGGATGAAAACATTTTTCATGAGACTATAGAACTATAATAGTATTCAATATAAATATATTAACACTTTTTAGATACCCAATAACAACTAATAAAAATACATAATGACAATCTAGTGTTAGAACTAACTATAAAGGAATATCAGCCTCCAATTACCATCACCATATATTTTTTTCAGAGTGAGACCCCCCATAAATCAGAAATCTCCCAAACAAAAATTATGGTAGAGATGCATCATTTTCCAAATCTAATGATATGTTCACTAACTCAATATTATGATAATAATTTATAGGTTCCTACCGAACCTCATCCTACAAATATATATAATGATACGTATTAAAAGTTAATAGTTTTATAAGTATATAACGGACATTATTTGTAGTATAATAATTAAAAACTTCATTTAATAGGATCTTCCAAAAGTAAAAATGATAAAAATAAATGAAAATAAAATATTATAAAAATTTATAATATTATGTACTAAGAGATATTTTTCCTTCTATGTATTGTTTGATAGAAACCCACTTTCTATTATCCAAATCACTCATACCTCCACATTTAACAAATTAATTATGGGAACAATAGATTAAATCCATAAGAGCCTCTGTCATCCTACATCCAACTAGAAACTACCTAAATATAAATAAAAATTATTAGACAAAGTATTTTTTTAGATGAAGTATACATAATGATATAAAACACAATAAATCCATGTTTTATTCAATTTATAGATTCTAATCAATTAAAAAATAAGGTCCCCATTAAGAGAATAATGATTTCATACATTCCCTTGAAATTATTGAGCATATCATTACAGTATCATTTCACTGTTAACTCATCAAGAATCTGATTAGTGTTAAAATATTCAATATCTTTCATAAAACTATAAAGCACCATCTCATCTTCTTCTTGATAGATA
Source organism: Viscum album (assembly GCA_963277665.1). Taxonomy (NCBI): domain Eukaryota; kingdom Viridiplantae; phylum Streptophyta; class Magnoliopsida; order Santalales; family Viscaceae; genus Viscum; species Viscum album. The sequence goes on along the minus strand of OY728141.1, from coordinate 1,198,269,058 downwards.
ATTGAAGAATAAAAAATTGAATCTATTAAAAAATAATAATCTCAATCTACAGAATAAGCTACTACTCCATGAAATTAACTATTTCAGGATGACCATCACAATGTCAGGGTTATTTTTAAGTATGAATTATATAAATATCATGATTTTAATAACTCTTTAAATAATTTTATCTTATTACACACTATGGTACATCAAATAAAAAATTTATAAAATCACATCCGAGACTCTTTGAAGTAAAATTCCTAATGTTTTGGGTTAATATGCCTTATGTACTCTACAAAATTTTATATAAACATTATTTAATAAAATAATTCCTTATTCTCATATCCTGGTGTGTAACATTCTATATTTTTTTGTTTAAAATGAATAAAATAATGTGAGAGTCCCAAATTGGGGGGGGGGGGGTAACCCAAGAAAAATGTAGATTAAAATTAAGAAATCATTTAACAATTTTACCTCCCATTAAATATTATAATCCTTAAAAATGTATTGTATTTTTCACAATTATTGATTTTTTATTCTATGGATGGTTTTTTCATTCACTATTGATCATCCATAAGCCAATTGTGGGAAATTTTAAAAATTTAAATAGATATATTCATGTTTGGTGGGGTTAAATTGTTATAGGATATTGTTACTGTTTAAGGATAGAATATTTTTTCCATAGGGGATTTTTTGGAGTGAGTATAGTTGGTGTATAGTGAAATTAGATGGAAATGTTACTGATTAATGCTCAATTTTACCCAACAGATGAAGGTAGAACAGTCCATGTAGTTTAGCTTGGGTTATCAAATCCTCAGAGACCTAAGATGTAACCTACAGACACATGCATTCTAAGGATTGTTTTTGGATATGAAGTGGAAAACATGGGTTTATTTATGATGTATTTAAATGACCTCTAAGAGACTTAATTGAATTCAATTTAAAAGAGTGCATTGATCCTAGGTTATCACTTGAGGTTGATTGGACGTATTACCTTTTCAATTATTATAATTTCTTATATTTGGGATGATTTTATTTAAGAATATAAAACAAAATCATCACTGACTGGTCTAATACCTACACCCTTTAATACTAAGAACCTATACACTTGAAGTATCAATGTTTTGAGCCTATCAAGGTAATGGTTCATATTAGCACTTGAAGTGTGTGGCCTTAAATTCAATAAGGACGATGGAGTTTAAAATAATTAAATAAAAATATCAATTAAAGAAAGTGATTAGACATTAATTGGGTGATAGATAACATCCAATCTAACCCATTTCTAATCCCTTGTATCAACCCATAAGTGGGTTATCCCTCCATTTATGTTATTGTTTCAATGAAATCAGAAAGTAGACTCATGAGGGTGGAATTGAATAAGTAAAGAAAACAATAAAAAGAAAATGATCACTCCACCATTGTGTGAATCATTTCACAAGGTTTGGTGTGAAAAATTCACACCTTGAACCAATGATATTAAAGTGATATGAAGAAAAACATAATAAGTGGAAAATAAGAACATTTATTAAGAAACTATAATGAATTTAACAACTTACATGTGAAAGACAAACATTAGACAACAAAATCTCAGCATAACATTACAATTGATCAAAGCACCAAAGATGAAAATATAATCCACCACCACTTTCTTGAATAAGAATTTTGGGAGCCTTTGGTTGAGGCTAAAATAGTAAAAATCATCCCACTTGATTATGGTAGGACTAGGGTTGTGGAAAGCTTGTGGAACTTGGACTTTTCCAAACTTGACCCGAGGTGGCAGCTAGATTTCATCCACCGAACGGACGCGCTTGGAATACCATATATATGGCCTAAAAATAGAGTTCAATAGAATAATAAAATGGAGCCACATATGTATTCTAACCGCCTATAAAATGTGGGCCCATTTGGAGTTCTGAATTCTGAGATATGATCATATTGGTAGGATTGTTTCCAGGGCCGCAGAATCTGGCCCCAGAATTTATCTTTAATTTGGTTCGCCTTAATGAACACCATGGAGGCCGAATTAGCACTGAATCCTGAAGAATTATTTTCTCCTATATATGTCTTCTATCATATCACGAAATTTGGGCTTCCTTGGGTCTGTATTGTGGGTCCCACATTCTCATCAGTGGGATGTTATCCAATCCACTTTCTCTAGATTCGCTTCCATTCATCTCCAAATATCTCGATCATCCCTTAGGAATCCTCCATTGATCCCTGAATGAAAAATGTTCATATTTAATATTATATATAGTTCCAAAAATATCAAATTAAAATATGCGTAATTACATTCCTTAAAATCCGATGATTCATTGGGTACTTTAAATGATGTTAAAAAATTTACCACATAATAGTGCATTTTAAGAAGGTATTACAATCATAATTTGAAATGATGTTCAAAGTGTTAAATTCACTAAAATGGTGTATATGAATAATAAGGAACATGAATATTATATATATTAACAATGAATATTATCCTCCTTTAGTGGCTAATCACACCCCCCAACTTGAGTTTTGCTAGTCCCGAGCAAAATATATCTCAACAATATAAAATTAAAATTACCTTTTACAAAAACATTTTAATACACTATGATCACCAAAAACCATTATACCAAAAAATCATGAAACCCATCAAAATATTTTAATACATGATATTTTCATAATCAAATTCCAATCCCAAACCCATTCCTTTGTTCAAATTCATTGCCATATTTCATCCAATATCAATTAAGTATGAGGATATGTTGTGTATCACAATAGACATGGGGGTTCATCTTTATTAAATGGGGAAATTATGTAAGATCTAGGTGGAATCACATTTCTGTATTAATATGAGTATTCAATTTTTTCTGTATTATAATTTTTTTTGTTTTTGTTTGTTTTTTTATGTTTTTGCAATTTTTCCAGGGTAATTGAAATTGCACTCAAAAGAGTCAACCCCTGTAGTGAGACTTTGTCGATGACTCCCAGGATCAAAGACCTTTGGGAACCAACTGAAACCCACATACTCAGTCATCATCTCGAGTTAAATCAGTCAAAAACAAATTCAAAATACAAAAAATAGAGATAAAATTACTAGCTCTGGGCCAGACAACTATGGAGTCATGATCCCCAAGTGCTAAAATCCATGCATTAAGTCATTTCATTGACCTACGTGCAAATTTTTTGTTTTTTTATTTTTTTTATTGAATAATCATATAAAAAAATGATCACCAAAAATATGTTATTTATTTGGGGGACCTCATAAACTCAAACTAATTCCCCACTATCCAAAGGACATGCATTGTGATCTTTTTTTATTTGTATGAAAATATAAAAATGAAATATCACATTGGACAGCCACACATTCCAAAATATATGCTCATGAAATTATAGAATGATTAAAATCAGAATTGAGGCATGCTAAATTATTTTATATTTAGTTCTAAAGTGTGTAATGTGTGTCACCATGTTCAAAGTTAAAGGAATTTTTCCTTCCATTTACACAATTTTTTTCACATAATTCATATTTTTGACAAGAAATAATTTTTTATTTTATCTCCCCCCCAACATAAAATAATATTGTCCCTAGTGTTTAATGAAAAGAAAATTTAGAAGGGGGTGGAGGTAGAGAATGAAATTTCAAAAAGGAAATTGAAAATGAGGATCATGTAATGAAGTCACCTGGTGGTTGAAGTTGAAAATTTTGCTGCTCCCTTTTAATCCTTTGATATACATGTCAATTGCAGAGTTCCCTAGTAGAAAAATGAAAAACAAAACAAACAAAACAAAACAAAAAAATATATATATTTATTTATTTATATAATAAAGAATGTAAAATATATGTATATATATAAAAATTATAGAATAAAGAACCACAAAAGTCGTAGGTCAGTGGAAAGTGCGCACCACTGTCTCCCTTCGGTCCCGGGTTCGAATCCCCGCGGCTTTTCCAGTTGTTTGACCTAGGACGTGTCCCATTTTATTATTATTATTATTATATTATTTTTTATTTTATTTTGTATTTTTATTTTTATTTTAATATTAAAAACACATTAAAGTAAAACAAACTTATGATAAATTGTCTTATTTTTAAATTTCTGCGAAGGCATTAGTCAATGATCACACCACGTGACACAGATGAATATGGTGCTCCCCTTTCATACCCATCCATCGTCATAATAGAAGAACAGGCCAACAGTTTATTTTTTTTAAATATAAAAATGATTAATTAATCCTATTTAAAATATAAAGTTGATTAAAACAACAAAATTATAGGAAACTTGAAAACCATGGGTTGCCTCCCATGCAGTGCTTTGTTTAACGTCGTTAGCCCGACGTGGATCTTAAATCTTACAATTTATCCTTGGTTCATAGATTGGCTCAATTAACTCAACCTCTATTTCCTGTTTATTGAATGATTCAATGAATGGTTTTAATCATTGACCATTGACCTTGAAAATGTAACCACTTGTGGGATCTTGAATCTCTACTGCCCCATGGGGAAACACATGATACACTATGAAAGGACCTGACCATCTAGACCTTAACTTTCCCGGGTGTAAATTAAGTTTCGAACTGTACAAGAGCACAAGTTTTCCAGGTTTAAAATGTTTGACCTTGATATTCCTAGATTGGTAGGATTGAACTCTAGATTTATTGATCCTTTAATTTTAATAAGACTCCATCCTTATATCCTCTAGTTCATTGATATCTAATTTCCTTTTTGTTTCGGCCAAAGAGAGGTCATAATCAAATTTCGTAATTGCCCAAAAGGCCTGTTGGTCAATTTCAACAGGTAAATGGCATCATTTTCCATTAACCAACCTATATGGTGACATTCCTAGGATGGTTTTTGAATGTTTTACGACAAGCACAAAGATCATCCAAGAGTTTCTCGGATTAATCTTTCCAACAATGATTGATATTTTTTTTAAGAATATTCTTAATCTCCATTTTTTCTAACTCATCTTGACCATTGGTTTGTGGGTGGTAAACAGTGGACACTTTGTGAGAAATTCCATATTTTCCCTTGAGTGATGAGAATGGATGATTGAAAAACTGAGTTCGACGATCACTAATGATATGCCTAGGAATTAAAATCTAGAGAAGATGTTTTCCTTGAGAAATCTAATCACAGTTTGATGATCTTTGGATTTTGTAGGAATGGCCTCAACCCATTTGGAGACATAATCGATATCTAAGATAATGTAAATATATCCCCTAGAGTTTGGTTAGGGGCCCATGAAATCAATTCCCCAACAGTCAAATATTTCAACCACTAAGACGGGATTTAGTGGAATTTGATTCCTTTTTGTGATGGACCCTACAAGTTGACACCTAGGACAGCTTGACAAAATGTGTAGGAGTCCTTTGAGAGGGTGGGCCAGAAGAGACCACATTGAAGAATCTTAGCAGAGGTTTTCTTAGAGGAAAAGTGACATCCACATGCCTCACTATGACAAAATTTAAGGATGGACCCTTGTTCGGATTCTGGGACACACCTCCTAATGACTTAGTTAGGAAAAAACTTATAGAGGTATGGATCATCAAACCAATAGTGTCTAACATCAGAAAGGAATTTACTTTGATCTTGAGTCCCTATGAATTTTTGAATGACTTCTGTAACTAATAAATTCGCTATGTCGGCATACCAAGGGCAGTCACTCACAGGGTATAGGTGCTCATCATGAAATTAATCAGACATAGAAAGGTGATTTGAGTTGTCATTGAATTCCATTATAGAGAGGTGATCAGCTACAACATTTTCAACTCCCTTTTTATCTATGATTATGAGGTCAAATTCTTGTAAGAGAAGGACACACTAAATCAGTCTAGCCTTAGCATCGTGTTTTTGGATGAGGTATTTTAGTGCAGAATGGTCAGTGAACACAGTGATGGGGGATCCTAAGAGGTAGGACCTAAACTTCTCTATGGAAAACACAATAAAAAGTAACTCATTTTCAGTAGTGGTGTAGTTAATTTGGGTATCATTTAAGTATTTTCTTGCATAAGCAATGACATAAGGAGTTTTATCACAAAGTGTTCCTAACTCAGCTCCTATAGAAAAGTCACTATCATCACACATAAGTTTGAAAGGAATGTTCTAATTTGGGGATTTCATAATGGGAGGAGAGGTGAGAGAGGATTTGAGGGTTGAGAATGAACCCTCACAGATTTCTGTCCAAACAAATGGAGCGTCATTTACTAGTAGAGCACAAAGGGGATAGGAGATTGAACTAAAGTCCTTAATGAATCTTCTATAGAAACCAACATGTCTTAAGAAAGACCTCACTTCCTTAACATTATTGGGTGATGGAAGGTGACGGATGATGCCAACCTTGGATTTATCTACTTCAATCCCCCTACCTGAGACTAGATGGCCTAGAACTAGTCCCTCTTTAACCATGAAATGGAATTTTTCCCAGTTTAGGACCAGATTCTTTTCTTCACTTCTCGAAAAGACACTCTCCACTTTACTCAGTCATCCCTCAACTGTATCCCCAAACACAGAGAAGTCATCCATAAAAACCTCATGAAAATCTCCTACCATGTCTGAGAATATTCCCATCATGCACAGCTGGAATGTTCCAGGGGCATTGCATAACCTGAAAGGAAAGCATTTGAAAGCAAAGGTGCCGAATAAACATGTGAATGTAGTCTTCCCTTGATCCTCTTGGGAGACCTCAATTTGATTATACCCCGAGTACCCATCTAAGAAACCATAGAAGGCATCACCTACCACTCTCTCAAGGACTTGGTCAATTAATGGTATGGGGAAATGGTCCTTCTTGGTGATTGATTTTATCTTCGTATAGTCAATTCAGACCTTCCATCCACTACTCAACCTTATTGGAAGAATCTATCCATCCTCATTGGTTATCACCGTGATTCCAGCTTTTTTGGGAAACACTTGGATTGGGCTGAATCACTCACTCATAGCTTTGGGTTATATGATACCAGCTTTTAACAATTTTAGAAGTTCTTTGCATACTACCTACATAATATTAGGATTGAGTCGCCGTTGTGGTTGACGACATGGATATGAATCAGATTTTAGAACAATCCTATGAGTCCCGATAAGTGGGATCATCCCAGGAATATCAGACAGGGTCCAACCAATGCCTTTCTTATGTTTTCTAAGGACATCTAGAAGCATCCTCTCATGATTGGCTTCAAGAGAAGAATAAATGAAAATATGATGTGTTTTATTGTACCCTATGAATGCATACTTGAGTGAAGCGGGAAGTTCCTTCAATTCAAGATCAGGTTGGTTCAAAATTTCAGCAGAATATTGGGACATTGGATCAAGTTCAACTTTGTTTTCTAGAGTTTTAGATAGAATTGATTCCCCACATGTAGAAGTTTCAGCTACAAGATTGGTTTGATCGGATTTAGGGAAGGAAGTTTGACTAGTCTCTATGAAATTGGTTTCTTGAAATTTTTTACTGGTTTTTGGACCTAAGAATTCAACATAAGAGAAATTTGAAAATGATTCAATCCAAGGAGATAATCTTCCTTCATATGAACAAAAGAAATTAATCTCATCCCGACTTATACATCCATCAGATATTCCTTGATGTTCTATGGATTCATTATCAATTCTTCATATCATGTTTCCTACATGAATGTCCCCATCATCCCCTATTTTTGAGCATGCATTATATATGTTCAAGTCTAGACTCATGTTCCCAAATGTGATGGTCATGTTCCCATTTCAAACTTGGATAACAGAGTTTATTGTTGCAAGGAAGGGATGACCAAGGATAATTGGTGTTTGTTACTTATTTCATAAGTTTTTATGGTTGTAAAGGACAATGAAGTCAGCATGGTAGATGAATTTTTCAAGCTTTACCAGAATGTCCTTTAAAATGCCCTTTGGAAGCCAAATGCTATGATCAGAAAATTGAAGTGTGATAGATGTGGGTTCGAGTTCTTCAAGGCCTAACTGGCAATACACGGTATAAGGAATGAGATTGACACTAGCACCTAGGTCACACTAGGCCTTGACAATTTTTCTCTCTCCTAGTTCAACATTGATGTAAGGGAATCTTGGGTCTTTCAACATAGGAGGAATAGTCCCATGAATGGTGGTACTCACATTAACAGCCAAAAGGACTTGGTTTTTATGTGAAACTTTTCTTTTAAAAGTGCACAAGTCCTTAAGGTACTTTGAGTAGGAAGGTATGGTTTGGATGGAATCATGAAGGGAAATGTTCAACTTGACTTGTGAGAATATTTCCCACAACGATTCACTCAATTCAGGCTTGGTTTTCCCCCTCATGCATTGAGGAAATGGTGTCGGTTGTGGGGTTGTTTATTGAAGAGTTGTTTCTTTGACAATGTTATCACGTTTTTCAGTTTGATCATTTGGTTCATTTGAATTTTCATCCAAGTTTTAATCTTCAGGTGGGTTCTGAATTATTTGTTTAGGTTTCTCAATTGATTTCCCACTTCTTAAAATAATCACATCCTTTAGTTGTGCATGAGTTGTTTGAGTACAAGTTGACTATCCCATTAAAGCTAAGGATAACACCGCCTGAGTAGGAATGGGTGCCTTTCCAGATTTGATGGTTTGAAGTTCTTATTTTAGGGAAGCGAATTACTATTTTATCCTCCCAATTTGTTTGAATAGTTGTTCTAGTAGGCTTTGTGGAATATTTTGGTTTGGTGCTTGAGAAGATTGGTTTATCCCAGGGGAATATTTTGGAGGAGGGATGGTTTGTGGAAAATGGACTGGTGGCTGTTGGTATTGGATAGGTTTGGTTTGGAATTTGTTATGGGTTTCGTAGTCCTGATGGGGGTAAGGATTTTTCCCCTATGGTTGGCTAGGTTGTTGGTTGTCTTTCTAGCGGAAGCTTGGGTGGTCAATATACCTTGGGTTGAAGTTGTTTTGGTATTGAGGATTTTGAATGTTCAAAGAATTTGATTCTACTGGGGGTCCTCCTAAAAGAAAATCCTTTATGGATGGAATGGTTGGGAAGTTGTCTGTCTTATGGTCATGTTTGTCACAAATTGTGCAAACAGGGACTACAGTTTGGATTTCATGGACATTCCTAAGGTCTATCTCTTCAACCTTCCTAGAGAGTGTTGTGAGTTTTACCCTAAGGCATTTCTCTTTTCTATGTGTATTAATTTCAGTAGTTCTTTGTGGCTTTTCAGAATAATGTGAAGTTCCCCATGTTTGTTTTTGTTCAGAATGGCATTCTAGATACTCGTAAGCATCGTTTGGGGATTTGTTTTTAAAGGTTCTATTACACATCATGACAATGAATTGTTTGTTCCCCGAACCCAACCTGTCATAGAAAATTCAAAATTGTTCAGGAATAGAAAAAATATGGTGTGGAACCATGTTTAGAGTGTATTTGAACCTCTCCCATGTTTCATAGAATGACTCTCCCTCTTTTTCAAAAATGTTTTGGATTCTCTTTTTAAGTGCAATTGTTTTGTGGTGGGGATAGTATTTTTTGTAGAATTCTCTTTTTTAGTTGGTCCCAAGAGTTTATGGATGATGTTCTCAAATTTTTTATCCAATTTTTAGCTCAATCATCTAAATAAAAAACTAAATTGACTCATCTTGGCTGATTCTAGTTGATGTGGGGGACACATGGTTTCTAAAAAGTCATTGAACTCCTTAATGTGAAGGTAGGGAATCTCGGACTCCATTCCATGGAATGTGGGAAGGTGGTTTAGGAAATAGGGTTAAAGATGTAGTTGGAAAATCCTATGGAATTGTGTCTAATGCATGAGGGGGAATTGGTCCAGGAAGGTGTGAGGTATTCACTCCTGGTTTGATCAACTGCATTCCCCAAGTTTGGGGCTGCCTCATTTGAGTTTCCATTTTGGTTCCCACCTGGGTTTCTGAGTTGGTTTTTTGAAGAACTTCCATTGAAATGTGCTCAATTTTGGACTCTGATGTATTAGTAAGATTAGGATCTAATGGAAAGAGTTCTCTTGGTCTACTTGACTCCCCAACCCCATGACTATCCACCCTAACTAGACGGTTTGATTGATCGCGGGTATAGGTGGACATGCGCCAAAAGAAAAAAAAACAAGAAAGGGACAAGATAAGAGAATTTGGTTAAGAAAAGAAGAAATGTGGGAGAATGGAATGGATTTTAGATGACTTATTTGGGTCCCCAGAAATGGGACCAAAATTTGATTCACGCTCAAATTTACCCAAGAGATGAAGGTAGAACGTTCCTTCTAGTCTAGCTTGGGTTATCGAATCCTAAGAGACCTAAGAAGTAACCTACAGACATGTACATTATATGGATTGTTTTTGGATATTAAGTGGAAAACTTGTGTTTATTTAATATGGTTTTAAATTAACTCTAAGAGACTTAAGTGAATTCAATTTAAAAGAGTTAGTTGATCCTAGGTTATCACTTGGGGTGGATTGGACGTATTTCCTTTTCAATTATTTAAATTTCTTATATTTTAGATGATTTCATTTAAGAAGATAAAACAACATCATCACGTACTGGTTTAATACCTACACTTTTAATACTAATCACTTATACACTTGAAGGATCAATGTTTTGAGTACTTCAAGGAAATGGTTCGAATTAGCACTTGAAGTGTCTGGCCTTAAATTCAATAAGGACGATGGAGTTTAAAATCATCAAATAAAAATATCAATTAAAGAAAGTGATTAGAAATTAATGGGGTGATAAATAACATCCAATCCATCCCCTTTATACTCCCTTGGATCAACTCATAAGTGGGTTACCCCTCCATTAATGCTATGGTTTCAATGAAAGAAGAATGTAGACTCGTGAGGGAGGAATTGAAGAAGTAAAGAAAACAATAAGAAGAAAATGATCACTCCACCATTGTGTGAATAATTTCACAAGGTTCGGTGTGAATAAATTCATACCTTCAACCAACGATATCAATGTGATATGATGAACAATATAATAATTTGAAAATAAGAACATTTATTAAGAAACTAAAGTGGATTAAACAACTTACATGTGAAAGAAAAACTTGAGACAACAAAATCATAGCATAACATTACAATTGAACAAAGACCCAAAGATGAAAAACTACTCTACCACCACTACTTAAATAGGGATTTTGGGAGCCTTGGGTCGATCCTAAAATAGTATAAATCATCCCACATGATTAGTGTATTCCTAGGGTGGTGGAAAGCTTGTAGAACATGGACTTTTACACACTTGACACTAGGTGGCAGCTAGCTTTCATCCACCGAACAGACGCGCTTGGAAGACCTTCTAGATGGCCGAATCAGAGTGGTATATAGAAGAATAAAATATATCCCCATATTTCTTCTAAACTATTGTAAAATTTAGTCCCATTTGGAGTTTTGGATTCTGAGATATGATCATATTGGTAGGATTTTTGCTGGGCCGCAGAATCAGGCCCAGAATTTTATATTTAAATTGGGTCTCCTTAATGACCACCATGGAAGCCAATTAGCACTGAATACTGCATAATTATTTGTTCATATATATTTATTCTACCATATAACGAAATTTGGGCTTCATTGGGTCTATAATGTGGGTCCTACATTCTCATCAGTGGGATGGTGTCCAATCTGACTTCTCTAGAATTGCTTACATTCATCTCCAAATATCTCTATAATCATTTATCAATCCTCCATTGATCCCTGAAAGAAAAATGCTCATATATAAGTGTAGATACTATTCCCAAACTATCCAATTAAAATATGGATAATTACATTCTTTAAAATCGGATGAATCATTGGGTACTTTAATTGATGTTCAAAAATGTACCACATAATAGTGCATTTTAAGAAGGTATTACAATCATAATGTGAAATGTTCAAAGTGTAAAATGCACTAAAATGGTGTTTATGAATAATAAATAACATGAATATTATATATATTAAAAATGAATATTAGCCTCATTTAGTGGCTAATCATTTACTTTTAAATGAGGTAAATGGAAAATGGTTCTTTAATAATGATTTCTTCATGGTTTGGGAAAACTATATAGTGAACAATTGTCCTTATAAAACTAAAATAGAGTAGGTAATAATATTTTATGTAAAGTTACTCCAATACTATATCCTAAACATATAGTCACTTAAATTGGATTTAAAATATCATATTTTCAACTAATAACACCCAAATTTCCCCAATTTAAACTATTCTATATGTGGGTATTTATTTAGAAATTTCTGGGAAATTTATATTGTATTTATTACTATATAAATTCTCCCATGGATATTTGGTTGGTTATGGGGTCAATTAATGTTATAATAATCTTGGATCTCCACTGTACTTATTATACTTATTTTATTCTTGATGAAAAAATAAATTAGTGATTATGTTATGAAATTGTATTTTAGAGTCAGAACATATTATATTTTTTGTTTTTAAGGGTGGATTTAGGATGGAGTAAAACAAAAACTTATATGGAATGTATGGTATCTATTAGGAATCATGATTGGTGTTGGTGGATTATCTTATGTTACATTCTGTAATAAACTTAATTGAATTTCATGAAATATAACTTAATAAATATTTTATTATTTTAATAGTTTTCAAATGTATATTTACTTTTAATGATACATGGTTTTGTTTGGATGGTAAATTATTTTTCTAGATTCATTTTCTGTGTTAGTGACTAAGTTTTAGTTATATATCATTTTTAGTAGACTTGATTTCATATTTCATTTGTATATTTTTATAATAATGTGATGAAAAATGTGGAGGTAAAAATGGTTTTATATATCCTCTATTGGTAAATAAACATTGGACCATTTTTTTAAGAAAAAAAAATCAACTCTCTATGAATATTAGCTTATTAAGGTTGATAAAGATGATAGTTGGGAGACCTTTTCATTATTGAAAAGATATTTATTTATTTTATTTTTCTTTATTATAAACGGTGTTTAATATTTTGGAGAATATTATTATATAAAATACATGCCTCATATAATAAAACAACCATCAATTAATTATTTAATTAATTTAAAACATTTCTTATTGGGAAAAAATATACCCAATAAAACAGATAGTAAAATAGAAAAATAAACCTGCAAAAAAAATAAAAAAAATAAATGAGAATATATAGATCATTATGGTCGCATTAAAATATTACACTTGAACAAAATAATATAAATGAAAAAAAACATTTAGAATGAATTTGAGTCTTTGAAAATTAAGAATATATAACTGTGGGAATAATTTAAGTGATTAATGAATAAAGTGAAATGGAAGGTACTTATAAGAATTATAATGCTAATAGGATCATAAAAATAGTAACATAACAATTGGAATAGTATCCTAAACATTAGAAATAGTAATATTGTTATTATAATTTTAATTTTATTGATTGTATAGTACCATAACTAATAAAATTTTAAGATTAAATTCCAATAATATTTAAAATTAATGTGATATGTAAATATAAATTTTATAATACCGAAAAATAAATATTCAAGTTATATACTAAAAAAACTATACTTTAATTATCAATATTTTATATATTAACATATATGTTATGCAAATGAAAATGTTAATATTAAATGTTAAAATTAATTATTATTTTGATAAAATAAATTTCATTTTTAGAATTATAATTTCTGAATTTTTAAAGGGTTATGTTTTAGTAATTCTCTAAAAATTAATAATTTTTACAGAATAATTTAAATACAATTTAACATAAATATTTAGTTTATTATTAATGATTTAATAATGATATAATAAATTATATAATGTATTGATTGACCGAAAAGTAAAACAATTCGTTAAAAAATATTAAATTCAAATTTTAAAAAAAATAGTTATTAAAGCCTAAAAATAGAAATTATTCGATCTAGAAGAATTTTTTCTTTTTCATGATTGTAACGCCCCATGCTTCCATTGTACGTTTCACTTTGAATAATGAAATAGCTTGCATTGTACGCAACTTCGAGATTCTAACACACCACGACCAATCAATGTAGCCGTTATGAATAGTAATACACACTTTTTGAAATTTTA